>OY978452.1:6156849-6778123 GCA_963854805.1 Plagodis dolabraria | reverse complement strand
TAAGAGGGATAATTACTTGACGCTTACAATCACAAGTTTAAGCCCTGATTTTTTTTTTATGTAAGAGAATAGCTTTATGTAAGAGATACTTACATAAACCTGCTACATACACAATACATTGAAATAAATAGTATTCTTACGTATGCTCCAATCTGTATCTATTGTACATTGCATTGAATTCCAAAAAATAAAATATAGTCCCTATATGAAGCGGGATAGGTAGATCTACAGATTCTTTTGTTCATATATTGCTGCATTTTTATTTTATAGTCTATTAGGTACTGTAACAGCCGGATCGTCCACTGCTGAACACAGCCTCCCCTATTAAGGGGTATTTCCCATAATCCACACGTTTGGCAGGCGTCTTGGAGATCGCAGTGTAAGTTAGCAGTTCTTTAGAAGGCGCTGCTGCCCAACTGCCATTATTTTCCCTTAGTCGCCTCTTACGACACCCATGGGATGATATGGGGAGGTACAATTCTGACCAGGCACCCAGTTTATTAGGTTTTTGAAATAAACTAGAAAACAAGAATACCTCTTAATATCATAACAAAAATAGCGCGTAAAATATACCTCTTAATACCCAATAATATAATAAAAGTTATTATTATAATAGTAGTAGTATCTACTTAAAATAAACTTTTAGATAAAATTGCAACATGGTATCATATCCCATGTTATTTTATACAAGTACAGTCTTCGCCACTATACTCCATTTTGATAAGAAAGCTAAAGATGATCCAAACTTAAACGTATATACTTTAACAGCCGGATCATCCACTGCTGAACACAGCCTCCCCTATCAAGGGGGTATTTGTCATAATCCCCACGCTTGGAAGGCGTATTGGGGATCGCAGTGTAAATTGGCAGTTCTTTAGATTATTTCTTTGTTTTTGGAGTGGAAATGTTTTTTATTTTGTCATAAATTTTCTACATTGGCCTAAAACGAGAAACCTCTAATTCAAATTAGAACTTTTAAGTATAGGTAGTATTGAGTATTGATTCGCTAGCTAAAGTATAAAGCGTGGTATGAACAAGCTCTTAATATTTATTCCGACGCGTTTTTCTATAAGTATTCACAAAAATAACGTTTTAATATGAGTATACACGCTCTGTTTGCGAAGAATCGTTTGATGTCGCGTAGTCGATCTCTATTTATGAAACAGTTCGTTGAACTCACTCAAGAAGTTAATCTTTGTGTGTGTTGTTTTTAAATAAGAAGAATGATGAGTAAGAATATTAATTCATTTTATGGGAATTTTTTTGACAATTCTGCCTAATCTAATATGGTAGACATCTTTTTACATTGTGTCTTCTAAAAAGTATATTGAATTATCTGCTAGGCAAATGTGCTCTTACCTAATACTTGTAGCTGCTTAAAGTATATATATTATTATTAAGCTTCTTTGCAAAATTTATCTATGCGGATAGAAAACAGAGAATAAAATACTTTCTACAATATACCTTGTCGGAATCTTGCCGTTCTAGCCGATAATCAAGTAGGATTGATCAATTCAACTGTATGTTTTTTATAGGTTTGTTGCCAGATTAGTGATTAGTTGAATCTGTTAGCCGTGTCACTAATTATTAACTGATTTTGCTGATTGTTATTTTATTGGATAATGTTTCTCCAAATTGGTTTAATTTAAATTCATATCATTCATCAATATCGAAAGAGTTTTGAGTTATAGTCTTTTAACTAAAAAATGTTTTTCCGTTCTTTATTGATTTAATCATAATTGCAACTATTGTTGTTGGTGACAAGTATTTTATACAAGTGAATGATATTGAACGCAATATGCATCACTTGAAAAAATGAAAATAATATTTATAAAAAAGAAAATCGACTTCTAAAACTAAAACGTATGCATTAACTTGTAGAAGCCCAACCATGACAATGTAGGGTCAGTATTTTAAATCCGCATGGTACCGACTTCCACGAGTTATTTAATACTTCTTAGCGTTTCGGTTCCGATTTTATTTAAATATTTTGTACTTCCACGAACGGTGGCCAGGCCCTACTAAGTATATATTTGATGCACACATGTTTTAGAAAACAATATACAAATATTATTTTTAGAATCGTCAAATCATTGACAATACATAACTTTTAAGTTTTTGGTAGTGGATAGATGAGTTTTAGTGCCGGCATTAAAGAACATATAGTAGTAGAGGGATTATAGTAGAAAAACAATGCATAACATAATATTACAACGAGAGGAAAAATTATATAGTCATATGCGGGTATTGAACAGGCGAAATTCACCCCTACAGCCGGATATACCCCAGCTGTAGGGGTGAATTTGTAACCGCTAAGCCAACAGGACATAAACCACATGACTATAATAATTAAACAACGTTAAACGGTTTAAATCGCGTATATTTTTCATTATTTTATAACGACGTTTCAAACACTTTGCAGTGATCGTGGTCACGGGGTGACTAATTGATTTTATTCGTCACATAAGTTATTAAGAAATTATTTGGTCTACCGTCAGAATTGTTTGTATTAATCATAACGTTCCCTATACAATATAATGAAAAATTTACGCGATTTAAACCGTTTAAAGTTGTTTAATTACTATGTGTAACAATCGCGAAAACCTAAGACAACATCACATGACTATAATTTGTCCTTTTAACCATTGTATGGGGATGGAGTGATATCTATAGTTCGAATAAATTCAGTTGAGATTAGAACTTTTAATAAGTATATTTAAAAATAAATACTTATGCAAAGCTCTAATCTTAACTGAATATATATATATATTTTACTTTATGGAGTATGGTGAATATATTTGAAAGGCAGAGAAATAAGAAATATATGTGGAGTGAATGAGGATTAAGTGCCATTAGTCGAGAAAAGCTTGGGCACATGGAATCTGTACATTTGGGGAAGATTGACGAAAAGAAATTTACATTGAGAAGAAGAGTATATACTGCAAAAGAAACAAAAATCAAATCGATATGTATTGAATACATTTATTTTGTTTTTAATAAACTAGCTTATGGCCACAATCTCACCTTCTGAAAAGTGTCCATGTGCTTAAATATCGTAATTACGCTTAACCAAGAATAGAAAATGATTCCCAACAACAGCTACTGTACACATAACAGGTTCTTGGCGAGAGATATTCTTGAAAGACTCCAACGCAAATTATGACCTTCACGCCATACAAAATTATAACGTATCGAACATTTTATTCCAGGTCAGTCCCACAATAAATCCTATACCCTGTACCACATAGGTGAAGTATCCCGTCCGTCTGTACGAGACTTTTCCCAATACGGCAAGATAGACGACTTGGTAAAAGAAGGTGACGATGACCCGAAGGTGTATGATCAGTTCTCGGCGCCTGCTGTTGGAAGTGGCAGTGGACTGACGGAGAACTTGGTATTGGTTGACGGGATGCACAGCTTGGTGAGTTGTTAGTGGCTTCAAAATCTGGTGAATAAAGTAACAACTAGTCAATGAGTGCCTGATTTGTAGGAACATCTCACTTATATTATCTTGTTTATTTTTAATAACAATTAGGAATGCGTTTTATAAGAATAAATTGCCAACCACCATTCAATGTCAATATCTATAAAAATCTAGATCTGGGCTAGAATGTCACCATCACATTGCTACTGGGTGTCGTGAGAGGTGACTTAAGGTAAAATACCGGAAGGTGGGCAGCAGCGCCATCTGAAGAACTATCTTAAGCTGCTATCCCCAAGACGCCTGCCAAGCGTGGGGATTATGAAAAAGCCCCCTTAAGGCTCGGAAATTACGAAATAGTGCCAACATGATATGGAAAATCTCATAAACCAGGTATATGGTACTGCAATTTAAATACACGATACTCAAGGATATAAGTAATACTTTCATCGATTTCAAAACATGTTTCCTAATAATTGGCTCGATAGAAAAAAATCTCAAAAACACCTCTGAAAATAGAGGATTCCTACTTTTTCCGCCAGATTTTAGTGTATTAAAATTTGTTTTTTTTTCTAAAATATTGATTTTTTAAGTACAATAAATTTCATTGATTATTTTAATCCAAAAAAAGCACAGTTAATGCGTACTGAGCCTGTTTACAAAATGTCACATACGCCCTTTCATTCCGAGAAGCGTTAACATCATGTCGCACTATTTACTCCAGCGATCTACGTATATTGCTATCATCCTCGCTCATATCGCGGTCAGCCGCGTCATGCGTCGGATCTGTGTCACTTTTCTCGGCGATCTCAATTAAAATAAAACATGGGTAAAATTATAAATAAACGCTTTGGGAATGCAAAAAAGATGTATAAAAATCGTCAAAAACGCATGATGGACATAATAAGGTAAGCATCTATGGCTTCCTTTCTCCATGTACCTATGTATATATCTCTTATATTAATGAAATTATGATATGATTGTGAACCCTAACGCAATATAAAAAACACTTCAAACATTTTACAAGACATAGGTACAACTTTAGCTACCTAAAATAATTATTATAAGCAATATTCAGAATTTTTCGTAATGAATGTGTTGTAATTATTTTAGATGGATCTTGATTAATTTATACAGTTTCTGACAATAAGGCACAAAGGTTATGTACATAATTTTCGACTAATCAATCGTCGTTCAAATAGCGCATAGTAAGTGACATCGCTTCGCAATTGAGAGGTACGTGGATCGAATCCAGCGTAAAGAGATTCTTTTTGGTCAAATTATAATTTTACGACATAATTCTTAATAATACAATAATAATTTTACGTATGTACGTGGACCAATATAATGTGTCTGACAGTAAGGCATAAACGATATGTGTGTAATTTTCGACACCTAGGTCAATGATTGTATAGTGTGTAACTACTGAAGTCGAATCAGAAGATCGAGTACCGTGGATCGAATCTCACATACCTAGATTCTTTTTGGTGACTTTTTTATTTGTATTACTTTTTATTTGATACGTATTATATTTACGTATAATTAAGTTTTCTGACGCGTATTCAATTTACGATTACAATGCTTGCAAATTTATTAGGTATCTCGAGTTTCCATGTTTTCATATAATTAGAGAGTTTAGTATATCTAATGAACGTGAACATTAAATAGGTACTACCTAATCTAGCTACCTGAACACGTTTTTTCATAGATCTCGAAAAAGTATGTCTTGGATGGACACGAGTTGCCACAGCGTAATAGTTACAGTAGAACAACATTATCAATTTACTACAAAGCTATGTTGAGTAAACACCGTCCTTCTGTCCACTACTATAGAAAACACAAACTTTCATACATGGAAAGTTATTGAAATATTCATGGTATTATCGAGTAATATTAGTACATATAAATTAGTAGTAAAAAGATGGCCGTCAACGTTGGATGCGATAGAGATAATGAAATTCTGAAATGAAAACTTAATACAAAAAGAAGAAGCCTAAGCTTCTGCTTTAGAATGAGACTTTCCATGGTTTTCTTGAATAGCATAAGAATTAAGAACTGACTAAAAGAAAATGAAATAATTAGCACCATACCAATACTTACGTAAGAACATCGAGTAAGGTGCATTATAGGTGACTTAACTATAACGCCCTTAATAACCAAAGTGTAGCGGATATACTACCAAAGAGAGTATTCCCCAGGACGTTTTGGTGTTAAGGGGCGGCCGGTAATTCAACAAAAGTTAAAATTATACACATTATAGCCATTATGTTTTTAAATGTTACATCTTCTGTGTTGTATAAACAACATATGGTAGCCATATAAACAACCCCATATATTGTAGGATAGGAGGATGCTTCTTGGTTATTGATACTATCCCATAACTTACTTACCAATAAAATTCTTCACCAAAAATATTATTTGAAAATCAATAAAAGTTTGTTATTTTTCTAGTATAGAAAATGGAGGAGAAGAACGACGCATTGTTGATATACACTATTACACAAAGAGTATATTAAGACAAATCTCGAAACATTCACCTTTCGATTATTTTTTTATTAATATGCAGGGTTATTGGTAAAATGCTAAATCCAGGGAAACCCGGACGGATGGCAGCCCTACTCTCATAGAATGTCCGATTTTATGTCGCACTCCAGTGCATCTTCGCAACATAATCTACCTATACAAGTACATACATCAAGTGACGGCACGGGTGTCGTTTACAAACATAAACGTATCTTTCGTAATCTTTGACAAATACAGTTAATAACGGTAATACCACGGTTTTATAATCGATATGTAATATTGTGGTATTACGTATGAATAGTAATACAAAGTAATAAATTTTCAAACAAAATACTTATCTTTCTCCTTGGGTGATTTCAATAATGGTATTATTTTGTTAGAAGTTTTGTTGTTCCACCCATCTACACAATAGCGTCCACGAGATGTATTTATTATTATTAACAAATTGAAACAATAACTGTACCTACCTACTACATTCTCCATGTGATTTTTTGTAAGTGAAATCTTAATAATGACTTGTAGTAATGACACGAGCAGGTACCCTTGATTGTTAGCGGAAACAAAGCCAGGATCTGAATGAACTACGCTACTTGATAAAAAAAAAACGAAAATTGGAACCGACTCCAACACCCAAAAGTGTGAAATAACTTGTTCAAGTCGGTACCAGTATAGTTCAAAAGTACCTATTATCACAATATTGTGCACGTGGTACTAGTGTTGGACTTCGATAAGTTAATTCACACTTTTTGGTGATGAAGTCATTTCCATTTTTATTTAAAAAAAAAAACACTTCTTTTTATGACCCTTGCTACTCACGGGATCGATTTTCATTCATTGTCAACGACTATATCATCAAGATAAGTAAATATTTTTCAGTTATTGGAGTGTATGTCAAAAACGGCTTGAGCGATTTTGATGAAATTTAACTGGAACCAAACAACAAGTATCAGCTTTCAAACAATAAAAGATTTTTTTAAATCGATTCACCCAGTCAAATGTTCTGAGGTAACAAACATATAAGAAAAAACAGACGAATTAAGAACCTCCTCCTTTTTTTGAAGTCAGTTAAAAATACCCAATAGTATAACCCGCTATTTGTATTTTGATCAGGGGTAAAAAAGTTTTTATATGATTTTCTTTGTAAATTTTACACAATATACTTTTTACGTTTTTGTAATAAATAAACCATCTTTTGTGTAACAGCTTACGCCTTGCATCAAAGTAGATACATAGTTCATGTTCATCAAAACCATAGTTCATGTTCATTAAAAATGAACATACACAAAAACTGCAAAAATCAAACAAGTTGGTAATAATCAAGACTAAACTTGTTCTACTGTAGGTATGGTAAATTTATTAACTGTGTCACACTATGATATTTACAGCATACAATCAACTAATGGTTGGTATCATGTATGCGTACTAGATGGCGCTTCAGCACACATCACATTCGTGTGTGACAAGATAGTTTCTACTAGTTCTACTAGAGAGCGCTCTAAATTTTTAATCAAATAAAATATTACCGTTGACTTGCGGACGTGGCGCCATGTACACCGCGAAGTAAACACGCGAGGAGAAGTGGGGACAAAATCTAACATCTGGTTTTAGAATTCTGTCCCTTAACGGGGGAGGCTGTATTCAGCAGTGGTCAATCCGGCTGATATACAATGTAAAACCATCATCCAGTCTTGTTCAATAAGCGAGCAATGGACATTGCAATTGTTTTGACTAAGTCCAGTGTAATTGGGAAGATATGGAACAGTTGAATAATGCAAATGCGTGTGCTGCATCAACCACGAAATGTTCTTCAAACTTTCATCAAAGCTGCGGTTGTAATGGTCTCAAAATAAATCTAAGCTAGCTGTTATACAAATTAAACATTTAATTTTCAGGTTTCCTTGATGTGTCGCATGATTCCATCCCCTGATTGGTTTGTTGGAGTTGACAGTCTGGACCTCTGCGTAGACTCGTCATGGGTGGATCAAATAACTTTAGACGTAAGTGTAAATACTATTGCAGTTCAATCTTTTCAATTTTGTGTAACTAATAGGGATGCCTTACGATAATTTGCCTTTTGTCGATGGATTTGCGGCTCTAAGCACAGACAAATTTGATCTGTGTTGATCTGCTAAATACTTAAGGCTCTCAAGATAATGGTGCAAAGACGCTCATTGCTGATGACGACGACGCTTAGTACAGCCTATACTTGACGAGTTCCAAACATCGACGTATAGTTGCCATTTTATCAGCATTCTACAATTTTAATTTCAGAAAATATGCTATTTTGAGTATTCCAATATTTTATTTCTAACATTTTCAATTAATGCTGGATCATTAACATACTCCTATCCACAGTTTCTAAATTAATAACACCGCTCAATGAAGTTATCCAAAAATTAGGCGTATGCATTTAGAAACTAACAAAGAATTAGTACCATAATAACAAAACTTTTTTGACAATCAGGGTGAAAATTTACCTACCCTTATGTCCTGCTAGTGGGTCTGAGAGTACTTTATAAATTAAAATATTCTGAATTAGCTGGGGCCCATGCTGTCATGTACATCATTTTGCGACAAGATGAGACCCACTGTGAACTTACAACATTGGTTTTCTTTTGTCTTGAATCAAAAGTATTAATTTTTCAGTAACAATACACATGGTTACAATAAAATGAACTTGCAACGTTTCAGTGAGACAGGACACACACGTGTAGTATTGTTATATTTTAAGTCACATCGGATCGTCATATTGTGTGTCCATGTAACGATTTTCGTCGCTCACCTAGAACACTGGATTCGTAGCACGTATTAATTTTAGTATTGATAGTAGTAATATTAGTATGTAATATTAATGTTCCTTTCATCACAACGATTGTATTCTTATCAGCTTGAACCTCTTGACGCTGGAGCTGCTAGTGGCCTCACCTTCACAGCACCCCGTTGGGAGACTACACCCCCTGAGCCTGTATTTAAACACAAGCCAAGGCATCCTGATCATCCCGCTGCTGGCTTCTACTATCCTTTGATACGGGAACTACCTGCTATTGCCAAGATTCAATTAACCAAGGTAAATCAATTAAGATTATGCTACCCAGCTTTTGTCCAGGTGTTAAAAAGATACATGACAATCATTATTCTAAATGGTGTTAAAAACGGAATATTGTAAATAGTAAAATAAAGTTTTAGTAAGGACAAAATAGTAGAAAGTGTAACGAGTACATAAAACAAAAAATTATGTTGAGACGTCAAACAAATGAGCCAAAGGCGAGAGCTGCTATTTAAGTCAAGACTATAATGAGTTTTGGAAAGGATTATGCACTCAGAATTACAATTCAATTGCGAGGAAATTTAAAAAGTTATTTTTAGGAATAATAATATCTTTGATCAAAATTGAAACTGAGAGTTAAAGTATTTTTTTAGTGTCATTGTTAAGAAAATATTAAAATTAAAAATATATTTTTTAGCTTACAACCAAAGTATGTAAGAAGCTGCAACAAATCTGCAGAAATCTGTTGTTTGTTAGTGGTGACGTGATAAATAATACTGGTAATCGATTATGTATATAATTAAGTTTAACTTGAGTAAATGTAGTGCTGAAGGCTACGACAAAATCATATTTTAGAATAGTAACCAGCAAGTTGTAGATATAATTTAATTAATTATGTCTAAATACAATGTCAAAAATAATATAAAATTTCTTTACTTGAAGAGTAATGGTCAATCAAATAACCCACCCCTAACTGTACCTGGTGCAAAAGTGCCCATTACACTGGCGGTATTACCACGCTGGAGAGAGTTGTAGATTAAATTTCTGATGCGAATAAATCAATTTCACGTTGCCTACGGGTGATTTTTATCGTCACGTATTATTGCGAATATAATCTATCACAATCATTATACATCTCAAATACCGGCTTGTCGTTAAACTTTCCATAAGCTTCCAATATCCTTTGTGACGCAATAATTGTGTCAATGGCTACATTTTGCGCTCCATCGGATCGCTGTAACACGGTTAAATGGGCTTTAAGTGGTTAATTAAATTATCTATTATGTTACATCGTACATCGGTAGTTCCAGCTGTTACACAGAGTGTAATTGGCGTATGTTTGGCGTAATGTATCCTTTACGATCTGGTTACGGCAGGATGGATATCATTGATCACTCAAAATAATATACAACTTGTATTGTGCGGTGGTATGTGGTTTGTGTTGGAAAGGGGTGCTCATATTGCCTAGACGTACATAAATAAGCAGCTTGGTTAAGGCTTGTCTTTGAAGAGCTTTCCAAACAAACGTAGTTACGCCATATTGGTTCAAACTCGATAAAATGTTGCATGCATGTTCACGCTTTTGGTTTGCGAGTTTTCCGAAATATAATTCCAATATTTAAAAAAATACTGTGTGAGAATTCATGTATTCACATATAGGGGTAAAATATGCGATAAGTCGAAAAACTGGCAAAACAAAAGCATAGATATTAGACTCAGGGATATACATGCAAAAAATTCATAGAGTTTGAACACTCTTAAAATATGATGAAATACTTTTGTATGAAAAGCGGTACGTGTCCTTTAGCCTTAAAACAACGCTCTGCAGCCACAACATTGATGGATGACCGTTTGGTGCATTTGCAACTGAGCGCATTTGTGCTTAGATGGTCTTAGATGGTCGGAACAAGACAACAACCGAGATAGACCAAGGAAGCTTTCGGATGATCTAGAAATTTCGACACCAAAGCTGGATACAGCAACAGTTAATTTCACATTTGCATTTAATTTATGGTTCATAGAGCACAGCTTGCTAAGTCGTTCTTAACCGACCAACTACGTTAAGCAATATCTGCTGCTGTCATTACTTGGACTGTTGACTACGAATTTACTACCGATTGCTTCCGTGCTGCACATTAAACCGTTGTTGATCCTAAGAATGGCAAATATTATAGCATGGTGCATAGGGCATTTTTCAAGTGCTCCCCTGGCTAGCTACCACCATTAGGCTGAAAATCGATCACCAAAAACCTTACAGCCTTTGACAGCTTTTAATTAGAACCAGAAATCACTTATAAGTAACTCTGAATATTATCTTATCATTAGGTAAGGATACGAATAGCTGTCAAAAACTAGACTATCCCCTACAATTCATTTTAATAAAAAATTGGAATTGATCAATAGAAAGTATGAAATACCTTGTTGAAGTATAGGTACCTGAGACTTAACAACTATGTCTCAAGGTTATGGGTGCAGTGCAATTCATGACTTGTAACGAAATGCATCTGTTGTAGGCAGAGTTTAGTCTGCTTCACATCTGGTGGGCCTCGAGCTGTTCCGTCACAATAACATTAAAAAAAAGGCTTTCATTTCAGGTGAAAGAATACTCCACAATAGAACTGAACAACTTAGCTCGAAAGGAGTTAAAAGCCATGATGAAAGCAAAAGACCTTAGAAAAGGACTAACCAAGAAACAATCTGAAAACGATGACGAAGTACAAGAGCCACGTCATGTAGAAGTTTCTACTAAAACATACGTAGATCAGCTAAAGGATTTAGAAGAAGATCCCGTTGGCACTCCTCATCCCAACTTGCCTGACAATAAAGTAATTGTCGTTACTACTACACCTACAACGTAAGTACTTACAAAGTTACACTTCTTATAAGTTACTTTTAAATAAAACTTGAGGACTCGTAGCGTAGATTGCATAGTCGTTTTCAACTGATTAAGGGTATATTTTAGACGAACGCCACCATACAAACGCAATTCCAATCTCATTTTAATAATAGCGAATAAAACTCAATGATTTTTACCTACGAAATCTAGTGATTACGTAGGTAAAAATCATTGAGTTATAGTGCCCTAATATCTAGGTTTGTGGTGCATCAGATTTTCATTAAATTATACAGTTTTGAAATTACACTCGGTCAAAAACTCGTGATTTTAGATAAAAGTAAAAACCCAACTTTAAGCACCTCTTTCAAGAATAATAAGCATGTTTTTAATATTTCTATTGCTCCACAATCATGGGGAATATAATGAACTTTCTATAATGGGAAGTTATTTATACATGTGTACTATATTTTTTTAATAAATCTGGAACTAGGAAATATGCTCGAACAACGCGCTCAAACTCAAAACGAGTGCTAAATACTAAGTCGGTCCAGGTTGTAGTAGTAACCTGGCTACAATGGCAATCCTCCTTGGGAATATTTTTGTTGGTGTTATAGGTACCTGCTTTCGTTACATGCCTTACCGTAACCTTCAGGACGTTGAAATAGTTGCAAAAATCCCTATGGTTGAATGTTATAAACGTCTAGTCCTTTTTTTTAGAGTTTGTTTCTTTACCTTTATTCAAAAACAGTCACAAACTAACAAATTATTGAAGAAAATGTGATAAAAATAAACTTCAATCTGAATAAAGACACTACCGCTTTTCTAGTACTTAATAATTAATTGTAAATTTGGAATATGGATTATTTCTGAAAAAAATGTTTATTTTATTTATAGAGTGGTTAAAATAAAGTTTTCTTTCAAAGAAGGCAACAGTTCTTTGAAAGAAAACTTTTAAAAAAGATCTTAGATCAGAAAGATTAAAACTGACGTTAAATATAACACTGAATGAAAGGTCCATTAAGTACAAAGTTCATTCGTCTCGGTCATAAAAATTAATGCAATTTCAAATTTGGCTCAGGTACGTAACTTTGTAACTAAATTACTGTCGTCAGCTAAAACTACAATAATCTCGACTCAGCACTCGCAATCGAAATCATGTCTAGACTCAATTACGTAGTATTCAAGTGCTTCGATAACTTTATCAGATTCTAGACAGCATTGCCGTGAATATTGATCAAATTTGATGAGTAGAAAATTGAATATTATTTTTCATTGGACTGCAAAGTGGAAAATTATGTCAGTTATGTTTTCAACATTTATTTGATTGCTAGAACTTTAGTTCCATTGAATTTTTAAACTACAATACAATATGTAATAATTTTATTTAATCTCATTCGGTAATATTCTAAGTATGAAATTAAATACAGACTTTTATTGGCATATTTTATTTACATACTTCTGTAAGATAATTAAAAAATTAAATTAAAGCATTATTCTCCTAACAAAACAATGCTTCAAAACATTTTTTTAATTATTAAAGTACAATGTGTCCCGACCAGGGAGGTTTAAATTCAATTTATTTACATACTTATTATCTGTGGTGAGCGCGCTGCACGCGCAACGCGCTGGTTTTTGTATTGCATTTTATTTAATAAAGCTACCTATAGCTATGATATTAAATAAAGTAGCGTATGCAACTGCATATAATCAGGTATTAAAACACTCGTGTAATCTTATTTTGAAACTCGCCTGAGGCTCTTTTCAAAAAACTGCACTCATGTTTTAATTCCCTCTATTATATGACAGTTGCATAAACTACTATTAAATTTCGAGTATTTTAACAAATAATTTTATCTGGTCTTCCCCTCGTGTTAGGGAACCAACATGAGGGAAGGGAAAATGTACCTTGTGATCTTTATGGGGCACCGTACATATCCAAACAGTCTGTCCTCATTCGGACTTTATACCTAGTTTAAATCTACGCGAATGTTTTTTTCATGTTATACGATAAAGTATTGAGATCAGCTATTGGATAACATAATGTTGTTCCTGTCGGTAACAAACTCTGTGTTGTGTTCACCAGCTCAATGTCCATATATAATATTATATAATATATAACTTCAGTGACACTTTTTATGCTATCGTGATGTGGTAGCACATTCTAGTAAACGCCCACGATTGCTTGCAACGAAAGCCACGAATACGCATGTGTGCAATCAGAGCATTCACAAAAAGGGTTGGCATCAGCACACATAAAACAACAGAGGCCAAAGTTATGGCAATTAAGTTTACTCCTTATGATGTAAGCGAATAGCAAACATAATAATACGATTTTGACAAGACGTCATTAAATCTGTTTTCTTTTATTGCTGATAGGTAAGCCTTTGACCACAATCTCACCGGATGGTAGGTGATGATGTGGTCGAAGGTGTTAACAGGCTTAACCTAGAATATTACTGGCTCTCAAGGACAGCTGCCGGAACACACCGTTAAGTGCTTGGCGACAGATTTTCCTACCTGAGGGTGGTCGCTAGCCAGGCGGGCATTCACAAAATGCCCTACCACCAAAAGGTCAAGCCCGCGGCGGGATTAGAACCATGGACCTGCTGCGGGCACTCCATAGCCAAAGCCACTGAGCTATCACTGCTTCTAAAAAAAATCTGTACTGTTGGATAGCACTGTTATCATTATTTTATGTCAAAATCATCACAGTAATACAATGTCGAATACACAAACGTGCCTATCAAATTGGTCGACATCACTGATCTCGATCTCTGTAATTGACATATAAATTGGCTGTAATTCTGTTATGAACTGTAAACTAAAATGAATTAATATACGGAAGTTTTTATTCGCGCTATCGTTCGAAATGATAATCCAAAAATTAAACTTATCCTGTGCCTCTTCGGTATTATAAGCAGGTTAGCAGTCAACTAAATTGACTATTTTGACTCAAATTACTCACATGAATAAAAACATTACAATTTTAAGATTATCGTTCTTTAGTGTTACGTACCTTTATCAATATGCATTTTAGTTTTATATGCATATTAACTTATATAATTGAATTTTAGTTAAATTGTGGTAGCCGTAATTCTACTATATTTAGGGCTAATTATATGTAATACAGATACGTATTTATTACCACTACAGTGCAGTTACCTTGAATCATATTTTATTTATTGGGAAGATATAGGATAATCTTTTTATTTTTAAGCCGAGAACTGTATGTATGAGTAAAAGCAATGGACTGAAAATAAAGAAAGAGTAAAGATGAAATTGGGTAGGTTAATACCAACATAAATAATTAAAACAGTAATTTTATATTATCGTTTATAGTACAACGACGGAAAAGGAATTCGACAGCGAACTACGCAGTATGGATGACGTGGTCCTGGCAGTGGCACATGGGAAGAAACTAGGATTAGGCAAACATCTGCCCAGGCACTTCCGATCCAGGTTGCATCATGCGGTTAATAAAATACAACGTGAGTTAGTTTTCCAATTTTAAATGTATAACGATTTCATGATGCAGGGACCAGAAGTGTTAATAAAACTTTTTAGTATTAATGATATGTGATATAGGTATGCAAAGAAAAACAAACCTCTTTATTTTGTATTTAGAGTTATAAGATACGAAATATAATACGAACCATTCATACGCGGGACAAGGGGATGAAGATGATGACGAGACAATGTAAACTAGATCATAGATGAACAAAGATTTTTCTTTCCAGCTGATGACTGCATTGTTTCCGAATGGAGTGCTTGGAGCCCTTGCTCCAAAACTTGCGGATTCGGAGACAAGTTCCGGAGCCGCCACGTCATCAGAGAGAAAACCGGAACTGGCAGAAAGTGTCCAACCCTCACCGACAGGAAACACTGCGGCGATATCAACTCTTGTGCCCATATTGATTATTTTGAATGGTAATAAAGAAATACTAGTATATTGGGGTGTTTTCTTTTAGAAGTACTTTATCGGTCGGATTGTCCACTACTGAATACATCACATTAAGGAGAGGGAGGGGTAATTGACATGTCCCTAACCTTGGCAGGCGTCTTGGGGATCACAGTGATATAACACTTCCTCAGAAAGTGCTCCTGCCCACCATCCGCTATTTTACACTTAGTTGTGCGACGCCCACAGGAAGCATGGGGGGTGACATTCTAGCACGGCACCCTACGGCCTTCCACAGGTTACCTTTTAGAAGTGACGTGGTAGATAATCATAACATATCACGCTGGTATATCCCCAAATGAGTAGGCAGTGGAATCTAAAACACAAACCGCCAGATTTTGAAGCACTCGTAGCAAAGTTTGCTTAGCCATTCTGAACTGATCAGCAAAGTTAAGCAACGTCTGCCACGGTCATGAGTTGGATGGGTGACCGCTGGTGACATTAATACTGAGCGCTGCCGTGCTTCGGAGGGCACGTTAAGCCGTCGGTCCCGGTTGTCATCTTAGGATGGCAGTCGTTATAGCATGGTGGTAGGGCATTTTGCGAATGCCCGCCTGGCTAGCTACCACCCTCAAGTAGAAAATCTGTCGCCTAGCACCTAACGGTGTGTTCTGGCAGCTGTCCTGGAGCGCCAGTAATTCTAGGTGAGCCTGAAGAATTTCTCCGACCACATCATCTCTTACCAGGTGAGATAGTGGTCAAAGGCTAACCTATCAGGCATAAAAAAAAAATGATTTAGTTACATGTACAAGCCTAACGTTATGGTTGACGTTAGGCATAGGCTGGGCATAGATTTGAACTTTATTGTCTAGCTGATAACTTTTCACACACCTGATGGTAAGTAATTGAGTGGTTGAAGGTGTTATCATGCTTAACATACATCGGGAAGTGTTCCGAGGAACTGTTCGGCTTAATACTTGCATCTGAATTATGCCATCGGATTTTTTTTAAATGACACTGCCCGTCTCTATATCTAAATATGAAAACAAGCAGTATCGTGTACTAAGCGAAAACCTCTATCACAAATTTATAGAACACAAAATATTTCATCTCGAGCGAGGGAAAAATATTGTGCTCTAAAACCGTAAATATCAAGGTATTCTTGTTTCAACGCAAAGCAAGTAGATTTTCGACCTAAAAATTAAGCTTTATTAAGTGAATAATTAAAATGTAATCATAGAAAAGCTGGAAAAAACAGATTTTTTGGTGCTGGCCGTAAAGGGAAACAACTTTATAGGGGTCGGAGGCATCGCAGGCTCTATAAAATACGAGCGTGGCAAGATTGCTCAATGAAATATTTAGTAGAAAACTGACCAGCATTTTTCAGGGCGTGTGTTTCAGGTACCTGGTGTTTGTGTTTGATTTTTTTAAAATATAATATACAAATATCAGGCTGATAAAAATGTACCGACCAAATTTAAAACAAATGAACTTTATGTTTTAACAACCAACATTTGTTCTTATAATATTGGTTACTTTATAGGTATTGTAACTAGAAAAAAAATTGGCCAAGTGAGAGTCGGACTCGCGCACTAAGCGTTCCGTACCATTAGCTATATAACATTAGACTTCATATTTTAACCTTTTTTGTTTTAACGTGCGCGATTCCGACTCGCTTTGGCCAACTTTTTGTATTTGTTGTTATAGCGGCAACAGAAATACATCATCTGTGAAAATGTTACCTGTCTAGCTATCACCGTTCTTGAGATACAGCCTGGTGACGGACGGACGGACAGCGACATCTCACTAATAGGGTCCCGTTTTTACTGTTCGGTACGGAACCCTAAAAAACAGTTTTAATAATGTATAAAGACTTTTGCTCAGCACGCGATAGTGCATGTATGTTACATGTACTATCACTTGCTGATTTAGAAATATAGAAGGGTAGCGACAGCATTACGAGAGTTAAAATGTTTAAAAAGACACTTCTTTCAATGAAGTGAACGCTAGTAGTCTGGTTGATGGTTGCGCACCGGCCCCTACGACGAATTTTTTTTTTTTTATTGCGGATAGGTAAGCCTTTGACCACAATCTCACGTGATGGTAAGTGATGATGTGGTCGAAGGTGTTAACAGGCTTAACCTAGAATGACGGGCTCTCAAGGACAGCTGCCGGAACACACCGTTAGAAGCTTGGTGACAGATTTTCAACCTGAGGGTGGTCGCTAGCCAGGCGGGCATTGGCACAAATGCCCTTCCACCATGCGGTGAAGCTCAAGCCCGCGGCGGGATTCGAACCATGGACCTGCTGCGCGGCAGTCCATAGCCAAAGCCACTGAGCTATCACTGCTTCAAAATAATAGTAAATAAATAATAAAATTAAAGCACAACATTCGGTTTAATCGAGCATGTCCCATTAGCCCCATGGTAAAACCAACCCGTGGGTAAAATCGAGGTCGAACACAGGTTCGATTCCGGTACAAGAATTTGGTGCTCTTATAATCTGAAAATAACTGTCTGTGTAAAAAACAGGAATCAACAAAACCCGGAATAATCGCGAAACAAACAGAAAAAAATACTGATGAATTGAGATTCTCCTTTTTTGGAAGTCAGTTAAAAAGTATGAAATAACTTGTGGTAGTCCGACCACATAAAATGACAGCTCAGAACTTTAAAATCAGCGTAGTGTCAACTTAAACAAATTAATTTAATATTTTTCAATGTTGGAAGTTGATTCTGATTTTTATGTTTTTAATATCGTAACCGCATGATTTTTCAAATGTATTTCCGATCAGTTGTGAACATTCACCGCTCAAAAGAATATTCCCACATAACCGTTCCTTGCAAAACTGCGATATCCGACACCCTTACAGACCATTTCCCCGTAATCTTCATAATAAAACGATGGTGCTATCTCTCGGTTATGACCGGTGGAGGGCGCACCTACCTACAGATCGAAGGATCATCCCAGGAGGCTGCGACATTTGTATTCCGACTGTGATCTCTTCAAAATCAAGGAGTATGTGATTCGATTTCTATACAGTCGGATATATAGTTGGAGGTGTTGTAACCTCCTGAATATTTTAAGTGAAGTTGGAGTACGTTTTGGGGTTATAGCCACGTATGTACGCTTTGAAAATATAAAATTTCGGTTTTTGGTACGTAGGGTTAATAGTTCATTTCGTTTTGATATTCCGTTAATGCGGGTCTCCTGCCAATGTTTTTCCAAACTTAGAGCACGTAAACACGATTTTTGTCTATGTTACACGGAAGCATGTAAATAAAGACTTTTTTCATGCTTCCGTGGCTTGCGGAAAGCATTCAAATAATTGCCCTGCGCGGACACAAGGGGCGGGTCAAAACACCGTGCAAGTGAACCAAATGAAATGTACAGTGCGTGTTTCTGATACAAAGTTTTGTGTAGAGTATCGTCTCCTACGAGACCGACGTGAAACAAAGTTTTGTAGGAGAGTTTTTGCTCAATTTGTTGAAATATATTGGCAGGAGATACCTACGCCTTATCAGAGAGTGAAATTTCGAAATGTGTCATTTTTTGTTTTTTTATTTTTTATTTATTAACATTATGTATTACAATAGTGATATAATAATAAGTGTCTAAAAACCTAAGTAAGGTTTATCCAGCCACTTACGTTCTCGACAAGTATACAAAAGCAAAGGTATGTTAATACTATAAACAAGTGGGTACATTATAAATTACATCAGCGCAGTCCACAAACTTTATCAGTGTGTGTGTTATCTGAGAGATGCGCTTTGTTACAAATTGTATCAATACAGTTGTTGCGAACGCACACACAACGAAGATCATTGTCTGTGCGTACGCGTTCCATAGGATGATCCAATTTATTTTACCAAATAATATTGTTTCAATACAGTTTTGATATTGGTAGGGGTTATTTTTTCTTTGATTTCTACAGGCAACTGGTTAATTAGTTGAGGTATGAGGTATTGAGATGTTCTTTTACCGTATGAATTATTAAATTTAGGTAGGATTAGTTTTCTACTAGTAATACTTCGCGTGTGGTGAGTATGACTCATTGGGATTTGGATTTCAGTCCTGAAGTAGTGTTCAAGAAGCAAGTTGAGTTAGACTTTGTGATAAATCGGTATAATTCCGCAGTGTTTAAAGAGACCTTCAGGATCTGCCGCGTACTTGTTTTTGATTTTTAATGGGACAATTAATTTTAGTAGTCGATGTTGTATGTTGTAAATTTGGTTAAGATAAGTTTTGTAAGTACGCCCATAACTGGTGAGCCCATATGATACAATGCTTTCGACAAGGGCTTTAAACATTGTGAGCAATACGTTATAAGGGACTTTAAACTTAATTATATAAAATTTTGCCATTATCGCTCTCAGTCGGGAGCATGTATTATCAATATGTTTTCCCCAGTTGAACCTTTCATCTATGGTGAGACCAAGGTAGGTATGCTTATCCACCTGGTCAATTTTTCGGCACTTAGTCGTACAGTTACCGTTAGAAGTATGAAGGCAGTCGTGACAGTGGGCTATAACTTCAACACTTTTGCAAGGATTCGGGAGGCGACTGGAGTGAACGTGAACTAACTTTGTCTTATCAAGGTTCAGTACCAGACCTGAGTCATGTGACCATTTACATATTGCAGTGAAGTCAGCCTGTAAGTTACTGATAGCAAGACTAATATCTTTACTTGTAGCCACCAAACATGTGTCATCAGCAAATTGATACACTGTGCAATGTCTAATTACATTATTAAGATCGTTAACGTAAGTTAGGTAGTGCAAAGGCCCAATCACTGATCCTTGTGCTGTTCCTTCGGTAATGTTAACGCTATCACTGTATGCATCAGCTACTTTGACCTTATAGTTACGTTGGTACAGATAATCTTTACACCATTCTAACAAGCTGCCTCTGATACCACAGTCATTCAGCCTTTTTAATAGTAATTTGTGCCGTAGTGTATCAAACGCCTTGCTATAGTCTATAAAGACTAGTAGTACGTGCTGTTTTGCATTAAGGTAATAGTTAACATCGTCTGTAAAGCGAGACAACAATAAAGTAGTGCTTTTCTTTGGTTGGAAACCGTATTGCTGAGGTGATAAAACGCTATGTGCTTGGTAGAATTTCTGAATTATATTACATACATATTTTTCAACAATTTTATCAATGACTGGTAGGATTGTTATAGGCCGGTATTGACCATAATCACTGGTACTTCCATTAATAGGTCCACTCACTCAATTATATAATTAAATAAAAAAATAAATAAAAAGGAAAACAATATATCTTTTTGTCTGAATTCTGATAAATTGAAACAATAATAAGAAATAAAATAGTAAAAAAATAATAGTATTATTTAGACGTTTATAATTTCGAAAGTATACGGGTTTTACAATGGAGTCCCAAATTAAAAGGTGAGAGATCAATTTAACCTGTGAGAGGACATATTGTATTAAGCATTTGCCAAAACAGGAAAGCAGCTATATAATAAAATTTAACGAAATCAAGTTTCGATGTCACAAGTCAAGAAATATAAAATAAAGAATTATTACAAAATTATTTTCATAGTCATAATCATAATCATTTATTTCTCCATATTCATGTGTACAATAGATCTTAAATAATTAAGTAAGTACTAACAACATGAAACCCTGGTGGGCACTCTAGAGTTTATTGGACTCTGGGTAGAACCAAAGTTTAATAACTATAAAAAGAATATGCTAAGAAAATATTAAATGATTATATCAGAATATTTAAACATATATCAAGTGACGATGGCATCTAATTTTCCCGCTGAGACGAAGTGACGTCATAACGCCTGAAGAAAATGTCGATGTGACGAAAATTCTTCCGGCTACGTGGCGTTTCTGAAATCATGTCAGCATAGCAGGAAAATTAGAGTTAAGATATAAATTTTTAAGTGTAAGAAGAAAAAGTATTTTTTCTAACATAAGCTAAATGCTTAATGCTTTTTTTTATGTTATTGTGACGGAAGAAGCTCGACACCCACCTGATGTTAAGCGCACTAACCTCTGCCTATAACAGGTGCATTTCGTCACAAGAGAGTTGAGTCACAAGAGACATAGTTGTTAAAGTCTCTTGTGCCTGTAATTTCACTGGCTCTCAAGGACTGCTGCCGGAACACAACGGTTAGGTGCTTGGCGACAGATTTTATACTTGAGGGACGCTAGCCAGACGGACATTCGCAAAATGCCCTTCCACCATGCGTCGAAGCTTAACCCCGCGGCGGGATTCGAACCACTTAATATTTTCATTGATATTTTTTAAATATATGTAAGAAAATGTCTTCTTAGAACTACAAACGTAGTTTCATTATATTTTCAATATATACCAAGTGTTCACACTTTTAAACTCGGTGAAATTTTGTATGCGTATTGCTGAGCCTAAAATGTCTGCTTCTAGTTTTCCAGTTTTTTTGTATTACTAATTATTTTATAATATTAAATATTTTTAAATGCAAGAAAACATTAAATAATATTTAAATAAAACACTTAAACAAGTATAAAAATATATATCTAGTGACAATTCCGCCTAATTAGGCGTTTTTTTTTATATATTTGTTATTATTAAATATAGATTTCCGCAAAGTAACGCCTGAATCTATTCATTTATTAAATTATTTTATCTCTAAATGTGAAGATAGGAATATAATACAAATGGATTCTGCCAAATAATCTTAAAAATACACATTGTTACAGAATAATGACAAATCAAAAGCATACATTTTAGACTCAAGGATATGCATGTAGATATTGGTAACGTGTAGCGTGTTACAGTAATAATTTAGGCTTACACGCAATCATGTACCCCCAATCATTTTAATAAGGTTTTTATACAATATAATGCTAAACTAGTAACTAGTTTGTTATTATTGCCTTGTTTATCCAAAGTTCTAGAAAATACTGTGTGCCGTCAGATGATAAATTATCTTGAAAATGAAAATTTTTTACCACCCACCCAGTCAGGCTTCCGTAAAAAGCGTAGTACTGCAACAGCATTGCTGGATGTCATTGATAATATGCTGCTAGCACAGGATCAAGGCATGGGCACTATTCTAGTACTGCTTGATTTTTCTCGCGCATTTGACGCTATTAATATTCCATTGCTTTTATCTAAATTATCTTTCTATGGTTTTGATATTGATACTGTAAAATGGTTTGATAGTTACTTAAATTTAAGATCACAAATTGTTAATGTTACTGGTCTCGATGGAAATACAATTTCATCCTCCAGAATCTATAATCTTAGAGGTGTACCCCAGGGTTCTGTTCTTGGCCCGATATTATTTATATTATACAGTGCAGACATTATAAATTGTATTCAGCACTGTAGTTATCATATATATGCTGATGACCTGCAGGTCTACATAAGCTTTCCCCCTCAAGACAGTGATGTTGCAGTTGAAAAAATAAATGATGATCTAAGCAGATTAGCAGACTGGTCAACCGCAAACTGCATGGTTTTGAATCCTTCTAAATCAAAGTATTTAGTTATTGGGTCTAAAAAGCAGGTAGCAGATATAACTATTCAAAACCCAAAGATAGTCATAAAAAGCGAGCGAATTGAGTATGTTACTGAAGCTCGTAATTTAGGTGTAGTTATAGATAGCAACCTGAAGTTTGAAAAACATGTACAGGAAGCAGTACGAAACTGTTTTTACAGACTAAAAGTACTCTACAAGGTAAGACCTTATCTTAGTACCGATATCAGGGTAGCATTATGTGAATCACTTATCCTGTCTAAACTTAATTATGCTGACATTGTTTATGGTCCATGTCTCCTAGCTAGGACTGAACAACTCCTTCAAAGAGTTCAAAATGCCTGCGCCCGATTCTGTTATAATATCCCTGCACGTAACCATGTCACTCCTTTTATTAATAATGCTAATCTTATGAAGATGAAAGCTAGGTGGCAGCTTCATCTTGCAACTTTGCTCTTTGGCATTATCAAAGAAAAAAAACCAGAATATCTCTGGCAGAAACTTACCTGGGAAAATGCCTTCAGTGCTCCTAGACGACTGTTAATACAACAACACAAGTCGCAAGCTTTTAGGGGCAGTTTTCGGTTTGCTGCTAGTCGTTGTTGGAACGACCTCCCTCCCCCTTTACAAGCACTGAAAACAGTAAAAACTTTTAATAGACATCTTAAAGTTCACCTTTTAAGGACTCAGCAAACTGCAAATGTGTACCACTGAGGCTCTACTTGTACACCTTTATGGTGTACTTCCTTCATAAAACAAGAAGATGAATTTTATGTTTTATATTAGCCTAGTGTTTTCTGTATTGTGTTAGTGATTTCATATAAACTGAATTTATTTATTTATTTTTTACCAGTAAGAATTAAGGTAATTCTTGAAATGTTTACACACCTATGTACACACTTTCTTCATAAGGTATTAGCTTGAAGCTAATGTGTAAAAGTAGAAAAATACTTTCTTTGATTCTGTGTGCAATTTCTGCTCTAACAATTATGTATTGTTGATCATTCTTGTAAGTTGTGCTAGGTATCTAAATTCTAAGTACTAGTTTAGGCTTTTATAGGAACAAAACTGTCTTGTATCAAAATTAGTATAGGTACATGCAAATGATCTTATTTATTCACTTACCGCATTTTATTGCTCGATGTAATAGGGGACGGTTTTCACTGCCACAACACTGCACATTGCTTCTCTATTTTAAAAGTGAACTGTTCAACTAAATAAGTAAATATTAGGGTATTTGGACTTTGTGACATAACATGGATATAACCTATTTCCTTGAAAGTGAATCTATCAGTATGTGACGTGGCCATATTTCAACCACGTGACGACACGTAAGCACTAAGCAATAAGCATACGTATTTATTCTCTATGGCGGCTTAGATTATATCGTACATTTTGTATCCTGTATATTCTAATATTAATTTGTGTGGTCGTAATACAATGTATATGTATATATATATATATATATATATATAGATATAGATATGTATATTAATTTATGGTTTTGTTTCTGTTATTTATTGTATTGTTATGTCATACACGTTCGTGATGTTGGTCGGGAGTGCCGTCTGAAAACCAGCGCTTAGGGTCATTTTTTGAACCTGGCACATGCTGAGACGGGACTCGTTCCTAGCATCATGCAACATTGCAATTGCTCTAACTGTGGAATAATTAACTATATTTATTTAATTGTAGTGTTGTGTAATGCTGGAATAAACTTCATTTCATTTTCATTTCATTTCATTTCATTTCATTTCATTTCATTTCACTTCACTTCACTTCACTTCACTTCACTTCACTTCACTTCACTTCACTTCACTTCACTTCACTTCACTTCACTTCACTTCACTTCACTTCACTTCACTTCACTTCACTTCACTTCACTTCACTTCACTTCACTTCACTTCACTTCACTTCACTTCACTTCACTTCACTTCACTTCACTTCACTTCACTTCACTTCACTTCACTTCACTTCACTTCACTTCACTTCACTTCACTTCACTTCACTTCACTTCACTTCACTTCACTTCACTTCACTTCACTTCACTTCACTTCACTTCACTTCACTTCACTTCACTTCACTTCACTTCACTTCACTTCACTTCACTTCACTTCACTTCACTTCACTTCACTTCACTTCACTTCACTTCACTTCACTTCACTTCACTTCACTTCACTTCACTTCACTTCACTTCACTTCACTTCACTTCACTTCACTTCACTTCACTTCACTTCACTTCACTTCACTTCACTTCACTTCACTTCACTTCACTTCACTTCACTTCACTTCACTTCACTTCACTTCACTTCACTTCACTTCACTTCACTTCACTTCACTTCACTTCACTTCACTTCACTTCACTTCACTTCACTTCACTTCACTTCACTTCACTTCACTTCACTTCACTTCACTTCACTTCACTTCACTTCACTTCACTTCACTTCACTTCACTTCACTTCACTTCACTTCACTTCACTTCACTTCACTTCACTTCACTTCACTTCACTTCACTTCACTTCACTTCACTTCACTTCACTACACTTCACTACACTTCACTACACTTCACTACACTTCACTATACTTCACTACACTTCACTACACTTCACTACACTTCACTACACTTCACTACACTTCACTACACTTCACTACACTTCACTACACTTCACTACACTTCACTACACTTCACTACACTTCACTACACTTCACTACACTTCACTACACTTCACTACACTTCACTACACTTCACTTCACTACACTTCACTACACTACACTTCACTACACTTCACTACACTACACTTCACTACACTTCACTACACTTCACTACACTACACTTCACTACACTTCACTACACTACACTTCACTACACTTCACTACACTTCATTTCATTTCATTTCACTACACTTCATTTCATTTCATTTCATTTCATTTCATTTCATTTCATTTCATTTCATTTCATTTCATTTCATTTCATTTCATTTCATTTCATTTCATTTCATTTCATTTCATTTCATTTCATTTCATTTCATTTCATTTCATTTCATTTCATTTCATTTCATTTCATTTCATTTCATTTCATTTCATTTCATTTCATTTCATTTCATTTCATTTCATTTCATTTCATTTCATTTCATTTCATTTCATTTCATTTCATTTCATTTCATTTCATTTCATTTCATTTCATTTCATTTCATTTCATTTCATTTCATTTCATTTCATTTCATTTCATTTCATTTCATTTCATTTCATTTCATTTCATTTCATTTCATTTCATTTCATTTCATTTCATTTCATTTCATTTCATTTCATTTCATTTCATTTCATTTCATTTCATTTCATTTCATTTCATTTCATTTCATTTCATTTCATTTCATTTCATTTCATTTCATTTCATTTCATTTCATTTCATTTCATTTCATTTCATTTCATTTCATTTCATTTCATTTCATTTCATTTCATTTCATTTCATTTCATTTCATTTCATTTCATTTCATTTCATTTCATTTCATTTCATTTCATTTCATTTCATTTCATTTCATTTCATTTCATTTCATTTCATTTCATTTCATTTCATTTCATTTCATTTCATTTCATTTCATTTCATTTCATTTCATTTCATTTCATTTCATTTCATTTCATTTCATTTCATTTCATTTCATTTCATTTCATTTCATTTCATTTCATTTCATTTCATTTCATTTCATTTCATTTCATTTCATTTCATTTCATTTCATTTCATTTCATTTCATTTCATTTCATTTCATTTCATTTCATTTCATTTCATTTCATTTCATTTCATTTCATTTCATTTCATTTCATTTCATTTCATTTCATTTCATTTCATTTCATTTCATTTCATTTCATTTCATTTCATTTCATTTCATTTCATTTCATTTCATTTCATTTCATTTCATTTCATTTCATTTCATTTCATTTCATTTCATTTCATTTCATTTCATTTCATTTCATTTCATTTCATTTCATTTCATTTCATTTCATTTCATTTCATTTCATTTCATTTCATTTCATTTCATTTCATTTCATTTCATTTCATTTCATTTCATTTCATTTCATTTCATTTCATTTCATTTCATTTCATTTCATTTCATTTCATTTCATTTCATTTCATTTCATTTCATTTCATTTCATTTCATTTCATTTCATTTCATTTCATTTCATTTCATTTCATTTCATTTCATTTCATTTCATTTCATTTCATTTCATTTCATTTCATTTCATTTCATTTCATTTCATTTCATTTCATTTCATTTCATTTCATTTCATTTCATTTCATTTCATTTCATTTCATTTCATTTCATTTCATTTCATTTCATTTCATTTCATTTCATTTCATTTCATTTCATTTCATTTCATTTCATTTCATTTCATTTCATTTCATTTCATTTCATTTCATTTCATTTCATTTCATTTCATTTCATTTCATTTCATTTCATTTCATTTCATTTCATTTCATTTCATTTCATTTCATTTCATTTCATTTCATTTCATTTCATTTCATTTCATTTCATTTCATTTCATTTCATTTCATTTCATTTCATTTCATTTCATTTCATTTCATTTCATTTCATTTCATTTCATTTCATTTCATTTCATTTCATTTCATTTCATTTCATTTCATTTCATTTCATTTCATTTCATTTCATTTCATTTCATTTCATTTCATTTCATTTCATTTCATTTCATTTCATTTCATTTCATTTCATTTCATTTCATTTCATTTCATTTCATTTCATTTCATTTCATTTCATTTCATTTCATTTCATTTCATTTCATTTCATTTCATTTCATTTCATTTCATTTCATTTCATTTCATTTCATTTCATTTCATTTCATTTCATTTCATTTCATTTCATTTCATTTCATTTCATTTCATTTCATTTCATTTCATTTCATTTCATTTCATTTCATTTCATTTCATTTCATTTCATTTCATTTCATTTCATTTCATTTCATTTCATTTCATTTCATTTCATTTCATTTCATTTCATTTCATTTCATTTCATTTCATTTCATTTCATTTCATTTCATTTCATTTCATTTCATTTCATTTCATTTCATTTCATTTCATTTCATTTCATTTCATTTCATTTCATTTCATTTCATTTCATTTCATTTCATTTCATTTCATTTCATTTCATTTCATTTCATTTCATTTCATTTCATTTCATTTCATTTCATTTCATTTCATTTCATTTCATTTCATTTCATTTCATTTCATTTCATTTCATTTCATTTCATTTCATTTCATTTCATTTCATTTCATTTCATTTCATTTCATTTCATTTCATTTCATTTCATTTCATTTCATTTCATTTCATTTCATTTCATTTCATTTCATTTCATTTCATTTCATTTCATTTCATTTCATTTCATTTCATTTCATTTCATTTCATTTCATTTCATTTCATTTCATTTCATTTCATTTCATTTCATTTCATTTCATTTCATTTCATTTCATTTCATTTCATTTCATTTCATTTCATTTCATTTCATTTCATTTCATTTCATTTCATTTCATTTCATTTCATTTCATTTCATTTCATTTCATTTCATTTCATTTCATTTCATTTCATTTCATTTCATTTCATTTCATTTCATTTCATTTCATTTCATTTCATTTCATTTCATTTCATTTCATTTCATTTCATTTCATTTCATTTCATTTCATTTCATTTCATTTCATTTCATTTCATTTCATTTCATTTCATTTCATTTCATTTCATTTCATTTCATTTCATTTCATTTCATTTCATTTCATTTCATTTCATTTCATTTCATTTCATTTCATTTCATTTCATTTCATTTCATTTCATTTCATTTCATTTCATTTCATTTCATTTCATTTCATTTCATTTCATTTCATTTCATTTCATTTCATTTCATTTCATTTCATTTCATTTCATTTCATTTCATTTCATTTCATTTCATTTCATTTCATTTCATTTCATTTCATTTCATTTCATTTCATTTCATTTCATTTCATTTCATTTCATTTCATTTCATTTCATTTCATTTCATTTCATTTCATTTCATTTCATTTCATTTCATTTCATTTCATTTCATTTCATTTCATTTCATTTCATTTCATTTCATTTCATTTCATTTCATTTCATTTCATTTCATTTCATTTCATTTCATTTCATTTCATTTCATTTCATTTCATTTCATTTCATTTCATTTCATTTCATTTCATTTCATTTCATTTCATTTCATTTCATTTCATTTCATTTCATTTCATTTCATTTCATTTCATTTCATTTCATTTCATTTCATTTCATTTCATTTCATTTCATTTCATTTCATTTCATTTCATTTCATTTCATTTCATTTCATTTCATTTCATTTCATTTCATTTCATTTCATTTCATTTCATTTCATTTCATTTCATTTCATTTCATTTCATTTCATTTCATTTCATTTCATTTCATTTCATTTCATTTCATTTCATTTCATTTCATTTCATTTCATTTCATTTCATTTCATTTCATTTCATTTCATTTCATTTCATTTCATTTCATTTCATTTCATTTCATTTCATTTCATTTCATTTCATTTCATTTCATTTCATTTCATTTCATTTCATTTCATTTCATTTCATTTCATTTCATTTCATTTCATTTCATTTCATTTCATTTCATTTCATTTCATTTCATTTCATTTCATTTCATTTCATTTCATTTCATTTCATTTCATTTCATTTCATTTCATTTCATTTCATTTCATTTCATTTCATTTCATTTCATTTCATTTCATTTCATTTCATTTCATTTCATTTCATTTCATTTCATTTCATTTCATTTCATTTCATTTCATTTCATTTCATTTCATTTCATTTCATTTCATTTCATTTCATTTCATTTCATTTCATTTCATTTCATTTCATTTCATTTCATTTCATTTCATTTCATTTCATTTCATTTCATTTCATTTCATTTCATTTCATTTCATTTCATTTCATTTCATTTCATTTCATTTCATTTCATTTCATTTCATTTCATTTCATTTCATTTCATTTCATTTCATTTCATTTCATTTCATTTCATTTCATTTCATTTCATTTCATTTCATTTCATTTCATTTCATTTCATTTCATTTCATTTCATTTCATTTCATTTCATTTCATTTCATTTCATTTCATTTCATTTCATTTCATTTCATTTCATTTCATTTCATTTCATTTCATTTCATTTCATTTCATTTCATTTCATTTCATTTCATTTCATTTCATTTCATTTCATTTCATTTCATTTCATTTCATTTCATTTCATTTCATTTCATTTCATTTCATTTCATTTCATTTCATTTCATTTCATTTCATTTCATTTCATTTCATTTCATTTCATTTCATTTCATTTCATTTCATTTCATTTCATTTCATTTCATTTCATTTCATTTCATTTCATTTCATTTCATTTCATTTCATTTCATTTCATTTCATTTCATTTCATTTCATTTCATTTCATTTCATTTCATTTCATTTCATTTCATTTCATTTCATTTCATTTCATTTCATTTCATTTCATTTCATTTCATTTCATTTCATTTCATTTCATTTCATTTCATTTCATTTCATTTCATTTCATTTCATTTCATTTCATTTCATTTCATTTCATTTCATTTCATTTCATTTCATTTCATTTCATTTCATTTCATTTCATTTCATTTCATTTCATTTCATTTCATTTCATTTCATTTCATTTCATTTCATTTCATTTCATTTCATTTCATTTCATTTCATTTCATTTCATTTCATTTCATTTCATTTCATTTCATTTCATTTCATTTCATTTCATTTCATTTCATTTCATTTCATTTCATTTCATTTCATTTCATTTCATTTCATTTCATTTCATTTCATTTCATTTCATTTCATTTCATTTCATTTCATTTCATTTCATTTCATTTCATTTCATTTCATTTCATTTCATTTCATTTCATTTCATTTCATTTCATTTCATTTCATTTCATTTCATTTCATTTCATTTCATTTCATTTCATTTCATTTCATTTCATTTCATTTCATTTCATTTCATTTCATTTCATTTCATTTCATTTCATTTCATTTCATTTCATTTCATTTCATTTCATTTCATTTCATTTCATTTCATTTCATTTCATTTCATTTCATTTCATTTCATTTCATTTCATTTCATTTCATTTCATTTCATTTCATTTCATTTCATTTCATTTCATTTCATTTCATTTCATTTCATTTCATTTCATTTCATTTCATTTCATTTCATTTCATTTCATTTCATTTCATTTCATTTCATTTCATTTCATTTCATTTCATTTCATTTCATTTCATTTCATTTCATTTCATTTCATTTCATTTCATTTCATTTCATTTCATTTCATTTCATTTCATTTCATTTCATTTCATTTCATTTCATTTCATTTCATTTCATTTCATTTCATTTCATTTCATTTCATTTCATTTCATTTCATTTCATTTCATTTCATTTCATTTCATTTCATTTCATTTCATTTCATTTCATTTCATTTCATTTCATTTCATTTCATTTCATTTCATTTCATTTCATTTCATTTCATTTCATTTCATTTCATTTCATTTCATTTCATTTCATTTCATTTCATTTCATTTCATTTTAGTTAGTATTAATGTAATAATAATTATATTTTTTTATATAGAAAATATACTATAAAATATACCTCGTAGAAAATAGAAAAAAAAATATTGAAAATATCTTAAATAGAAAAAAAAAAAAAAAAAATATAGAAAATATTTTTTTAATTCAAAGATTATTTTAGCCGATTTAACTTACGGTTTGTGTACGTCTCGACGTAAACATCTCATCTGCGCTGGCGCCGCCGGTGACGTCAGAGCGAGCGAGGAAGGCAGCAGCGCGCGCGGCTCGGTCCGCGGCCGCCGTCCGCACCAGCGCCAGCACCAGTGCTTCCAGTATACATATTGTAGTCTTTGCAGTCTTTGCACCATTATTCAGTAGGGCCTAATTGTGCAACACTGACACAGAGGCATTTTGCTCCGATCCCCCCATGTCTCTCGACAGCGAGACAAGCCGAGGTCCGAACCACAGTGGTGCCCTTGAGCTCGCTGTCAACCCCTCCTATAGTAGCGGCACGTTTTCGGCGTCCGCAGGAGACGGAGGTATATGGCGCTTTTCGCCTTCTACGCCCGTCTCGGTGATAGCCAGAATCTCTGGCCTCCTAAAAAAAAAAACAACTTTGCACCAGCGCATACGTCAGCGCAGTCGTGAGCGCACGCGCTCCATGACGAAGCGAATCTGAAGGTCGCGAAACCGGTCGAGACGCCTTCTCGACGTAAACAAACCGTAAGTTAAATCGGCTAAAATAATCTTTAAAATGTGTTGACACACTTACTTATTTATTTATTTATTTAATGGAAAACCAACAGCTTTTTACGCTAAACATATACAATAAACTAGCACTAGAAAGCCAATTACAGGTTCTCACGAATAGATTGTGTGTATAACTAATATAAACACTTTCATTAACTTAACATAAACACTTATAGATAAATAGGTTACAATAGGACATGTGCTGGTTTACGACGACGGTTTGAAGAATTTGTTGCTCAGCTGTCGCCTTGCTGAGGAAGCGCTGGTGCAAAAGAGGTCTAGGTCAAAATGCTTGCTTAGCTGATTAAAGTTGTTGCTTGTTCGTAATAAGTAAGAGTTTCGTCTATAATTAGCTGATACTACGGGTACGTACAGTGGGGTATTAAACCTGGTAATTTTAGAAGGAACACTAAGTGTAATTTTATTCATAATTTCTGGACAATCAACGATATTACTAGTAACGTTTAGAAAAAATACGAGGTCTGCGATTTCACGTCTTTTTGAGAGGGGTAAGAGATGAAACTGCCTGCAAAGGTTCAGATAATTATCAGATGAGTAGGGAATGCGCTTACGTTAGTTTTAATCAATTATTTTTTTATTGTAAAGTATATAGGTGTTTTTCAGATTTATATTGAGAAGAAATTTGATCAAAATCGGTTTAGTAGTTTGGTATTGAAAACCAAATACCTTTTCATACTTTTATTTGTGAAAGTCGGAAGTTTTCTTTTATAGTAATTAGACCGGCAACGCATCCTTGAAAAGGCTGGCAACACATCCTCGAGACCTCTGGTATTGCGAATATCTGGCGGTGGTGATCACTTAGGTACCACCATGTGAGCTGCTCATTTGCCCTTATATACCATAAAAAAATCTAATATGGTATTATCATCTCTAGGTTTGCCCATTGTTCACTCAATCGGAAACATCAATTGAGTGTCTCATCGCGCGCTACATACTAAGTACTAGAATCCCCTGCCCTCTAAGGTCGCGCTGTCTTGACGGTACGCTTCGGGGGTACCCAATCTAACCTGACCTTAATATTATCTACCTATAGAGATAGATTTGAATTAGATATTCACTCAATCGGAAACTTCAATTGATAGTCTCGAGGCACTAGATACAAGACACCTACAGAAATTCGTAAATCCAGGCTTTCTAATACCTATAATGTTTTATTATAGTCGACATACCATCTAGAAAGTACTAGAACATCTCTATAAGCGAGTTCGTCCTGGAAAGTACTGCTATCATCTATATCTACCGCAAAAGCAGTAATGTTCGCATCACTGTCTTTGAAGGGTGCCGGTGAAATTACAGGCACATAAGATAAGACAACATTTTTAACCGACTTCCAAAAAAAGGAGGAGTTTCTCAATTCGTCTGTATTTTTTTTATGTTTGTAACCTCAGAACTCTTGACTGGGTGAACCGATTTAAAAAAATTTGTTTGTTTTTTTTTGTTTGAAAGCTGGTGCTTGTCGTTTAGTCCCATTTTCAATTTTATCAAAATCGGTCCAGCCGTTGTTGAGTTACACTCTAATAACTGAAAAATATTCACCTATCTTGATGAAATAGTCGTTGATAATGAATGACAATCGATCCCGTAAGTAGCAAGGGTCACTAAAAAGAGTGTTTTTTTTTTACCATAAAATGTAACTGACTTCAACACCCAAAAGTGTAAAATAACTTGTCGAAGTCGGTACCATGCGCACAATATTGTGATAATAGATAGGTACTTTTGAACTATCATGGTACCGACTTCAACTAGTTATTTCACACTTTTGGGTGTTGAAGTCGGTTCCATGGTTTTTTTTTTATGATTCAGGTGATGGGCACAGTGCAGTTGCCACTTGTGATGAACTGCATCTGTTATAGCAAGAGGTTACCGCTTAACACCTGTGGCTCGATTCTTTTAGCTATTGAACGGCGTTAAAGCAACTTAATTGCATGAAAATTTTAGTTTTTGACAGTATATCCGTAGTCTGCCCGCTATTTAGGTTCGATGGCAAGGCTTGCTATCAATATTTTTTACATATTTGGTATGCTGTAAGCGATTTTGTTGCGATTGCGTTGCTACAGTGTCATAAAATCGGTAGTCTGTTCCATATTTTGACGTTTCTTATTATCTTCTTATTGCGTATCAAATTTCAATGGCAACATTTGCAAGCCATAGCACAGCCATACGATAGCGACGCGATTGCTATACAACTGCGATTAGAAGCTAGAATTATCAGACTACCGAATTTGACATTAACAGCAGTTCTGTCGCAGAAGCATCGCAGTAGTGTGGCGTTTGGTCAATAGCTAAGATAATTGGGGCCCTGGTGGGCCTCGCGCTTGTCCATCGGGATAGCATAAAAAAAGTCCGTGATATGGTTATTATAAGTTTACATATAGAAATCATTTAATTAAGAAAACTTCGCTAAGTTTTTGTTATACAGGGATATTAGATAAATAGATTTGACTTCTGTCATTCATGACAAATATTTATAGTAGAAAGGGTTTATCAATTTATTTTAGAATTTTTGTGACTGTATAAACATAGTGACTACCTATAATTAAAGTCCTTTTTAGGCGCAGTTGTACGTATTTTCAGAAAATTAGGTCTGTCTATAATAGAAACAACAACACTGAATTATATTACCTTAATGAAACGCAGGTTACAAGAGCCTAGCATAAACGCCACGTAGTCTTGGATACAATACAAAAAGGTAAATGCACTCATAAGGGACGAGTGTTACAGATCAAAGTAGGAATCGGAACGAACCCTTCCCGTTTTCTAATCAAATATATCAAAGGACTGAAAAAGCAGGAGTCAGCTTGCAAGTGGAAAGTATTTGACGTCATATTGTAGTTATGGATTATCTCATATCCCGGCGGGCCTTGGAAATGTGCTGACTCAGGAATTTACAAGTTCTTGTTGAAAATAGGATATTGCCACCTTGGGCATTGTAATACGCGAGTTATGCCTAAAGTTTGCGACTTATGAGTAGGCATGACTATAAATGCCGTCTAGATTTAGATATATGCTGTCTAGGTATCTTTATTATCCTTTGAGGTCGGATTTATGTTATGATTCCACAAGGTCCCATCTAGGGTAATAAATTCTACATCCTTATAACCTACCCTTATACCAATTATGAGAGGTTGGTAGAAATAGAAATGTATACGTATAATATTTGAGCAGTTGGAATGTATTCCATCGCAAAAAATATAAAACAGGCACCGCTGCGCTGATCGAAATCTTAAGGTGCTGACAACTGCTAAACAACTTTTTTTTGTACAGATTTTTAGCAAAATATATTTAGTTTTTAGCAGTTAGTAAATTCACCAACATGGCGTCTCTCTTTCTATCGCACAGCCTCGCATAGCTCTGATATCTTCTGACTCGGTAAATATTCCCGTCGGACAGATATGTACCCTGATGTACCTGTAACTTTGTACCTAAAGTGCGGAGAGCGCCAGGCCTTACCACATAAACAAGAGTAAAAAGATGATGAATAACTACGAAAGATGGGATCATATTATTCATATTCACAACGCTCGTAGCAATGTGTAGCAATCAGAATGTTTTCGTAGCATTTTTCAAGGAATTGCATAACACGAGTCGTTCTACATCTTGGCCGTTCTGCCCTCGTAGAACAAAATATATACCTAATCAGTTGTAGCTATTTCCTGTACGTATAGCATGGTTCAATGTCCCTCGGAAACATTACAGCCATGACACGGCAAATAGCTCCAATTACTGGGACATTCCGCAGACGAGTCGCATCGCATCGCCGTGCACCATAATAAATAACAATTTTACGCGCCATTTGCCGCCGGCATGGCACGGTACACGCCCGCCGCCGTAATTATTCATTACTTAGAGGATTAAGTTATCCTGATGTACATACACAATTCCATGTTTTTTATCCTAAACTTATTATACTAACACAGAATAAAAAGTACTACTAACGTATTCTTTTGTTATGAATTATCTTTCTGTATTACCCATGGAGCTCCTCCTTGTATAATGACATCGTACTAACTAGTATATAGTCTGTGTCGTAGTCGATGTTCTACCAATAAAATGCTAAGAGCACGTTTCAGAATGTCCTAATAAAGTTTCGGGTTGCTATGCAACACATAAATTAAGTGAATGATAAAAATGACAGTTAACATGCAGCGCGTTTCAAGCTTTAACCAATGGCTATCCATTGGTTAAAGCTTGAAACGCGCTGCCTATGCTAAAACGATGACTGTTATGTTACGTTGTCCCCTTCAGTTACATTTCAAATTAAATTACCTACAAAATGGTATAAGTTATAGATTAAGTGGAGTATTAGTAAGGAGTAAAGTAAGGAGAAAATACGTAACTAAAAAATATATATATTTATTTCAGATTTTAAATGTTCGTCTTTGTTTATAAAAAACAATATCTACTTTAGGCAAAAACGGGAATACCCAACTAAGATATTGTTTTATTTATTAAATAAGTTCTGGGTAGTAAAACCGGAACTCACTCGAACATTCTGAATTGCCTGTATGAAGATGCTCGAGCAGAGTGCGTACCAAAAGCGAAAATTAAATATATATATTTTATCCAAAAACTTCCTTCAATTAATCCAAATTATAGGTGTTCTACAATATAAGTAACGGAAGCATCTTATTCCTACCATTATCTTACTGTATTTAGTATTGTGTATTATCTGTTTAATAGTATAGGCAATATTTTGTAAATGAACTTCACAAGACCGTCGTAGATGCCACAACCAAATACGTGATTTAAATATTTCTGAATATGATTAAAGCACTATCGCGTGAATCTCAAAATTAAATTTACAAATTATTGAAGCACCAAATTTTTGTCCCAGGCAGGTATGGAATCCACGCGTCCCCTGTGACGACGGTTTGATATTTTTTTGTTGGAGCGCAGAGTTTCGGCTTGAAAGCGTATGTTCCGGTGGCCGAGTGGTTAAGGCATCCGGTAAAATCAGAAGTCGCGGGTTCGGTTACCGCTCGGGAAAAAATATGCTCCAATAATTTGTTAATGTGATTTTAACTTTGAATATTGACTATTTTACAATCTGTGGAATTAGTGCATTCTAACTATAAAATAACACGCACATATTGTAGAAGTTTTCACGTCAGTTTCATGACCAGCATGACCAGCAATTTGTCTACCATGAACTCTCCTTAAATACATTCTGATTGGTAGATAACATACCACCAGTTATACAACTGGTAACGTGTCCATTACGTAGGTACGTTCTCGATTTGTTCGATCTCCTAAACATTCTTGACCCAGAGCTAACAAAGAAAAAATACATGACACTTGTTTACGGTATACAGAAAAAAACATTTTCAAAGCCTGAAGCATGAATGACGGAACACCGAACACGCCTTCAGAAACTTTAAATAAACACCCGATTTCCGCGGAGCATCAATCTTGTGGGATCGTGCATCAATCCAGCATTCGAGCCCTGCACCCGTCGGCGTCGGTAGCTCTAATGTATCGGAAAATTGAATGCTCATGTCGGCATGGTTGTTTTACTATTGGATAAGGCTGAAAAGTTTTGTAGTAACTACATTTTTAAACAATATTGGATGTGGTTAAATTGGCAAGTGGACAATATCGGATGAATCGAAAGCAGGTACGAGTATCCCTTGAAAACGTAGTAAAGGATCTGAAACTTTAGGGCATATTTTAATCCACATTATGTGAAATTAGATCACATTTCAAATCACCTCTGATTCATACTTTTATTTTTTTTTAATTATTGTAATTTATTGTAGTTTCATACTTTTATTCTCTATTCGTAGCGGAGAGGTATCATAGCATAAGCATCGAGATATACGGTATATAGAGGTCAATGAGCATAAGTAGATTTTCAACACACTTGCTCATAAAGTTATTATTCACCGCAATTAGGCACATAATGACACCTATAATCAAACTGTGACTTTTTCATTGCTATTATTTACAAGTGAATTATAGAGTTTTTTTTCTTTAATATCGATTGAATTCTTTTGTTCTTACAAAAGTTTCGGATATAAAAAAGGTCGTGTTCAATAGTACAAATAAATTAATGTAGGTACCTATTGGTTGTTCATTTCATACAACTTCGTATTTATATAAATAATTACATTGTGATGAAAATACCAAACTTTTATTCAAATATAACTTTTATATTCTATAACTTTAAATACCCCATTTTATACGTGGCAAAAACGCTTACCGCGATGAGCAAAAAAAAAAGAAACCTAATTCTTTAGTCTATGGCCGATCGCCATGCGCGCGCATTTGAAAATTGTTTAGTTTTTCCCGCCATTGATATAAAAATTTCACAATTCGTTTTCACTGTTTAAATTATAGTTAATTATTAATTAAGATGTGTACTGTACGAGTTATGAAGAAAAAGATTTACGTTGTACGTCGCCCGATATAGGATATGAAGCCCTTAACGTTATGGAAAGTTTACAACCTGAATACGTACGAAGTAAAATTTATTTATAGTATTATTTTCTTAAGAAGTGTGTTGAAAAAGTCGTATGATACACATGTGTATCGATGATTACCGTCCTCAGCTCTCTTAAGACCCTCACATTACGGCTTGGGTCTCAATGGCGCCTCAGCGGTAATCACCAACAATACACACTTCATTATGTACTATTATGCTTGTAAGCAATTTTTTCATAGTGCAAATTTGCGAATGATCATGCCTGGCCGCGGCCGACTTACCTTCAAACTGCTGTCACACCGATGTTGACAATTTCAGATAGCATTGTTAAGGTAAATTAATGAAAATTATTCCACTACCTTCACTCTATGATAGGAAGTCGCTTTCTTTCTTAGCACCTTTGCAATTTGAAACTGATTACTATATTATAACTTAACTGCATAAAATAAAATGTGCTCCAATAATTTGTAAATATAATTTTTGCTGAGCACGTAATAGATCTTGTAATCATATTTAGAAATATAATGAATGGTGAAAGTGCCATTTTTTGCGAATGCTCGCCTAGCTAGCTACCATCATCAAGTAGAAAATCTGCCAAGCACCCAGCAGTGTGTTCCGGCAGCAGTCTTTGAGAGCCAGTACAATTACAGGCACAAAGAGACTGAACAACTGTATGTATCAGGGTTACGGGCACAGTGCAGTTCTTGTGACGAAATGCATCTGTTATAGGCAGTGGTTGTGAGAGTGACTTAACATGAGGTAGGCCTCGTGCTTCTTCTGTCACAATATCATAAAAAAGTAACATTACATTCTCTTAGATACTCAATTTTCAGCTAGATCCACAACACTAACATTTTAAAATATCGTATACATATAGTAAGTAGGTAGGGAACTTATAAAAATCTTATAGTAATATTAATATTCTCTTACTAAATTTTCACCCTCACTCATAGCACCAAACATAGCGAAATATCGTCAGAATTCTCAGTCCCCTTTCGCACAAAGTACACAATAACTAATTTGAATACACTTCTATTGAATACAAATCAATTCATAATAGACCCGCCCGGGGAAACTCAGACATTTTATGGAAATACAAACTCAGTCGATTATTGTCTTTTTCTATGTGCCTAGATTGTTAACGAGGCTATATTAAAACGTGAAGTGAATTGTGAATACTTTATTAAAATTCAATATTTAGAGGACAAAGGAACTTTTTAGCTGTCTAAAGAAATAAACTATTTCACCAATAGTGAGTTGCAAATAATATTTTTAAATAGTATTTTTTCATCTTTAAAAATACTCATCTTTCTCTAAATGTTTTTACAAAACATTTTATCAAATGTAAATGCTCATTTAAAATAAAGTAATTAAACGTCAAATATATGTCATAACCATAGATTTTGCTAGCACATTAACCCGTAATGATCCATTAGTTTGACAGTTTAGTAGGTAACATTTATATGTTATTTTAGCTAATAACGGTCTAATGAAGAACTTTATGCAAATGGCTGTAAATGGTTCAAATATTTGACACGTTTGTCAACAGAAAGGAATCAGATATGCTATATTTTTACAAATGATTGGAGCACAAAATTTTATGCCCCGGGCGGAAATTGAACCCGCGTCCTCCGATTTCGCGCCGGATGCCTAAGCCGCTCGGCCACCTGAGCTCGGCTATTTCTGCCGAAATTTTGTGCTCCAATTTCTTTAACCACCATAGGGGACGGTGCGGGCATAAAATTTTGTGCTCCAATAATTTGTAAACATACGATTTTCGCTTAGCACGCGGTAGTAATCATATTTAGAAAAAATCAGATATACTACCGACAAGAGCATTCCAAAGGAAGGTTGGCGTCTGTAGGTAGCTGTCCACAAAATCGTAGCCAAAACTTTATAAACTTAATACTATGTTCTTATGTCGTCATAAAAATATATTGTACTGACCCCATATATTCCTATATTCGTAGGTATGGATAGGAATATGGTGATGATGATGATTTATAATCATATCATCTCAATGAATCTAGCACGGTACTATTGGTAATACCAACTAGTTGACCAGTAGACAATTCACTAAATATAGCTTTTTAACAAAGGGAAACAAATAATTATAAATGTTTTATTGCATTTTATGTATTTTATCTGACATATCTATTAGTAGTGAACTATATGAAGTGTTTTTAAGCAATGCCGTTGTCACAATGGCAATTGGCTACCCCTTGAGAGGTTTTCGGTTCCGAATCATGCTTCAAGGGCTAGACCTTCGTCGTATCGTGGAAGACATTGAATACTCGCTGTAGAAAATATTAAGTACATTTATCCCCCGTGACACTCCAGACTCGTACTACCAGTAGTGTCATCAGAGATTCTGATCTTTCTTGCTATGGATAGCTATTAAAAGTAATAGTATAATTTATAATAATATAAATATGATTGTAAACAAGTATAAATTAATTTAAAAAGTAAAAAACCCGACTGCTATTCTATTTTGAATTTCTGAACCGATCAGCAAAGTTAAGCAACGTCCGCCTCGGTCATGAGTTGGATGGGTGACCGCTGGTGACATTACTACTGAGCGCTTCCGTGCTTCGGAGGGCACGTTAAGCCGTCGGTCCCGGTTGTTGTCTAAGGATGGCAGTCGTTATAGCATGGTGGTAGGGCATTTTGCGAAAGCCCGCCTGGCTAGCTACCACCCTCAAGTGGAAAATCTGTCGCCAAGCACCTAACGGTGTGTTCCGGCAGATATCCTTGAGAGCCAGTAATTCTAGGTTAGCCTGAACAACATCGTCGACCACATCATCACTTACCATCAGGTGAGATAGTGGTTAAAGGCTAACCTAACCTATCGAGCTACAAAAATATATTACCATTATAATTAAAACTGCAAGTTATATATTTAGGTATAGATTCGTTTTATAATGCCTTATAAATGAAGTAAATTTTCAAGTTCCGATTTAGGTTTCAGCGAGTAGATTAGTGGGTGTTTACACTTATATATATCAAAAGATCACGATCCTGTATCGGTAATTACATTGAGGTATTGAATATTACACATAACATAAACTAGTTTGGCCTCTGAGTGAAGTAGGCCGTCCCAGAAACTAATTCCATACGTCAATATGAAGGCTCGGCTAATATATCAGACCTAACTAACCTTTATACTTATTCGTCTTACGAAATTGATTATGGCAACCCCAATATTAGATACCGTCAAGCCCTAATATCAAGAAGTTGAGATTTATTCACGTCATTCTTTACCCAAGTTCTGTACAATACATGTAATTATAATAAACAATAATAATAAAATCTTTTATTTGGCAAAAGAAGACTATTTTAAACCAACTTAAAAAAAATAAGGAGGTTCTCAATTCGCACCATATTGTGATATTACGTACTTTTGTACGATCATGGATGGTACCGACTTCCAGTTATTTCACACTTTTGAGTACTTATTTAAGTCCTATAGATGAGCCCTTGGTTCGTAAACTAGGCTCAAGACCCGCAGCATAGGTTCCAGGCCTCTTTCGTATTAAGTACAGTGTTTTTTTTTAATGCTTTATAGGTTAGCCTTTGACCACTATCTCACCTGATGGTAAGTGATGATGTGGTCGAAGATGTCGTTCAGGCTAACCTAGAATTACTTGCTCTCAAGGACAGCTGCCGGAACACACCGTTAGGTGCTTGGCGACAGATTTTCCACTTGAGGGTGGTAGCTAGCCAGGCGGGCATTCGCAAAATACCCTACCACCATGCTATAACGACTGCCATCCTAAGACAACAACCGGAACCGACGCGCGACGGCTTAACGTGCCCTCCGAAGCACGGAAGCGCTCGGTAGTAGGTAATGTCGCCAGCGGCCACCCATCCAAGTCATGACCGTGGCGGACGTTGCTTAACTTTGCTGATCGGTTCAGAATGGCTAAGCAAACTTCGCTACGAGCGCTTCAAAAAGGTTGATTTATAATTTGTATAATAATATATCTGAAGCCAAATTTATAATTATGCCCTTGTGTCGCTCAGTGTCTTGATAGCGGAAATAAATTATTAATATGTTCATTTGTTGTTTTTTTGTTAGAATAAACATTGTACCTCCCGATGAGGCGTATTACTAATCAATCCGATTCCGTTGCCAATTTCTCAAGACATATAGCGACTTATCACTCGCTCGAACATCCTGTTTTTGTTTTGTCCGTTTTTGCTCTAGTTTACGCCCTACTAAACTACAAGCATGTTTTCATCAAAGCCTTATTGGAGGCCACTCTAAGGAGAAAACTTTGTCTGTTTTTGATCTCGTGTCATAAAGTCTGGATGTTTTTATTTATCCTCGCTACAGTCCGCTGCCAACATTTTTCATGAAACTACCTATGGTTTTTGTTCCATATTTCCATAGTAATAAAACTTTTACTATTGAAGTTAGGATGCTCAGATATTTTCCTTGCAAAACTGAACATCCTAATATCAGTTTCCAGCTTAACAAAAAATGTGCTATATTTCTATTATAGTGTTATGTGAATTAATTCATTGTTTTATTATAACATCGGCTGAAATAGTGGGAAAAACAATTACACATTTCCGTCCTAGATGAGATGGCTTGGTAGGATAAGTAGAATATCTGAAGGGTTCTATAGGATTAACTACGACCGAAGCGAAGAAATTTAAAAATGCAATCCTGAGCGTGGCTAAGATTTGAAAGAAATGAAATGCAAAATAACTTTAGTGATGACCGGAAACCACAATTTTTGTTCTCAAATGCTAGATGCAAGGAAAGTAAATTAGTGCATATTTATATTGAAAATTTAATGAGTACTATCGGTATAGGAAGTTAAACTGTTCACTTGTTCATGTATGATTCATTTTCAAAAACATTTTCCACGTTACCGAATACATTTACACACGTAACGTAAATTTTGTATGATAAACAAAAACTTTCCGAGCTTGTGAGGTTAAATGGTTGTTGCATTTCTCTAACCATAGCATAAAAAATACATTATAAATCAGTGTTTTTCTTATAATATGTTGGTTGAATAGATGATAAAAGACATATAAATGATATTAGGCAAAATAAGAAAAGATGTTAAGGTACATAAGACATAGAAGACACTGGAGCACAAGATTACTATATCTAATTATTTTTTTCAAATTAAACCGTTCTTACTTAAATTTACTTCACAAATGTGCAAAAATCTGAAAATCACGTGCCCAAAGAGCTAAACTGGTCTCTATCTAATAAACGGAATCAGTCACCTCTAAATTTGATATTTTGTGTAAAACGTTGACCCGAAGATGAATATTGGACTAGAAATTGAATTAAATTATATATGTACTCCAATTAATATGTGTCTAGAGCTCGTTATGTAATAAAATATTTTAAATACATAAAAAAAACTAATGTTTGTCTTGAAAGTTATTGATATTATTTATAAAATAAAAAATTAACAGTGTCTGACTCAAAAGCAAGACTAAAAAGGAACCTCAAATTTCAATAATATAATCTATTGTTCAATTTTAATATAATGTATGCCATTATCCTTTATATAATCAACAAATATTGAAAATAGTGAAGCTGGACTCAAAAACAACGTTTTTACGGGTTTTGACTATTGATACTAGTTTAAAAGAGCGGGGCCCAACACGACAGCCGAAAAGCTTGCGTATCAGGTCTGATAGTTTATTTTTTTTACAAAAAAATATAAACATACGATTTATTTGTTATCTTTACTCAAATGGCTAACTATATTAGTATTGCGTTTTATTGAACTCCCCCCTAAAATTATGAAATTGAATTTTAGAATCGAATAAGTACTTATTTGGTTTTGGGTCTATATTCCAAAGTTTCTGTAAAATACTTAGTAGCTGAAAGACAGACAGTGGACTCACATTAATCCTTCAGTATTATTGATAATGAAGGGCTCCATATTGGATTTTGGGTACGAAACTCTAAAATACAGCCCTCCTTGCAAAACCTTACCAGGGCTTTTTCGTCTAAGTGCTAGTTTTACCGTCAAACACATCACATTCAAATCGACCTCCCAGTTTTATGTCGTTCCAGCCGCGACCCGTTTCGTTTTATGCCGTTCCAGCCGCGACCCGTTTCGTTTTATGCGGTTCCTATGCGGATCTGAGCAACGGCAAGTATCTCCGCAGGTCGATGCTAAAACTTTTACAGCCCATTTTAAGTGTTCGGGCGGATGGATTGACAAATTGACTGAGCTCTTTCCTGGCAAGATATTGAACGGTTGAGATTGTAGGGCTATCGGTGTTCTTTTCACGTTTTATTATTTATACACACTTATAATATTAACTGTACTGTACTGTACCGGCCAGATCGTCTACTGCTGAACACAGCCTCTCCCATTTAGTGGGGGTTTGCCATCCCCACGCTTGGCAGGCGTCTTGGTGCGATCCCCAAGATGCCTGCCTGCTGTTTAAGATATCAGTGCCTCAGACGGCACTGCTGCCCACCTTCCGGTATTTTACCTTTAGTGGTCTAGGTCTTACGACCGTAGGTAGAAAAAGGGGGGGGGGGGGGCAGTACAAATGGGGGACGACATTCTAACCCAGCATCCCACGGGGGAAAAATTTTAGATACTTTTATATTTTATATTCAGTAGTGAACATATGGAGCTCACTGTATGTTTTGCGCTCGTGGCTTAAAGATGTTTGAATTTCAAATGCTATATATTAATAAACTTGAGAAAGTCAATGAATATTTTTGGCGAGAAATCGAAGGTCAACAGTATTTTTATCACAAGTTGAAGTTCGTTGTCCCTAGCTAAAATAGAGCTGCCTATCGTGAAAAAAATTATTGGCAACGATTTTTTAAAATTTTATATGTTTTTGTCTGAACAAAATCTGATGTTTTGTTTAGTAGATATAAAAACATCAGACTTTGTTTAGATTGACCTCACACGATTCTGAAACTACTGGTATACCTAATTACAATTTGCTTTATTGTTTGGTCGAAGATTATTCTACCTTACTTCGTAGTGGGTACACCAATAGAAGAAGGTGAAGGAAAAGGCGTATGAATATACTGTATAGGTATGTGCGTAGTTTGAATTTAATCACATATTTAATTACCTTCAGTAGTTTTACTTATTGTACTAATTTATTTAATATTTTACTAATTTTCATAACTCTAGATACAAAAGAAGCTCTTAGCGCTTGAGTGAACGTGACTTATTTTGAAATGATCTCAACCCCTTACCAGATATTTGTTTTTGTATGAAACTCTCGAATTCCCGGCACACAGATTTCCCCTTCTTATCCCCAATTCCAATTCCTTTCCCGGCGTAATATTGTTACTTTCATCATCTTACTTTTATTCTCTCGACATCTGGGATTCGTTGAATCGTTTCTATCAATTCCGTCTGAACGCTTGTGCGCCCGCAACGCCACGTGACTATTGTGAAAATAAATACGTCGCCAATACACGGACACCTTATCGCGATCAATATTAGTGGCAACACTGTTTTATTACTGAGAGGCTAGCCTTAGATTAGTTATGCAGCTTAGTAGGTACTCTTTGTGAACGAATTCGTCTGGGAAGTACTGCCGCCACGGCAACTCCTACCTGCGCAAGCTGTCATGCTTGCATCACTGTGTTCCAGTTCGAATGTTATGGGTGCTGGTGAATTTAAAGGCACATGAGACTTAACAAATGTATGTCTTAGGTTGATGGGCGCAGAGCAAATAGGCAGAAGCAGAGGTTACCGCTTAACATCAGGTGTGCCTCGGGCATGTTCCATCACAATCACTAAAAAAAGACAACCTAGAATAGCTGAAAAAGAAATAAGATACTTGGCGATAGATTTTCGGCTTGATAGAGCCAGACAATCATTCTAAAAATGCCGTGCCACTATGGGGTGAAGCTCAAGGCAGCAGCTGTTTAAGAACATAGTCTTCGTACCTGGCAGTTTATACTCTCTGGCACTGGACAACAATAGCTCTAATTATGGTTACTTCTCTTACGGATTGATCCCAATTGTACAAAACTGCAAAACAAATTCAGCGATGATGGACATTTTTATCATTCATTATCAAGTTCATGTTGATTAACTTTTTCCTGAGTCATCGGTTTCATCACGTCAAATTGAATCGGTCCTGAGCTGTTCTCTTCTACGACTGACATACTTTCACTACTTATACTTATACTTTTACTATTCACTGTTCTCCTACCGTGTTTAGTTTAAAAGATTTTCTAGAAATAATGAACCGAACTATTGGCCTAAAAAGTTCCTCTGGTTCGGCAACAAGACTAACAACCAAAACTCTGCTACTAGAGGTTGTGATCGGTTATTGTAGTTCATACCGAATAAGAACTAGTCAGTTTGAGGCTATACTATTGTCAGACTGTATAGAGATAAATAGTAAGAAGCATGAATACGAAGAATTTAACAGATGGCGAATGTATTTTGCTTATTTTTGGAGTCAAATAAAGGTCTGGATCTCACGACACAGGTCACCCTTATGTGAGACTAAGTAATCACCAATAAACTTATGTATCTATACATGTTTGGTATAATAATGATACGTATAACTATATTTAGATGTCATATTGTTCGTAAGTTCATAGCTTATGTTCTATTTGCCTAATATAAGTTACTTATCCTCACATAAATTATCAGAGTATTCAGAATCACAATTATCTAGAAGTTTTCACAACGAGTTGCGTTCCATTAACGTTCATAGCTCCGCAGCGATTCAAGAATCTTGCAGGCGTTTGATTGCAGACCTCATAGGCAGATAGGTCAGATTGAAGTTTTGGATACAATACATCGGTGTCTGAGCTGAGCTGCCACAGATAAGATGGCAGTTACTACGGGTATCTAACTATCTAAACTAGATCAGAGGCAGGGACGGGGCAGGTCATAAATCAATCAGACGAACGTCAGAGGGTTAAAAAACAGCGGAGGAGAAAAACCGAGGCCGGAAAGGCCGGTGAGAGCTTGTCGGCCGAAGGGTTTTTGCGGTCAGTGTAGTGTTGATGGAAAATATGAAACAAGTTGGTGCGGGAAAAATGTTTTAGAGGAAATTCTGTTGGAGCTTTTTGTGAGAATGGTAATACGGTTGGGGTAATATTGGAAGTGTTTTAGATGTTATCGAGCGATGAGCCTGACGTGTATATTTGTTGAGGGTTGCAGAGCGTCATGATCTATCATGCTCGGGATAAAGTGAAGAGGATCATTCCTAGACACTCCTGACAGAACTATCAATGTAGCAACATTTAATTTTTGGATTTGTCAACTGTAGTCACGGCCCATAAACGCATAGTACAAACTATTATCTAATCTGTATGTAAGGTGTTCTACGACCAACACAATGAAAACATTATAATACTCAGAGAACCTTTAGTATAAACACGTAATAGTAACTATTATCTAATCTATATCTCTGGCCTGGTGGCGTGGTGGCTAGAGCTTTTAATAATACAGATTTTTTTTCCATCATGGGAACAAGTCAATCAAACATGATCAAGATACTTTTAGTACAACTTACCGTTTGCAGACCGCCTATTGTTACGTCATATTTTGTATTGTAATCTTTATGAGTTTTTTTATAGTGTCAATAAAGTGTTATTTATCTATCTATCTATCTAAGTAAGATTTTTGATCCTTGCATCAGTCAGCAAACTAGCAGCTCATTGACAGTACAAAAATCAAACAAGTCAATATCGAAATAATCTCATATCAACTCACGCTGACAGTTGCGGTAATGCTTAAAACGTGGGCTGCCGTTCTTCCCATTTCAAAATCTTATATACCGGTCAAAAGTATTTTTATGTATCGATTGACATGCATATTTTGTAAAAAATTGAAAATATCTTTTAGAAATATGTACGACTTTTGTTCCGTAATTTCCGTAAATTGAAATTTCATTCCACAAACAAGTTTTGACGCTTCAGAAATTATTTGATGCAAATAAAGTCAAGAATCTTACGATTCTTATATTATATTCTATGCTTGTTTTACCTTCTGAGAAAGAAGATTATTTTGAAAATTATTTGCTTATTATGTTATCACATCACACTTCACACCATATCACACTACAACATCACACTTATAAAAGCGAAAGTTAATGAGTGTGTTTATATGACTGTACTTCTTCAAGCTCAAACAGCTGGAACAATTGCGATAAAATTTGGTATGGTGGTAGATGAGGCACTGGATTAATACATAGGGTACTTTTCATCATCATCATCATCCATCACCACGTAGGTACAATCGCGGAGAGTAACTAAATAATAACTGAAAATATTATACATTATTGTACAAAATAGGTACACTTCAAAACTTCCGTTGGACTTGATGAAGTGAAGTGGTTAAGCAGATGCATAACAATGCATCTGCTTAATTATGAAATATGGAGGCAATGGAATAGTCTTTATATTTTGAAGATGAACGCATTTTTTTTTCGGTTTTTTCGGTAGGTAGACGTCAGTGAGGGTGTTGAACTTGTAAAGAGGTGTTCCTCTTTACAACACCCTCACTGACGTAAAGGTACCCTACCAATAAGAGCACCAACCCCACATACGAATACGTGATATAAGGTTAGGTAGACACGATATGATGATAAAAACATTTTGATCTTTCGAATGTTCATTTCTAGAAAATTGGAGATGTCTCTCAGAATCTATCTCGATTCTTTCTCTCGAAATTCTCCTCTCTCAACAGACCCCGTAGCATTAAATAAATATTTGACTCCGAACTCTGTACGTGTAGACTAGAACAAATATCAGAAGTTAGGTTCAACATTGCTCGTGTATTCCAACGTTCTGATCCGCGAAAGTTGTCTGATAAAGAAACAATTTGTATTCAATAAGCCGCGCGCGCCCACGGGGAGCGAGTGCCGAGCCGAAATATCGCCTCGTAGCGAATTTTACGTACATCCACTAACAAAGAAGTAAAGACACTGGAAAGCTCACAGTGAAACAGAGTATAAAAATGCATTTTTTTACAATTCTTGACTGAAGTTTCACATTATGAAAACTGAAAAGGTCTCCCACGGAACGTGCCGAAGATTTACTCTTTATGAATACTCCCAGGTTAAATGTACCTACCAAGGAATAAAATCACTGGTATGTTGTTCCATATTTCAGGTGTACGTATTATAAATGTGGAATGAAAGCACTGCGTACGTATTTTTGGACTATGTACGGATGTTTTGAACTGGGCGAACTAGTAACTGTACGCCACAATAGCATAATATATATAATACAAGCCAAACTGACATTGAAAGACACTATTTACTTAAATAATATATAATATAATATTCCTCAAGTGTTGCAAATGTCCATAGGCGACGGTAATCGCTTACCACCAGGTGGGCCGTCTGCTAGTTTGCCAATCCATTACATAAAAAAAAAAAATTAAAAAAAAACATTGAATTAAAATACAGGAATCGGAAGAATGGCTACACTCGAAAATGATCTGACAATATGCTTTTGAATATGGTAGCTTAAGGGATAGAGGTGGAATTGTTCTTTTTTGGTATATAATAAGTTAAGTCCCCTGAACAGGGTGTCGTAGTAGAATTGTGAGTATTGTCCAGTTCTCTGAGATACTGATCTAGGAGATTTTAGTAGAAAGAGCGATATGACCTTTTACTGAAAGTGGTAAAAAATCAGATATCTTAAATTCAGTTAAAAGTATATACCTACTCCTATTCCACTCTCGTTTTGAAAGTCAAATAGCTCGGTGGTACTTACTTACTAGGTACATAAAATAAATTTTAATATATTTAAGACATTCGTTTATTCTTCGCTTTATAAATGTGTTGCTATTTAGGAGTTAGGGATAACTTAATTATTTTTGTATGGAAACTTGTCTAAAGCCTAATCCATCAATGAATTTATATTATTAGTCTGCAACGAATGATATAGTTTTAGAGGATATTGATGTAGGGAGAAAATTTTATGTGCCTACATTTTCTCCTAAATTTGAATCATCTTTACGTATGGGTAAATTGGCGCAAACTGTTGAAAATCATAACTCCGGATCAGGCACTTCTCTCACTTTTCGGTAATCGTTTAGTTTTCGATATCAAAATCATCTTCATCTTGAAAATGTACTCGGTCGCGAGCAGGATAGGACGTGTTAACACCAATGTTGAGTACCTGTAATGAAGGAGTTATTAGTGTTATAACTTTTAACACCTGATAAACACGTTCATGAACTGCTAAAGAATTACTCGAAAGTGGTTCTTTTAAAATTAATATTTAAAGTTTTTCACCGTTGCAGTTTTCTCTGAAAGTAAGTTCTGCTGAGGCTAACATGTTATTAGGCTAACGGCATTATTATTTTCAGTTTAATGTTTCTTCGCTAACTCCACACTGCAAACTTATAATTTTGACTGACGAAAATTCATTACTCAGCTTCTTAATTTTACCAGTAAAAGTAACTTAACTAATTTTATTGGTAAAATCAAAAGGCGTCATGTTTTCATGTTCATACGATTCAGTTTATATAAGAGTACAAAACGACCGAAGTACAAAAACAGAAAAACTATTTTATTCTCTATATACTTACCTCATTCTATCATTACAAAATTACAAAGAGAAGAACATTTATAGTCATGTGAGGGATTTTTATTTTTTTTCTCGTTGTAATTCTGTAATGTTAACGGCGGAGCATGCATGATTGCAAAAATAAAAATATTAAAACATCATTGTATCCACGAAGTGGTTGCCATCCAGATATTTTTTGTTCCCGTGTAATATTGCCGTCTACCAGGGACATTTCGAAAAATTGGACTACTACTGACAATTTACTTCTACTACCTTGTTCAATACTGGGTCGACAAAATTTCGAGCACTTGGTAGTTTTTCTGTGTGTAGGTAGGTACATGACGTTCCTGATGGAATCTCGCAATCAAAGAGCACTTCCCAATTTATTTGTATTCAGTTTAGAGCGCATAAAAATGTCATTATTAGATGTATTTTATCTACATTAAATCCTTTTTTATTAAATTGTTTCTTCCAGTATATCTCTACATCAACAGAAGCAAGTTCGGTACACTGCGCGTGTACTAACTCCAGCTTTGTTGACTGGCAAATGGAATACGACGCAGGTTATGAAAAGGCCCGCGTGCGTAAAATGTAATTTGAAACGTGTTACAGACTCGCCAGAGGCTATTTTTCTACCTGTTACGTTATACGGCTGCTAGATTTTTCTTTTTAATATGCTAACAACCAATAGCAGATAATGTTATGCATTACCTAAATAATGTTTTATCATGAACGTACGTATTCAATGGAATAAATATTTTGTGCTCATAAGAATAGTAACAGTACCTACAGATATTGATGTCTACAGTTTTTGCTCAATAAAAAAAGTTAGTCATGAATATGGGCGTGAAACAGCTTTAAAACTCAAAAAGCTATAAGTAAGAAAACTTTTGTGTTCAAAGGTCTTCTCTTTAAGTAGTGACAGAACATTTTTAATGTTAAATACATTATCAATAAAATCCCCAGTATAGATCTATTATAAAAATACGCATAGATCTTAAAATATATCCATCCTTACAGAAAACACAGCACCAACTAGTGGCTACAAATTCCCAACTCCGTTTCCAAGACTGGAGAATGTTCAAAAGTCATATTTCTTCGAACCCGACGGAAACTGTGGAAGCGAGAGACGTTTGTATAAAAATGACTAACGTCCTTTGAACTAATGCGTCGGCATCAAGTATTCGAGACGCAATCGACTCACGTGCTGGATGTAAGATAAAACTGCATACTGGCATCGCCGCTGCAGGCAAACTTAAACCATTTACCGTACTTTAGACTTCCACCTTAAAGGGAACTGTACGTAGACTCGAAAAATATTGCCGAGCGAAGTCATTAGGAACTCTGTGAGAGAATGTTAAAGAAAATAGAAACAGTCGGAATGGGGAGCGAATCGTGATTTACCAACGGTGCGGTGAAAGTCGGCAAACTCGAGAAATGGCCAGATAGACGGGAAGTTTGAAAATGTAGACTAAGTTTAGAATTGTCTATCCTATATTTTGTTCGGATAAGGATTTCCCAAACTTCATTTAAGAGCACTATCGGAATTTCTCAATAATAGGCTAAACAGGCGTGTGTGCAGTTCTCACAATTAGAGATAATAAGTAGTACCATGTTAGTAATTGTTAACTAAAAATGTGAATACTGGTAAAATAATAGATGATGTATTTTCTTCTTAACAGACTCTGGTCACAGATCATAGTAGCCTTTTCAACGGCGGTTATTATGCATCTACTGAGTAAGAGACCCTTCTCCGGGAACGTCAATGTGTCTTCAAAGTTTCCGTTCTGTTAGGACTGATTCCTACATTGAACAAATCTCTGAGCACTTTTTCCCAATACTAATGATTTTATACGTCTTTGTTTATGGATATTGAAAATTGCGTAACGCCTGATACAACTTTCTGAAACATTATTATATATACCTATAGGTATTTATTATTATGTTTACCTATAGGTGACAAATATGTGTGACAAGTCTGAACTTACAAAATAAAATTCCATTTTATCTTTAATTTACGGTTGTACCATAAATATCTTAATAATTCATTTATGTATGCATAATATAAAACAATAAAATAGCAAATCTTTATAAATCTTTCACTTCTACTACTCCTTCTACAGCATTTAACACTGTACTGATTTAGGCTGATGAAGGACGGATTGGGTTTGAAAATTTAAATATTTGAGTGCGATTTTGAACCTTAGATACAGATGGACAATTACTTCAGTAAATTATTTTTAAGGTTTTACAATGTAATGTGAATGAAAAAACACCAATTGGACAGTCTTATTTGAGACATTTAGAAAATCAATTCAATCATTTTGGAACATGTAATTTTGAGATTTGTTACAATATGACATCAGTGCATTACATGAATCGGTTCTAACATATCGGAAACATCTCAAACTTTGATAGATGAAATAGCCGGCATACTAAGAATTTTTATTCAAGTACATACCAATAATTTTTATTCGTTTTCGATATTTTTCTAAACCGAACCCTCCCAGTTTTTGGTAAGATCGGGGAATGCCACCGAAAAGTTTTGCTGTATTTATTGTGAGGCGATAGGTATAGCAAAGAAAAATGGTATGCAAGGTGTTCCTTGATAGAAGTCATTTCATTTCATTCACGTCAGCACAATAAAGTTCTCGAAATCATAAAAAAACAGCGAGTCTCTCGAGGTTGTTTGAGCAAAGAAAGGGTTTGACCACGAGCTAAAGGAAACGTAACAATAACATTGTAATTTTTGCTTTAACGCTTGCTATGCGAATATGCTCAACGCAAAACGACTCGCTCACTGTGACAGCTTCATTGTAAGAGGATGTCCCATCTATAGGGATGGATGGTCTCGGGTTCAAATTCCGCTAATAGTTTAAATTTACCTTTCGTTGTAATTTTGTTGGCTTTTTCGCTTAGCAAAATTACAATGTTAGAATTATCGGGTTCTTTCATCGTAAACAAGTTTTAAACAAATTGAAAAATTAGTATTGTTTGTGTTTCAATTCAGTTTGGCTGCAGATATCGCTCCGCTTTAAACTATAGGATCGAATTTCTCGATCGTGCACTCGTAGAGTCAAGATCTCCTGAGGATGCTTCGTGTAGAAGCGAAACGCTTCGAAAATTCTTCTGGGTTGGCTGCGTGCTGTTTGTAACGAGACGTCGGCCTATCAGGAAAATTAGGCGGTAATAAATTTTAGCTACGACTTACTCGGTACGATAGCTCAGTTGAAAGAGGATATTCCAGCTATATTTTTTGTATATCTATTTATCTACTTATACTTACTTCACACATCCACGTCAATCCTTTTTTCATTTTACTCACGACAGCACAAAGTAATTAGACTCTTTAAAAGAAAAAGAAAAGAGTTCTGACTTCATAAACATCAGATACAAACCATAAATCATCCCAAAGCAAACAGAAAAATATATCGAGCACTATAAACTTTACCCTGAGTGCCAGGATCTGATACCGTAATTGGTATTGTAATGGAACACGAGATCTTCGTAGGATGCTTTAAAAATACTACATCCAACATGACCCTGGTGTGTGATCTCAGCGACATTTTCGATCCGAATGGTTCACAAGTTTTAAATAGTTTTGAGAATAGTTCACAAATGTTTTGTTCATAATTATTCGATACGACGATCGATAACAAACTAATTGTTCCGCCTTCTCCAGGAACTTGATTGTGGTCGGCCGCAGTTGTGCTACGTTTCACAGTTTTTTTTTTAAGTGTTTTTTTTGTAAGTGTGACGACATCATCAAATGCTTTGGAATGATCACAAAATACGTTGATAGCGTCATGTCAACCTTCCCAAGCGCAGGTATATGTGATTTTAATATTTACCGACCTGCGTCGGTTATTTATCTGCTTTTCTTGAAACCGAACTGATTCTTGTGTTCAATAAAGTAGGCCTTTTTATTTGTTCCTCAGAGGAACAGGAGTTATTCTGGTCTATTAATAATTAATAGGATCAGACTTAGCCCCCGATTTAAAAGTTGAAGGGTTTTGACTAATTGTTCCGCCTTCTCCAGGAACTTGATTGTGGTCGGCCGCAGTTGTGCTACGTTTCACAGTTTTTTTTTAAGTGTTTTTTTTGTAAGTGTGACGACATCATCAAATGCTTTGGAATGATCACAAAATACGTTGATAGCGTCATGTCAACCTTCCCAAGCGCAGGTATATGTGATTTTAATATTTACCGACCTGCGTCGGTTATTTATCTGCTTTTCTTGAAACCGAACTGATTCTTGTGTTCAATAAAGTAGGCCTTTTTATTTGTTCCTCAGAGGAACAGGAGTTATTCTGGTCTATTAATAATTAATAGGATCAGACTTAGCCCCTGATTTAAAAGTTGAAGGGTTTTGACTATGTTAATATGTAAAACATTGTTTATGAATTTACTCATGTTAATATGTAAAACGTTCCTTTATTAAATCTACTTTAACTCATTGACTAGACTACGCTTATTTGATGGATGGAGCATGTAGATGTATCGTACTCCAACCAAGTGAAAAACTTGATAGAGCACTGGCGCTTCCTTATTTATGTTGCCTTTTTACACCTAAATGCATTCACTGCTTTAGCTTTCGAAGTAAATTCTAACATTCTATCTAAATCTCTTTCTTATCTAAATCTATCTCTCTATAATTTTGCTTACTGATCTGTCTAAAGTAATCTAGATGAGAGCCTTTATTTTTGCCGCTATTTTTAATTTAAATTTCTATTTTCATAAACAGTAATTGATTTCGTGGAAACAATTTCTCACCCTGTAGGACCTTGCAATCTTTCACAGATCATCACTTTTACTTCCTGATGAGGCTACAATTGATTTGCGTGCAATGTATGCAAAATAAATGCAACACAGATTGCATCACAGTTAATTTGCCGGTAATAAATGTACGTTGGATCGCACTTTTTTTAAATTGATATAATATTCAATTATTGTTAAGTAATTATAGCAATTCATAGTCTTTATTGTAAAGAAAATGCATGGGTGAGCTATAATTTAAGTTTATTAATTTAATAAATCGACTACACTTATAAAATTTTTATTCATAATCAAGTGATCAAAGACACAAACTTGTTAATTATATACATTAATATCGGTAGCCCTTTAAGAAATCGGGTAATTGAGGCGGTAGAAAACTCAAAGAATCCCAATCAGTCTTGCCAATTACATCGTTTTCATCATCACAATGGGTAGTTTTAGGATTTTCCTGATATGGACAGCCTACTTCGAGAACGTAAAAACACTGCTCATTTTTCTGACGGTTTTTCGTGACAACTGATTGACAATCACAGGGCTTAATAACAATATGGGGAAGTGCTTTTGTTTTAGGACTATGAAAGCAAACTGGTTGAGAATAAGGGCACTGTTCTAGGCCTATATTATGCTCATAAAACTCGTTATTTCCTTCTGGGTAACTTTTCACTTCGAAAACAAACTGCCCTCGGACAATCTGTTTATCACTTACTGAGGGATCAAACACCCAATTCAAATTATCAAATTTTATTTTTGAACAGACACATTTAGAAATATTACAATCTAGTGGTATTCCATTGCAGGTAGTCGTAACAGCTTTGTTAACTGGTTTCAGATTTTTTCTGATCACATGTTTTGAGTTTGTATCTGAGACACTTAGTGCTGTGGGTTCCACAGCTTCATTCATAATCCCATTTATTAAGTTTTCATCTACAACTACGCATATATTCCCAGATGGCGTTAATTTCAATAAACCATATTCGTTTTCGTTATTTTGATCATTATTTATTACCAGTGTGATTTCACCTCTATCGGTTCTATTAATAGGTATCAAAGCTAGTGAATCATTTTTTAAATATTTTTTGATCTTATTATTAAAAGCTCCCTGTGAATGATTGTCTACAACCACAGTGTGTTGACCAGAACTAGTTTGCTTTAAACCTGGGGATTGATTTGCAAATAAATAATTTTGGTCGGGGGAAAATAACTTTAGTTTTTCGTATAAATTTGAATCGCTTTTAGATTTTTTTGAAATAGGGAATAAGGGTAGCTCTTGTGAAGATGAAATATGACGTGTATTTTCTCTGTTTACCATTGGCAATTTAAATAACAATTCATCAAGCACTTTTGAAGTTATTTCTAATGACTTTTTTCTTCCTTGGTCTGCTATCAAACCATCCTGTATTTTTTTTACATGAATATCTCCGGACTCACTGACAAGAAGTGCATTTAAATCTTCATCTGAATCATTTAAACTAAGTATAACACTGCCTGAATCAGTACGTATTACATTAATTAAATATTCTGTGTTATCTTTAAGTAAATCATGTACTGTATTTTTAAAAGTCACTTCATATTCCTTATCAGGAATGACAAGGAAATTCCGGGATGCCGTGGTTTTTATAACTGCCGGGGGCTTATTTATATTGTAATGAGCAGTTTTGATACGTAATTTATAATACTTTTCTAGTGGTGGCGTAGCAGTTTTTAAGGTTTCGTTTGACTGGTTGGCATGATAATCCAAAACCAACAAACAAGATGTAGAACTAATTTTTAAAAAAGCATTAGGCGCAGTATCATCTTGAATAGTATTTAAAGTTATTGCTCCAGAGTCCGATATTGTAACGAAAACAGCCTGTTCTTTAAGTGACAATTTATTTTTGTTCATAAGCAAAAGTTGCTTTATGTCAAAAGCTATATTGCCTGATAATGTTTTTGCTATAGAAACCTCAATTTTACTGCAGTCTTCGGCATATGTTCCTAATTTTACAGTTATCAATTCATTTTGTTTATACTTTTTCTGCATTTCCAATAACATTTCATTTTCATTCGGTATTTTTAGTGACCTGTCATCACTGTTTTCTAGATTTGTTGATATGTCATGCTTATCAAATTGATCTACATTTTTCTTCATGTTACTATCTTTAGATTGAATTACACTTTCTTTTTCTTTTATGCTTTTGTTTAAATCATTTGCGTCAAGCGGTGTTAACAAATTGATAAAATCTTTTTTAACTTCTAAAAGCCGACTGCCAGATGGAGTTCGGTTGCTTAAAATTTTACAGATATAACCTTCAGAAGTATCTATCGGATTAAAATCGATGACGAAATGCCCAGAGGTTGTTTTCTTTATAACTGTTACAATATTGGGGTCTTCTGCAGTTTTTTTGTCAATCACATCAATTATTTCTTCGTTTAATTCAATCGCTAGGTTTTTTGATTGTACAGGAGTACCAGAATGTATGGGTTTATCACCTTTTTCTTCAACCGAAGCTGTTTGGAAATTGTGTTCAGTATTACCAAGACTTCTTACAGAAGTTTCAGTTTTGAAATGTTTATTTTCAGCTTTGTTGTGTTCATCGTGCATTCGTTTCACATTTTGAACGATATTATGCTCAGCGTTTTTTACTTTTAAATGATATCCAAGGCGAGCATTCGCTGCCTCTTGATTTTTAGGAATGTCTTCTGGATGGTTATCTAGGTCTTTTGAAATTTCTTTATTTGCGTGTGATGTATCTGAAATAAAAAATAATATTTAAAGTTATAAAATATATAAAGTGAGTGACGTGGGAGTACAAAATGAATTGAAACAGTTCATAAGAAGAGTCAAATAAGGTTGTTATATGTTACTTACAACTCTTTTAATTTATTTGACAATCTTTGACCTTGAATCATGACATTGTGATGTTACAAGGTGATTGTTGTGAAGTTGTCCACAATGTTCCCTCGTAAAGTAACCAAAAACTCACGTCATGAATATTTTATCAGTAGATTACGTGTTTATTAGCATAATTATCTAGCAAAAGTTGTATTCATCGTATTTAATTTTTTTTAACCATTTAATATTTTTTTTAATCTGAACCGAGTTTAAACACTAAAAAGTATGAAATTACTTAGTCGGTACCACGCTGATACAATACGTTCTGTTTAAAACTTTTATGCTTTTTTAAAAAAAAATTACTGTTAGTAATGCTTATTGCTTACAAGATCATGCTGATTAAAAAAAATCTAAGCTCACATATTCATGGTCCGACTTCCACCATTTAATTCGTACTTTTCAATGTTTGAAGTCGGTTCAGTTTATTAATTGTGTTTTTTTTAAGAAACCAGTGTGATTTTTCGATGAATCATTACTGCAAGAGTATAATTATATTCATACTAATACTTGCTCTGAAAGAATGTCACTTTTTCGAATCGAGATCATTTGTGTAGAAATAACATGCGGATGGGAAAGTTGAAAGGAAATCTAAGTATATAATTTTTAGTATTCAACATATTTTCTTGTAGGTATAGTATGGAGCACTATGTATTATTCGGTAGAAAGATGGGTTCCCAATCCTAACTCAGGTGTATTATGGCCCTCAGCGGCGCCTCGGGTTTATGAGAATCGGTCACTTTCTACCCTCGGTAAACAAAGTAATATTTTTTTGTGATGTGGAGTGATAAGAACACTAAAGCATGAAAAAATATATACCACCTACTAGAAAATTAAACTCCACGTCAACCATTTAATATTACTAAGCAATAGTTATTTGTTATGCAGGGCTGCATAGTCGTTATTTGGCGCGAATACAGTTACTGAAAGCTGAGGAATCGAAGGATTCTAGGATCGAATATAAACGAAGCGAGTTTTTTTATATAGAATCCTGAGCGTATTGAAGGTTTTAAATGTATGAAACCCAAAATAAATTTGCGGCCGAGCAAAACACACAATTTTCCGCCACATTCCACCGAGGAAAATTCTATTGAGTAAATTAGTGCATATTTATATTAAAATTAAAGTAACTATCAAGCTACAATTGGCAATATTGAAGGTAAATTTATTTTACTGAAACTTATGAAACGGTCCTAATTTGAAAAATCTTTTTCTTAACCTTTGTCCAAAATTTCTCACCATGAGTGGGAATCGAACCCACATCGCCGGATTTTACGCTGGGTCGGAGGACATGGTTTCGATTCCTAATCGAAAAGTTTTGGATTCTTAATCATTTATAGATGTATTTTCGCTTGGCCGCGTGCTAATAGTGCTTGTCATTATACTATATTTAGAAATATTCAATAAAACCTCATCATCCTCCAATGGCTGAGAAAGTGGTAAAAATAGTAGTTATCTACGAATAAATATGTCAAGAAGTGTAACTCATACAGTTAACGCTTTGTTTTCGGACTAACAAGTTCGCAAACCACCACGATCTTCTAAATTCAATTGTATTGGTTTTATGATTTGGCGCTTAGAAAAGATTGTATCCGATTGATAACGTTGTTGCGCCGTCCGATCAACTTTTTAAACCACCCCCGCCACGGTAAGGTTTGTATTCTACTGTTTTTGAGCAGGAATTACATATTTATTCGTAGGTTATAGCTTTGACAGAAACAAAGATGAATAATATAGATTTTATTAAAGTCAGCGAACAATGTCGTATAAGTAATATCAATCGGTAGTTATGCCTGTTGTTGTATAGGAATATTAGAATTACTTCTTCTTTATGATGCAGAAATACTTTTGTCAACATTTAAAGTTATATACAAGAGCTTTAATGTCATGTCACTCTAACGATCATTACTTAACTTGCCTGAGCATTAAATTTATTAGAAAAAAATTTTTCATGTATATTTGTGATTTTCATTAGACTTTTTTTTCATTAATTGTAATAGGTAATGTATTGTATCACATGGTGGTTTGATTTTGTTCATTTGATGAAAAAATAAAACCACCACGTTATTTTTAAACATTTATTCCACAATATAATTTAATCAGGGATATATTCTAGGTATACTTTACATGGTATACTTGTTTTGTAAATAGCCTAAATAATCTTCGTATAATACATCGCTTATCATTGTGTAACTTACTTTCTCAATAGGCATTACTTCAGTGTATCTTCCCATTACTTCTTCGATTATTCTTTCTCGAGGTCGGCTTGAACGATCTAAAACCACGAAATAATCCTATAGAACTTGACCCTTAACTTATATTTCACTATCTGTACTCCCACGTAAGTAAATATTAAATAAAATATGCAATCAGACGTTAGTCTTACCTTTTCCACAAATGCAGGCTTTGGTTGGAGGATTTCCACACTTGCAATTTACCTGAAAAGAATACAAAAAGAACTGAACTATTAACATTCATATAAAATAAAAATAGCCCTTAATTTTCCTTTATTGCCGAAAGATTTTTTTTTCTTTTAGGTAAGTCTTTGGCCACAGTCTCACTTGATGGTAAGTGATGATGTGGTCGAAGGTGTTCACCTCGAATTACTAGCTCTCATGTACAGCAGCCGGAACCATTGACCTATATATACTAGACGCGACATCTCAAACAAGAATAGTCGACCGGTGCAAATATGCTGACCGGCATACTCTCCCCCACACGCTGTTGGGAATTCGTAGAGATTACACGCGCTTTACGTTCGATAATTGTTTATTCAAAATACACAATAGATAATACACAATATTACTAACGTAAAGTGCGTGTAATTTTGACGAGTGCCCAGCTACGTGTGGGGGAGAGTATGCCGGCCAGCATATTTGCACCGGTCGACTATCCTTGTTTGAGATGTCGCGTCTAGTATATATAGGTCAATGGCCGGAACACACCGTTAGGTGCTTGACGACAGATTTTCTATATGGTGGTAGCTAGCCAGGCGGGCTTTCACAAAATGCCCTACCACCATGGGGTGAAACTTAAGCCCACGGTGGGATTCGAACCATGGATTTGCTGCGCCGCAGTCCTTAGCCAATGCCACTGAGCCATCACCGCTCCACAATTTTGGAAAAAAACCGGCCATGTTGCACTCGCACACCGATTATTGCAAAATTACACAGTATGTTGTAGTGAAATGCTGAAATCCTATCATTATCGGGCTGCGTAGGAATGAAAGAGAGGCATCAATGGTAAAATCACGATCAATTAGGGTGAAAAACGAAAGAATGCTCATTATCACAGAACTTTTAACATAAATCGAAAATATAACTGAACTTGTCCCTCTCGATAAAAATGTATATTAGTCTAGCAAGAAGAAACATAATATCTCAACGTCGTAAACTGATTTGCTTGTTCCGAGTAATAGAGTATATATTATTACTATTTAATAGTTAATAATTAAGATAAATTGTTTCAAAGAAATAAAAGCGTTTATTTGTCCAATAACAAAAAATAATGCGGAATATAATAATGATTAAGAATATTAATTTAATGTGAAATTCTATAATTAACGAAATTACCTAATGATGACTGTTATATGAATTTTTTTATATGTAAGTTTAATTTAGTTTAATCTGACATAAATTTTACCTTTGTACACCTGATAATGGTAAAATAATTGAAACTTTAAATAACTGACATCTATTTTGTGACAGTAATCTGCCAAATAAATTGATTTTGAAATAACTATACAAAATGCTGTGAAGTTTTGGCTTTGGCTTTATTTGACCAGGCACCCGACGCCAAACCTTCTTTGAATACCTTCGAGGTAGTAGTTATACCCGCTAAATTTCGGTCAATGAGGGCGTTAAGATGGTAAAATGCTTAAATATGGCGGGCCGGGCGTAATGTGCAGTAATACCTGAGTCATGTTGAAGAGAAGAGCCTATTTTGTGCATTTTTCTCGCTGACCGAGGGAAAAAAATATCTTATGACATCTAATAAGAATATGGTACAGTCACATTTTGAAGCAGGGGCTCTACGGCATATCAAGAAAATACAACATAATATAATACTTTCGATTGCTGAAAACCGTAAAAATCAGACCAACTGTGTTTAAATACGATACTAATGAAGTTATGGCTTACCGGATCAGATATATCAGGATGGTACGGGACAAAAGGTTTGTAACTCTTCGGCAACGAGCTCAATGACTCGGGCCCTAAGAAGCATTGGGCAGCTCTCATGTTCTTCTTGAACTGACAGGAGGAACCTGAACAAGGATCGGGCCTCCACGAGGCTACTTCAGCCCCTACCAGGCTTGGGACCGCATGCAGAGCGCAGTCTGGGCCGCAGGCCGTCGTTTCCTTGTGAGGGCATGCTACGACTTGACCCTAAGGAAAATAATTTACTCACCTTTTATAAGTCAATAAAGAAATAACGTATCTGAAACAAAAACCAGTCAAGTGCATGTTGGACACAAAATACAGATAGAATGTACAAAAATCGTTAAATTTTTCATAGACTTCGAGATGCCATTTGGGTGTCCGTACCGCACACAGCCGTTATTACTAGGTATAGTTGTTGTAATACGTTAAGGTACGTCCATCCGTTTGTATCTCATGGGTCTCTAGTTCGTGAACAGAACGAGTCACAAACTTATTTTCTCAATATTTTGGGTAAAACGTTGGCCTAAAGATGGATATGGAAGAAGTTCCATTAAATTATGAAACAAATAATAATGGAAAAAATACCAAATGTAGTTCATAAGAAACATAAGTAAATAAGTTTCTTATGAACTAAATTTGGTATTTTGTTAACTAAAATTTTTACTATACGAGTTTGACAGTGACCTGAATTTACAAGATAGGTACTGAACAGTATCAACCGAATTATCGACTGAATACAGCCTCCCCTATCAAGGGGGGGGGGGGGGGGATATTATCATAACCCCTACAATTGGCAGCCATCTTGAGGATAGCAGTGTAAGATGATAGTTTCTCAGAGGCACCACTGCCCAACTTCTGTTATTTTTAACCTTAGTCACCTAGTCTTACGACGCCTATGGCATAGAACATATAATAATATACGGGAAGAGATGGCGGGTTGGGGAGGGGAGGTGACATTCTAGCCCAGCACCCTACGGAGCGTTCCCCGTTTCAAAACGTGTGCAATCCCGCCATCATTCCCGTGTCGATTGCGTAGATCCACAACATATAGGTGCAATTCAGAAGACTTTCTCCAAGTTTATGGAAAATTGATTCGAAAAATTATCTAGAGATGTCTAAAAATTTTTTGTGCAGTTTTAATAAATTTGGCCTGAATTCGTTCAATTTGTTCTCACACACCGGTGATAGGAAACTGTAAAACTTATTGAGCAGATCACTAATATGTTTTTTAAATAAGGAAATAAATAATTGGTTGGCTCTCCAAGTTGTTTATTTTAGACCATTTTTGTTATTGTCTATCTCAAGATTCAAACTAGTTAGAGATCTAAAATTTCGGTGTAATATGTAACTTATTATCCCCTATTCAACCAACAAAAACTATAAACGCCATGAATAATGTGGTTTGAAATGAAAACCAACAAACTTTATTATTTACGGCCTGTTACAATGCGGAATTCTAACAGAACGAAACCTGACTACGAATTTTCTGATATGTTTCACATCTGATAATACTACATCTGAGCCTAAAATTATTTAAAATACACCCGCTAATAATGATAATATTAATCACACAAATATAAAGACACACCAATATAATTATTGTATTCAATGAGCCCATATATGCCCAATATACATGTGAAATTATCCTCTTCATAATCTTACATCTTGGTACTGTAATCACACGCACACACACACACAGTCAGAATATCGCATATACAAACACTCCATCACAAATTTTGCACAATACACTTTCGTAGACTAAAGCACCATTGTATTTTTATTTACTATTAACGTTATATATTATTTGTAAATAGTATTTCCACGCTGATTATTATTTGTATCATATATCATGTATTGGCTCGCGAAAAAGAAAACCATTAGTTTCTAGAATACAGAGTATAATATCTTAACTAGAAACACTGGGACTTAACACTAATTATTTTATTTTTTCGAGATTTAGGGTCCGTTTCGGAATGTCCTAATAAAGTTTCAGGTTGCTAACCAATACATAAAATAACTGAATGATAAAAATGACAGTTGACATGCAGCGCGTTTCAAGCTTTAACCGATGGATAGGCTAAATCGATGCCTGTGAAACGCAAAGATAGTGTTTTGTTTAATAAATATATTCTGGGTAGTATAATCGGAACTTACTCGAACACTCTGAAATAGGCCCTTAGTAATTTAAAAAATCTATATGAAAATATTTTTTTAATGATTAATACCTTATTTTCTTCTTCTTTGTCAGTGACAGGTGGACATGGATTAGGGTCATTGGAAGGCGGTGGTGCGCGCTTGGTGCAGATACAATCCTGGGCACCTCCTGGGCAGTGGCACTCGCTACTGCCACCCCAACGGCCGCAGGGCTCCTGGAAGAAAAATATCCGTTTCTTAAAACAGTAGGTGGATCTTGGCGAGAGAATCTTCAAATAAGACATTAAGTTTTGACCATTGTTCATTCACCGAAGCGCTATAGACATTCTAAAACCTTTGGCTTTCCTTTGCAAGGGAAATCCATACATCCCTCTTTAAATACCGCTTTACGTTTAATTTACATTTTAGACATGCTAATGATGCTGAATAGATTGACCTCTGTAGTTTTCTTGTCTTTATTCGCACATTTGCTTTTACAAACCGAAATAATCATACCACTACACGTGGCCAGTGTTCCAGCAAAGGTTAATAAAGCTATTCAGCTCACTCAAAACGTTACCTTGTCCAGCTTTTAGAAATGGTCGTAGCAGAGCTTGTCTAGCCGTTTAACTGATCAACTAGCGAATGTTGACACAAAATGAAGACAGAATGTACAAAAAATCGTTACATTTTTCATAGAGGTGCTTTTTGGGTGTCCGACCCGCACCGCAATTTTCCTGCATTATTTTATCCATAAAATAATGCTATAATGCAGAAAAATTACCTAATAATTAAATAAAATGTGGTTTATATATTATTACATTGTTTTATTTGTTGTGAATCACGTTTTTGTCCTATATTTTTGTATGGGATTATCATTTATCAATACAATCTATACTCGATAGCTATCGGACACTGACTTCATATGTTCACTAAATTATCGAACTCTTTAGTTTTAAGAATGTTAGGTACTTCAGTTGCAGCCCTTGCAGTAAAATATTGATGTCGAGAAAGTTCTCCTATCTCCACCTGTTATTTACGTATTGGTGGTTCCTGAATTGGGACACTCATGGACGTCTAGTCAACATTTTGAGTACTAAGCGTTCTTTACTTTACTATTTCTCTTACACGCGTTATATACATTTGAAGCCGTATAACATTGCGTGTAACATTGACTTCCATGATTATTCAGTCTCACATTTAGTAACTATATAAATAAAAAATAACAAAATTACAATATTAACCTTTTTAGCCACAGTGCCTTTGTCTTCTGTTGGATATTTTACTGGCTTCACGTGCTTGAGACACAACATCAGCTGGTTGTACGTGTCAGAATCCATCTAAAATTCACAAGGCACTTCAAATGAGCAGGGCAAGTAACAAATGTAAAAATGTAGCAAAAAATTGCCTATTAGAATAATAAGTGAAATGATTCAAATGGTACCATCGTCATCTTTCTGACCATATCACATTTAAATTGTATGGGATCGGCAAATATTTATTAAAACACAAGGGCATATTTGTTTATGACTGGTATTAGGTTCTTGATTTGAAATAACCATTTACTTACTTCACAGCGAGTCTTAACTGCGCCACCGACAATCGTCAAATTCAAATTCTTTTTCACGGCATTCAGTACAAAATCTTGGAGAATCCTTCTAGTTTTATCATTCAGTTTACCGTTTCTGCTATTTTTCAGACAATCCATTACAACATCAGCCACGGCCTTGCCTACAGGTGATTTACTCTGTCTTTCCAGAACAGTATACATATTGTCAAATACATTGTCCAGAAATTTCTCCTTGACGGACATGCATACACAGTCCCATGTTGGATCTCTCTCGCAAAATTCGTCTTTATATGCGCAATCTCTTTCTTCTGTACACCTAGGACAATCACTACATAATCTTCTAGAATCAAGAGTGTCAGTACACTGATGACATTGTATGCATTTCATTTTATAATCTCCTATTTCTTTGTTAATCTTTTTGATTTCTTCATCTAAATATTTTTCTTTATTCTTGCATTTGTCTTGGCACTGATCGCAGGTTTGCTTTAGTAGTTCTATTTCGTTTTCTAATGCTTCTTTCTGAAATGACATAACATCATTTTAACTGTCATCCTTATGATTAAGTATCGGAGTACAACGATTTAACCACATAGTGGTGACTGGTAGCCTTAACCTAAATGACTTAGAACTTTATTTTTAATATTTGCCGATATTTTGTTATTCGATACCAAACAGCAATTAAAAGACTAGATGCCGTGTGGCCGTTAAATTTACAAACTCTGTTAGGAAGACCCTTGAATGGATTTTTGCAATAATTCACAAGTTTAAAATTTTATTCAACCCAAATTATCGTGGATATTTTAAAGTTTTGTCCATAATTATTATATTATAGTACCGGCTAGGACTCGCGTAATATTTACCGGATATTTCTCCGACCAGTTTCGAACTTATATTAATTATAAATTTATATTACGCGAGTCCTTGCCGGTTATCAAATAATAATACTTAAGCGTTGGTTTATTATTGTTATAGTCATGATATCAACCAGAACGCGTGAAATATTTAGAATTAGGACTAATAGGTACGTAGTAACGTAAAAGGCAAAAGTGAATCTGTATAAAAACAATACCTCTGCCATAAGGTCTTCATTTTCCAATTTCTTTCCTAACAGCACTCTACAGATTTTCTGCAAGTCTTCCCTCGCCTCCTTCAAGTATTTTTGTCCTTCTTGTTCTTTATGGTATTTGTGTTTATTCTCATCTCCTAAGTATTGTCTTAGCCTCGCCACTTTTTCAGCAATCGCAGCTAGTTTTTTCTGTTTCATAAAGTTGTTTTTATTTATGAATCTTTAGTATTGATTAGGTACTTACCAACAAATTATAATTACCCATATAAAGCTTAGGACCTTCTGTATGCATATCTACAGGATTAATAACAAGAGCCTCATGTGCTTATACGGTGCTAAGCAGAAAGTAATTGCGAAGTTTGCTTAGCCGTTCTTAACCGATCAGCTAAGTTAAGCAACATCCGCCGCGGTTATGACTTGGATGGGTGACCGCTAGTGGCATTACTACTAAGTGCTTACGTGCTTTGGAGGCCACGTTAAACTGTCGGTCACGGTTGTTGTCTTAGGATGGCAGTCGTTACAGCATGGTGGTAGGGCATTTTACGAATGTCGGCCTGGCTAGCTATCACCCTCAAGTAGAAAATCTGTCGCCAACCACTTAACGGTGTATTGCGACAGCTTTCCTTGAGAGCCAGTAATTAAGGTTAGCTTAAACAACATCTTCGACCAAATCATCACTTACCACCAGGTGAGATAGTGGTCAAAGGCTAGCCTATCAGATATGAATAAAATTAAAAAACAAGATATATTGTATCTGTGAATATACTTTGCTTGTTCGTACATTCTCATCAAGTTTATGATACGAACCGGTGTTTTAGTATCGGATACATTTTCAGGAGTCTATGCTCTTGTCCACAATAAAATAGTAGAGCCGATAATCTAAGCTTTATAAGCATGGATTATAAAAAAAGAAGATAGGTCGCGCTCTAATATCACGTCAATTTAATGTAGAGGAAATATAACACATGCATTTAATGCACACAACTACATTTCAATACTTTTTTGAAGCAGTGATGGTTCGAATCTCGCCGCTTCACCGCATGGTAGAAGGGCTTTTTGCGAATGCCGCCTGGCTCGAGACCACCCTCAAGTTGAAAATCTATCGCCAAGCACCTAACGGTGTGTTCCGGCAGCAGTCCTTGAGAGCCAGTGAAATCACAGGCACATGAGACTTAACAACTATGTCTCAAGGTGACGGGCGCAGTGCAATTCGTCACTTGTGACGAAATGCATCTGTTATAGGCAGAGATAACCGCTTAACATCAGGTGGGCCTCGAGCTTGTTCCGTCACACTAACATAAAAAAAAACTTACATCTTCCTGTCTTTATCATTCACACGTTTTAATGAATGACAAAGATAGGAAGACAAGTCTGCAGAAGACGCTCATACGCAAACTACTGACACCCAATTATACAGCGCCTTATTTGACATTGCCATGTTCGAGCTACGAACATGCCGTTGTAGCTGTTGCCGTTTCTGCCGTTTTTTATAAGTTCACTGTTTATAAGACAATATTAGTTACTACCTACTGATCGCATAATAAGTTTTAATGGATTTCAGCCACGCCGTACCTACTCGTGTCAGTAATCCGCTCGAATCGATGAAACTCATTAAAACATTACCTGCCTACCAAAAACAAACAAGTTTGTAAAAATGTACCTACGTCTCATAAAATATTAATAACCACTTTGACCTCTCTGAGGCATGATAATTTAAAATTTACAACTTTGTTCCCGTTCTACCCCTTTGTTTGCGATTCCACTTTTTATTACAGTTTTTAAAAAAATGTTATTACGAGCAAGTACAAAATTAAATAAATTCAACAATTACCAAATAACGCCTGTATATCCCGCAATGGGTAGGCAGACTTTAAGTAGCGTGTATATATTTTTCATAATTTTTCCAGAAGTTTATAGATCCGTTAGTGTAATTACACATATATAGATGTAGATGGTATTTAGGTACACAAAAAAAGCAAGCTGTAAACGTATTGTAATCAACCGGGTACAGTTCCGTTCTCCTGACTATTATTACTAGGAATTTCATGTAGAAGAAACCTATATGTACTACTTTTTGCTACCTGGTAATTGATCCTAGGACTTATGAGAATTTAGATTGAAAATGAAATTCATGTTCCATTGTATGGATGGAGTAAGCAGCATGGTACATTTGTCAAAACCAGTGATCGGAAATAGGTGAGCATATTTACCTCACTTAAGAGGGCGATTCAGATCAATAAGGGTCTTGCAACGGAAAATAGAACTAAACGTGAATTACATAAAGTCAATCACAATGTACGCTACACGTAACAGTTACGACATTTCTTGTCCAAATGCGGGATAATTAGAGAAAATTTTCAAAGCGATTGTCCACTTTTTAATTTTATCCACTGATTTGTATAATCAGTCACAGTCAGATATAATCGCGATGGTTACGTGAATTAGTAAATTGTTATACAAGGGTCGAAAGGAATCAATTCCCATACGGAGCATTTAGACGCACGAGCACAGTAAGGCGGCTATAGTCCGAGTAGGAATTCATGACTTTCACCCGTGTTAAGCACTATCTCATTTCGAATATAAGGAAAATTTAAGTATTTTCTTAAATTAAGTAGTTTCTAAAAATATAATATTTAAAATTAATTGAGAGGTTATTTGTGAAATATAAAGTGAAATTTTGTTTGTAAATTAATTGAGAGGTTATTTGTGAAATTTAAAATTAAATTTTGTTTGAAATATTTACGGGCGGCTAATAGTCCAAATAGGAATTGACGACTTTTGTCTGTGTTAAACACTCTACTTTTAACAACGAATATAAGAAAAATGAAAAATATTTTTAATAATAATAACATGAGCAGTACCAATTTAAAATGAATGCAGTTATATTCCAAGTAGGAATCGACGATTTACATCCGTGAAAAACACTTTACTTTTTATTTAATACATGAAAATTAAAATATAGTTTTTTTTAATATACTGAAAATAATAACATAAGTAGAAGATATATATATAAAATTAAATAAACAGTGAGAAAAATTTGTAAAATGTAAGTAAAATTTTTGTTAGTTTTTTTTTTATAAGCACCGTATATTGAGTTACCAACCCGCCAAATTATATAGTCTTTTTTAAATTATAAATATGGAGCACAACGCTTATACCCCGGTGGCCATCGCGCTTTTTTGGCACACTGTACCAAAATCTAGTTTTGACGTCACAACGTGGCGCTGGGCCGGTCCTATTCTTATTTTAATCGCATTGTACTTATTCTATGAAAATTTCGACTGGCTACCTATTACAGTCCTAAAGATACAGGATTATAAATTGGCGGACGGATGGAAAGCAGAGGCTTAGGTAGAACAAGATACGTATTTAATAATGTATTTTTTAATAATAATAGTAATGGAGGTAGAATGTTCAGGCGCCAAACTAAATGCGATTAAAGTCCAAAATCAAACGTAAGTATATCAAAAAATAACCGCTACTCGCTAGGTATCTCGAAATATAACTACGAAAAAAATTATTGCGGGTCTTATATGGTTTATTTTATTTATTACTACATACAGATATACTATGATACAGATTTTTCTACAGTTTAGGCCAAAACCACAGGATTAAATTTACGTACTACTACTACAGACAATTACGCGATAACCTGCAGTTAGTTCGATCAAAACTTATTAAAATAGGTAACTTTCATGCACCTGTTAATTCTCTATACAAAGTTAGAACATTAACATGCAATAAATGCAGCTGAATGGAGTAAGTAATGGCGGAGTTATAAGGCCTCGAGTTATTCCAATTTTAAGATATATAAGTTTTTACGTTTTAGTATGTTACTATGAATTAACGTAAACACACAACATACACTTACATCAGAAGCCTGCTTCTTGTTAGTTTTTACCTTCGACTCTGTGTCAAGATCTCTCTTATTTTTATCAATCCTTTTTTGATAGTCGGTTATTTCACCGTCCATGAACTTCAAATCGTTCGTTTTCTGCGTTATTTTCTCCTTAATTTCTTGGTGACATTTGTTGATATTGTCCATTTGACCCTCCAAATCTTTCTTGTTCTTGCGCCATTTCGCGTTGCTCGCTTCTACTTCTTTTAACTGGCAAGTTGTACAAACATGTAATAAAATAAAATACTCGACTAAAAACTTCTTCAAAATCTTACCAGAAAAGGCTGAAGAAGACAGAAGAAGATCAAATAATATTAACATACACCTACACGTTATTTACTGTTTAAATTTACACTTTATAAGGGCATTTGCGGAGACGTAGCAAACGACTCGGAAACTTGTATTTTCATTTTTTTAAATGTCTATTAAAAAAATAATGGGGGGTGACAAATGTAACCACCTCATTGCTACCTATTGGTGTCGTAAGAAGCGACTATAGGTAAAACACAGGAATGTGGGCAACAGCACCTTCCGTGTGACTGATATTTTAAACTGCGATGCCCAAGACGCCTGCCAAGCGTGGGGATTATGGCAAACCCCCCTTAATGGGGGAGGCTGTGTTCAGCAGTGGACTATCTGGCTGATATAGTAGTAGTAGTAAAAAAACAATACGTTTGAGTAAACATAAATACATAGAAACAACTGCCCAAGTGGTGGTGTCTCAGTTCTTTAAGGATCCCTGCAAAATAAACCCAAGAAAATCTCAGAAAAAACTATCAATAGATGACCAGAATGAGATGTTACTACAATCTTCAGCTGATATCTAGATGAGTATAAATATAAGCTCAATTTACTTGTTTCGAAGGCACTGCGACACGAATTGCGTATACATTCAATACAAAACGTATGAAGTTTACAATCGAGCGTAACCTAAATACAAAGAAAAAGTAGAAATTGGAAACATTGACACCAATATATACATATATAGACATAATCCCCACGCTTTGCAGGTGTCTTGGGTATCGCAGTTTAAGGTATTAGTTCCTCGGATGGCGCTGCTGCCCACCTTCCGGTATTTTATCTTTAGCCCCCTCTTACGGCACCTACAGGTAATTCTAGCCCGGCACCCCGCGGGGCTATACTATACCATATCCATGTACTTAGTACGTTTTCCACTTTATTTATTTTTAGTACTTACTAAGAAAAATGCCGATGCTCTTTCGTTTAGTGATTTCTTCGACAGTGCCTCTACACTATTTATTAGCAAGTTGTAATTAAAATCTTTTGAGCAGTTGACATTCTTACTTGCTTGAGCAATGTTTGCTGTCTTTCCAGAGACTCAGCCACTTTCTTCTTGTAAGCGTCCTCCATACAAGCCCACATGCAGTCAGCCTGCTTCAGTAGTTTCACGCCTTCTTTTTCACGTTTTTCCAAGTTGTCTATTTGCACCAGTAGGTCATTTTGTGTGTTTACTAATTCGTTTATACGTATATTACACCTTTTGTCGAACGATGCTGCCTAAAAGAAATATAATTGCAGTAGGTATATCAGAAGGTAACCAAATAACTGTTGGTCGTACAGAAAACGTCGGTCAAAAAACCTGTAAGTGCTAAATTATGCGTATATGTGCGGAATTTACCCTAGGGAGACAAAGGAAGAGACAATAGTTATTTGTTATACAAGAGTGCAAAGTTGCTTTTTAACCGCGTGTTCAATTTTGATGACCGAGCAAGCGAAGGATTCTAAAATTGAATCCAAATTAGAATCCTGAGCGTTAGCGAGGGAATCAAAAGAGCACGAGGTGAAAAATCTTTGCACTCGAGTGCAACACGTAACTTTTCATTCCACCTCAGCGAGGAAATGACTAAACACTAAAAACACCAAGAAGGTTCCGAGTCTGAGTTTTTAACAAATTAAAAAAAAAGTTGTATGATATATTCGGCACCATAGTGGTAGCAGTAAATAGGTTTAATGTTTTTTTTAATTCACAAACTTAGTGCACACGATGTTCTAAATTCAATTTACTTTATCCTCTAGAGAATAAAAACGGCTTTTCCACTCAGATATTGAAGATTAAAAATACTCTTTCCGAGATGGTGGGATGAAAATAGAGTTCTGTATGTGATAAAAAATATTCATTCAAAGCAATTTCCGTAGTTTTATGAGCTGCATAATACAAATACTTGCATAAAAAAATACATGCATGATATGTAGGGTTTAGGTGTGATGCTGACACACCTTTATAATTATCTCGGAAAGGCAGCCTACGTGAATTAATACTACTAAATGTATTCTGCGCCAAGCAATCATGTTCTCCAGAATTTGTCCCATGTAGGTACTAAGGGGCCAGCCTAATGGCAGCTGTAGAGCAAAGTGCCAGAAGTGAGTGTAGAGAAGTCGAGATTCCAAAGCGCCCCTTTACGCATCTCGACCACGGAGGCGTGTTGTTAAAAAGATGGTATAAAGCGTTGCACCTAAAATCAAGGCGTGAACTTTGTATAACTTTTAATAGTACAAGTAGCCTCTAATCCACATCTTCGTTTATAAAAACATTTATATAATCTCATTCGGTAATATTCTAATTATGACATGAGATACCGACTTTTATTGGCTTATTTTATTTACATACTTCTTTAAGAAAATTAAAAAATAAATTAAAGCATTATTCTCCTAACAAAACAATGCTTTAAAACATTTTTTTTATTATTAAAGTACAATGTGTCCAGACCAAGGAGGTTTCAATTCAAGTACACACACATTATCTGTGGTGAGCGCGCTGCGCGCGCAACGCGCTTGTTTTTATATTGCATTTTATTTAATGTAGCTACCTATAGCCATGAGATTAAACAAAGTAGTGTATGCAACTGCATATAATTAGGTATTAAAACACTCGTGTAATCTTATTTTGAAACTGCCTGCGGCTCGTTTCAAAAAACTACACTCATGTTTTAATACCCTCTATTATATGACAGTTGCATAAACCACTATTACCGTCTCTTCGATCTACAAACAAAATAAATTAAAAATATTGTAATGTGTTGGCCTAATATTATAAATAGTAGTTACAAGTATGCTGGTAAGTTTATTTTATATACCAATTTTTTATATTAACTTATACACTTTACTAGGTATACCCCCAATATGAAATAAAAACTTTTTAACCATCTATGGCTAAAATGTAGTTTACTGGAATCTTCTTATCTCCTATAGGTTACACAATAATAAAACCTCTTACCTAGCTTAGGTTACACAGTAGTTTACTAAAAACTTCTAACACCCGTTCGGTTACATATTTGTTTACTGCAAAACTTGTTATGTTTAAGAGGTAACAAGTTTATCAGTAAAGTTTATACAATTGTTTTAACCTTCTTACCTGCTTTAGTATTTATTACACAGTAGAAGTTGTTACTGAAAATTTTCTTACCTCCTTAAGGTTACACAGTACTTTACTGAGTGGCAGAACATCCTTATTACTGGATACCGGCTTTGGGTAGGATTGGCAACATATTTGTATGCTCTCTTTCACATCGGGCTTCTTAGTGACGCTGTGACTGCAAAGACTGAGATGACGAGAAAGACATGGCTTAACATCTTGGAAGTTTTTTTTTCGTTGATAGGCAAGCTTCAGATAAGTATGCGTCTACACACACTCTCATCTGATGGTAAGCATATTGTGGTCCAAGGTAATAAACAATCTTATTAACCACGAATGGAAAAAAAAGTAGCCTACGTACTAAAATATGCAGAGCTGGAACCCCATTATTATTTTGAGGACATTTTTTTAATTCATGTGTGGGTTTCGAGCTCTTGTCCATCCACCTTTTCAGGCGAGGCATGCTCCGACCCCGTGGGGTGTCGGGTTAGAATTGCATCTCCCCATATCATCCCGTGGGTGTCGTAAGAGGCAACTAAGGGAAACATACTGGAAGGTGGACAGCAGCGTCTTCTAAAGAACTGCCAAGTTACACTGCGATCCCAAGACGCCTGCCAAGCGTGGGGATTATGGCAAATATCCCCTTAATAGGGGAGGCTGTGTTCAGCAGTGGACGATCCGACTGTTACAGTACAGTAAGTACAGTGTGCTCTGACCAACTGAGCTAACATGACAAGGAGTCAGAACAATTTTTTTCTTTAACCATTGTATTGGGATGGAACGATATCTATAGTTCAACTTACGTTAGATAACCCCATTATCGAAGTCTAGTGGCCTGTCGCGACTTCGCGCGAGTATTTGGAAAAAAAGACAATAAAATGACATCCGTTTTGAAAATATTCTAACGCCTATGTTCATCAGGGATAACTCGTATTATTCTAATGGTGAAAGAATTTCTTTTTTTTTTGTTTAATATAAAAGCATTACAAAAACCGCAGATCGGTATGTATGAATGCTTGCATGAATAGCATCATAAGTAAAAAAATAATAATTAAGATAACAACAAATAAGCCAAGTAATTAAATGATAGATAGGAATATATGTATACATAATAATAAACTATTCTGTATTAAAGGTAAGCCAATAACCTCCAATCGGTCCAGTATTTCAGAGCCTATTCAACGCAAACAAAAAATCAAATCTTTCCTTGTTATAATATTAGAAAAGCACGTCAAAATCATTGAGTTATCTCAAATCATTACGTTACACAGGTAACTAAGTATGTTTCCACCCTGTAACGCAGAATAAAAAGGACCTGTAATAAGGTTCTTTAGCAAATGTTCACTTAGATACCGAACGTGAATTCATGCTTCTAACAACATTTAATTAAAATTGCACATGCAAGTCGCGGTAGTCAGTCAATTTTCCAACTAACATAATTTTATAGATCATCCCAACAAAACATATTTTCTTGTTATTTCATGTCCACGTGTCTATCCGCGCAATCCAACTGTAATTACGACTCCCCTCGTGACCACAAGTCCAAGGTTCCAGGAGTTCCCTCACGACCATGGTCGATACAACTCGATCGAAACGGCGAGGTTACTCAATATCACATTTTTATAGTAATTAAACAACTTTAAACGGTTCAAATCGCGTAATTTTTCATTATTTTGACCCAACGTTTCAAACACTTTGCAGTGATCGTGGTCAAATAATTAAAAATATACGCGATTTATAAAAATTTTATGTATAATAAAAACTGGAAGGATTCTTCCGGTTCGGCTGCGTGGCGTTCATTACGTCACGCACGTCGCGCTTAGTAGGAAATTTCAGCAGAATTGTCACTAGTTATATTTATAATTGTTGTTCTAAAATAAAAATTTAATGTATTAAATATATACATTTTTAAAATATTTGTTATTATAACTTATTCACAAGCCAAGTAATTATTACCTATTAACGTCGAAGCACATTATACGAGTAACCACCAAAACTGACAATAAACTATACGCAGCGTTATACATTTCAGTATATTTTCTGACCTGTCCAGGCCTAACTTTTATTATTGCTGACGGGCTGTGACCACAATCTCACCTTACGGCGTACTTAGTATTATTATGTTTTACGCTTATAGTTAGTGTTGATTTCGAAGGTATTTACCAGGGTTAATATAAAATACAGCTGCTTGAATACACCGTTAGGTCCTTGGTGACAAATTTACCTACTAATTATGTGAAGATGCTAGCTAGACGAGCATAAAAAGTACATGTTGTGTGGATTTTAAAATATTTAAAGTGCTGTTAGTCAAGTTTTATTACTTTTGAATTTTATTGACAGTGTCCTGCTTCTTCTGGCACCTTCCAGCCACGTAGCAGGTGACGCGTTGCTGCTGCATCAAGCTATTGGTCCTGCTCACGCCCATGCGCTGCTTCACAGCTTTCTGGGCAGTAATGGTAGGTTATTATTATCATAATCCTATCATTATCCCTCTCATGTGGGGTCAGCATAATGTAAATAAACAACACAAGCATAATATTTAAAAAATATATATAAGTATAAAAAAATGTTGGCATCAGTTTTACGGCCGGCTGCCTGCCTAGCGCACCCCTACTTGGGAATTCTATCTTTGGTAGCTATCAGGTAATCAGAGCGAATGAAATGTTAAGAAGCCCTTTGCTGCGCTCAAAGTGAGTATATTTTCTCCTTTAGTGTATTTTACGACATCTAATGGGCTAGGTTATTTAACAGTTCATATATTCTTAAGCCGAGAACTGTATAGCTAGCTGAGAACTATATACTAAATGTATATAGTACTTAAATGTATACCACATAGTCAAGGCCAGGGCCGGATTTAAGGGATGGCAATCGGGGCAACTGCCCAGGACCTCCACAAGAGAAGGGCATCCACATTAATTGTATTAATTAAAAAAACCTTACACAAATATAGCGTTTCTAATATAGTGGAATCTTTGTAACTAAAATGTCAAGGCAAATGCAAAAAAAATGAGTTATCGACGTAACAAGAACTTTGAGATACATGTCTTATACAAGTGGAATTTCTTCCAGACAACTTAGTAAAGCTGTATATGTATGTATGCTTGACGAGTTTGCAGACATTTTTCTTGACCAGACCTTGACGAATAGGCAGCAAAAAATAAAAAAAGGCTTGACGAGAATACAGTCTACCAGACGAGTATGTCGAAATCGATTTAACTGCTGAAATTTTGAGCGACTAAGGCGCGATTTTGAAGTATACTTTTCGATTTGTAGAGTCAAATTTGAGTAACAATTCAACTTAGTTATATTATTTTTTCTGACATATTAAAACAAATTACATATAAGTGAAAATTATCCAATTATTTTAGTAACTCAACCAAAAACAAGTTTTGCAAGATGCTGTAAATACAGTTGGAGATACCAAAGTAGATGGAGATTTGGTGGATAGTATTTAAAATCATCCAGATAATTGCATCAGACAACACCGCAGATTCTTCAAAAAGTTGTGATTAGAATAATGAGTAAACAAAATTTTGTGGTTTCAAAAATTACATTCAAATTCAAATATTTATTTGTTGAAAGTAGGTACAAATAGTTCTTAGGATAAATTTAGTTCTCTACAGTCTACCAGTACACTGGTGTACAAATATGGAATTCAGAATACATACATCTATATTCATTTCGTTAATCTATAAATACCATGCATTCAATAAGACGTGAAATAATTAATATCATAGAGTTTGAATAAATAAATGTTATTATCTTAAAACCTACAACGCATTTCTGTATGCATAGAAGCGACAAGAACCTTTCTTCAAAAAATCGTCAATAGTATAAAAACTTTCCTCAACTATCCACTTTTTTAAACTTCTACAAAACCTGTTAAAAGGAAGATCGACTATATGACTTGGTAACGAATTATAGATAAGAGGTGCCATGTATAGACAGTTTTTACGAAACATGGTCAGTTTGGGGGCTTTTGGCATTTGTTTTTGGCCTAAAAGTATTACAGAAAAATGATTACATATTGGCCAGAAAAAGGTTCCACATATCTTTAAAATTGTAATTAAGTATCTTTACAGATTTCAGTTCAGCCAGATCGGTCGGATCAATTGCGGAAATGTTCAAAGAATATGTTTACATGCCGGAATCAAAATCGAGAGACCGTGAACCGATTCTGGCTTTGTTTTTCTCCAACTACAAGTAGATTATATTGTTATGCGCGTAAAAAAATTTGGTGGACATTAATCCACCAAAAATATGACGTCAAGTGGAGAAGGCTTTTGTGACTGGAAGCATACATTTGATCGCCTAAACGAGCACGAGACGTCAAACACTCACATGGAATCGGTAATGAGCTTAGTGTAACGGGGAAAAGTCACAGGACAGGGGCCCATTGATCAAGTGCTAGTGATACAAGAGGTACAAGAAATCCAGTGTTGGCGAAAAATCCTCAGAATTATCATCACTATAAAATTCCGAGGTGTTGGTGAAATTTTTGGTTCACCGAGAAATGAAAATTACCTCGGTATTCTGGAATTGCTAGTCGAATATGGACCCCTTTTCGCAAAAAAATTGAAAGAAATCTAAGTATTATTCGGTGTCAATGGACTCCACCCCAGACGAAACTCATATTGATCTACTGACTATAGTTGTTCGATATATTAAAGGATCGATGCTAAACGAAAGATTCCTGACAAAATCGCCTATCGAAGTTATCCTTACTTAGCATTGAAAGTGATTCACTGCAGGAGCTGGATTTCTGTGAAATCATCAATGATTTTTCGTTTAAAAAAGCTCGGAAGGTGCCATTTCCATGAGAGGCTTTGATTTAAAGATTATTTACTTATTGTGTGAATTTATTTGTGATTGCTTGTTCAATCTCTTTGTGCCATACGATTATATAAATAAATTATTGAAACACTCGCAAGAAAAATATTATTTAAGCTATTTGAAAAATTAATTAGGGGCCTCCACTCCCTTTTTGCCCCAGTGCCTCCACACCTCTAAATCCGGCCCTGGTCAAGGCAATTTGGTTTTTAAATACATAAGAATAAATAAAACCATTAAGGGATCGTGAAACTTACAGTGAGGTCGCAATGCGGGTCCTCTTTCAATATATTCCAAAAATCACACATAAGTTTGATTCCAGGTTCATTGGAGCTCTTGTCACCGCAGCACTCCTCGCGGGACTCTTCATTTGACATCGCATTGAGCTCTTCTATTAGCCCATCCAGCGCTTTGTAGCGACGATTGAGACACTCTGGTATTTCAGGCATTTCAGAACTAGTTGTTTTCAAGAAGAGGTGTGAAAGAAATTTTTGTAATTCTTCGCCGACTATTTTTTAATCTACCTTCTATACAATATTTTTGATTTAATTAAGTATACTGGAAATTTTCTGGATTGAGTTAGACACTTTTACATTTTTGTAATGGTCAGTGGTCACAGAAATTTTGTTGAAATTTTTTGCTGATATTTTGATATCACACGCTAAAATTATACATTATTTGACAAAGAGGACATACCCATGACATACCTAATTCAGATTTTGACAGAAACTTTGTTTATATAAAAGAAGTTTGGAACAAAGATTACTGTCTTCAGGTACTTATGGAATAATAATTAGGTGACTGGCAGGATGTAGGAATGTAAGATTGTGAATAGTTCAAAGCTGACCTCGTACATGATACAATAGGGGATCTTAGTGGAGCGAGCGAATATTATATGTTTTCTTGTATAAATAAGCGACTCTGGCAACTAATTAGGTACCTACATAATAAAGAGCACTTCAGCTAGCAATGCAGGGAAAGGCAGCTGTAAAAAAAAATTTGCTTAAGAGCGCACCGAGCTTTTTAGGCGCACCGCGTATGTGCGCGTGAGTAAGGCACGCCAACATCCGTAAAAATATTTTTCGTATAAATAGCAATATACCAGTTTTCGGCCTTTTCACTCAGTTATCGTCTGCACTGGTTATCGGCCACCTAATTCGCGATAGAAAAACGACTTATTTATATGACTCATAGGGTTAATAATAGTATGAAAGTAAAACAATATATTCACAAAAAGCTGTATATTTTTACTCCTACGGCTCAAAATACAATCTGGTGTAATTTTTACCGATTTTCACAAACAGGAAACAGGTCTAATTTTTACAAATTTTCAGCCTTCCTTCATTTCATACGGCCGGATACAGGTATTGTTTTAACTGGTTATCGGCCGCAATATTCGGTATTTTTTAATGTCCAATCTTTGAAAATATGAGGTATAGTGGCGGCCGGAATCTAGTTGTAAATTCACAAAATTCTAGCTATTCACAAATATAACAGAATCTTTGTCGGTAAATTGAAGGTTGCTGCATTATGCAAAGAGAAATGACGTTTGTAAACCGATTTCGCGACCACCCGGCCGGAAAGTAGATTTTGCAATTAATCAATTAACGTATTGTCCGACCACAAAAAAATAGCATATTATGAAAAGTTTTATGAATTTTTCCACTTGAATATTGAAATCCAACATGCATAAAATACACACATACCAAATCAATCAAACATAAAAACTTACCCTTTAAAAGCAATGCACCTGTTATTTTATTCGCTAAATGTGTCCACAAATCAAATTTTGAAATGGTGACTGAAGGCTGGCTCTGTTTGCAAATCAGTTCGCAACTGCGAAGTTTGGCCGGATCGAATGGCGCGAAATTAGACCGGAACTGTCTTAAACACTGACTATTATTCAAAATAACATGTGAAGTGGCCGAAAAGGGGTAGTGGCCGAAAAATGGGTAGTGGTCGGTAAACCGGTATGTTTACACAATGCGATTTCTTTCTTTGCCACACTTCGCAACTGTTGCAGACAAATTTGTTCGGTGCTTGAAAGTGTCCTTTTTTTCGTGTTAAACAACGATTTTGAAGTGTGTATTGTAAATTGTAAGTTAAATTCAACGCTGCTGCTTCCACCAATCATGGTGAAATTCAGAATTGTTGGCTGTAAAAACAGAACTGAACGAAATATGGAACACATTACGTAGGTATCACATGTACCTACCTAAGTGCTATTTTTCATATGTCTTCACCATTCTTACACAGTCTATGCGAATCAAATATGAATTTCTGATCATAACATGAATGTCTGCGTGTTAAATTATTTGATAATCTTACATTTTACTACAAAATAATTTCTTGATTTTGAGATCGTTATAATTTTGTACTCCAATAATTTGTTTGATATCATTATAATCCATAAAAATTAAGTAGTGTTCTTTATTTCTAAATATGATTACAAGCACTATCACGTGTTAAGCGAAAATCATATCAAACAAATTATTGGAGTACAAAATTTTAAGCCCAAGGCGGGAGCAGTATTAAATTCCCTTTGGGCGGGAGTACAATTTTTGGAATACCAGCTCATGACCGTCGATTTTTCCCATAAAAGTGGGTAATTTTGTATGTACCACTTTTGACCAATTATGCAGTAAAATTAACGCAATTAAATGTTGATTTGCAGTTTTCATAAGGATGTTGCCCTTCATCGTATATGGATTCGTGCAAATGGACGACAAAATTAATTAAATAAAAAAAATCAAAATTAATTAAATTGCAAGTGGTGCCAAAATATTGAATCTCGTTGTTATTCACACATATTTTATATGTTTTAGATATCATAAAGCTATAAATACATTATTACTTTGTTTCATTTGAAGTGCACACTGTGAAGTAATATAGGTTCGAAGGTTTGTATGAGTTTGTTACCACTCACCGCCGAAGTTTTCGACGAAATTTCGCACCTAGATTCCTTAGGACCTGGATTAGTACATCTTTATTCCAAGGTATTGAGTATTATCGGGGGCTACGATATAACAATTCCACGCGGTTGAGTCCACAGGCGCAAGCTAGTTATCCAATAGTACCAATATGGGTAAAGTTACGTAGGTTAACAGTTATTTGGACCTCTTTAGGCCTGTTTCAGAATGTTCGAGTAAGTTCCGGTTATACTACCCAGAACATATTTATTAAACAAATCACTATATTTGCGTTTCACAATCATCGATTTAGCCTATCCATCGGCTATAGCTTAAAGCGCGCTCCATGTCAACTGTCATTTTCATCATTCAGTTATTTTATGTGTTGGTTAATAACCCGAAACTTTATTAGGACATTCTGAAACGGGGCCTTAATCTAATAAGTAAGATTTTTGGTCCCACGTCCCTAAACCAATATAAAAGTTTGCATATTTAAATGACAGCCCTTGATGAAATTTAATACCTACATATATGTAGATAGCTTAAGTTGTAGATACCTTTAAGTAGAATAACATTGAACTATGCTTTAATTACCGAGGTTCTCGAAGGGATTGCGGCTCAACCAAGTACAACGTGGGCGAAATTTTATGTATTTAACTAACAAAAATGTCTTAGTTTTAAACTCTACCAAAAAATATTCTATAGGTTTTCAGTTAGTTTTAGAATCATGGTAATTTTCTAAAACTAGCTAACCTGGTTTCTCTGCCATTTATACGGACCATTCAATCTGAAGCGAGAAATTCAAAATTTAACAGTCTTTCTATTTTTAATATTGTTAAGTTTGCAATAACGCCTGCTAGGCGAATTACATTACAAAATTACAAATTTACGAGCGAAAAAATTATAGTCATGTGCGGGATTCGAACCCGCGTCCATCCACCCCTTTAGCCGGGGTATGCTCTAATCAATTGAGCTAACATTACACAATGACTCATAACTTTAATTCTTGCTCTCGTTCTTCAACCATCGTATCGGGATGGACGCAAGTTATAAACTATAGGTGTCGCCCCATCCCGATACGTTGGTTAGGGTATAATTTCCGATTTACGTAATTTAAAAACAATACACGTTCTAAAGATATCCGATCTAGCAACATACATTAAATTCTCCGATATAACAAATTGAATGGTCCAGTCCACCTTAACCAATTACCATGCAAATTCGTATTATTTGCGGTTAATAGATCTTGCCCTTAACATAAGTGATGCCATATGGGAAGGGAGATACCCTACAAATTCGGGTTTTTTTTCGACTCCCTGCGGGGAATAGTTCTTAGGGAGATTTTTAGGGAAAAAATACTTTTTAAGTCAGATGCAACCAGAAGACGCGCGGTTGTGCAACGAATTTATGTCACCATTTAACTTTTGTTCTAAGAATATAATTAGCAATACATTGGAATTGTAAGGTGGGGTAGATTTCATTGCCGCTTGATGGTAAGCGTCTGTCACGCCTGTCATTTTCGTTACAGTAGTTTATTATGCTTGATATTACACCAGGTCGTCGATCGTCAATAAATAGATTTTTGCCAAAGTCCTGGCACCTATCTCCTATCTCCTGGCAACGTGTTAAATTTAGAAATTATTTTTTTTTGCATTAATTTCGCAATTAAAATATCAGCAACCTCAGTGATGGAATATTTCGATAATTCCGATTAATTTACGTACTGTGCATGTGTTATGTGTGAAGTCTAATGAGTGCGTGTGAAGAACACAAGTTTTGCCGGTTGTTCAAGTGTGAAAATTGCGACATGATCGGCACGCGATATAGATTTATCCTATTCGTTACTCGTTGTTGCTTTTGACAACAAACCAAAACGTTTGACTGATATTACATCTGTGGTACTACTATTTTTTGCAAGCTTTTTTATGTAGATCGATATTCACAGTTATTACGTTTTTTTTTTTATTATTATTCGTCTAGTACAAATAATCTTTAGTACAAAGAATTGCCTTCATAATATCAATTCTAGATGACAATAATATCTACATAATAATTAAGGGGTAGGTATCTACTATCGTATGCAGGAGATAAAAACTAAATGTAATGTCATAAGTAAAATACGCTGATAATAAGTTTTTGTACTATTCCTCTGAAATACAGTAATTTTTAGGTTGAGATACGGCAACCCTAAAAAGTTGGGTTGGGAAACAGGCATAAGGACTTTGTATCCAGTTGCCAATAAATTAAAAAAAGGGTTGGGGAATTGGGGAATAAAAACAAACTTATAACCTGACATTCACCCATTGAAAATATAAAGATCAAATTAATTTTGTTGTGTATCCTCAAGCCATGGCAGAACTTGGGCCTGTAAGTAACGAGTTGTTTACAATGTATCTAAAATATCTACGCAGTTGTCTCTGTTTTCTACTTAATCCCAAAATGTGCAGTAATGGCATTAAAAATAATACCTATGGAAAATCTATCTAAACTAACTCAGGTATACAGCAATCCTAAAGTGTTATGAAGATGTAGTAAGTAGGCACACCTGTACCCATGTCTTTGTGTGATTTAGCCGACCTCTGTCAATCCCGCAGAAAAAACAGTAAAATACCTGTAAAATATTTAACTTAGGATTTTCAATCAGAGCTAGTTCAAGCTCTACTTAAGCACAAAACTAAAATATATATTTGGATACAAATTACCTTGCCAAAGTCATGTTTGTTAGGCAGTATTTGTATTATGGGAGTTATGGTGTGTCAAGATAGAAGCAATAAATAGTATAAAAATTTGCAGTTGTTGGCCCGAAATAGCTCTATCTACCGTTCACTGATTATAAGTTTCTACTCTTTAAATGTTAGAAAAGAAATGGCGACTGTATATAAAGTTCTGAAGTAAGTGGCTCTATGATGATAAATGTCATTAAACTTAATTAATAGGCAATTCGGAGATAATGCTAGGAAATATTTAAAAAGCAATGCTTTTTTTAAATAAAATAAATAAATGATATACTTATGTAAATTGAAATCAGAATTTACTTAAATGCAATATGAGTTTGGATGACTAGTCAGTCTAAGGCAAAGTCATATATGGGTGTGATGAAGAACTAAGTGAGGAGGGGTGTTAGGTTACTGATGACCACAACAATACTCAAGATGAGCGAGCAAAGCGATTGCACAGGCAGTGGCTGGTGGCAAAGTGCCAGAAATAGGTCACAAATACATCAAAAATGTATTCATTTCCAATTGGTATGTAGAAAATGTATAGATTGCATAGGTAAAATGCATACCATAAAATATATCATAGATTTCCTATCTATTTCAGGAATTGCACATATTTCCTAGAAATATTATACAATGATGGATTTACATCCTTTTCAGTCAACATGTGTATACACTGCAGTATCATAATAATAAAAAAGTGTATTTTCTAGTTATTTACCCTGTGTTGATGCGGTCGGCCTCATTTTATTTGAGGTTGACATGTTATGCACTGGTGACATTTCTTTCCCCTCTGTTAGCTTCTTTCTAAGCTATCCCAACTCTGTATTGATATTGTCATTGCCCTTATTCCAGGAACACCCTCGCAACTTAATCCCAGAGCTTTGCAAACAGTTCTACCACTTGGGATGGGTCACTGGCACAGGAGGTGGAATCTCTATAAAAGAAGGGTAAGTCACATGTGTCACAGAGGCCATGAACCACTTTTTAATGCAATGTAGATTAAATTAAAAGTGTTAAGATTATTGCACTATAACTATTATTGAGGGCCTGACCTAGAGGTCAGGTTATAGTACGAGTGGTACTAGTTGGTTAGGTAGCGAGGTATGTGAGTGGTGGGACGGAGAGGTGGGGGCACTTCTCAGTGTACGTATATTACTTCAGTGTGTGTGTGTGTGTACTTAGCGTTGTGAGCGGCCAACTACACTCGAGAGCACAGAAATCGCACACCCCCTACATTTTCACTTTGACCCTAAATATTTTTTTAATTGTATGTTAGTTGCAAATATAACTTAAATTATATTAAAGTACACACTGTTAGCTTTCTAAAAACACATAATGCATAGCCATGACCTCCAAAACCATTACACTAGCAACAAAACAATAGAATTACCTGAAATCGCTCATTTCAGGTAGCGCGGTTTCCGCGACTATGAGAAGGTATAAAACGTTAAGGGATGATTGTAACCTTATCATTTGCATACCAACTCGCACTCTGAAAGGTCTTTTATTGAATACGTAATCATTCTGAACAAGAAAATGGATACCACCCCGGAAGCAGCGTCTCAAGTGGTTGCACTAATTGAAGCTGGACAGAACCAAAGTCAAGTGGCACGGCAGTTAAATTTAAGCCGATATGCTGTTCGACGTGTATACCAGCGATATCAACAGACTGGTGGCTATACACGGCGACGAGGAACTGGCCGACAACGGGCTACCACACAGCGCGATGACCGGTTTCTTGTCACAACATCTCTACGAAATCGCCATTTGAATGCAGTTCAACTCGGACAACAACTCCAGGAAGTTAGAGAAGTGGAAGTTAGTCGGTGGACGGTTAGAAGAAGACTAGCTGAAGGAGGCCTGACAGCGCACAGACCAGCAACTGGCCCGAAATTGACCCCTGCCCACCGACAAGCACGCCTTCAGTTTGCTGGAGATCACGTGAATTGGACTATGGATCAGTGGAAGGCAGTACTGTTCTCTGACGAGTGCAGGATGTGTCTACATGGTAACGACGGACGGGGTAGAGTCTACCGAAGACCCGGTGAGCGTTTCGCTCAATGCTGCATCTCTGAACGTGTCTCGTACGGCGGTGGTTCGTGCATGTTCTGGGGAGGCATATCACTGGAGGCGAAAACCGATCTTGCTTTCGTCACAGGACCCAATACCGAGCGTCGATCACGTGGATTGACTGCCCGACGTTACATCGAAGAGATCCTTGAAGAACATGTGGTGCCTTATTCGGGATTTATCGGCGAAAATTTTATTTTCATGCAAGATAACGCAAGACCACACACCGCTGCTATAGTGCGCCAGTACTTGGAGGAGGTTGACGTACCAGTAATGGCGTGGCCGGCTCGGAGCCCAGACCTCAATCCCATTGAGCATTTATGGGACCAGCTGAAGAGACGAGTTCGAGCCAGAAACACGTCGCCTACGAATCTTAGAGAACTTCAAACCGCTATTATGGAAGAATGGGATGGCATACCGCAGGACTTTGTTAAAACATTGATATCTTCGATGAAACATCGAATGGAAGCTGTTATTAAAGCTAGGGGTGGCAATACCTTTTATTAATTAAACAATTTTATCAATTTGGTTGTTTTAATACCCTTTTATACCTTCCCATAGTCGCAGAAACCGCGCTACCTGAAATGAGCGATTTCAGGTAATTCTATTGTTTTGTTGCTAGTGTAATGGTTTTGGAGGTCATGGCTATGCATTATGTGTTTTTAGAAAGCTAACAGTGTGTACTTTAATATAATTTAAGTTATATTTGCAACTAACATACAATTAAAAAAATATTTAGGGTCAAAGTGAAAATGTAGGGGGTGTGCGATTTCTGTGCTCTCGAGTGTAGTTCCGCGCGCACCTTAGTAATTATTTATTAGTCTTCTAAGCAAATAACCTACTACAAATGTTTAGCCTACATCATCTCAATAGCTCAAATGTTAGGGTCCAGTATGTTGAACTGGGATATGGGAATTAGAATTCTACTTAAAGGCAAAATTTTGTGCTCTAAATGTTTTTAAATATATTGTTGTAGATTTATTTCTGGTAGTGTTGCAAAATTCTAAAATTGTATGTGAAAATGGAATATACATTAATAAGGTTGTTGGCATTGGCATAGCTAAAATCCACATAACAAAAGGTCCTTAAATTACATAATTGTTAAGTATAGTTTTATTTAGTTTAATTTAATGGAGGGCGTTGGCTTGCTATATCACAGGTTTGTCCTAGTTTGGGTGCCAATGATCTCCCTAGGAATTTTAACTTTGTTATACATACAATAAGCTCTTTTAATACACACAGATGTAATAAATCATTTCAGAATCTATTCTGATTTAGGTCACTCTTAAGTTTTTTCTAGACGATTATAATAATATCCTATAAGTTCCAAATGTTTTATTGAGATTTGTTCCTAAACTTTCAGAAACAAAATCTACATAGCACCATCTGGTGTACAAAAAGAACGGATGCAGAATGATGACATGTTTGTGCAGACCATTGATGATGAAGACCTGGAGCTGCCACCTCCATCAAAACAGTATGTCTTTAAAACTATTATCAATTTTTTTTACCAGACAATAGAAACGGAAGTATAGTATTTGTTATAGGTCTCATTGATGTTTGAACCTCATCATAACGTCTTTGCTTGTCAAATTTTTATTTAATTTTTAATGTGATTTATGTACGATTTATAGTAGATTCAACGGAAGGTAAATAAGTAAATAAATAAGCTATATTTAATGCATGCAAATGAAACAAATGCAAATGCTCATAGTTCAAATGTGTAATTCTACATCTTAGTTGAACACTTAACTTTTTATCATTACCTAATGCAAATGGCTAAAGCACTAATATCTAAATATTGTATAACAATATAATTATATACATTTTCAGTATGTAAATGAGTACATAGAAAAATCTTCCACCAAATTCTTAACAGTGAGCTCCTTCGTGGCTGTCCTTCAGGGTCAATTTTTCCACTCTAGGCTTTCTGAACAACTTAACTAAACAGTTGAGATAATGAACAAAGTACAGGTTCAAAGGCAATAGAAATTTCGCGCTAAATATGTCAGCAATAGGAATATCACTTTTCAGTACAATGTAATAAAAATAAAACTAAAAAGTTGTTTTGTTATTGTAGATTTGTAAATATATATAGCAACTAGCGGCCCGCCTCGGCTTCGCACGGGTTATTATTACGACTGTAAATTGAAATGTAAGCTATCCTATCTTTCAATTTGGATCAGTATGTACACGGTGTGCAAATCAAATTCAAAATCGGTTCAGTAGTTCAGGAGTCCATCGTGGACAAACAACATGACACGTAATTTTTATATACATATAAAGATATCTTTGAACATAAGGATAAGCTGCGTTGTTCGATTTTCTAATTTAATTAACATCCTTAATTCATTTGTCATCCTCCTAAGGGTGAGAACTTAAATTTACCCCTTACAATAGTTTGATTAATAATTAAATCTAAAATTAAATTTTAAAGTTAAATTAATAGTTTGAAGCACTCATAGCGAAGTTTGCTTAGCTGTTCTTAACCGATCAGCAAAGTTAAGCAACGTCCGCCGTAGTCATGAGTTGTATGGGTGACCGCTGGTGATATTACTACTGAGCGTGCACGTGCTTCGGAGGGCACTTTAAGCCGTCGGTCCCGGTTGTTGTCTTACGATGGCAGTCGTTACAGCATGGTGGTAGGGCATTTTGCGAATGCTGGCCTGGCTAGTTACCACCCTCAAGTAGAAAATCTGTCGCCAAGCACCTGATCAGCGTGTTCCGGCAGATGATCTTGAGAGCCAGTAATTCTAGGTTAGCCTGAACAACATCTTCGGCCGCATCATCACTTGCCATCAGGTGAGATAGTGGTCACAAGATAACCTATCAGGCATACAAAAAAAAATGCGACCTACTTACTGAGAACGAGTTATGAAATAATTGTCACTTCCTTTATGTTTACAAATCTATATAATGTTATATATGATAATCTATGTCTATAAATAGATCCATCGTTTTGCGTTTTCAGACTAAATAAGAGCCAGTGCACTCCACTTTTCATGCTGGCATACAGGGAAAGAGGCGCGGGCGCCGTTATACACACACATTCGCCTCACGCCGTCCGCTGCACCCTTCTCTATGACAAGGAGTTCGTTATCACTCATCAGGAAATGATCAAGGTAACAAAGTAAAAAAATTACATTATGTTTATGCAATCATACAGAGACGGAAGAGCGACCGTAGTCATGCACACAATGGCCTAAAACTTCGCGCCGTTCACTGCACCCTGCTTGAAGACAATTTATGCTTGAATCAAATTATCACTCATGATCAAGGTTTTAAACTAAAGAATGCGTGCAAGTGGAAAAATAACGCGAGCTGTGATATAGTAACACTCACTTCACGCCCTTTGCTGGCCCTTGAACTTCGACAAGGCATTCTTTATCATCAGGAAATTATCAAGGTAACGATTTGGCAATAGAGTAAATCAGTGCAAATAAATCTCGCTTTCCAGAAAATATACGTAATGTGCCCGATGTATGACAGTCGGCTCCTAACCTAACCCTAGGCCTATATGTAATCTGTGCCGTAGGTTCTATGTTTTACAATTTCGAGAAACCTGTTTTGGTCACATATCACAATGGTATACAAGTGAGTAGGCCTAAACAAGTTTTTTTTTTATTCGATTTTATTCCTGATAGGTTTTCACCACTATCTCACCTGATGATAAGTGAAGATGTGGGCGATGGTGTTGTTCAGGATAACCTAAAATTAATACTGGCTCTCAAGGACAGCTGGCGGAACACACCGTTTGGTGCTTGGCGACAGATTTTATACTTGAGGGTTTAGCTAGCCAGGCTATGAACTGCCGCGCAGCAGGTCCATGGTTCGAATCACGCCGCGGGCTTGAGCTTCACCGCATGGTGGAAGGGCTTTTTGCGAATGCCCGCTGGCTAGCGACCACCCTCAAGTTGAAAAATCTGTCGCCAAGCACCTAACAGTGTGTTCCGGCAGCAGTCCTTGAGAGCCAGTGAAATGACAGGCACATGAGACTTAACAACTATGTCTCAAGGTGACGGGCGCAGTGCAATTCGTCACTTGTGACGAAATGCATCTGTTATAGAATAGAATAGAAAACTCTTTATTGTTACACCACATTTAAAATATTAAAGTTTACATCATAAGATTTAATTAAATAATAATAACATAGTGTTACAATGGGCGGCCTTATCACTAAAAGTGATCTCTACCAGGCAACCTTAGGATGGAGTTGAATAAACAAAACTATTGGGGCGGGTGTAGTCTAACAATTATCAATGAAAAAGTACAAATTCATAAAAATATTTTAAAAATAAAACTAATTATTGGCAGAGGTAACCGCTTAACATCAGGTGGGCCTCGAGCTTGTTCCGTCACAATAACATAAATAAAAACAATTTTGAGTCTTAATTTCGGGAAATTAATAGTTATTTGTTATACAAGAGTGCAAAGTTGCTTTTTAACCGCGTGTTCAATTTTGATGACCGAGCAAGCGAAGGATTCTAAAATTGAAATTCAAAATTAGAATCCTGAGCGTTAGCGAGAGAATCAAAAGAGCACGAGGTGAAAAATCTTTGCACTCGAGTGCAACACGTAACTTTTCATTCCACCTCAAGGTTTAACAATGACGTGAAAAAATGCCGCGTAAAGAACCGCGTACAAAGCAAATTGAAAAAAGAACACCAAGAAGGTTCCGAGTCTGAGTTTTTAACAAATTAAAAAAAAGTTGTATGATATATTCGGCACCATAGAGGTAGCAGTAAATAGGTTTAATGTTTTTTTTTAATTCACAAACTTAGTGCACACGATGTTCTAAATTCAATTTACTTTATCCTCTAGAGAATAAAAACGGCTTTTCCACTCAGATATTGAAGATTAAAAATACTCTTTCCGAGATGGTGGGATGAAAAGAACATTTTCACATTGTAAGAGTGAGAGTCCTATGTAGTTATGGATCAGCGAGAGGTGTCGCTACTGTTTTGGAAGTTAGATGCTCGTATTTAAAATTTACGTTAATTTCTTTGTTCTCCATATCCGTTTATATCCTCATTAGTATTTGTGTTCTTTCTGCATATTTAGAACTCGACTTTGACTATGAATAAATAATAATTTCATATTTTGAAATAATACAAACCATGCGAATCCTATTTAAAAAATATCTTATTCAGAATCTACACAGGCAATGCTTGCTAGTCTATGCTACGAACGAAGTTAAACACAAGTCAATACGTGTTTTGCGGATACCTTTCTCTAGGATCCGAATTTCGAAACTTCGACGAATTAGAGTACCCAGGTACTTTATACTGTAAAATCATAAAAATATGTACAGTATGAAGATAAGTCAATGATGAACCTGAGAAAACATTATACAACAGTGATAAGTATAGGAAACCTCCTTATATATCCCCGCGCCATAAGGATATCCTTTCCTTATGGCGCGGACAATTGTTAAATATCTTTTCACTTCAGTAGCTCTAACATGTAGGTTTTGCTGCCTGATATCAGATTAAAATGCGATTTTGCTCACTGAGTGAGACAAAGTAACTTTTTAATATTTTTTTCAGACAGCCGTGAATATCTTATTCAGCCTAGGGTTAATCATACAATTCGAAACATTCACACTCCATCTCTTTCCCGCCATTAGAAAGAGAGAGGGACAAAGACCAGCTTTTTTGATGTTCCTATTTTGAATTCGACTTCAAAGACAAACAAGTTCGGAATTTCGTACTAATACAATAGATACAACTAAAGAAATTTAGCAAAAAAATATAGTTATGTAAATATTTTAATGTAATTTATTGAATTTTTAACTTATTGTTGTATATAAACGAAAATAAGTATTCACTGCAAATAAAACTGATTTAACCTTTAAATATTTAATTCTAGTTTCAAAAATGGTACGAAATATATTACGAATAATAAAATATCATGGGTGCTATTTCCGAACACGCCTTAACTTAAATAAAAGGGCGGGAATAAAATTTCGTGGCTGGCGTAGAGTTGAATAAGTTAAGCATTCGCAAAATGATTCCACAACCACTTTTGCAAAGAAGAATACCATCAGTCAGAATGATAGTATTTATGGATCTGTCTAAGCCAGAAAGATTGTGCCATCTGCTAACGAAGTTTGGTGATCATTACAGTGATAAGAACCTTTGACCCTGCGCCTCGAAAAAATGATCGGGTGCTCTTATTAAACCACTGGCGCGAGTTTTTAAGCCAAGATATGCTGTTATTTTGGATAGATTTGCATTAATGACTAAAGTTCAATATATAATAAAGTTAAATAGGTAATGTAAATAAATTTCAGGGCATCAAAGACGCCACTCTCGGCCGATATCTCCGCTACGACGAGAAGCTAGTAGTTCCGATTATAGAGAACACCCCGTTTGAGAGAGACCTGGCCGGAAGTTTGGCAGAAGCGTTACAAAAGTACCCCGGGACTAGCGCAGTGTTGGTGAGGAGGCATGGCGTCTACGTGTGGGGCGATTCTTGGCAGCAAGCTAAAACTATGTAAGTAAAAGAGCCATATTTTAGGCTTCCGTACCCAAAGGAGAAATCGGATCCATAACAATGACACTACGCTGTCTGTTGGTCTGTCTATCGCGGGTATTTAGTTTGTAAATGGCTGAAATTTAGATATAATGTGTTGAATGAAATATTGCATTAGAAATTCAATTCAATTATATTCATTCATATATATCAGGACCTAGATCAAGTATGCATGAAAAAGTGACTGACAAAAAATCCTTCCTTAGCATGTGGAGTATCATTGTCTTGAACTTAATTAGCACACTACAAAAATATATTTTTGTTTAAAAATATCAAGATATAGGAAGCCATTTCATTTGAATTTTTTTCATTATTTTTGTAACTGGGTCTAATTCGAAATCAATCTAGTTACGAAACTAAAATATCGATTAGTACTCGTATGTACCATAACATACCTACTTATATTTTATCAACAATCTATTTATAATTGAGTTAGTTTGTTGGTATGCGGAACATTATTACGTTTTTTAAGAGAGGCTTCATCTTTTGTATCTCTTTTTGAATGAATAACATTTTGTTTGACATAAGCTTATAACTACTAACAAAATTGATCATGTTATCTGAACAATAAATATTATTATTATTCATCGCTAAACCAAACGTAAGGGGAATAGCGGAAAACGCTCAGAGAAAACGCAAAGGCTGACTGTCAATCTCAAGACTCAGTTTAGCTTGACTTTCATCAATATAAAACTTAAACTGTTTTATTATATTATGTGAATATTATTACTGATGTTACCCGTGGGGTGTCGGGTTAGAATTGCACCTCCCCATATCATCCAGTGGGTGTCGTAAGAGGCGACTAAGGGAAAAAATCTGGAAGGTGGGCAGCAGCGCCTTCTACAGAACTGCCAACTTACACTGCGATCCCCAAGACGCCTGCCAAGCGTGGGGATTATGGCAAATACCCCCTTAATAGGAGAGGCTGTGTTCAGCAGTGGACGATCCGGCTGTTGCAGTATTACTAATGTAAATAATAATTAAGTCAAACTTAAAACTAGGCTAATCAAACAACGCACCCCTGATTGCTCCCGTTGCTAAGGTGGCGTTTACACTTGCAGCGTTCCCGTGCTTAATGACAATGACCATCCTCAGCACCAAGAACGAGGAATACTATTAAGCAATTCATACTATGAATGAATTATAAAACTGCATTATACTCAACTAGCTTTCCGGGCGCGGTTCCACCCGCGCGTATGTCGGTTATCGCGCAAAAACATTAACCTCTTTTTGCGCAGTTGGATAAAAACTATCCTATGTTTTTTCCCGGGTCTCAAACTATTTCCTTACCAAATTTAATTCAAATCGGTGCAGTAGTTTTGGCGTGAAAGCGTAACAGACAGACAGAGTTACTTTCGCATTTATAATATTAGTACTGATACTGATTATAGAAAAAATATCACGTTAGCCGAAAATGGAACACATTGATGTTATGAAATGTAACACAGCCTGTATCATCGCACCAGTCCATACATAGTGTCCCTAATGGGGAACAAATTCTAGGTAGTAATGGGAAACTGAAAAAGGAAATGGCAATTGTAAACTCTGACTCCCAATTTTGTACCTATTGTTATACTGTTGATGATGATCTATGTCTCTAAGAAATTGTTACTAAATTGTAGTACAACTATAATCTTGAGAAAGTTCGATGCGATGTAGCGTCCAGCTCAATTCTTTTCTCAAATCAGTCATTTATATGTTGGTAAACGATCTGCCGAAGGATTTCGAAACTAAGTATAGAACTAAGTATATGTATAAGAAGTCACTTAGGGAACTGTATTTGAAACAATTAAATGCAGACAATATAAATATAAGTGAAATCTAAGTAACAACGAACATAATTAGAATTTGTATATTTTATGTAGTCACGTAGATAATTGCTGTCAACAATTGATCATTTAGAATAGTTGCTGAGAAACAATGTAATTATACATAATTAAAAATAAGCATAGTCACTTACAATAATAGCACTAGTTTATAAGCTGTTATCAATAAGTTGGCTGTTATCAACATGATAAGGTGTAAAGTAAATGAGAGGTAACATCGGCCGACAAACTGTTCAACAGTTTGGCAGAAAATTAGTTACGGAACTGTTATTATGCCTTGTAAAAAGAAATAAATAAAAAAAAATATAATTACAGGCAGTGTGGTGTAATAATAACAGTAATGAGTCCAATCAAATAAAGCAGTGATATCCGAGCAGATTGAGCTACGGACTGCGATGCAGCAGGTCCAAGGTTCGATCGGTTCTAGTGGTGGTGGGATACCGCCGTCTTGAGCTTCACCGCATTGTGGGAGGGCATTTTGCGATTGCTCGCCTGGCTAGCTTACACCCTCAAGTAGAAAATCTATCGCCAAGCACCTATTAGTGTGTTCCGGCAGCAGTCCTTGTGAACCAGTAAAATTACAGGCACATGAGACTCAACAACTGTAGGTCTCAGGGTGACGAGCGCAGTGCAGTTGGCCACTTATGACGAACTACACCTGTCATAGGTTTAACATCAGGTGGGCCACGAGCATGTTCCGTCAAAATCACATTTTTTTCTGTTTTAGGACGGAATGCTACGACTACCTTTTCGAAATGGCCGTGGAAATGAAGAAATTGGGCCTCGATCCCGCCTTCAACCCAGAAACCGGTAAATCCACTACAAATGGACAATAACATTCCGTTGTTTCCAGCCCTTAGACCTTTGACTTCGTAGAAAACTGTCAGTTTCAACTTAAAAAGATTTTTAGCTTTACTTAAAAAGATTGTTCGTAAATGAAAGGATATCTGTCAAAAGTTGATTGCTGTAAAGTAACGTAATCTAAGGACTGGATTTTTTTATCGATACAAGTGTGTGGTTACAACTAATGTCAACGTAATATTGTTGTTATATTTTTTATATTTGTTATTGGACTCTTACGATTAGTACTTTTGCATAGTCGAGTACTTTATACACAATTAAAAGGAAAACAGGCAAAAATTTATGCTTTGTCCCTCTCTAAGTCAGGTCTATAAAGAAGTCAAGCCTAGTCATGTAAAAATCGAGTATACTGAAGCTTAGTCGAAGTCATGCGATAATGCATGACTTCGACTAATGGTATGGAGTATGGAGGCGATAATACGAAAATTAATTTTTGCTTATTGCACTCATACATTAACATCAAACATGTAACACCTTCCGTCTTACCCCCAAAACTCCTGTACAGGTACAGTTGTAGGTGTCGCTTAACAAACTATACCTCACTCACACAACGGATGCGGTTGCTCTAACATAGCAACGAATATTACAATTTCACTGCGGCCCTTCGATATGGCTTCAGGGAAATAAAGGAGATATATTGTATACCTAAAGATATTACGTGTTCCATACGTTAATTTGTATTTTTTGTTATTGTCGCGAGCTGCATAAGCTTAGCGCTTTCGTTGAAAGGACCTTAAACATTTCTAAGGCAGCGCATACCCCAGACATGTGCGAGAAAAAATCTACTCATAGATTGAATTCATTTTACTAGACTTTGAGCGCAGCGATTTTATTATTATTAGTGGTGGTAAATGCCTGCGCTCACGAAATAGTTTAATTAATAATAAATAATAGTTTATTTAATTCAGCCAATCTATGCGCTGCAGTGATAGAGAAAAAGCCGAAATTGCTTTGGCAATAAAACTGCCGGTGCCACTGGTTTGAATTGAGATTAATATTTAGCAGAGCGGTGAGCGAAGAAAACAATCCAATAGAAATCACAGGATGTTACTTGTTTAATGTAGTCTTTCTATATGTATATTTTCATCGCCCAAAGCTCTTCTCGCGCATATGGTGATTTATACAAATTTGTAGATATAAGTGTTAACTATTCGAATATTTTTATATTTTGTTATAAAAGGTTGTAAAATAAAAATCAATTTTCATGGATTTTGCTCTTTTATTAATAGGTTATTTGTAAATCGTCAAGGCCACGAAGTTTTATAGTTAAAAATAGCAACAGTCAAAGGTTTGCTTCTGAAGCCTGGCTGGATTGCAGAAACTTAATCCTAGACTTCAATAGTGCTACTGCGTGTGATTTTTTTTTATCTATGTAGGTACAGATTATTGCGTTTGCATTAAGTTTCAAATGGAAAACATATGATTTAATCCTTCTTATTCAAAACCGCTGCATAGTTTTATTAAACACCATTTAGTTTTGGGAACAAGGATTTTGCTTTGCGCAATAGATGTGTGTCAAAATTACATAATCGTTTCACGAGGTTACGATTATGTGCAGGAGTTTAACAGAAGTGTCCGTTCACATAGATCGGCTCGGAGAGCAGAAAAATGTTGAACAAAATAACCGATTTATAAACAAACCAATCAAAATGACGCCGCTAATCATTGCCTCTCGCTTGCATACTTTAACTGTCATATACCTTTATAAAACCAGAAAAGTAGTTTGATTAGAGGTCCCTAGGACATTTAAATGCTTACTCTCATCTTAATACGCAGGTGGCCCATATCTAGGTATCTATGTAATATGTATAGGCATACTATCGCAAATAAATTCGTAGCTATCTATAGACACGATTTAATGATCGTTAATAATTATATTCACTTTAAATAAATCAACGCACTCTGGACACGCTAGATTTTTGCCATGACATACATGCTAGGCACATACCTACAAACGCGCACACTTACAAGCTGCGATTGGTACCACTTTATGAAGAAAGTACTTTTTTCTATTGTGTGCAAGTGAGATACATCTTATAGCTTCGTTTCTATATTAAACCGGGTTATCACTACATAGTATAAAACAAAGTCGCTCTCCGCTGTGTGTCCCTATATGTATATGTATGCTTAGATCTTTAAAACGGATTTTGATGTGGTTTTTTTTAATAGATAGAGTGATTCAAGAGGAAGTATTATATGTATAATACATGAATAATATAGTAGAGAAACACTGATAATTTTAGAGGTTTCTAAGGTACATAAACACATTTGTTTGCGCTTACATTGCAAATGCTGGCTGAATAAAGACATTCTGTAGTAGGTATATTTCGTATATTAGCATTGCACCCGTGCAAATCCGGAGCGAGTCGCTAGTAATATATAAAATAAAGCTAGTTCAACGAGTTGTTTAGTTGTTTAAGACTTACTGTTAAAATTTCGGCTCGCAAACATGCTCATATTACAATATATGGGAATTTCAAAAATAAGTCTTAATACAGTGGTCTTATGTTTTATTTTAAATACGGTTTTATAAAGAAAGGAAACCAAATGGCGCCGCTAATTATTAACTTTCACTCACACACTACAGACAGACAGGTAATGGTGTGCAAGTGAGAGAGGTAATGATTTATCAACATTTGATCTACTCTCCGCACCACCGCACCGGTCTATATATTCACGGACATTTAGGCATGTTAAAGAAATTCCGGTATAGTTTTATGAAGGTAATTTGTAAAAATATAGTTTGTTTTATGAACTTTATAGTGATATAAGACTCCCTTCTCCCCTTAGCAGTTCCGTCAACAGACTTCGAGATATTGTGTCTCCAGTCAAATATAAGTCTTTATGAGCAGAATCAGTTCCAGAAGTGTGCACAGTTCTCCTTCTAAATCCATGAACGCTAGACTTACAATTTTCCAGTATCAAGTTATGTGCGTCGCGCAATTCCTCTTTGGAAAGCAAACTTGAATCAAAAACTGTATCGAACTCCAAGAACTCTCTTTTGGCCATTTCATACAAAGTGTCCAAATTTAGGGTGTTTTTATTTTTCTTGGGATTTTTTTGTTTCCGGAGTAATAGCTTCCGTAAGTCGGCGAGATAAGGTCGATTTTCGGTTACTTTGCCGTCGATGATTTCAACCTCTTTTTGGCTCGGTTTTTGTGTGTAAGATGAAGATATGTTGAACTTAGTTTTGATTGTTGAAGGTAGCTCTGTGAGGACGTCTGCTGCAATTAAAAATAAACCTGTACAATATTAATCGTAACTAGATTTATCCAGAAGTTCCTTATGGACCAATAAAACTATTATTGCCATGAAAAATATTAAGCACAACTAGTTGCGCTAAAAAATAAATGGCTTATGTAATGGCTAGTCTTTATAGTAAATAGCTGTACTATTCTGATTAGTATAGAGAAATACCTAGGCGTTGTAATAGAACCTTGGCGGTAACCCTGTACACATTGTTTAATACGAGTATAATTATTTATGACAATGTTCAAAGTGACATTCGATAGAAATATGTATTGAATGTGACAACTGTCAAAGTCGCATTGTGTTTAGTTAATAATTTTATATTAGGGTTGCAATTGGTCTAAAATTTTACGTTTATAATTTTTATATGTAGCGCATAATATGCCAACAGTGTCACTTGTTGGCACAATATATGTTTTAAGGTATTTGTAAATCTTAATTTCAGATCGCAGCTGTAAAATTCAAAAAAGGTATCATCCTTGACTTAGTTTTCGCACAAAAAATATTGATCTATATTTTCATAAGAAAATAATAATAATATGGAATTAATAGTTTCCGCGATATAGATCGCCTTTTAAGATTTACAGCTGTCATCCAAAATGATGATTTCAATAACGTTTATATTTTCTTCAAAGAAACTTGTAGTCTGAAGTCTAGTCTCTGGAATTTCAGAGATATGGCTCTTTTAAGTTTGACAGTTGGCATCAAAAATTGAGTGCACGACAATGCCTATCTTTTCCTACAGAAAAGATAGGCGAGTAGTCTAAAATTTTTTTTTTTCAGATATACACCTATTTTTAGTTTGAAAGCGGTCACTTGAAATAAAGATCTCGGTAGTTTACGATATTTAGTCCTTCTAAGTATGACAGCTGTAATCTGAAACGCTGAACTGAATTTACAATGAAAGAAAACACTTCAGTTTTCTTAAGTAAATGATAGCTTACAACACTAAGATTAGGATTATAGTCTCATGTGAATTTTAGTTTCAAGAAGCCCAAACCAAAATACGTCATATGTCACTTTGACAGGTCTCACATGATATTAGTTCACATCAACACCAATATAAATCGATACCTCAGTTCCAAAGTGTAACAATTCAGATACAGGTTATAATGAGATAATTTGAAAATTAAATGACCAGTGATACTTTTTCTGATGTATTTTTAATACTTATATCATTAATCCTAAACATATATATGTATTTTTAATGGTCTTAGGTAAACACATTATTCCGCGAAGAAAAGAAAGAAAATTGATTAGAGTTTCACCAATTTTTCAAAGTTTTTCTTTAATTGTTACTATCTGGAACTGAAAATGTTTTCATTCTAGAGATAGTTATTCTAAGTTATACAACTTTATATATAAATATTTAATAATACTTACAGTAAATATGAAATAAAACAATCAATACTAAAATCAAACCTAGTTTTGATCAAATCAAATCAAATAATTTATTTGCTAAAATACATGTCATATAAGATCTTATATTAATTGTTAAGATACAATGTATTTAGTCAGCAAGCAGACGTGCAAATTTTTTGTTGTATGAATTCAGTCAATATTACATTTTAAAAAGTCTTTAAATTCTTTAACACTATAAAAGCAGTTTATAAGAAGCCAGTGAGTAAAAGATCTTTTAAATTTGTTATCATCCAATATTTTGATGTCGTTAGGTAGACAGTTATAAATAGATAAACATATATTGTAAATATTTTTTTTATATAAGTCCTTCTTAGCACGAGGTTCATATAATTGATTCAGATTTCAGATTGGTGAACTTTGTCCTTTTTTGACGTGTAAAAACATCACCACGTTTCTTAAATAAATCAGGGTGTTGTTTAGTGAAGACACAAATGTCTTTTATGTACATGCACAGTAGAGGAAGTATGTTACATGCTTTAAAAAGGGGTTTGCAGCTTTCTAAAAACCACGCCTTGTTTATGACCCTAACACATCGTTTTTGGATCACGAACACTCTATCTATGTCGACTGAGTTGCCCCACATTATCAGTCCGTAGCTAAGCAGAGACGACACGTGTCCATGATATGCCACCAATGCTGCTTCCATAGACACAGTTTGCCTAATTTTTTTGAGCGCGAATACAAATCGTTCAATTTTCTTACACAATAAATCAATATGAGTTTTCCAGTTAAGGTGTTTGTCGAGGGTTATACCCAAAAAATTATAATTGTCAACGTTATCAACTAGTTCATTATTATAATAAATGTCAAGTGGTAATGCATTAGAATTATATGAAAGAAATTGAATAATTTTTGTTTTATTAATATTAATATTTAAATTATTTGTTTCCATCCAATGAATCACATCTGAGAGGGCTTTATGTACCGTTTGCTGAGCCTTGTTTTTATTGGCACATTTTATGACTATTGTAGTGTCATCAGCAAAGAGTATACACTTATGAGGAGTAGCTTGAGGGAGGTCGTTTATATAAATCAAAAATAACAATGGTCCCAGTATACTTCCTTGAGGAACACCAGTATTGTTAATTAATAGTTCAGATTTGAACTTCTCTTTTGTAAATGTATTTAATGTATTTTTAATAACTTTTGATATTTCAGTATATTGCTTTCTATTTTCTAAGAAACTAACGATCCATTTATAAGCTGGACCCCGTATACCATAACATTCAAATTTATACAAAAGCATCTTGTGACTGACAAAGTCAAAGGCTTTGGTCATATCCAAAAAAATCGATATAAGCGAGGTTCCTTCATTTATACTTTCTGTAATATATTTTAATAGGTTAAAGCATGCAAGCGTAGTTGAATTTCCTTTACGGAAACCAAACTGTTCATCTCGTAAAATCATAAATTTTGTAAAAAAAACTATTTAACCTTACAAGCATTGCCTTTTCGAAGATTTTTGATAAAATTGGGACTATAGTTATAGGACGATAATTGTTTGCATCGAATTTATCACCCTTCTTGAACAAAGGTTTAACGATTGCTATTTTTAATTGTTTTGGGAATATGCCTTCCAAAAATGACAAGTTAATAATATGTGCCAGTGGGTGACAAATTAGAGAGGCACAAGTTTTTAGTATTTTGGTAGTAATGTCGTCGTGACCACTTGTCTTGCTGTTATTTAGGCTCATAATTATGTTGTAAACCTCGTTAGCATCAACGGGGGTTAGAAAAATTGTATTTAAATTTTTATTTATAATATAGGATTTTAAGTCATTTTTATTACATATATTATTCGATGTCAATTGTATAAAATAGTTATTAAGTATATTAGGAATGTCAATTGCGTTAGTATAAGTCATATTATTGGATTTTATCATTTCAATGTCATTATTTGTTAGGTTATTGGAAGTGGATGTTGAAATAGCATTCCATATAGCTTTCGCTCGGTTTTTATTGTTTTTTATACGTCTAGCGTTAACAACAAATTGGGCTTTCAGTACCGTTCTTTTAAACATTTTACTATACTTATTATATTTACTTTTATTTTCCTTCTTATTTGAACTAATTTTGCTATATGCCAGATATAAATTACGTTTAGTTCTGCTTGATATTTTTAAACCTTTAGTGAGCCAATTTAATTTAGCTGGTTTATTGTTAATTTTAACTGTTATTGTAGGAAAACATAAATTGTACAACAAGCAAAATATATCATAAAAGTTTTCAAAAGCTGCTGATAATATATTTGACTCAAAAACTTCTACGAATGACAGAGCCGACACAGCATCGCAAAACTTTCTTACGTTATCTGCACTATAGTCACGTCTGTGTTCGAACCAGGTAGTGAATGCTCTTTGCTTTTTCGCCTTTATAGTCAATGTTTGAGCAATTTCGTGATCCGAAAGCCCTAGTAAATTAATGTTTGATTGAACGTTTTGTATATTACTTGCAAATTGGTCGAGGCAAGAGTTTAATCGTGTGGGACACTTAATGTGGGCTTGAAAATTGTAATTGTGCAGCAAAGTCTGGAGGTTTTTGGCAGCTGTACTATCTCTCAAAATATCAATATTCCAGTCACCACATATTACAATTCTCTTTTGCTTAAATTTATCGGTCAAATAATTAAGTAGACTATCCAGCTTATGAAGAAATATACCTATTGCAGATTTTTTTTGCTCGGGTGTTCTATATATACTAAAAATAACGATGTTCAGCCCCATTACTTCAATTCCACAACATTCAAAATAAAATTTGACTGCAAGATTAGACAGGGTTGATAATGATTGATTACTTAATATCCAATTTTTTTTAAATTAAATGTTTAATATCTCAATTTTACCTACAGAACCTGAAGAAAGAATTAATTTTTCTGAATAAATTATTCAATCTGAGTCATCTTCCTGAGTTTTTTCTTAAGTTACTGTAGGTAGATTTTCATAAAGGGTTTTTGGTTGAAAAAATGAAATATTGTACTCAGGATTAAAAATGGTCTCATACAGATGTTTTTGACGTGTTGAATATATTCTTCTGTGCATTAATAAGATACAATCTGTAAATTTCAGAATTCCTTTCTAAATATTTTCGTTGAGTTCATGCCCGAGAGTAGTGTGCAAGGAGGGGAAATTGTTCTATATGTTTTCAATTGATTTTTTTTTCATTCTCTTTCAATTCTTAGTCTACCGGCATTTTTATGGCAACCCCTTTTATCCTTCTCTATAAATCCAGTATTTGATATTTCCTTTGTATATTCACTCTATTATTTACGTCTAATGTATTTTAAAAAAACGTTGTGCAAACTTGTACTCTATTTTGGTATGTTAAACTTATTTATATTATTGTACGTTCTCTTCTAGGCTTTATCATTGTATATTTAGGCTTGATAGGCTCAAAATGTCTAATTTAAAACTCAAGCTGGTTTACAATATCTGATAGTGCCCAGTAACTCAAATGAATTTATTGCCTCTGACTGTCACTTATTTGTTGCTGAGCATTTAAGCCTACTTGTTTCAGGGCAGCTACTTTTCACTTTACTAGCAGGAATCTCTTTACCGGAGATGGTTGTATAAGATTGGCCAGAATTACGTTTTTTTATATTTTTCTGTCAATTCATAGGCTGACAAATCCGTGTGTTAGGTGTCACTGGATAAGTTGTCGTATCGTCTGGTCTTGAACTTGATGCTGTAATACTGACAACACAACTCAATGTCGTCTGTTTAAATATCAGATGATTCAGGAACGTTTAAGTCACTTGAACCATCTGAAAGTCTTTGTCATGTTCTGACACTTCTGCTAACATAACATTGTTTAGCAGATCATAATGATGCACTATTTGTGAACTAGTTCTTTCTTCTAGGACTCTATTTTGAAAATATAAATTTAACTTTCATGTTGTGTGGTAAGAAAATAATAATTTAAGAATGTACATATAATACACTACCCCTAAATTAATTGACTTATTTTGTGATAGAATAGACTCACTTTCATTCCTCAATTCGTCATCACCTTCTTTCTATAAGATAAAAGGAAAACATTATTTAATAATACAAGAGATTAACAATATTTACAAACCTAATTTTATGATAAAACTCATAGCTTTATTAACCTTAGCTACACCTTTTTACTTACTTTGTTTTATGATAAAAATTAACATCATTTTTATCAACTATTTTAAAAATACGCATAGATCTACTTTCGGAACACTTTTTATGCATGTTTGAATAGTTTTCTTTGATTACAAAAACACAAAAACGGGCAGTATTCAATTTGGTTAAAACGGAAAGATTTCAATTATTTGACAGAAAACTTTGGGATGTGTCCAAAAGAAAACGTCTACCACAAATCATAATATTGTTAAGATATGAAAAGTAACATTTCGATTTGTTTCTTGGAAGTGCAAATATTTTCAGTTCCAAAAAGAAACAACTAGAATTGTTACTATCAGTACTAATATTATAAATGCGAAAGTAACTCTGTCTGTCTGTCTGTCTGTCTGTCTGTTACGCTTTCACGCCAAAACTACTGGACCGATTTGAATGAAATTTGGTATGGAGATAGTTTGAGACCCGGGAAAAAACATAGGATAGTTTTTATCCGACTGCGCAAAAAGAGGTTAATGTTTTCGCACGATAACCGACATACGCGCGGGCGGAGCCGCGCCCGGAAAGCTAGTATGAATATAAAATAATCTAGGTTTATGAAAAAATATTGGGTGTAACAATCAAACTGCATTCAGTTATCGACTTGTTACTCTCTGGAAATGGTGCGTAATCGTATTTTGATCAATTTCTCATACTTATCTCAAACTCACTGAATTTCGGATTTGTTACACTCTGGAACTGAGGTATCGAAATGTATTTTTAAGCTGTTGAAAGTCAACTTAAGGTTCCACAAACGAAAAATAATGTTTATCAGTCACTGTGACAGCTGTCACATCTTAGACGTATATTTGTTCCTTAAGTCATAAGTCATAACACAACTATTACTATCTTACTTATAACACAGCTAGTCGTGCATAGTGATTAGTACGTAAGGAACAAATAAATTAGGATATGTATGTTTTTTAACTAATTTGCATTTTTTGACAATACCAATAGATATTGTCTAATTTGTTGTTAGTGGAAACATTATACAAGCAGGTATAATGTTTCCACTAACTTGCCAGTGAATAACGAATTTATTATATAGCCAACTTGTGCCATTTATAAGTTGAATCTCAGCGCCATCTTTTCATCTTCACAAAGAACTTAGTTTAAGTACTTCTATTGCAAATTTAAGCTATACCATGGTGTTAGGGAATTTTGCAAATGCCCGCCTGGCTAACTACCACCTCAAGCAGAAAATGTCGCACCAAACACCTAAGGGTGTGTTCCGGTAGCTGTCTTTGAGAGCCAGGTCCATCTACCTACGACTCTCATCACTTATCAGGTATGATTGTGGTGAACGGCTAACCTGTCGGAAAAAAGAGGTGATGGTAACAAACATCAGCATTTTACCTTTCTCATTGGTTGGTTTAACAAAGAAGAAAGCTCGCATCCTTTGCACGGGGGTCACTACAGATTGTTCAAAGACATCATATTCCATACAGACCACCTGTTCATCGAGCTTGCGGACCTCTACGTTGTTCTTCTTGTATTTAGTGAACTTTTCTGCGATGATCTTCACTCGGGGCTTTTCGGATATGTGGAAGTTCTTTGGCAGGTTGTGATATTTTGTTAACGTCTCTGTAAAACAATTGCATAAAACTTTGAATCAGTTTAAGTGCACGTTTCCGTATATAACTATCCTGTTCAACACCCTCGCTCGTAAAGTGCGCTTTATTATATCGTTCTTAGGGCCATAAACCGAACTATAACACCCTCGTGCATAATAATATTATACACTAGTGCGCAATAGAATTATCTTATAATACTGCAAATTATATGCGAGTAAACAGAGCATTTTCAATTTAACCGGGTAATATATCCCTACAAAATTAAGTTAGTACCTAACTGCAAATTATAATAATAATAATAAAGCCTGTTTATTCCTTAAATAAAATAAAAACAAAACAAAACTAACAATTTTATAACTAATTCTTATTTAAGGACCCCTCTTTGGGTAAAGGCCTCCTCCATTCCCAGCCACGCTTTTCTATCTTTGGCTGATGAAAGCCATTTTTGGCCGGCTATTTTAGTTATTTCATCGGCCGATCTTTCCTGTGGTCTCCCCCGTCTTCGTTTCCCTTTAGGGCCTGCCCATATGGCTACTTGTTTGGACCACTTTGCATCTGGTGATCGTGCTACGTGGCCTGTCCATTTCCATTTCAGCTTTTGTGAATGTTGCAGTGCATCTATTAGCTTCGTTTTTTTTCGTATAGCTGTGTTCTTTTGTTTGTCTTTTAATTTGATACTTAAGATGCTTCTCTCCATTGCTCGCTGACATACTTGTAATTTATTTCTAGTCTCTTTGTTGTAAGTCCATGTTTGGCTGGCATACGTAAAGCAGGGAAGTATACAAGTATCCATGACTTTATTTATTAATTTTAAAAATCGTAACTGCAAATTATATGCGAGTAAACAGAGCATTTTCAATTTAACCGGGTAAAACAGATTAGTAACAACGAAAAGGTTTAAGGCTAAGTATATGTAATCAACTACCATACACTTGCCGCGCGCGCGCGTGAAAAAGTGCGTATGAAACTCGTGAGCAACATGCTCATTATACACTCGGCTGTTTTACGCCCTCTCCCACGGCTCGGGCTGCAACCCAGAGCCTAGTGTATAATGAGCAACTTAGCCCACTTGTGTCATAATATACTACTGTGTGGCGAAACGTTTAATATATTCAGCAAGGCAATTATGTTTTGGCAAATTATTGTGCCTGTAGGCCTTAAGGAGTTGCCACACTGGATGTTTTCTGCGTCCTGCGGAGTAATCAAACTCTGCCCGCACCCAGTTTATGTATAATTTGCAGTTTACTTATATATATTTTGTGTAAATACGTACAATGTGACCCTGCGAACACATGAAAGAACAGAGAACGCATCTGACAGGGACGCGTAGGGCTGCCTGACCAGCATATAAAATGTCTGCTGTTGGTCCTGCCCGGATCGCAGATCGGCTGCCACGACCGCCAAAGTGTAACACGCGAAAAGGAGATGAAGATAAGATCGCTTGTACTTATATAATTATCCTCAACGTCAACAACGTGACGTGGTCGCGTTGACGTTCAGCTAATGCGCGTGCCCCGGATACTGAAAGAATCGTCGTTGACTTTAGCTTTCGCAGTCCTCTGAGGCAGTCTCCGTTTCAGGAAGAGTATAGAAGTTAAATCGATTTTACCTTCATCTTTTCTCCAGCGTTGTCGAAGTTGAGCCAATGCTCGCCTTCGATGCTAAACGAACCTTTTGCAGTTCACTGAGAATAGTTACCGTTTCAAAGAAGATATATATTATATAAGTTCAAGTTCCCCTAATACCTTCATCTCTTCCTTGTGTGATATATTACTTGTGTCAGTACTGTGTAGTAGTGTTTCGACATTGAGCTAATGCGCGCTGTCACGTCGATGTAGCCTTTGGTCTTAAGTGATTCTCGTGATACGCCTTGGTCGCGAAAGTGTAAGCGCGATTTTGTATGGCAAAACGTAACGCGCCGCCGCCGCCGCCTGGGCCTGTACCAGATAAGCTGTGCCTTCGCCATACAAGAATTAACAAGCTCGCGGCATACCGTGACAAAAAATTCTGACTGTGCCCACTGGGGCTGGTTGTATAACTACCCTGTCGTCAATATTCGTAATTGTATTGTCTAGATCTATGCATGTTTAGTGATCATACCTACATCCCTTCCGCGCGTGATATACTTATCAATGTCTTCGGCGTTGTCGATGTTGAGCCAGTGGGCACCGTCGATGCTGAGCGAGCCGTCGTCGACCTTGGCTTGGTGCGGGCTGCAGAGCTTCCGAAGTTCGTTGAGGTTCGTCACCGTTTCAGGCAGGATTTGACCGTATTGCTCTACTAATAAGGTTTCAATCTAAGGGAGAAGAAGGTATTATGAACGAGATAACCTTAATAGCGTACCTAAATCGATACTTTAAAATACCTATGTGAGTTTTGAGCGTGTTTTTATATTACTAGCTTAGATGTTGACAAGATAACGCACCTGTTAATAACGCGGACATTGATATAGAAGCTGTAAGTACTGACCTACAGCAATGGATACGGTAGTGACATTACCTGATTAGCAACCGATTTTCTACTTGGTAAAGAGTATAAAAAACATAATTGAGTCTCTTCTGGGGAAACAGAGAAGCTGAATAAACTCGAATCTCTCTCAGAAATCTATAGTTTCTATACTACACCTTCGAATTTAATTGTTTACTAGTACTAAGATTACCTTAAACACAACTTCAGATTAAAACTGAAATTGGACAAGGAGGCAAAAGACGGGCGATGACGTTATATTCTTTCTACAGTCTCCTATGATATTCTCACGAAAATCCTTGTTTGCACCAAAGGTAGGTATTGCTAAAAGTTTTATTGCTAGCACGATTTTTGGGGCATATGAAGCAGTTATGTACAAAACAATCACATTAAATCTACAGCTCACTTTATCATCAACATCCCAACGCTTGGCAGGGGTCTTGGGAACCTTTTTGCATCTCGCTAACGCAGTAAATGTAGTATGTGACCTCGCTCTAATGTGATTTTCCCTCTGGCTTCACACTTCACCTGCACACGCACCTCACGCTGCGTTCGCCCCGTTGCTAACGAAGCGTATTAGGGTTAGGGTATATGGCGTCATCTAGGGTTCGCAGTGTTAACATGGCCGTGTTGTCCATTATATTATTGAATGTTGAATGAATTACGCAGTATAATTTTGTCCCAACGATTTACTCAATACCTTCTTGTAATTTATGTCAGTATTCGTAGGTAGAGCCCCAACTTTGTAAGTATAATTGTATATCACAAACCTGACTGGGTGAATCGGTAGTTTCAGTCAGCTGCGCAAAAGAACGGCATTCTGGAGTGATGTAACAGCATCGGTTTATCATCTGCCTCTCTGTTACCGTTTCTCGTTTCGATGGCGGCGATAAAACTTCTTTGATCTCGGGTTCATTTTTGTTGCCGTCTTTCAGTGTTCTTAATCTGACTAGATTTAAAATAATTTTCAAGTTAGCCTATGTGCTTAGGTAGGTACAGTACATTCCCTATCCCATTCAGTTTTGGCGAAGCAGCAGTTGGATTTCCGCAAGTATTTTTATCGTGGAAACAATCGCTGCAAGGTCCTCATTGATCGCGGAATTCAACTAGGTTCTAAGGACTACTTATTTGCTAAATTAAACTTCGCTAAGAATATAATGTCCCTATTTTTTTTATAGCACTAAGGTGGCAAACATGCAGTTACCGTAGCCTATGGACGTTAGCAACACCAGCGGTATCACTCGCGCGTTGTCGACCAAGAAACTATTAGTTAAAACCTTTATACTATAGGTTTGCAGTTTATGATTCTACTAGTAAATAAGTAATAATACCGTCGCTGTAGTTTTGGGGGGTACTGTAGAATCTACGCTGATTTCTGTTCATTTTAGTATTTCAAACACCCTAATAGTGGTGGTATTACATTTTCCTATTTTCAGTTTGTGATGTTTTGACAAGTGTCAGTAAAATTAAAGAGAATCAGTAACTCCCGGTCTTAGACAAAGAAAACTAGTTTTCTTTACTCTATGCTCCCGGTAGAGAGTATAGTGTTCTGTGAACAGTAATAGATAGCATTCTTATATTTTTTTTAATAATATTAGATTCTTGAACGAAGTAATTTTTTCCGATATTAGATTATTTATGCTCGTTCCTATGTTAGATAAGATTCATAGACGGTAACAGATTAGTATTTTTTTTTCACTTCTCACTAGTGTATGCATAAAGTAAATTATATATATTTCCCCATGCTTCCATTTTCCAGTAAGTATTATGTACTGTTTGGTATAATAACAAACATTTGCCTGACACGGCACAATCCGCCGCATGGCGCAGACACCTAATTACTAAAACCAACGATATACAAATCAGTGCACGTCTGGTGTTCGCGGCATGCGGTAGCATTCATTAACATTTAACAATTTCTTTACATTATTAAGAACATTTTAACAATAATAAATTTGTGATATATGTTGAATTTAATGTTGAAATTTGGTTATATCACTGTTGTGGACAAACATTAAACATTTGTTTCCAACCTCCGCAACCTCGTATCATCCCGAACATATTGGTCCTTCGAGCCGGATCTGAACCAGCGACCTATGGATCTACACATGCATTGGACGCTTTGTAAGCAGCTCGTCCAATACACATTTCGTCCAGCAGCCTCAACACCCATTTAGTCTATCATAAAAGAAAAAAAAAAGTTAAAAAAGTCTATCATACTTCTTTATAAATGTGACAACTGTCAGACAGTTATATTTTTTGGAATTTATTTTCTTTTCGGGTCTCACTTTTCTATTTTGTGACAACAAGTTACGACTCGGCAAATATTGATAATATATGACTAGTTTAAAAAATATTGTCCATTCATATTATTCTAATTTTGTGAGATGCCATCTGAAATGTATAGCTCAATGAGAACACTTGTGTATAGAACTTAATATATTTTTACGAGATATGGACCAAGGTCAAAGCTATCGAGAAAACTAGGAGTGAAGATACAATAAAATAATTTATTGGTTAGTATATTATTAGGAGTACACTGATGTACACGTTTTATAAAAATTAACAAACCTTATTTTTATAACTTAAATTTATTGATATTTATAAATTAATAAAAAGTAAAATCTTACAATATACTTGTAATAAATAGAAAACAATAGGAATTGATAAATCTTACATAAGTACAAAAGTGGTACAAAAATACATAGTAAATGATAGTAGGGTAAGACTTGGTCAATCGACTCGGTGCTGAACGCCAGCTAACCGAATCAGCTTACAAATATAAAACATTAGGAAAATAAACTTTATGTACACACACATTTTTTTTTACAAAATAAAAGAAAAAGATAAATTCGAACCGACGTAGTTCGTATCGCGGTGACGCTAAGACTTCGGCTTCACCCCAGTAGCTTAATTTGGCAGAGCATGTCGGACGGATGGTCCAGGGTTCACATCCTGCTAGTGGTTAAAAATTTTTGCTTTAGTTGTAATTTTGTATCTTGGATTTTCTATAGTTTCTAAGGATGTCCCGAAGTTGCTTTCGGTTCAACACGACTCAACAATTTCTGTTCTACAGTCTGATTTGCAAGATTTTATCAACAGAATTGTAACATTGGATTTAACGTGGATTGGTTGGTACACTCCAGGGTCAGAGCAGTGGAATCGTCGTCCAGTGCCATGCTAAGAACAAATTGGGACCGATGAAGGCTTAACATGAACCCTCCGAAGAACGAAAAACCTTAGTAGTAAATACATCTTGCGGTCCCCGATCGTCCGTGCCCGACGATCTGATAACCGATGGAGAAGAAAGGTTCTCGTCCTCACCGGAAGTCGTACATCAGTAGGTCCTCCACTAGGTAGACTGACGATATCGTGAAAGTTACGGGTAGCCAATGGTTACAAGCGGCTCTAATGGCCGTTCTTTGTGACTTTCTATGGAGGAGATGTTTGTTCAGAGGGCCAACTCTCGCATCATATAGTAATAATAACTTAATCTTACTGCTAAATTTTATACCTCCACGTCAATTAAGCAAGATTACAAACGGTGATAAATCGCTCGTCGTTTTGACGTCACAACAAATGTTCACTCTTTTCGCGAACTCTGACATGACATTTAATACCAAGTATTACTTTTCCAACGATAAATCCGTCATGTTAATCCATCTTAAAAAGTTACTTTCTAGCAACGGATTCAAACTTGAGTTTGTAATTTTACGATAAAAATGGGTTTAAATAATGTGTAAGTTACGTACAATGTTTTTATTCCTATTATTCTTAAAAATAAATACAGCAAAATTAGTTATGAGTGTTATATTGACGAGTGAAACAATAAAAACTTATAGTGCAGCATACATTAAAAAGGTTGTAAAATCATTCCACAACATCGTAGTTCGGAACAGTGTGAGCGGGATAACGCTATATTATAAACATCTTGTATCTGGCTTGCACATCCGTAATAGATATGTCATTCGTTCTTTAAGTAGGATTAAAACCAATATTGCTTGACGCGATTGTGAGTCGGTGATAGTTTATCTGCGAATGATCGTTTTAAGCATGAAACAAAACGTTTCGTTTTTATGATGGTTTCGTTAAAGGTGGGAGTTGGCCCCCAGCAGTGGACGTCTTCCGGATGATGATAGTCCCCGATCAGAGTCAGACACCTAGTGTTGATTTAGAATGACTAGGCAAGCTCCAATACTAGCGCTCCAAAATGAGTTAGTAGGTAATAAAGTGATTAGGATCTCGTTGTTGCGTCCGTTTAGTAGTTCCCCGCTTGGGCCAGGGCACCTTGTTGTGTACGTACTTGACGTGCACTCTGACGTCACACGGGCTGATGAACGACTTGTCGCAGATGTCGCATCGGTGCGGACGGATGTTCAAGTGGATCTGGAATTAACACAAATCACGTTTACAATTTTCAGAACAGCAAAATTGTTCTCATTTGAGATTCAAACACGCTTCCCCGGCATTTACACACCTGCCCTAACCACTCGGCCATCGAGACTGGCTAGACAGACACGAATTATGTGGTCTAATTTTATTATTTTGACCGTCACAAGCGACGATGCGACCTTCAACTAGTTACTAGACTACTAAGCTTCATCTGACCGTAAGAAATGGTTTTAAAAACACTTAAACTCTCAAAAATCAAAAATATATCTAGTGACCACTCCGCCAAATTTTCCTTTTAAGCTAACGTGTCATAAATATCGTTTGAAGTATTTATTAAAATATTTGGATTTCCGCTAAGTACCGCCTGAATTAATTCATTAACATATGCACTGGTCCATAGTCTCCAATTGGATGTCGTAACAGGCGACTATGGAAAATACGCGCCTAATGAGAAGCATCAGCATTTGACCACTAAGGCTTATCACTGGTTGGTTAGTGATGATATAGTCCATAGTAGTATGTTTTAGGTTTCTCAAAGACAAATGCCAAAACGAAAAAACTAGTATACGTTTTATTTTATTTCATTGAGACGAAACAAACACGGGCCCAGCTAGTGTTAAGCGGTAACATTCCCCTATCAATAATTATAGTCCGATTTCCATTCTACCTTAACATATTAGACATTTTTTACTTTTACAACCTCTATCCCATTTTAATAAGCACTAGCAACTCGCCCCGGCTTCGCACGGGTATAATGCCACACTCACGTAACACACCTCACTCCCCCTCACATATATTCACATCCACACACATAACACACCACACTCACATAACACACCTCACACCCCCTCACATATATTCACTTCCGCATACATACAAAACAACCAAAGCTGTATTTAGAAAAAAAAATTGTATAAGTAATGGCATAATTTCTGTTTTTATAGACACACATCGGGGAAGGATCTGGTCTTCGAAACACAGTGTAAAACTTCATCGAAGACCAGAGGCTTCATAATTAACAGTGTTCACGATTATGTCAATAAATGATTTTTATGTTTATGTTAAAAATGCTGATACTATATATACTACAAAATGTCTTTATATAAAAAGTTCACATTGATCTATATTAAATGCACAATGTATTTAAGGTACTTAATTATATACGCATTAATGCTGTATTGCTTAAAATCGCTTCGTAAATAAGCCATTTTTTCTCGTAAAAAGTAAAGGATAAAAAGGGTTATTGTTGGTTATCCCTAAGAGATAGACATATAGCATCGGGGACTTTTTTGTAGAGCTTTTTAAGGTGTACAATAATGTAGTACATTATTTTGATCTATCTGGTAGGGTTCACACAGAGTTTGCAATGTCAGCGCAAAAAAAATGTTTATTTGCGACATCACATTAGAAACCTCTAAAATTATCAGTGTTTCTTTACTATATTGTGCATGTATTATACTCGTAAAAATCATTTGGAATTACTCTTATCTAGTAAAAAACAACCGCTTTGTTTATTATACAGATCCGAATACCCCACTGGTTATTGTGGGCTATTCGGATCTATCTCGTAGGGTTTAGCCAGCGTAAGCAAAAAATATTTTTATTTACGACATCACATTAGAAAACTTTAGAATTATCAGTGATTCTATTTAATATTATGCACCTTACTCTTCAATCACTCTATCTATAAAAAAAACAGCATCAAAATCCGTTGCGTAGTTTTAAATATCAAAGCATATATATGGACAGACACACAGCAGGAAGCGACTTTGCTTTATACTGTGTAGTGATAATATTATACTGCATGATAATCAATTTGTTTTCACAAAGAACCGATTCACAACAGATGCAAATGTTCAATTTGATGACTTGAAGTCTGGGATAGTAAAATAATCTGGCATAGTAAGTACCTCATGAGTACAGAAAAGTGATTTTCTAATAGTAATTATAAAATCGCTTTTCTGCGTCCCAAGACACAAGCCTCGGCTTAGTTTGGGCTCAATGCTTGTCTGGAATTAGATAAAACTTAGTTAACTTCGGATAATGATTGTATACTACTAAATTGTAAACTTATTTGCAAATAAAAATATTTGTATTAGTTCACATTATGGTATTGGCTTATTTTGTTATCCAAGATACCAAGAAACTGTATTTAAAAAAATAATAACATAATAATTTTATGGTACATAATATTTTGGTACGAAACCGTCTGTGTACGAGTCCAACTCATATTTAAAAAGTATTGCAGTAGGAAGTATGTACCTTCATATGTTTATTGAGAGCACTCTTGAAGGTGAAGAGCCGTTGACACAGCGTACACTTGTGTTCAGAGGCGGGTCGGTGCAGCGCGCGGTGCGTGGCGAGCGCACCCGACACGCTAAACGTTTTGTTGCACACTGTACACTTGTACGGACGCTCGCCCGTGTGCTTCCGCTGGTGGTACTTCAGGAAGCATTGCTTCTGGAAATATAAGAGAAGCTTTTTAAGGATAGACTACAAAACGGGACCCTATAGCTAAGCCTCAGCTGGCCGTACGTCCGTCCGACCCACAGATTTAGGAAGGGAGGGGATATGTTGAGGAGGCGTGACACGTGTCGCAGCAACGAGTTCCGGAGAACTTGTTGGTTAAAATCGTAAATATCGGCGCGCCAGTAGCACTTTGTCCACGGTCGTGCAAACATCGTGTAATTACCACCAAATGCCAAGTTGTGCTGTCATTACGTGCAAGAACAAAAGTGACAAGGTGAACTATAGCATAAATGGAATATCATTTCACATTTAAGTACAAGAATTCACATGTTATTATTTAAAATCCATCATAATTCCAAACGAAGTTAACAGAGCCGTTGAAAATGTTCAAACGGTGACAAAAGTATAGCATATTCATTATCGAAATCCATTGCTGCTAATGTTATAAAATTGTTTACAACTCAACAAGCAGATGCCGCAATGTAGAATTGCGTCAACGATATTCTGAAAGTGCGCATCGTCGCGTAGTGCGGCCGATAGCAGCGGCCGTACTACGCGACTTTAACTGGAGGACTTTGTGCGCTTCGATAAAGCATCCGTCCTTGCGAAAGAGAAGTGTTTCGTTCCTCGTAAGATACGGGAGGCAATCGAAATATAATGAGAGCCCTGCGTTTAGTGTATATTACTTTAAGGGTTTATTGTTTCATTTGTAGGTGTGAAGCGCAGTGGGGATAAATAATTGAAAAACTGCGACATGCGGATCAGTAGAATAAATGCCTCGCGCTATATCCCCTCCCTTCCTAAATCCGTGGTCCGACCAACAAAGGGCTGTATCTGTTGTAAGCAGATTGTGATCTTTTAAACTTAAGAGTTACTTCTCTCATATGCAGGCTTATTGGTTAAATGCTAACAACTTTTGTTTGAAGCGCTCGTAGCGAAGTTTGCTTAGCCGTTCGGAACCGATCAGCAAAGTTAAGCAACGTCCGCCTCGGTCATTACTTCGATGGGTGACCGCTAGTGACATTACAGCTGAGCGCTTCCGTGCTTCGGAGGGCACGTTAAGCCGTCGGCCCCGGTTGTTATCTCAGGATGGCAGTCGTTATAGCATAGTTGTAGGGCATTTTGCGGATGCCCGCCTGGCTAGCTACCACCCTCAAGTAGAAAATCTGTCGGCAAGCACCTAACGGTGTATTCCGGCAGCTGTCCTTAAGAGCCAGTAATTCTCTAGGTTAGCCTGAACAACACTTTCGTCCACATCATCACTTACCATCAGGTGAGATAGTGGTCAAGGGCTAACCTATCATGCATAAAAAAAAAAGTCCGAAACTGGTCGGAATGTTTCCGGTAAATATAACGAGGGTCCTAACAAGTTAGCTAAGTGCAAGTCGAACTCTAGAAGAAAAGTGTACACCTAAGTAGAGTGGAATGAAAGAATACCTTAAACGCCAGTCCGCATAGTTCACAGACAAACGGCGTGAGTTCTGCGTCAAGCCTCTTGGCGACGTCGGACTGAGGGTGTGTCGACGTCATGTGAGACTTGTACTCTTTCAGATCCTTTAAATATTCGTCACACTGAAAAATAAAACAAGTTTTTAAATTTTTTTACTAAATATATCTTTTATGTCTCATGTATCTGAGGAACTGATCCCTCAGTAAAGATACACATAACACTTAAATAATTTTTTTTATTACATAAAAAGTTTCAAACCATTCGAGGTCCCTGACTTGTTTGATATGGAACCCTTGGTATGAAAGTTCAACATGCGCTTAGTCACTCTTATTTTTATTTAATATTTTGCTCCCGATGTCGGGATTAGGTCCCGATCGTCTTGTGAATTTGTCAGTGCTATGTTTGAATATTTTTTAAATTAATCTTATTCGAACAATTTGTAGTCTGCCACTTGGGTCTGAATATCAAGAATATGTTTATTATTAAAAAATAACGAAAAAATTAAACAGAGCCTGACAATTGTCAGTAGTTAAAAAAACGTTCCTAACATGTGTCAATAACAATATAAATACACAAAGGTATTGTAAAAGCTAATTACCAAGTATTACTGTACTAGTTTTTAGGGTTCCGTAGTCCTGACAAGGGATCCTTATAGTTTCGTCATGTCCGTCTGTCTGTCCGTCTGTCCGAGGTTTTGCTAAGAGGCCGTTAGTACTAAGAAGTTGTAATTGACGAAAAAGTTACGCCGACAAAGTGGTAAAATAAAATTTTGAAAAAAAAATTTTTTAGGGTACCATCCCATACATGTGATGTGGGGATGAAATATTTTTTCTTCGTCTATCTCTTTGTGTGTGGTATGGTTGAATAGGTCTTTTGAAATTATCGATTTAATGATCTATTTACGAAATATTTCACTTTAAAGTGCAAATTTTTTTGTTCCAGCATGGCGCCCCCCCCCCCCCCCCCCCCTCTCTAAAAGCTAAAGTGCGATTGACATAACTTTATTATTTAGCAGCAATAGTCGTTGAACTTGGGTGTTGGATAATTTTGTACCAAATATAAAATCTATAGAATAAATCCTTTAAAGTGACTAAAGGCCCGTTTCAGAATGTCCTAATAAAGTTTCGGGTTGCTATGCAACACATAAAATAACTGAATGATAAAAATTACAGTTGACATGCAGCGCGTTTCAAGCTTTAAGCAATGGATAAGCTAAATCGATGACTGTGAAACGCAAAGATAGTATTTTATTTATCAAATATGTTTTGGGTAGTAAAACCGGAACTTACTCGAACATTCTGAAACAGGCCCTAAGATGAAGTAGCTGGTTGTTTATAAGGGGTAAAGACTGGCACTGAAAACATAATCTAAAATAAAAAATCTTAAAACTATAACTATGCCCTATGTGTGTGGCGATCTGTGGGGGAGGCTTTGTTCAGCAGTGGACATCTTCCGGTTGATGCTGATGATGTCATATATAATAGACTAGCTTTCCAGCCGCGGTACACCCCGGCGTATTGCGGTTATCGCGCAAAACTATTAACCTCTTTTTGCGCAGTTGGATAAAAACTATCCTATGTCCTTTCCCGGGTCTCAAACTATTTTCATTGGTATAGATATAGATATGACAGTACAAAGATTCGACTTATATAGGTATAAAGTAATTTTTGAACATCATCTTCGCCGTATACTAGAAGTGTTTTCTGTCTGTACCCGTCGTACCAAGGTCATCGATCACTTCATTTTACACATCATCAATTTGCTGATTGTACTTCTATAGTGTAATTTTTTTCATCGATAAAGTCAATATTTTAGTGCCCTTGAATTGCGCATCGCAACGGAAAGCAATCTATTTAATTTTAAAGATTGATTTAGGGCATGTACTGTATATCGACGATAAGCACCGAGCTTCAGGTCTTGTTTTATAATAGGCAACATTTTCCTAGCTGGAATCTTCATTTCTCGCAATAAGATTATTGTTGAGTTATCATAATATTTTTACTTCCTAATTCAATAATCGACCGATTCTGGCTTTGACAGCATTAATTTGTCGTTCTAAGACACGCGGCTGCCCTTATCTTTTATGGTCTTCGACAGAGGAAGTGTTGTTGTATCTGTTGATATTACGATATACGAACATACCTACGGCTGACACCAAGCTTTTGAAGTGACTGGAATATGACCGACGCGACGGCTCAATACCTTCTTTGCACAAGGCGAATACTACTATCCTATTTTCTTTAACACCTCATTTCATATTGTTATATGATAATGAACACGAAATAATATATGAAATGGCGCAAAATCGAAAGAAAATTTTAAAGTAATAAACGCGTTCCAAATTCGAGTATCTACCTATAGAATTCACAAATAAAACGAATTTTGTTTAATTTTCGATATACAATTGAAATAATAACTTGGCGGCAATTAGTACTCTTATTTCTTAGGTTTAGCATGAAGAAAGTGGAGGAGAATAAAGAACTATAGAATCGTTCTATATTATGATATCGGGCTTCTACGGAACCCTACATTGTGCGTGGCCCGACACGCATTTGACCGTTTATTAATAAAACATCCATCGTTTAAGGCATTGGAAAACTAATGAGAAGTGTAATTATTAAAAATCAAACTTGTCTGTTCGATTCCTGTTTGACAAAAAATCATATATTTCTAATTTACAGACAAGTATCTTGAATAACAGAACATATTATCACGCCTTCACATCCTCAAAAGGGTAGGCAGATTTGTCTAAGCACCCACGTTTTGCAACATTTTAGTCCCAAAGGGCCGAGTTTATCACAATCTAACCGGCATAGCTGCCTACTCCAGGTTACTGAAAATGTCTTTGTCCAAAAAGCACGTTCGAATTCCAAACTGAAGCTTTATGCCACTCTCCTAACAAGGCAGTCTTGTATACTTACGATAGTGCACGAAGCGGGTAGTTTGAGCGAGTCGCATTTGTTGTAGTGTTTCCTTGAATGGACACGCATGTGGGACTTTAGCTCTTCCGTGTTTGAAAACGTCTCTCCACAATTTTTGCAGCCGTTACTGAAATTAATAAAACATAAAAATCAGAATATGACGTATTATTGGTATCATATCAGCATTAGTATTATATCAGCTTTAGAGTAAACTATAATTGGCTTAATTTTTGGTTGGAATTTGGTACAATGAAGTAAATTCCAATAGCCTCTATTATTTAAGTAACTTTTCCTTTAAAAACTATAAACAGATTCTCCCTTCGAGCCTAGTTTGCTTTTGCTAGTCTGAATCGTTTATAATTATCGAAGACTGATCCACCCGTCACCGTTTTTTTTCGATATCGGCTCAACTAAAGACACTCAGTGTTCTATGTATGGAACTCCATACTTCAATGCACTGTAATCAATTACCACAACACGGGGCAAGATCTAGGAGTATTCTTATGAATGAGGCGAGGTGAGCGATGTCGATACAGTGGCATTGATTTTAGAACTGAATTTTTATTAGGGATTTACTCCGTGGGGTGCCAGGCTGGAATTGCACCACTCTTTTCTTGTGGGATCTTGCCGTGGGAGTCGTTACAGGTGACAGGAGGCAGCAGCGCTTTCTAAAAACTGCCACCTTACACTGCGATCCCCAAAACGCCTGTCAAGCGTGGGGATTGTGGAAAACCCCCTATAATAGGATTTTGGTTTAAGTGTGGATGTCTTCCGGCCGTTGATCAGTTGCTATGCAATACTGATAGTCTAGCTTTTGACCTATTATTTCACTTGTCGGTATTAGTGACGACGTCGAAGATGTTATAGCGAGCCGAGTCGTATAAGGGTCGCCGAGAACATAAAGGAGGAATTTAGTGCAATGACCCCACCCCAGTCGTTGGTTTACTACGTTTTCTTCACAAACATATTACTCTGGAAATCACACAGACGCATGAACAATCAAAGTCGAGGCAAACATACTTCCTGTTATGGTCTCTCAAAATTTGTCCAGTTCATATCCATAGCCAGGTGAAGAGACCACAACTAAGGTGGTGGGTCTCTTCAGCGTGATATTATCTTGGTGGTTGCGCGCAAACATTATTGTGCTTAGGCGTACAGGACACTATCAGACATTAGAATTTTTTTAGAAGCGCTCGTAGCGAAGTTTGCTTAGCCATTCTGAATCGATCAGCAAAGTTAAGCAACGTCCGCCGCAGTCAGGAGTTGGATGGGTGACCGCTGGTGACATTACCTACTACTGAGCGCTTCCGTGCTTCGGAGGGCACGTTAAGCCGTCGGTCCCGGTTGTTGTCTTAGGATGGCAGTCGTTACAGCATGGTGGTAGGGCACTTTGCGAATGCCCGCCTGGCTAGCTACCACCCTCAAGTTGAAAATCTGTCGCCAAGCACCTAACGGTGTGTTCCGGCAGCTGTCCTTGAGAGCCAGTAATTCTAGGTTAGCCTGTACAACATCTTCGACCACATCATCACTTACCATCAGGTGAGATAGTGGTCAAAGGCTAACCTATCAGGCAAAAAAAAAAAAAAAAATAACGTATCAGAGTAACGAGCGCAGAACAAGCAGAACGATGATGGTGCCACTGTATTGGATAGGCGTTACGCTTAGCATCAGGCGAATAACTTGTCCACCCCATCCCTTTATAACATCAAAAAGGGCCCACTCTTAATAAACTCAAGTACAGTCTTGTACGAAGGCCATTACTTCATCTGTTATAATTTTAAATATACAAATTATTGGAATACAAAATGTTTTGCCCCGGGCGGGAATTGAACCCGCGTCCTTCCGATTTCGCGCCGGATGCTTTATCTATTAAGCTACCGGGGGTACGGCTGTGTCGCCGAAATTTCGTACTCCAATCGTATTTCTTAAACCGTCATAGGGGACGGTGCGCGGCCATCAACCAGACTACTAGACTTCATCTGACCGAAAGAAGTGTTTTTTCAAACACTTAACTCTCGGAATGATGTCGCTACCCTTCTATATTTCTATATTGTTATAATTTTGCCAATGTTCTAAGCAAGGTTTGTACCACAGTGATGGTTTGACAATGATGGCAATAACATCTGCTATGCGAGTAAGAGACAATACGCTTTGTAGGCATTTGATAATGAGATGGGGATAATGTATTTTTCATCCCACCATCTCGGAAAGAGTATTTTTAATCTTCAATATCTGAGTGGAAAAGCCGTTTTTATTCTCTAGAGGATAAAGTAAATTGAATTTAGAACATCGTGTGCACTAAGTTTGTGAATTAAAAAAAAACATAAAACCTATTTACTGCTACCTCTATGGTGCCGAATATATCATACAACTTTTTTTTAATTTGTTAAAAACTCAGACTCGGAACCTTCTTGGTGTTCTTTTTTCAATTTGGCATTTAGACATTTCCTCGCTGAGGTGGATGAAAAGTTACGTGTTGCACTCAAGTGCAAAGATTTTTCACCTCGTGCTCTTTTGATTCCCTCGCTAACGCTCAGGATTCTAATTTTGAATCACTCGCTGCGCTCGTGATTCAATTTTAGGATCCTTCGCTTGCTCGGTCATCAAAATTGAACACGCGGTTAAAAAGCAACTTTGCACTCTTGTATAACAAATAACTATTTTCCTTTTGTGACAAATTATTTTGTGCTTACCTGACGTTATGTTTAGAAGACATCACCAAATGTCGCTTCCACGCCTCTTCCGTTGCAAAATGTAAACCGCACTCTTCACATTCAGGCCCTTGTTTGTCATTTTTAACCTGAAATATTGCATACCATAGATCGTTATCAAAAGCAACATCAAAAAAGTGTAGGTAAAGTTTTTCTATATATGGACACCTTCAACCAGATTACTACTGACTGACTAACGCAGGATCCTATTCAGTAGTGGTACTACTGAATGTTCACAAATTAATCTAATACTATAATCAGACATAAATAAAATAGGTCCACAGTGCATGAAACCGCAGAGACGCTTATTGCGATGAATTTTGGCTCTGAAAATTTGTAAACTTGATTTTCGGTTAGCCCGCGATAATACTTGTAATTATACTTAGGAAATAAAATACAAATGTTGCGACATTACCTGCCGATGCACCTTCATATTGTGCGAGTAGAGTCCCCGAGGCGTCGCGAACGTGTCTCCGCACATTGCGCACACGCACTCTGTCACGTGTTTCAGTCGCTTGTGCATTAGTAGACTGTTGGGCATGCTGGCAAATTGAGAATAATCACGTATATGTAAAAAAATACTATAAAAATGTTATAATGTATATTTTGTTAATTCAACGGGGCATTGCTGCCAGGCATGTTGGGCACGCTGCCAACTGATAGTGGGCTGGACCATTTGCACTGACTGTGAGTCTGCAATGACTTGTAGGTTGCTTTTATTGTAGTAGCTGAAGTGTTGTATATAGTTTGTAGATTTTTGTTAATAACGGCATACCGCCGCCGCCGCGCCGGTAAAATATGGATACGTAGCTTTTTATAATAAATACTGTAATGTATCAGCTAGTTGTCCACTACTGAACACAGCATCTCCCATTATGAGGGCGTTCCCATAACCCCAACGCTTGGCAGGCGTCTTGGGGATCGCAGTGTGAAATGTCAGTTCCTCAGAAAGCGCCACCTTCGGGTAAGTTACCCTTAGTCGCCTCTTACGACACCCACGGCATTATAATAAATAACCGGCCATAACATCATCACAGGTACGAACATTAAATTATTATTTTACATGAATTAATAAATAAAATCGTTATTGTTTTCATTCAGATCTCCTTAGCACAATTCGACTGGCACCTTGCCTGTTTTTAGATTTTGTTCTAAAATCATAAAAAGCCTGTATCTATAAACTATCTATGATGGATCAAAAACTTTTAAAAGTAAGAGGTTGGCCATTGTCATACAACGTGTGATAGCAGCAAGTGTCATAAGCACCTTTTGCACTAGGAACAATCAGCCCCCCCCCCCCCCTTCTTTGATAATTGAATAATTAATTTTGAGATTTTGTGGCTTGAATATTTTAATGTTTGTAAATGATTGTGATGATTTATGTAATCCTTTACCAATAAAATACTAATTAAAGGGAATTTTGAATCAATTAAAAGTTAATAAAAAATTGTTTTCATGAATGGGGAGTGGGGACTTCATTTTACTTTTAACTTCTTGTCATTATTATTTGCTGGGCAATACGCTATAACAAATAACAACGCATTTACTGTGAAAATTATCAACTGGCTACCTTTAATTGTTCCATAAGTACAGAACGAGTCCCATTTGCCTATCACTCGCGCTAATTCAAGATTACCATTTTTACTAATTATCCTGAGGAACTATGTTTTTGATAACGAATCATAGAGGTCAAACCTATTATTTTCTTGAAGAAACTCTATGCTCTTAATTTCTAACCTCTTGGACTGATTATACTAGCTCTAAAACAGTTACTGATTATCAATAGGAGCCATGTGGCGTTACTCATGTTTGTGTGGAAAATTTGATATTATGTATAATTATTACCTGAATATTTCTCCACATTCTTTGCAAGGATACTTCTTGCCTTTGTGTAGACTTACATGCGTTTTAGCCTGATGCCTGAAACAAAATATTGTACCACTACACTACACTACCAAGGAGTTCCTCCACTTTGAAATTAAAGATACAAATCACTTATTTACTGTTGGCGGAGAGGTAACTACTTTTTTTTTACTGCATGCAACTTTGTATTTTGTATGATAATTGTCAGATGACAGATAAGAATAAATAATGGATTATTCTAATCTTGGCTTCATCTTTTACAATTATTGTTATTATCTTATACATTCAACATAGCATTGAGTGTCATAAAACTATTTACTAACCATTAGTAAAATATTTTAAAATATTCAAAACTGTTTGAAATACAAAGGCGCATATATTGTAGCCTCCATTAGAATAATTGACTTTCTGCACTCATAGCATATCATCATCTTTTTTCGCATATTTAATAGGACACTAGACGGAACTTTTTGTAATTATCATGGTTCTAATGTGATGGTTATGGTGAGCATTCACATATTTACATGCACTTATTTAACTCCTGCAAAGCAAAATTTTGTTCTATCACTGCAATAATACCAAATGTAATACTTTTATGGTTAAAACAAGTACAATGATGCGAGGACCTAATTTATCAACTGTTAGCTGACTAAACTGGCTAATGAGCTGACACATTGTGGTTAGACTTACGTGCAAAAGCAGACATATGTGCACAGCTTACAACAGAACTTTCGTTTATGGCTTGCAAGGCGGTGTTTACACAAGCACCTCTGCTCAGGGAACCGAAGATGGCAGATGTCGCATTCGAAATCTCCATATTCCTGCAAATAATAAAACCATTTCACCTTATTTTTACAAAAGTAAAGCAAGGAAATATTCAAACCATTGTTCAATTATTTTTTTCATTGTATTTTTGTAAGCTTATTCGCTTAGCAAGCATCAATGCAAAAATTATAATGTTAATTCATTACAACTTTTGTTCATGTTCCTTAGATATCACTTTTTCACTAATTAAGTTCAGACAGTCAACTAGCATGCTTGATGCTAATACATCAAATGTCTACTATAATAAGCATGCTTGGCATTGTCGGCCAGGTTATGTTTGCCATTTGGCAATGAAATTAAAATAGTTTTCTGCGTAAAACATTTATGTGTTAATAATATATGTGTTAACCAATTTGCATTGGATATGGCTACTTACACTACTATGCTTCTTCATATGATTTTCAAACGTTGTCTTGGATTCATATCCTCTATAACATAGTTCACATTTAAATGGCGAATTTATATAATTACTTGATTCTTTCCTTAAAAATACCTCTTTCTTAGCATCCTCAGGTGTTAAGAAAACTACTGTTGCATAATCTTCAAAGTAACTAATATCAAAGTTTTGATGATTCTTTTTTCCAACTAGTTTCTCAATTTCATTCCTATGAATGTTAGTAACTTTGTTTGCTAAAGGTTCATCATCACTGCCAACATCAAAGGCATCTTTTGTCAATGTCTCGATACACTTTTTTGTTTTCTTTCTTGCATGTTCGTGTTTTCTAGATTTTCTTTTAACTTTTTTTGTTATTTCATCATATTCTGTATCATCATTATTACCATCATCTATTTCATTGGCATGATACTCCTGTTCATTGAGGACATTCAATATATTTTCCGTATCTTGTTTTTCATTTTCTAACACTCTTTTTAAGACTTTCACTTCATTTTTAATCAAATTTACTGTTGCATTATTATTTGTACTATGATTTATGTTGGGTTTTATATCACAAGCATCTAAGTTTTGGTCAGAAATATTTCCATAAATGGCATCTGAATGATCATAATACATTGACATGCAGTCAGTAGCAGTAACAGATAATGTTGAATTTAATTTGTACTTTTCCCTATTCACATTTTTTAGAATGTTTCTGGTGATCTGAAAATACATTTAATAAAATTTTACATTAATACACTGAGATTCCACTGTGGGGTGCCGGACTGGAACTTAACCCCCCAACTCTTCCCGCGGGTGTCATAACAGGCGACTACAGGTAAAATACTGGAAGGTGGGAGTGAAGCACCTTCTGAGGAACTGCTATCTTACACTGTGGTCTCCAAGAGGCCTGCCAGGAGAGGGGATTATGGGAAACACCAAATTAGTGGTGGAGTCTGTGTTCAGCAGTGGACAATCCGGCTGACATAGTATTTACTGAAGTCACTGTCAGAAAAATAGTGTGTAAATTTAATCTCTCGTATTAGCTATGTGACAAGGATTTTAGAGATTAATTATATGAATTACATTACCTTGCAACTATCCAGAAAATCTTGAGCTCTATGACATTTTGATGCAAACTGTACAAATTTTTGAACCAGTGAAGCACACTCAAAACAAAAGTTTATGCCGTCTCCTGTACTCTGCAAGAGCAATATAACGTTATTGTGGCATGCTTTGTAGATAAATGACCCACCATACACACCAAAAATGATAAAATACTTACAAATTGCAAAGGAATTCGCAGAATCTTTAAAAACATTTGGCCGATTTTTGAAGTTCTATTTGTACCAAAACTGTACATTCTCACATCAGTTACTAAGCATGCCGAGCAATATACGAAATCTTCCAGTTGAGTCTGCATTATGTAGGTAGTTCTTATGTATTTTCTCACATCAAAAACAAAAAAACAAAATATTAATATTTTGTTTTGTTCGTTTTGTTCGTTTTGTTTACATTGTCCGCTTGTCAAATTTTGAACCAAGCAATCCCATTTATTTTATATTACCTCTGAAGGGGTCGGTTTGATTTTCTTGATTAGTACCAATAGCAAGCTCAATCACAGCCAGTCCGATTTGTGCGATGAGCACCAAATTTTTGAATGGCTGACAGGTGTGATGTCAGCCATGACGTCAGCCAGCACTCGGTGCAAACAGTACTCACAGCCCCGCGGATGGGCACCACTAGCCTACGTGCTAATTTTCAAATCTGAGCGCATTTTGGCTTGCTTACGAATTGTTAATAATATGAGACCTCAGCTCCTAATTCTCTCTCTGAAGTACTTTAAAACAGTTAACATCCTTTAATTTTTTATAAGTTAAGGTGGTTATTTATATGTTTATTTAGAAGGAAGACTTCATAACTATGCACGCTTTTGCTTGGTCCGAAATTTTTGTAATGAAAACGGGCGTGAGCGTGCATATGCAAATCGGTCTATAGCACCGTTGGTACTGTTGGCGCATTTCAGACCGCACTTAAATTTGGTAGGTATATCATTTTAGGCCTTTGACCACTGTTCCTTTTTAAGGTTCCGTACCCAAAGGGTAAAAACGGGACCCTATTACTGAGACTTCGTTATCCGTCTGTCACCAGGCTGTATCTCAAGAACGGTGATAGCTATACAGTTGAAATTTTCACAGATGTATTTCTGTTGCCGCGATAACAACAAATACAAAAAATGGCCAAGTGCGAGTCGGACTCGCGCACGTTAAAATAAAAAAGATTAAAATATGAATTCTAATGTTGTATAACTAATGGTACGGAACGTCCGACTCGCACTTGGCCGATTTTTTATTATTATTACATATAAAGTTAGTGACAAGATGAATGAGTCTATCAGTACCTAGTTAGTCGTCTGATGGAAAGAAGCACGCTTTTCTCTTCCCTACCCTTCAACCTAAACCTGTGTTTACACATTACTGCTTCGTGGCAGAAAATCTGCAGTGTCAGATATTCTGCCAGACTTAATTCACCTACTAACTACCGTTGTACGCAATGACTATAAAAAGTTGTTGATGAGGAATTTGCTAATATCATTCAAAATGATTGGCTATTAGCTATATTGATCTTAAGCTTTTTTAACTAGTCTCTGGCCTATTTATTTTAGGTACCAACATGCATTTTTGAACTAAGTTTTCCCCGCACCTACTTGGGAAATGGCGGTACCTACTATGAAAATATAACTTGACAAGTTGCTCGACTTGTAGGGTTTTCCAACCACCTATAAGTAATTTAGGATTAATTTACCTACTTTTACCTATTTGTTAAATAGTTATAGTTTTCCACACTGACATTTTTCATGATTTCTACTATAAATGTTGATGATCTCGAAATCCCGGGATTAGAAGAAAGAATCGGGGAACAATAGACGGGTTCGAATACTCTCTGGCGAAATGCTACCTCTTAACATCATGTTGTCCGAGTACGTGGTCCGTAACGATTCCACAAAAAAAAACAAAGATTAGGTATGTAGGTATTGTATATTTTACACTACATTGATAGCCTCTGTATCCAATCTTTTTCAACGTAATTTTCTGATTCATATTTCCATTTCTATGAACTATTTCAGGTAGATACTTTTCACTTGACATTTGATAGCCTTGGTCTATATACAACAGTGGTAGACGGATTGTGACCACATTTACACTTTGATGTTGTGACGGTTCGGACTGTTAGTAAGATCTTTTCAGTGTTTGGGACGCAAGTCACCACCACCATACATCGGGACACGTTGAGAATCTTCTGTACAGCTCGCCCATTTACTAGTATCTGCAATGGATAGTGATACACGTGAGGTGCCGGGTTAGAATGTCACCTCCCCATTTCTTCCTGTGGGTGTCGTAAGAGGTGACTAAGGGAAAAATATACCGGAAGGAAAGCAGCTGCTTCTGAGGAACCGACGAATTCTATTGCGATCCCCAAGACGCCTGTCAAGCGTGGGGATTATGGCAAATCCCCGCAATGCTACCCCATTCCTCTCGTTGTAATTTTGTAAAGTAATCCGTCATTGCAGATATAAAAATATTAATTTATGAATCATCTGCTAAAACTAACCTCATATCCTCGAACGTTCTTGAGCAATCTGGGCGTATTCCACTTGACCATGATGGTATGGTCCGACACTTTTCGTACAGTTAAAAAACTAACCTTCATAGCATCGCAGCTATGAGACGTCTGCAAAAAATGTTATTCGTAACAAGATGTTTGAATCCAATCATCCTAAAACATTCTATTATATCATTCAACATTTCTTAGTTTTTCTTCCATTTGGCAATATTATACAGACACTTTGAAAATATATTATTATTATAGACATTAGTACTGACACTACATATAAAATATATATTAATCTAACATTTTCAATTATTCAAGCACGTAATTTTCGCTGTCAGCTGGATTCGAACCCGCGTCCTGCGGTTTCAAACATCGGGTTATCGAGACCAGCTGGACAGACGCGAATTTTGTCTCTAATTTTATTGTTTTAACCATCATAGGGGGCGGTGCTACCTACCATTAACCAGATTACTAGACCTAATCTGACCGACGACGCAAGTGCTTTTCGAATACTTAATTCTAGTAATGATGTTGCGATCTAAGTATATTAATATAATAATAATTATGTTTTGAAGAACTATCGTATGCTCAGTGAAGATGACATTTTCCAATTTTGTCCCGATCGGGACATAAACCCGCGTATCTTGCACTGGATGGTCTAACCGGTCGGCTATCTATGCTTGCTGCACAAACGCAAATTTTGTGCTCTAATATTATAATTTCAACCGTTATAGGGGACGGTTAAAATAATCAAATTTAGTACTTACCTACACCAGAACGCGGGATCTCGGTTCAAATGCCGCTAGAGATGAAAATTTATGTGAATGTGATGCTCGCTTAGCATGCAATAGTGGTTCAAATCAAACTTAGTCATATTTAGTTCTATTTCAAAAATGTTAATAAAAAAAATTCTTACGTTAGTTTCAATTTCATTTTTGCGAACGTCAAGGCTAGTACAATTTTCTTCTTCTTGTTGATTTCTCTGGGTTTCCCGATCGCATACATTCCCTTTGCCCTATAATGTTAATTTTTTTTTGTATGTGTAACGTAATATTTTTACAGATAGTAATGATTTTTGAATAAAAAAGATACCAACGTCTGAATTTAAATTATTTTCGCTATAGTAATCCTTCATTGCTGTTTCTAATTTATGTAACAGTGGTAGTTCCAATAACTTCTTGACTTCTTCACTAACTTGTACCTGTGAATAAAACTGCCTCTTTGAAGTGGTATTCATCATAACATGTCTCATGTTGCGATTAGTTGCGAAACTATTGATTCGCAGAGGGAGGCGGAGGAGCGGGAGAGGGAAAGAGATCTTTTTCTCTCTTCCGCTCCGTAGACAAAGAGGTGAGACGAACGAGATCGCACTCCTCCACTCAGAGACCTTGGGGTGTCGACTATGCCGTGACTGCCGGCCGGCGCCCCAGGGCTAAGTCCTCACAAGGTGTCGAAGCCTCCGTGATCTGCCTACCAGCCCTCCACTAGCAGTCGATGATGGCAGAACACACTGGGTTTTTAGTCGGTAGTGGGGCTCATTAGCTCATAACTTCGTGATATAACCCACCTGCACCCTGTTTAAATGCATTTTAACCATACAAAAAAGAGACTGGATAAATATTCATGTGATTGAAATATATTTCAAGATTATTTTATATTTTACAAATTATTGGAGCACAAAATTTTATGCTCAGGCGGGAATAAAAAAAACATGATGATTGGAACAGTATTTTTAGAGGAAAAGATAATCAAAAAAATATTTCCACACACGTAGGCGATACGATGACTTCCTACCTAGTCATCGTATCGTCTTGATTTAATTGAGTAGTGTACAAATACATTCCCATATTTTATTCATTATCTTATAAAATATAGAAATGTATAGTGTACAAATACATTCCCATATTTTATTCATTATCTTATAAAATATAGAAATGTATTATAATAATATTGTATTTTGTAAGATACAGAAATGAGGGCTGCCAAAATTGTTATTTTAGACCATTTTGTTTTTGGAGCTATCAAAAAACTAAACTGCCATATACTCTATTCGAACATACCAACTTAAAATGTAGGTAGTAATTTTTTTTTTAAGAATGTCTGTGTGAGTTTAGTACCACCAAAATCACTTCCAAAGTAAGTACTCTGGGAGCAATAGTTAAGATAACAATAGCACTATCATACTTGTAAGTTCCACAGCTGTCATTCTCGATATGAAAGATTTTTCAGACTGTACAGAAACTACTAATCCTAACAAAATCGCTTTTAAGATTCAGAGCTTTCATCCCAAAATAAAATCAATGAGCTGATATATCTATATTATGTACTTTTCAAACTAATTAGTTCAAAATTGTTAATTATCGTCAGTATTATAATAATCAATTGTGACAGTATAATAATCTATATATTTTATACTTACCAAAGCATTATGTTCACAAAATTCAGTATATATATTATTTTTTGCTTGGCACGATATATATTTTACAGCTTCTTTTAATTCATTTTCGAGTGGTTGCGTACAAAGTTTCTTAACTGCTGTCTCACGTTCGACATTCAAACAAAAGTTTTTCTTTAGAACTGTTAATGTTTTCATCTCTTTGTGTTGTTGTACTAGCTGCAAAATAAATTTAACTCAATAATAATTACTAAAACTAGCAACTTAGGGCCGGTTTCAGAATGTTCGAGTAAGTTCCAGTTATACTACCCTATTTATTAAACAAAACACTATCTTTGCGATTCACAGTCATCAATTTAGCCTATCCATCGGTTAAAGCTTGAAACGCGCTTAGGACATTCTGAAACGGACGCTTAGGGTCCGTTTCAGAATGTCCTTATAAAGTTTCAGGGTTGCTTTGCAACACATAAAATAATTGAATGATAAAAATGACAGTTAACATGCAGCGCGTTTCAAGCTTTAACCGATGGATAGGCTAAATCGATGACTGTAAAACGTAAAGATAGTGTTTGAATTATTAAATATGCTCTGGGTAGTAAAACCGGAACTTACTCGAACATTCTGAAACAGGCCCTTAGAATAACAAGAACAAGGTAATTTATCGTACCCCAAGCCTCATTTCAGATCTTGACATAACGTGTGTAATTTCTGTGTCCGACTTTGAGTTATTGATTGGTGTTATTAGACTTATTTTCATATCTGAATTTGTATCTTTATCTTTCTCTGAATTGATTGTTTTTTTTGTTAGCTGTTTAATTCGATTGAACGCTTCATGTTTATGATTTTTTTCGGTATCATAGGTAATTCTGTTAGTAGGAGTAAAGTTTTGGAACATTTCTTTTTTTTCTTTTGTGGAAATTCTTCTATTCTTTATTGGTAGCATAATAGCTCGCTTACTTATCTTGACATGTCGTTTCAATGGATTTGCCTTAATTATTGGTTTCATCTCAATACCTGCGTGATGATCTCCTGAAAGTTCATTCTCTTTACATATAGGATTTAAATTAATTTTGTAATCTGCTAAGCTGATATCGGAATTATTTAAACTGGAGTAGTCGGACTTCTTTAATCTAGAGTGGTTGTTCGGTATTATTGATTCGGTACCACAAGATTCCTCATTACCAACATTTTTTGATTTTCTTGTTTCATTTGATCTTAGTAAAATATTAGCTTCTTCATTCCTATCACTTTCAGCACTCACACATACTTGTATTTCTTCAAATTTGGAGGATTTGTTCACGTCTTTTACAGGCACATCTTCAATAGAGTTGAATTTTTCAACTATATTGTGATTAAGTGTTAATTTTGCAGAGCTTTGTGAAATAGATTGTTTGAGAGCAGTTATTATTTCGTGGTTTTGTTTAAGTTTTTGAGAAACACTTTCAAATTCTCTATTAGCTTTCTCATAGCTTTCTAACAAGTTCAATAGTTGCTCTGAATATTTCCGAGAATCTTCTAAAGTTTTTTGAACTCTTAAATAGTCTTCATCAACAGCTAAATTGTTTATTACGGCTACCTGTGACCTTTGTGCATTGCAAGTAGTCTCTTCAACTACAAAACAATATTGACTAGCTCTTCCTTGCTCTGAAGGAAAACTATTGTTATTACTAAGAGAATCAGTTATTATATCTCTACTGTAAGTTTTGCTAATTTGGCCAGTTTTACCATTCAATTGATATTTTACATGTTCATTATTATAGAAGTTCTTAGAAATATCTAAGGGTTTTGTTATATGGTTGTATTTTCCTCCTATATTGAATGGTTCAAGTTTTAAGTCATGGTCTATGATATTTAATTTTATAATATCATTTAAGCAAGCCTCCACTGGTGTTTTTTGAAAGTAATCTTTACAATTGGAATATTCATGCCCAGAACCCTTATACAAACTTTCAACAGATTTGCTTCCAGAGTCTGAGTTTAGAGACTCATTATAACTGTCCTTAACATAAGCCATTAATGAGTTAGTGGATTCATATAGTCTGGAATTTTGTAAGTTTAATGGTTCTAGCTTATTTACTTTGCTCGTCTCATTTGTAATGTATTTCAAAGAAAATGGACGTTGGACGTGTTGTTTTAATTCAGCTTCTGTATTAGGTTTTGGATAGTACTGTTGTTTACTATTAAAAGAGTTCATTAAAGTATCACAAAATTTCGCGCTGTAGATATTACCGAAAATATTGGTTTTGTCGTCATATATATTTTGGTTAACTTTTACATCATTAAATGTACCTGATCTTTTTTGTTTAGAACTGGTTGGCACTAGCTTATCTGTCTTTTTTATTGGGTAAATGATTCTAGAAATATCATTCTTGGGAAGGCAACGTTCACATTTACAATTACGACATTCACAGATGCCTCCTAAACAAGTCGCCATCATTCTGTCGCAATCAGTACATTCACAAGTACTACATGCACACTTGCCTAAAGAGCAGCATTTCCTGATCGACTTGTTGTTAGCCTTGTTATTGATAGGTCTGTGTACTTTATCACAGGATAAGCAATCACATTTGTCACACTTGCATGAAGTATTTTGGATATTTGTCAAGGTCAATAATTTACAATTTTGGATGTCATTTTTGGAACAGAATTCACACTCACACGTCGAGCATTTACAATTCACATCTCTAGAAGTGTTATTAATATTGTTGGATACAAAGTTATTTGATGATGACGGCAAATTTGCAGAATATTTATTATAAGTACAGTCCAAGCATTCACATTGATTGCAATTGCATTCATTTCTGATAGAATCAGCTAGATAGCTAGAAAACTTGTTAGAAATTACAGTATACATTGTTATCATGTCACTCTTGTTTCTATATTTATGTTTTATGTGTTGAGATAACTCTGCCCTACGAACGTCATATTCTTTATCTCTTTGAACTGGTTTCCTCACAACTTTATCACGTCTCTCACACCTGCATGTATCGTTACTGTCGGGTAAGCAGGCTTCATTCACACAAGTGTCACAACGACATCGTAGGTGTCTATTAAGCCCTGTAGACATTTCATGCCGTACAGCATTTGAAGATATCCCGAAACGGTGGCTACATTGAAAGCAGTCGCATGGTAAGCAATCACACGTTTGGTGTGCTTGGTTGTCATCCCCTACAGGCGCTACAATCAATGTCTGAGGTTTGTAATGTTGATGAGAATAGCATTCAATGCATTGGCAAGGTTCGCAAGCACATGATTTAGGAGTAGTATCAGCGCATTGAATGCATTCACATGGTTTACAGTTGCAATCTTCTTCTTTAATCATTGTTTCCCCAAACTCACTCCATTGAATAAACTCAGGGTTGTTCTTTGAGAACGTAGCTTTTTTCTTAAAATTAGTACATTCATCGCAGTCACAAGGTTTACAATTACATAGTTCATTTTTCTGTGTTATCCCGACAATACAATCGCAGACTTTACAACTGCATGCTTTGTAAACATCTTTAATTCTTTGAATTAGATCAAAAAATGATATTTTATGTAAATTTTGCACTTGTTCCTTTCTGCGTTGAGTTACCGACTCTTCAAAATGTCTATACGGTACATTCATTATCTGAGCACTTAGTTTTGCTGTAGATAGGTTAATTTTTTGACCAGATTTTTTCGAAGTTAAGTACTGCTTTTCAGCTGTAGAGTGATTGTTATCTTGAACTATACAACTAGGTTGCTCTTTTAAAATAAAAATATAGTCTTTATTTATAATGGCATTACCATTTTTATTTGGATTGTTAGATTCCATTCTTTCATCATCAAATTCTTTTGTGACTTTTTCTTCTAGTTTCTTGCTATTGCAAGAATCAAAGTTATCGAAACCCTTTTCCTTCACAATTAAAAATGAGCTATTTTTGGAGCTAACATTACAAGCACAGGGGTGGTCTTGTCTTTTCGCAAAAAAGCTATAATAGTCGCAAGTCGAACATGAACATTGAAGCATAAGTTCAGGTAGTTGATTTCTCACGGCTAAGTTGAGATCTTGCGAGTTCATATCTCGTTAGGGGTTTATTTGTGTACCAGAGGCAAAGCAAATCTTCTTTTTTGATTCAGTGGAATGGGTGGATGGCGTTTCACTTTTGCCTTCGAGGCTTGCTGACTTTAATACCTGGAAAATGTTTAAATTGTTTAGGGTTTTATGCAATACGAATGAATAAACTCATTTTGGAATTCTCTGGCAGAGTACGTAATATTATGGGATTGTGATGGAACAATCTCGATGCCTACCTGATGTTAAGCGGTATCCTCTACCTATAAAATGCATTTCTTATTAGTTATGTCCCAATGTGCCCGTTACCTTGAGACATACATTTGTTAAGTCTCATGTGCCTGTAATTTTACTGGCTCTCAATAATTTCTGCCGTAACACACCGTTATGTGGTTGCCGACAATTTTTTTACTTGAGGGTAGCAAGCCAGGTGAGCATTCGCAAAATGCCCTTCCACTATGCGGTGAAGCTCAAGGACCTCTGCACCAGAGTTGGAACCAAATCAACTGCTTCATCGATATTACAAATAACACTTTTGCTATTGGATTATTTTTCTTTGATTAGAGGCAGTAAATTACCATATGTTATATCGTTACAAAATTTTATTTGTATCGATAGTTGTACCTACCTTTTTACTTACGTAAATTACCTAATTCAGAAGGTGTTTATAGTTACGAGAAAATATGAAAACGTTTACCTAATTCGATCATGATTCAGTGTCTAACCAAAATATGATTCGGTAATTATACTGCCATTCTGTGTTTTAGATGACTTATTGGATATTACGGTTCCATTTTAGAATAAAAAATAAATATCCACATTTCAGATCTATGTAGTGCTTTGTAAACATTGATTTCAATTTATTTTTGATCTGACAGTAACTATAAATTGATTTGTCTTTTTTCTATTTTAAATTCTCTACTCTATTCTCTATAGGTACGTGGTCTATCGACCATACCAAGAATTTTACTTAAAACCTTATACTACTACCGTAACTATATTAATCGTTCTTCACTTTCGAGCCGAAAATCTTTCGACTAAAAGCTAATGATAATTTAAAAGGTATATATTATCATTTCGACAGCAGAAACTTCTGGTTCTGTTGTCGAAGTAATAATAATACTGAATCCTCCAATTGAGGATATACGTACGTAGAAGTTTAGATGAAAAATCTAACTTTTTTGGTGCCTATTTTATTTTATAGCTTAGGTTTCTAAATTCGCACCCGTTGTGCTTGAACTGAGAGTTCAAGTTGAAAGCCTTAATAATGAGGAATTTTATCTTTGCTTCTTTATGGAAAACTATTATTGAAACTTTGCATAGAGCACACTAGGTGAGTCTAGTTGACCTCGGGATGGCACGTGCGGTGATTCCGTGCGCCACTAAAACGTGAAGGAGTGGACTACTCCTACCCTACTCCACTCCCCAATGAGCCCTGCCCAGGGCCAACGCTGCCTGGGCCACGGTAGAGTTCGATAGCGTTCCCGTGGCCCTGGCATGAAGTTCCGCATGAACATCGTGTGGTTTTTAGTCGGTCGCTTGCTGCTATCGGAGTAGTTGGTGTCGAGCCCGACACATCTTGGCGACCTCCCCCAGGGTGGACGGGAATGCGTAAAACATTTTCCACACGCACAAAAATAGGTGAGTCTAGTTGCGAGCCTTAGTGAATAACCTAAATATCCCCTAAATACTGTGGGACTATTTCTGCGCTGTGTGTGCCAATAAATAGTGCCTTATAGTGGCCACTTTTAGGCACTGTTTATTGACATAGTTAAAACAACAATTACTTTATATTTGATGCATTGTTTATCTGGCTTGTATATTTTCCTGACATTTTTAATAAAAAATAAAACATCTATATTTAAACGGATAAATTTTGATAAATGAGGGCACGGGGCTAAAAGTAACAAACTGACTGGGGTAAAAATTAACTTGTTAATACCTGCCCCGCAGCGATGACTTCTAGATTTCTTAGTCTTATTGTCCATTTTCGTTTTCATTTATTTTGCAGAATGAGGAATTGTAATCAAAGAACGGAAAGAGGTAGGTACTACTTACGTAAGAAGTATACGAGTTGGCTTTAAAACAAGTGCTAGAAAAAAATCTAAAGTTGAGACCAGTGGCTTGTGAATATGCCATCTGCCGCGTTACTCACTCTCTTTTAAAATTTGTTAAGAAATTCAAACTAGGTGTTCCAACACAGAACATAGAAGATGGTTACAAGCTCGTTTTAACAACAGAACTTATATGCTTCATTGTTCAAAATTATACTTTGGTCTTCTCTCCACTGAAGTTAGAAAATTAGCGTAGGAAGTAGCAGCTTATCACCAAACATGCCCAAAAGTTGGAAAAAGAACAAAATTGCTGGACCGGATTCGTTCACGTCATTCGCCGCGAACGAACATTCACGACTTTTTGAAAAATACAGGCAAGTTTTGATCAGATAATACAATCGCAGACCGAACCGAATTTGGAATATTAGACCGAGACCGAAATTACAACTGTACATAAACTCAAAAACTCAAAAACAGTTGTGGTAGAGCGAACTTCACGTCAAGTTGGCGCAGCTACCTCAGCTCAAAGAGGGACGTTAAGACTTTTGCAGGAGCAGCCAACGCTATTAGAAACTCCATTCCATGCATCCCCAGATTGAGGTACAGCGACATGTTTATTCAATTATAAATTATAGGCACCGAAAACAAACCAGGATGGATGACAGAAAAGGAGTTTTTGCTCCTTTTGGACCATTTAATCAAGCCATACAAGACTTTCTGCTGAAGATCCTGTATTGATTTTACTAGAGAACCACCATTCTCATGTGGCTTCTGAGGTTAAAAAGGCAAAAGAAAATCATATTGTGTTGCTATCGCTTCCAACACATTACTCGCATATTCTTCAACTTGTGGATGTTGTTGTGTACGGACTTTTTCACTTTTCTAATTGTTTTTATTAATAAATAATTTATAATGATATTATGTTATTTTTAAAAGCAACATTTAGTCTCATACTTACCAGGTAATTGTCTAGCATTTTTCTTACTCGAGTATTATACTGATAGCGATAAATTGTATTATTTAAAGTATGTTAAAGCAAAGCTGCCTATTTTCTCAAAATGTTAGAGAAAATCTTCATTTGTGATTAAGAAATTTAATTTTGTGCGTTCTTATATAATTAATAAATAACTAAAAGTAATGTTCAGTAGTTTACTTTCTTGAAAATGTATTCTATTTAATGCTGTTAATATATGCCCCCTTGTTTAAGCCTGCCCCATCCGTGTTAAAACTAGCCCCAATACCGGGGCTAAAATTAACACGCGACAAATTTTAAAAAGGGCGTCGCTGTTACTTTTCTATTCAATTTAAACTTTTTTTGTATTGAATATTGACAGCAAGATAGTTTTTCTTTCCCATGATATAATAAGCATTTTTATACAATCATCCGTTCCAGAGATACCAGATCTTATCTAAAATTTGTTAGTTTTGACCCCTCTCTCCCCTACAACTAATTTTACTATCGAGAGCTAAAACAGTTACTACAAACACTACCTACATGATGTTATGATAAGTAATGTAGGTATCTAATAACTAATTCATTAATCTCTAATAACTAATGATCATAAGCAGATACATAAAAAATAAGTAGTAAAAGAAACTGAACAATTTATTTTCCATGATGGAAATAAAATAAAAAGTAAATTTGATGGAGGTGATAAAATAAAGAATGTGATGATAAATGAATTTTAAAACATTAGGGGCTTATTTCAGAATGTTTGAGTAAGTTTCAGTTATACTACCCAGAACATATTTATTAAACAAAACACTATCTTTGCGTTTCAGTCATCGATTTAGCCTATCCATCGGTTAAAGCTTGAAACGCGCTGCATGTCAACTGTCATTTTTATCATTCAATTTATTTTATGCGTTGATTAGCAACCCGAAACTTTACTAGGACATTCTGAAACTGACCCTAAGGATGATAAAAATAAAAATACAGCATTCAATTTTAAATAATCGTTTTTAATTCATTGAAAATTCATCTTTTCGAATTTAAACATAAATACATAAAATAGACAAAGTTCTAATTTTAAATGATGACTCGATTGTTATGATTACAGTCAAAATTTAAATGGAAATTGTTGTTATTAACACAAAATAAAATTGCTAAATATAAAATTGAACACAATCTACGAAATTATAAAATAGACTACGCGTCCCGGACGAGCTTATGTGATATTTTCTGCTTCAAATACGTATTATATGTAAGTACACTGGAATTTTATAAAACAGATAAACATTGTAACTGATCAATAACAGTTTTGATGATAATAATAAAACACAAATTGGCACAGAAAAGACAAAAAACAAAACAAAAATACGACATCGAAAACTCTTTCGATAATAATCGTAGGTACGTAAATGATTCGATATTTTCGCTTACATTATTAATTGATAATAATTAAGAGTATTATTAATTGTATTATGATACATTTATTTACATTTATTTCGTAACATTAGATCTTAACTAGAAGGCACCAGAATGAGGTCGGTGGAGGTTTTAAACACCTGAAACAAAATAAAACATACTTAGTATACGTACCTACATTTTCTATACGAGACACAGATCTTAGAAGAGTCCGACAGTACCAGACAAAAAAGTTATTTTCTTAAAAAATATTTTAGGTTTTTAGTAAAATCTTCGAACTAAAGTTTTGCTAAACAGAGCAGTCCGCACTCAGTCCGTCTTATTGGAACGGTAATAATTAGCTGCTTGCACTTTTTACTAAGGCAAAATGTAATATGTCGGTCGGATTGCCTACCAAATAATAATAATAATAACCGCCATCTAAACATCTCGGATTGTATTAAAAAAAATAACGAATTTATTGCAATTGGCTGAAAAACGGATAGGTACACACTTTGTTGGTACGAAACTCTAAGTGTGAGTCCTACTAGCACTTGACCGGTTTTGTTTATGGAAGATGGAGGAAGATGGCCGCTCCTGAGGTATGTCTCAGTTCATACTTCAAACTAGGTTAACATACATACCAACCTAATAAGAATAATAACAATAATATACTCACATATTATGCGCACGAGTGGCGGAATTAGACGTCCGTGCTCCAAACTATCGCATTTGTACCCAACGCACAAGATGGACAATTCTAAAACAGAATAAACAACAAAAATATAATCACTGCTGGGATTGATGAAGATACCAGATAAAAGACACGTTTTCTTGATAACGAGTGCCATAAACTGACTTGGTAAATGAAATGGTTGAACCTACCTAAAGGACAACTTAATAAAAGCTTTTTTCAACCAATTTCTTGAAATGGCAATGTCTATAGACTGCCGTGCAACAGTTCCCTGGTTTGTCGCAGGCTTGAGATTCACTATATTTTGGGAGGGCATTTTGAGCTGGCTTCTACTCTCAATTAGAAATTTGGCGCCAAGTACCTACCCAAAGTTGTGTTCTAGCAGCTGTCTATGAAAGCCCGTAAAAGGATTTTTTCACCATAGACCACATTATCACTCATCATCAGATTGTGGAGAATTATAATAAAAAAAATATAGATTTGAATGTGTCAATCATAATATTACATATGTCTCAGAATGAAAGTCGTCGTATAGTACAATACTGTGGGTACAGTAAAACATAGTTTCATAATAAATGGTGATCTTGAAAGAGTATTATTGTTGGATGATTTCAATGGGTCGGTAGGTGGGAAGCATTTTTTTCTCAATCTTCTCAGAATTAAAACCACCGATTCTTAGCTCAGCAAACGTATTCTGATTTCTGACCAGATGACATTCTGGGAAATGCGACTGCGTATAATGGGATGAGAGTTAAGATTATACGAAGACATAATATGAAATGGATCCTAGACAATCTTTAAGGGATCTTTTCAAAAAAAATGTTATATTTACTTTACCCATATTTTGTTTTTATTTTTTTAATGTTATTGTGACGTAACAAGCTCGAGGCCCACCTGATGTTAAGCGGACTTACCTCTGCATATAACAGATGCATTTCGTCACAAGTCACGAATCGCACTGCGACCGTCACCTTGAGACATAGTTTTTATGTCTCATGTGACTGTCATTTCACTGGCTCTCAAGGACTGCTGTCGGAACACACCGTTAGGTGCTTGGCGACAGATTTTCTACTTGAGGGTGGTCGCTATCCAGGCGGGCATTCGCAAAATGCCCTTCCGCCATGCGGTGAAGCTCAAGCCCGCGGCGAGATTCGAACCATGAACCTGCTGCGAGGCAGTCCACTGAGCCACTGAGCCATCACTGCTTCATAACTATTCTTCTAACTTCATATTATGTATGTTCGTAAAAAAATTAGTAAATTTAAATTAAACAGTGACAGTTACGATTACAACACTAAGAATAAAGATAAAATAGCGGTGCCATGTTTTAGATTAGCAAAGACAAATAAAAGACGCCTGAATCAAATAAATGATTTTGACTTTGAAGAAGGTTCAACAAGATCGTGGACACTCTAGGTCTCAAGAAACAGGCGTGACGTTAAGGTAACAGGTTATGTGTGTTATACATTATCATCAATGTGATTAAAACTATTCTTCATTAGGTTACATAGTCAGGTACTTACAACAATACTTTCGATGGCATTAGCTAGCTGCTCTTCCATTACTTTAACATCACCGTGGTCCAGCACTTCCTGAAATTGAAATAATTCTCTTTTAATACATTTTTATAATGTTAGAAAAGTTGCAGCTACGCGGTCGAAGTTTTATATAAAACTGTAGTCACATCATAGATTAGGGTTGATGGTATCTGCCTATAACCAAGTAACATGAAGTTATATCCAAAACAGTGGTCCTGAAAATCATTGCGACGAGCCCTGCCACCTTGTTTGTTAATAATTATATTTCAATATTGACGAGGTCCAGAAACTGATTAATATTATTTATTAACACTGAGATCAGTAACGATTGAAAGGATTTGTGCCATGAAGCGGATAAATTAGCATAAACGCCAAAATGTATGGTATAAAGGTTTCGATACAAAATCATGCCGGGAATATTATGGTCACTGTCTGTATGATTATTGGTTCAAATATAAGCGTGCGGACTGCGGGACTGATGCTTCGGCCCACCCACTAATTGTTGACCCTAACTTGAGAGTCGGGCTTTTCTTTTTATTGCCCATAGGTTAGTTAGCCTTTAACTGCAATCTCACCTGATGGTAAGTGATCATGCAGTCGACGGTGGTGTACAAACTTATACAAGAATGGGAACTCACTCTCAAGGACAGCTGCCGGAAAACACCACTAGGCGTTTGACGACAGATTTTCTACTCGAGCTAGTATTGAGACTCACTACACCATGAGACAACAACCGGGACCAAACGCTTAACGTGCTCGCCGAAGCAAGGCTACTGCTCGGATGGGTAACCGAAAAGAACATTGCTCAACTCAGTTGATCCGTTAAGACTGAGTACTTATAATATTACAACGAAAGGAGAAATTTGAACCCCGTGCCCAACCCACGTATCCGCACCTCGGACTAGGCTCTGCCAATTAAGCTACCGTGGTGAAATCAAATCAAATCATTTATTGCATAATGAAGATGAATCAAAGACTTCAACTATTTTTACGATGACGGAACCCTACATTTCTAACAATGTATTTTATGCATTAACGCCTGCTAAATAAGCATACACAATCACGACGCGTTAATGCAACATATACAAGAAGTATAAGAACTACCGAAACTTGCATTAGCTCTTACTAAAAACTGACCTCTTGGCATCCCTTGACGGCTGCGGCGAGGTCGGGGCGCGCGGCGGCGAGGCGCGCGGCGGCGCACGCGCAGCTGACGCTCGCGAGCCGCGCCGCGCCCCGCACCACCCCCGCGTTCCCCGCCAGCCGCAGCGAAGCCTCCTCAGAGCTCACACCCACACCCACACTCGGCAACGTGTACGTCATACTCGACACTGCGCGCTGCCACTCCTGAAGATCACGCTTTTTTTAAACTTAGGGATAATATAACATTTGATAAATTAAATTACATGTATAATCTAATGGTTCATTTACATGGTGTTAAGGCATTTAACGTATACGCGCCTGGCTAGCCACCAAACCAATAAAAATTCTAACGTGAAGCACACGACGACGATGTGTTCCGGCAGCTGTTCTTGAGAGCCAGTGATTCTAGATTAGCCTGAGTAACATCTCTTCGACCGCACCATCATCTACGATTAGAGATATAGTGGTCAAAGGCTACTAATACAAAAAACCATTGACCACTATTTGCCGCACTCAGAGATACCAATTATCAAATAATCGACATTTTAGATAGGAAAAGGATTACTTCCATCGGGGCCCGAACCCTTAACCCTAGTGTACCATTGTATCGCATTACCTAGTGCTGGACAGTCGTTTTTTTTACCAGAATGCACTAATTAATGTCGTAAAACGATATCTACAGAATAAAAATTAAACTGTATATTCCGTTTTTGGTGATTTTAAACACTTGATACAAATTCGATGACTCCTTGTAAATAAATAAAAATTTCTTTGAATTCCCTTAGCATGGGTCAATGTTTATCAAAAGCGGCACAAAAGAACGATTAAAATCTACTTAATAAATAATGAACATCTCTGAAAACGGCGATACAATTGTTGATAACGATTATGCGGTCAAAGTCGGACGCTAGCTTGAGGATATAATTTGACTTAAATATTTTTATGTTGCATATAAATGACTCGTCTATTTTTGTATTAAGGTAAATGTTATTATTATTATCATCGCAAGGTATATGGCGATAGTATCGACCTTATACCGTCCTGGTTAAGACCACAACCGACAGCAAATTTTTATTAGATTTGTAGTCAGATAATTAGTATGGGTATTCGGAAAAGTAAGAAATTCTAAGTGCTTTAGTCACAAAGGAATTAATTAAAAAAGAAGAGCGTTAAACGTACTGACCTCGGTATCAGTCTTAGCATCGGCGTCTCCGATGGATCTTACGAGCTCCTTCGATATCGCCATTAGGAGGTAATTTGTGATTTTAGCTTTGGTTTCGAATGTAACATCTCTGCTGTTTACCGACGCGATTTCATTGCACAATCTGGTCAAATCATCGTCGACTGTGTTGTGTATCCTGTCGAACAAGTCTTCGATCAGTTGCCCGACCAGTTGACTTCTCATTGATGGGCAGGAACAACGTGACTCCGAGGTTATGTAGCTCATGCTGTGGTGCATCCTTCCGTAGTCCGTCTTCTTTGGTACCGCCGTGTATATCGAATATCCTTCGTCGACGTATTCCGTTCTCTCCGGCTGCAGTTCAACTCTGGACGCGTGGTACGACTGTCTCATCGTTTCACTTCTCAACTCTTCCAATTCTTCAGTCTTTATTGAGAGTTCGTGGCTTAATGTTTTAATCTTCTCATCGCACTTCCTCTTGCATTGTGATAAGGCTTTTTGCGTCAAAGCTAGCTGCTTTTCCAGAGATTCGACCTGAGAACACATGTCTTCTTAATCTTCAGAACTTGTCCATGCAATGTACACGCCACAACGCGATCATGCACCGATGCCGTGCGTCCGCCACGAGAAGACAAGTGTCAAGCGAACATGCAACTGGCGTTAGTTATAAAGCGGGTAGAACATCGAAAGCGTTAATAAATGCGGTGGTGAAGCATCTACACATGCAACTAAGCTACACAAAAAAACAGAAAAAATACAAAATAAAGAAACATCACACATTCTAATTAACATGAAAAGATATAAAAATTATCCAAAACTAACACAATAGAAGCATTTAATGATCAAATAAAACCTCTTAGTAAGTAAAAGCTAGTAATGATGTAGTTAAAACGTATTGGGTCCAATGCTCTTTGAAAGTAATATAAAATTATTCATAAAATTCTATTTTGAAATCGGTTTTGAACGCACACATTTGGATTTACATTTTTCTAACTTAAGTACCTACGCAAGCTCAAATGTAATACCGTAACCAGCGTTACCATGCCCGCAACCTACCTCCTCCTTCAATTCACTGTTAGTGACCTCCAGGTCCTGATTGTTCTTGCAGCTCCTCGTCAGCTCTTTCCTGATGGTATCCAGGTCCCCCATGAAGCAGAGCTCTGTCTTTTTGGTTACTTCACGTTGGGATTTCAGATCCTCGTCCAACTTTTTGTTCGATTTGCGGAGTTGTTCGATTTCCTTCTGCAAATAAACATCGTTTGAGTGAAACATGAGAGGATATGAGGATTGAAGCAATTAGAAATTCTTGATAAGATACGTGTGCTATATGTCGCCCATCTAGGGCAACTAGCATGACGTTTACCTTCTAGAATATCGTCAATAGCCGTTTGTCCATACTAAAAGAGTGTAAATATGTTAAATTTTCAGATTTTTCATCTAGGCTATCTCGGTATCTAGGTAATATTTCAGTACATTGTGATTGTTATTTGATTAACATTAAATAGTAAACAGTGAATTATATGATTCCATCGTTAGTAAAATTGTATTAATTGAAATAAGTTTATTGCAAATATTTTTATCTCTTTGGCAATCGAACCCAGGTCTCCCGGTTTTACGCACTTGCCGACATTGCCACAGAGACATTTTACATATCTGATATACAGCACACTCGTTAAATGTCAAGCCGTCACTCAGGCTAAGAGTTTCCTCAAGAAACTGAAAGAAGATTGGGAAAATCCTTTGTCAAATGGCATCCAAACGGTAGAGAATCGAATGACTGGACTGATTATTTATCAGTTTGCATACAATCAACAATTATTTGCAATTGCTGGAAAATCCAACTTGCGTGTAAACTGGCTATGCGTAAATTGTTCAATTGATTTCGTTTCGCAAGGTTTCTTTTGTTACGTTTGATTTCTAACAAAGCACACATACATGCCTGCAAAATCTAAAACAAGGAAAAATAAGGTGTACGTACGGGTTACGTAGGTACACATCATGGATTTTGTTCTTGTTAAGTTTGTAATTTATAAGTGTAAAATGTATTAAAATGATATGTCTAGAATTACCTTGAACTTGGTGTCAAGCATTTTGAAGGCAGCCTCAGATTTTTTAGCTTCAGCGTCAGCCCTGCTAAACATCACCGAAAGATTTGTGTTCTCGGCTTTTAGAATTTTGACATCTCTCTCAGCTTTTTCTAAGGCTATCCTCGTTCCTGACTCTGATTCTTCGACCTCCCTTAGTTTCTTTTTCAGTGGCTCGAAGCATCTTTTGTATTGATCTTTTTCTCCTTCAAGTTTCTGTATCTGTAATAAAATAATTATTATTCTATTTTCAAATAAATGCTTATTTGCTAACCTTGAAAGATTAGAAAATTCACTCCTTTTAATCAGATTAGATAATATTTTATGCATTGATAATGACTATGAGATAAGTGGTCGTATAATTGCTTCGATAAGATTAGCTATTTCTAGTGCTATCATCAAAATGTAAACAGAAGAACGTTATGAAAATATATTTCTATGACCTGTTCAAGAATCCAAGTTTAATTTAATAAAAGTAACTTTATTTCTATTTTCCATCTAATATGCTTCACTAGTATATGTTATTGTTTATTCAACGCTTTTGGCAAAATTTACTGTTTAAGTAATCCTACAACTGTAGTACCTTTCCCTTCAACTGAGTCTCCATTATCTGGGATTCCTCGATCTTTTTCTTATATCCTCCCTCCATCTCTGCCCACATATCGTCAGCTTGCGTTAACATCTCCAAGTAAGCTGTCTCTCTTCGCTCGAGTTCGGCTACTCTAGTCTTCAGTTCCTGTTCGCTGATCAGGAGTGCGCGGATTTTACTGCCCATTGAGGGATCAGCCGGTTGCTATCGTAATGAAAATAATAATGTTGTCAATGTATTGTTTAATGCTGTTTGGCACTTATAGCTTGCTTATTCTATAGGATTAAAGTGAATTTATGATCCCCTGCCAGGAAGGTAATTGTAATCGTTATGAATTGAAACATGAAAGATACAATAAGTAATAATTATGTAGTAAGTAATAAATTATACACAATTTTCACAATAGGTACTTAACAAATTTATGGCTTCTTAGCACGGAGTCATTAGCATGGAGAAAGATTGGAAAAAGGTCAGATAAAAAGTAGCTGAACTCGGGGGGTGTATATGAAGAATGTGTGAATGAAGCAACAGTAGGTATGCTAGTCCCAGCCTTCCCCTGGAAACTTATGACGGCCTTTTTTGACTTTTGACGTTACCAATGTGTATTTAGACTTATAACATTTTGTGTGAAGGTATTAGGTACATAGGTAAGTAAACGTAATTGCTTTTTTGTAAGTATTAAAGGTTGTTTGTTTCTCACATATATTATACTAGCTTTCTGGGCGCGGCTCCGCCCGCGCGTATGTCGGTTATCGCGCGAAAACATTAACCTCTTTTTGCGCAGTCGGATAAAAACTATCCTATGTTTTTTCCCGGGTCTCAAACTATCTCCATACCAAATTTCATTCAAATCGGTCCAGTAGTTTTGGCGTGAAAGCGTAACAGACAGACAGACAGACAGACAGACAGACAGACAGACAGACAGAGTTACTTTCGCATTTATAATATTAGTACTGATTTGGACTGTACTTTCAACTACCTGATGTTGTTGAAACTATTCTTGGAACTTTCCGGGAACTCCTAAAAAACCACATGATGTGTGTGAAACTATAATTGGGACGATTAAATTTTATATACGCGAATAGCGCCCGTTACTTGATGTCTTTCAAATTTGTGATACCCACGTTAATTGTTACTACTTAGTGCCCTTAATTTAAACTTTGATTGTTGATTATAATGTAATTTACAATAAATCTGGAAAATTAACATTGGATTTTAAACTTAATAGTTACTTCACATGTTACGAAACAGTTATACTTGTAGCATGCAGTAACCAGACACAGAGCGCGGAACACGCATATGAAGGTGATTGATTTCATCACAATCGTCATGGTATAGACTTTATGAGTCGTTATACTGTTATGCGCACCTTTTGACGACGGTCTAGTGAATGAGGTTTTGTATAAATTCTCTCAGAGAACAATTGGTGCAACTTGGAAATCGTTTATGATCAGTAATAATATTATTATAAGTTTCCATTTATTTCTGTACCATTTAATAATATTACAGTCATATTAATAAATCTACGACCCATTTTAGAGTACGGCCAGTGACTTGAACAGTTTTAACGGCATTAATGCGTATCAATAGATAAGCAAGAACGTGGTGCTACAGATGGGATGTAGACTACGAATAAATACCAGGATGTATTAATTATTCTATTCAATCTAGCAGTAGGTAGGCCTATTATTAAATGTTCTTTAATAGATAATAGGTATTGTAGTTTTCACAGTCCAGATATTTTCTAGTCAGTGAACTTGGCGTGACTATTACACGATATATACTTACTTTCAAGCGTAATACGTTTTACAATATAATGTTCAATTTACTGACCTTTTCATCATCATTCTCCTTTTTCAGCTTAGATTCTAACTCGACAATTTTCTCTTCAATCTTCTCATTTTTGACATGACTTCCCAAAACTGCAGCATTGATTTGTCTCTTCGCGGTCTCCAACTCTTCTTCTAGATCCTTTATTTTTCTTTCTAGTGATTTCTTGAGTTGAGATGTTTGTTCTTCTATTTGCCTTTTGTCTCCCAATAATCTGCCAAGACGAAATGAAATCATTATTTTTCCAAAATCACCTAAATTAACAATTTTGCTTCTCTTTAAAGCAACTCGACAATTTTCTCTTCAATCCTCTCTTTTTTAACATGGCTTCAGTCAGTAAATATGGCTTATAGAAATAATATTAAATAATATAGGTAAGAATATTTGAAATTCACTTACTTAACAACTTGATCCTGCAACTTCTTCGTACACTCCGCCGTACTAGTATCTATGTCTTTCCACGCTACGACTGCTCCACATTTTGTATTCTGAGATTCCTTTCTAATCTGAGCTACAACTGCCCTGGCATCACTCCCGTAAGGGCCCATTCGGCTTATTAAGGCGCGCTGAAAAAGTTCAAATTCAAATATGATATGAATTCCATTACAATTGATTTTCCTAGCATCTGTACTATATACATTGAATAAGAATGAACCAATGGCAAAACCTTGTGGCACAACTACCTGTTTTAGATCAAAACATTATTGCCACCGAAATTATAGTTTTCATTATTAAACCTTCACAAAAACTCAATTTGCATAATCTAGAAACATTGTAATCGATAGCAATAAACGCCTTTGCAAAATTTGAATATGGTTAAATCATGCTATAATGATACGTTTTCTCTTAGGTTTATTATATCGATAATTTATAAATGTGTAAGTAATTGCAATTATAAATGATACTTGTATCGAAATACAACTAATTACAGTAATTACCTGTTCGCCGACGGATATTTTAGCACCCACTACTTGCACAACGTTCCACGCTATAAGCGCCGGGACGGCCTTCTCTAGTTTATCCAAGCGCGTCAGTAGCTCGCTCTGAAATATTTACAAAACCTTTGATTAATAACAAACAATAACACAACAATGTGTGGGGTTAATCGTCCATGACGAGTTCACGATTTGGTATTGTTGTTTGTAAAACAGTAGCTAACTATTCTGTATCGTTTTTAAATAAGTTCGTCTAAGGGACCAACCAGTCCATACAGTCGTGTGAATTTTGTCTTTTAAAAAATGAAAAGAGTCATATTAATAAATCTACGACCCATTTTAAAGTACGGTCAATGAATAATTAATTAAGACTGGGATTCGAACTCAAGATGATCCATTGCTAAGGACGAGACATGATCAGTCTGAGCTACCTTGGTGAAGTAAGTCATAGTACGAATTAAGCCTATTTGACCGTCTTTAGGGGATGGAGAGACATTATAAAGAACTAATGGAATATGTACAACCTATTATCACTAAATGGGCACCCGGTTGGGACTCACGTAATATTTACCGGATAGATTCCCATAAGCATTTTTCATAAGCAAACTGAATTTCCACAACAATCGAGAACAAACTACTAAGTTTAATTGGTAGTTGATACTCTACCAAATCAGTAAAAATATGTTGCATGAAACATCATTCAACTTATTCGTTTGATAGCAACAGGCGCGCCCCTTTTACCCATGATCTAAACTTTGCCAACCCGTTGGCATACAACATATAGTAATACCCGTTGGGGAATATAGGCGTTGTAATTTTTGTATGATGACAAGAACCTAATGAAATGAACAAGTCGCCCACCTTAATAATCGTCACTTTTGCAGACTTTCTATCATAGTTTCAGTGTCACCTTTCTCGTTCTGCTTGACAATGCACTGCGCTAGTAATATCAAGACATTCTTATCTGTAGTTAGTCCAGTAATTTCACTAGCTACAGTGCCCTTCACGCCAAAACACAGTACTGTTTACACACTGCAGCTATGAGGCAGAATATCTGTCACTGCGGTTGTACCCACCACCAACACGGATACTTGTACAATAAACCTTCCACCTGATGATGGTGTTTTGTGTTATGTGTAGCTTTAAATAATGTTGCCAAATAAGTGAGTCAAATATATTTCACATTATGTATTGATGTTCTTAAATCTTACCTCTCTCGTCTTCAAAGCGCATTCTCGATTCTTTAGTTCTGCCATCAAGCGCTCGGCCTGAGCTCTCGAACACTCTCGCTGCTCCGTCATGTCTCTTAGTTGCGCTGAACAGAGCTCATAGTCCATCTCAAGTCTGAAAGATTTAGAGAAACGGCTAAATACAACTTGGTCTTCTGTTTGTACAATGGTAGCAAAATTATCTTTTACGTAATAAATATATTTTGAACGTATTTTAAGTCAAATTTCTACAACTATATTAGTTTGTTGGAACATAGTTAGCAAAATACCGGAAGAGACTTACTGTTGCCAATGTAAACGTGTGTCATTTTCGATTTCTTCTAATTCACAACATTCCTCTTCTAGCCTCTCATATTTGTCTTGAAGTTCTGAAAGTTGCGATTCGAGTTCCTGCAACGGTCATATAAATTGTAACATTTTATAGCAGAGGCTAATTATAGTCATAGAAATTTCTGATTATAAGAAGTTGAATTCATTATTACCTGTATCCTATTTTCCAGAATAAATTCCTTCTGGAGCCTCTGAGCGAGCTTAGCCTCTTTGACGTCTTGTGCCGCCTCGTATATACTGATCTTGCCTTCCAAAAACTTAAGCCTCCTTTCGTAATACTGTTTGTGTTTCTTCCCCAATTTCACGCACCTGCATTCCAGGCCATCACCATCTTCTTTCGAGTTTAACGTCCTATTCCTAACACCTTGCCTCTCTAATTTCTCCCTTATACTATTCAGTCGTTGTATTTCAGTGTTTAATTCACCGGAGCATTCGAAGCTCTCGTTGACTTCGGTCTGAGTTTCCTTGGTCTCAGTCTCGACACCTTCGAAGATGCCGCTCTCTTGCAACACGTTGTTTGGTTTCCTCTCTTCACTGCAAAGACTCTCTAGAGATTCACACTTGTATCCTTTCTGTTGGTAAGGTGTGACTGTTGCTATTGCTTTGTGAGTTTTGTGCGATGGAATGTCGGTTTCTAGTTTTGATCTCAGGTCACATATTTTTCTCGGTTTTGCCTGTGGATAAATACAAAAGAATTTAACTAAAAATTACATATTGTTTACGAAAAAGATCTGTCAAAAGAAGTCAAAATAGAATACGACGTTGTCAAAGAGCAAAACAAAGTGAATTTAAAAAGTTTGCACACCTGATAGCATTCATCCTCACTGACGGAACTGCTCAACGTTTGCAAATTGTAAAGGAGCATAAGCACTTGTTCCAAGCAGCCTCTGTCTTCAGCGGAAGCTGCGTTCAGGATCATCTGCTCCAGATGCTCTTTGACTGGATTGCTTTTGAGCGAGTCACTGGTTGTTTCCGAGTTTCGATCCAGGATATCGGCCAGCACTTGGGCTTTCGCGAAGTCTTCCTTGAAGTCATCGTGCGGAGTCCCGAGGTGCCGCCGCGGGTTGCAGGGACTGCTCGGGGTGTGGGGGGATTTGTATCCGGAATCCATTCGTTTGAGTTCAGGGGAGGCGGAATCCTTGATACGTGAGCCGGGAGAAACGCAGCCCGAATCAGAGTCCGTTAGGTTGTCCCTAGCTCCCTGAAAAAGGAAACATGCATTAAACTATCTGAAGTTGATAAAATTGAAACGAAAAACCACTCGCCTACAAATCTAACCTTGTCTTAAACAGGTTTCTAACAAAATTTCTCAAATATCGTTATGAATTATTAAAATTAATTTCGTGGTTAAAAATTGATTATTGGCGTGACAAAAAGAACTCTACGCTTCGGTTCGGTGAAGCTAATGAGGAATAGTGTACGTTTTAGAATATTGTTGCGTACAGGCCTCACCGAGTCGTTATGTCCATACACTTCGCCTACTGACTGACTGACTGCTTGTTAGACACGATCTGAATAATCTGATACGGCTGTTGTACCTGCTTGTTGGAACTACGCATTACATAAAACATCTACTACCTTGTGACTACGGTGTAGCTTTTGAATATACATATTTATTATAATGAAATCAGATAAAACAACACTATAACTGACCAACAGTTAATGAAAATACCGAAATATAAGTTCAGGTCAGTTAAATTAGTACATATCTATATCATAATCCCTCTTTGTTATATTAGATGCCTATACCCCTTCACGAAAAAAATATGACAATATGTATCTATGCAGTAGGTATGTTTTGCTTTCGATGTACCTATGTGTGAATGATAGCTCAATGCATGTAAAAAAAAACTCTACTGTTAATTGATTAACACACTACAAGCTACATACGACACCACAGTTACTACAATGGAAGCATTTGCAAATAATTGAAGTATCTATAACAGGTAACATCCAACGTTGATAAAAGCCTCCCCCATTAGGGGAGGTTTGCGAATCCCTTGGCAGGAGTCTTGAGGATTACGGTTATAAAATGGCAATGGTTTTTCAAAAGGTACTGCTGCCCACTTTCTGTTACTTTTCCCTACGTCGCCTTTTACAACCTCCACAGAAAAATAGGAGGCACGTTACGGGGAACCCCTCCCCCGTTAGGATCCTCCCCTCGTCCGTGGGTGTCGCAAGGGGTGAATGAGGGAAAAATATTAGAAGGGCAGCAGCGCCTTCTAAAGAACTGCTACCTTACACTGCGATGCCCAGGCCGCTTGCCGTGGGGTAATGACAAATAGGAGAGAGGCCGTGTTCATCAGTGGACGATCCGGCTGCTACAGGACAGTACAACACCCGTCGGGAGGCCTACCTACTTCTTGTTTATAACCTTATGGTGAAGTTATTAGTATAGTATAACTTTATAAGGTGCTAAATAACGGCACCTGCCCACGACACGATCGTTCCATAATTGGCTGAACATTTGTTTTATATAAAGTATTGTATTTCTGTTTGTGTTGCGGAATTCAGAGTTATGATAGCATTGTGTGCTACGGTCTACTTGTATCTCATAACATGCGGATGGATGGTTTTCTCTCGGATGATTCATTACATTTTTCAAACATTGTAGAGTTTCATGATTTCTGATTTCTAATTATTTTTTAATCTCTATTAATTTAACTACTTAGTTATCGACTGTTTTGATTTTGAAATATACTTCCGCATAGATTCCAAAACAAAAAAATAATAGAAGAAAAAGACAAACTACAGTCATGCGAAATTTGAGTCATGCGTCATAATGTCATGTTGGCGAAGCGGTTAGAGCATACCTCGGCTATAGGGGTGGATGGCGCGGGTTCGAATTTCGCACACAACTAAAATTTTTCCTCTCGTTTTAATTTTGTGTAAAGTCGTGTGTAATTTTGTATCAAATAGTAGTTACTGTAATCTAAAGTACCTACACCTTCTGATGTTTTTACAAGCTTTTATTTAGTTTCACCTGTCCCCGATGTTTGTCATCAAATTTTGCAAATTAAATTTGATCCATTCCCGGTTACCGGTTGAGCTGAAATTTTGCATGCATGTGTAAATCGCGGGACAATGCAATATTATGATAACATGGTGCTGATCTGATGATGGAGCTGGGACATGGCTAAAGGAACTTCGCAATGAAACGACACAACCTCCTCGAGTTTGAACTCATTTGAATCGCCTTGACGAGTTTTTTAAAATTGTAGTTTTTTTTATTAACAAACCATAATAAAAGATTGTTTGTATTTTTTGTTTTTAAGTAAAGCTTGTTCTCTTCGTCAATTCTTACGACTACTGCAGGAATATATAGAAGGGGGTGCAATTCTAGCCCGGCACCCCACGGAGTACCTAAAATTCAATAACACGCAATTAACACGTGATACTTAATGCCACTACTGGCCTGATTCGAGATATTCTGTAAATATCCGTTATGAAACTACTCGCACGACACAATGGATCGAGCGAGACATAGGTGACGAGGTGAACCACTTATTTTCCTTTATATACAGGCATAGAATAATTAATAGTTGCTCAGGTACAATACAGGTTAGGTATATCTAATCAGCAAGCTTAATGACAATAACAACAAATCAGGATTCCAGAAGGTAACCTTACAAGATCGGTTCAAGGCTTTGAAAGGAATCTGACTTGACAAGCTGCCTAATCGTTTGATAAAATACTCAAAGATACCTGATATTAATTAATTGTAAAGGCACTAATAGAGCATTTATTTTAGGTTACAATAATAAAAAAAAAACATCATAAACTTGTGGATTATGGGCCTGTATCCAGTCACGTGCACTAACTGTCAAAGTCAAAATCATTAAATCATTTTAGGCGTCTAGGGCGCTAAAAAATTATAAAAGGTGTTTTGCCGTAAGCTTATCTTAAGCTAAAAAATGTTTACCAAAAAATTCCACCGACTTCAACAGTCAAAGAAGTCGGTTACATTTATTATTTAAAACTTTTTTCACTCTTTTTAGTGGCCCTGGTTATATACGGGATCCATTGTCATTCATTATCAACGACCATATCATCAAGATGGGAAAATATTTTTCAGTTATTGGACTGTGATTCAAAACAGTTATTTTGATGAAATTTAAATGGGACCAAACAACAGCAACGCCTCCCAAATAAAAAAAGAAATATCGAAATCGGTTCACCTAATCAAAAGTTCTGAGGTAACAAACAAAAAAAAAGAATGATGAATTGAGAACCTCCTCCTTATTTCGAAGTTGGTTAAAAATAGCAGCAATTGTTTTCCTTGAACTAATTCGTATTTTGCCCGTATATAGAGTGCAGATTTCATTACGATAGTCACACAGATTGCTGATATTACGACCACAATACTAATGTACGTAGGCTTTTCTTAGTTTTCTAGTAGTTCTTATGTTCTCAACGGGAAAGTGCACAGATGCATCCGGTCCATGCCCTCTGTCCTCATCCCAACTAGAATTCCGAATAGGAATTCTAGTTTTAATGTTGTTCCCATATACGAATGGGAGTAAAAATACTTTAAGTGTAATGTAATACACATTGATTTTGGTTTTCACCAACTAACTAAGATGACGCGGCGGTACTTTTCTTACTACTTATGAAGGTACCTGCGTAGGTACCAACTATTCTGTTCTATCTACCGCCACTCTCGCGAACATAAGCCCATTCTCATGACTAACAAAGTATTAGAGGCGACAGACGTCGTCACTTTGTTTCACTAACTACGCTTTAAACTGTGACAGAGCCATAAAGGTCGCCATAAAGAGACGTCCGGTAAGACATTACTTAACAATTCGTGAGGCAGCCGTTCACAATAGTAAGTTCCGTTAGTATGTCCTTACCCTAAAATGTTTAGGAGAATGGATACAAGTTTCTGCATTTTATTTTGTATTATTAAAAACACGACATTAGTACATAAGGAACGTTATATGAGTTCCCGATTAATACTCGAACAAGTCCATGGTTGGATCTATCCCCGGCGCAGGCTTGAGCTTCACCGCATGATGGTAGGGCATTTTGCGAATGCTCGACTGGCTAGCTACCACCCTCAAGTAGAAAATCTCAGCACCTAACAGTATGTTCCGGCAGCCAGTCCCTGAGAGCCAGTAACATTACAGGCACTTGCGACTTAACAACTGTATGGCGAAGTGCAATTTGTCACTGACGAAATGCATCTGTTAGGCAGAGGTTAGTCCGCTTAACATCAGTTGGGCCTAGGGCTAGTGTTCCTCTACAATTACTATTAAAAAAAAAGTAAGTTAGTACGAAATAAAATCCCCAAGACCCTGTCAGCTTCATCTTTTAATTAAATTTACTGTTGATATGTAATCACTATTTATCATATTAGATGTGATGATTATACATATATAATATTGTCTAATGTACATATTAATATATACGTACAATACTATAAGTACAATGTTTGCCTACGCAAGCAGCTCGAATTCTTCGGCCATATCACTAGAAAAGAGAGGCATAACCTGGAGCAGCCCATGGTAACTGGCAAGGTGGATGGCAAGCGCCCAAGGGGTCGTAGCCCGTTGAGATGTTCGGACCAAATCCGCACAGCTTTGGACTCCAACCTACACGACGCACTCCATGACGCCAAGGATAGGCATAAATGGCGGGAAACCGTCAAGACGAAAGTACTCCAGAAGCGGGGTAATTACGACCCTCAGTAATTGGAGAACGCAGCGAAGAGGAGACATATTAATATTTCAATATTGTAGAAAAAAACCTAAAAAGATTATTATTAGTGTTTACTTAAAAGTCTAATGTCATGTCCTCCAAAACCTGTCGTTTCTATTTTTAATCTAGAAGTCTGATAAGGCTTTCATACTCGAATGTATTGTTAAATGTCAGTCAAGGGGTCAGTGATGCTTCAATATGTTGAAACATAGGAATGTATTCACTTGAAATATTCCGTATCTATATCGTGCATATTCAAATATATGTGATTTAATAATAACTTATTGAAAGTAAAGTTCTTAATAAATGTAACAACGTTTCTTTAAAAAAAATATTTTCAAATAAAATGGAACCGATTTTCAACACTGAGAAGTATGAAATAATTTGTGGAAGTCGGTACCATGCTGATGACCACGGGCCTCACATTAGCATGATCTGACTTCCACAAGTTATTTGATAGTTTTCAGTGTTGAAAGACAGTTCCGAATGTTTTTGCTCTTTGAAGCGATAAAGACGGCTCCCAGATCATTCACTAGACTAAAAAAATTTTCATCGTCGACAACAGAAAATACCATTAAATCATCCAGATATGCGAGTTATAAACTACTGAACTAATTTGATGAAATTTATATGGGGGACACTATATACTTTCCAGTAAAAAAAGTCATAGAGTCGAACATAGTACCTCCTCCTTTTTTTGGAAATTGGTTAAAACAATCTAATTTTCACTGTTGAAAAGTCTTGTACGTAACCGGCCTGTGAAATAGTCATTGTACTTTAGTCGTAAAAGGTAATGTTTATTGTAATTACCTAAGTATTTCTAAACATCAACTTACATTTTTACGAAACGACATATTCGTTTTCTCTACCGATTTAAACTGCGCACAAAACTTTATCCAAATTTTCACCATCACGAAGTATTACTAAACAAGTTAAAACACTTTAGTCTTTTATAGTCTTACAGTTCTATAGCATCTATATCTAATCTATAACATAGAACAACCTTTTCTTGATTTTTAAAATGATAAATTATTATAATATTAAATTAATAAATTGCAGCAAGGCAAGACAGTTTAGTAGGGTCGCTTAATGCAATGTACAGATCTTTATGGATGACATCAATGTTTACTAAATGATTTCAACGCTTTTTTGTATGAGACATCAGTTATAAGTGGAGAGGAGATACAGGCTGTTTATTTTATAGTTAAGGCTAGAGTGCTCGTGGTTCTTTCCATATAACCGTAATTTTGTCATATTTTCAATACTAAGTGCGCAAACTCGGTGATACTTTGCATGTATGTCCTTGAGCTTAATATCTACGCTTCTGGTTTGCCAGATTTGCGGAAAATTAGGTATTAAGAAAAATAAATCGAAAAATAGTTTATATGGGAATTTTAATTTTGACATTTAGGGATAAAATAAATATTAAAATGATAGTTCAAAAGTACCTATTATAACAATACTGTGCGCATGGTAGGTACCGACTTCGATAAGTTATTTCACACTTTTGAGTGTTGAATTTTTCACTCTTTTTAGGGATCGATTGTCATTCACTGTCAACGACTATGAAATCAAGATAGGAAAATATTTTTCTATATATATATATTCTATACACTTTTGGGTGTTGAAGTCGGTTAAACTTTTTGCAAAAAAATATATTTTTCTCAGTTTTTAGTGACCTTACGGAACATTTTGCTACTTACGACATCGATTATGATTCATTGTTCACGACTATATCATCAAGATAGCTAAATATTTTTCAGGTATTTTAGTGTAACTCAAAAACAGCTTGACCAATTTCGATGACATTTAAAATGCGACCAAACGACAAACAAGGAATGATCACCTTTCAAACAAAAAAATAATTTTCAAAATCGGTGCACCCAGTCGAGAGTTCTGAGGTAAAAAAAAATACAGACGAATTGAGAACCTCCTCCTTTTTAGAAGTCGGTTAAAAACTAGCAAACCAGAAGCTTAGATATTAGGCTCAGTCATATGGACACTTGGTATTTAAAATGACGTTACATGTTGGTGAGGAAAACGCTCCGTGAATTCTACTCTTAAATATTACCTAGTAAGTAATTACCTATGCAAATTAGTATGATAATAATGTAGAGTCACATGGCAAGCAGTATATACCTACCTAGTTATAATATAGCATGGTTTATAGATATATGAAGCAAGTATACTTACCTTCTTATATTATTTGCATTTGAATGAGTAAGCAGATGACGCCGGTGTTTTTCATGGTGAATTGTATAGGTAAGTATGACTTCATTGTAATATCTTAGCAGAATAAGAAAAGAAAATTTTCCTTATGTCCGGAAAAACGTTCGGTCTATTAAGAAATCAGGAAGTTAAGTGATTTTATCTGAAATTATGAGTTAGGGACATTTGATATCTCCTTGTTCCGAAAGTTTCAATTATTGTATAGTTTATAGTGCATTTTAATCTAACTTGTAAGAAATCTATCGAAAACAATCAGTTCTATATTACTATTCTAATGATACACTAAAATTAACATATAACTAATATTTTAAAATTTATAAGTATATTTGATTTTTTAAATAATTTCTATGGCATATGTGGTCGAAGGTGGTGTTCTGGCTAACCTAGAATTATTGGCTCTCAAGGACAGCTGTCGTTAGTAGCTTGTCGACAGATTTCTACTTAAGGTTCATTGTGCAGTCCAAAATAATGCTAGGATTACATATTTGGTTATATATTGTACACCTACACCTGTGTGTAGAAATAAATGGTCCTTGCACTAGGCAGGTAGGTGTAATGTGTCTCTCACAATATTACTCAATCATTGTGAATTACGCATTCTTTGTAAAAACCTTGAAGTTTATCTCAGAACAATCGACAATCAACTTAATCACTAAAAAGACGTAGATTAACATTCTGCACTAAAGTAATCACATACAATAAAATTACTTTTCATAGGTAAGCAGTGACCTACCTACTTCCTTCGTAGTTTTAATTCAAACTTTACCGCGCTTTCTTGAATCCGTTTCTAAGAAATTTATCCTGAATTGAAACTCAAATGTTCACTTACATCTGCATATCCTCAAAATAAATTACTTAATTATACTGGGAAAAAAACACTTCACTGTTATCTTCCACATTTTACAACACACCACATTTCCAGAAACTTCTCTCAATTGCTACTATTTCTTGTCTCACCTCAAAATTGGCATCTTCTGCCTCGAGCAGTTGGAACTCCATGGTTCGATCTGGTCTCGAGCATAGAAGAGCCGTTGATATTGATTTAAAAGATTAGCGCGCGGAGTCGCGTGCGTTCGGCCGCGCGCTACAACGCGTTGTTCGTAAACTAAAGCGTGGGGCGACCATGACTCGCCATTTCCTCACCTTATCGAGATCGACGTCTTTCGTTACCTTGGAAGTCTTGGAACATGCGGAACGGAGGCATAGATAAAATAATAGCTTGTTTGCAAACAAAGTGTATAATATTATTAATGAAATGAAATGAAATATATTTATTTACTATTACGTATCACTTCTTCTATATGCATATTAAATCAAATTATATAAGTACCTGTGGGGAGCCGGGATAGAATTTCACCTCCAATTTCATCCCGTGGGTGTCATAAGAGGCGACTAAGGGAAAAATACCGGAAGGTGAGGAGGAGCACTTTCTGAGGAACTGTTATCTTATTCTGCGATCCCCAAGACGTCTGCCAAGCGTGGGTATTATGGCAAAACATATTGTTTGATACAATAAATCAAATTAAGTTTCTCACCTTATCAGGGTTGGCGTCCTCTAATTCGAGCAAACGGAACTCCATGAGCTCTATTTGGTCCCGAGCGTCGCGCAGCGCATCGGCGAGCCGCGAACATTCGCGCGCAGACGCGCTCGCTCGGTCGGACGCCACGCGGCAATTCCCACATGACTGCAAAAGAAACCGTTTATTAATACTTATATATCATTAATTATACTTTTATATATTTTAGAAGAAGCACTATATAATACTTCCATACTATATTTAACTAGATACCTGTTAACAGCAATACACCTGTTTACTTTCGCGCTTTGAATGTTATATACGTCAGATTAGAGACTGCATGGTATCAGAGATAAATAACATAAATTATCATAAAAGTGGGTACACTCAGATTAGGGTTTCGGAAAAATTCAAAGTGCTCAAAACGTGACGTAGAAATTGTCACTAATAAAGATCTTATCTCAAACATAGTTGAAGTAGATATATCGCACTTCTAGATATAAATAAATTTGTTTATCGATCACCTACCAGTTATTAAAAAAGTGCCTACTTCAGAAATCCAAACTAACATTTGTTTTTTCCCTGCCACACATTATTTTAACCTATGTACCACTAGCGGTGTAGACAGAAGTGCTTTTTTTTTAACTAATTTACTATAGGTTTTAATCACTGTCTCACCAAATGGTTACTAATAAAGCAATATTGTGGTCGCATCAATTGATCCGACTAAACCTGGAATGAGAAAGGTCTCATTCCAGGCCAGGTCCCTCAAAGATAGGTGCCGGAACACACTTTAGGTACTTGGCTACATGGTTCCTACTTGAGAGTGGGGGTTATGCAGGGCACAATCGTAAAATGACGGCTCAATTTTTGTAAGTACTTCCTACTCGTACCTAACATTCTGAACCAAATTATTTTAATTAAGTAACCTACGAATAAATATGTAAAGGATTGTAAGTTAAGCTCAAAAACAGCAGAAGGCAAACCTTATCGCGGCGGGCGTGGTTTAACAAGTGTACCGTGCGCCACAACAACATTACCTTGACGCGACCAATCAGATGTGATCATTTCTAAGCGCCAAATTAATAAACCAAACAAATTGAATTTGGAAGATTTGCGTGTTTTGTTGCGAATTTGATGAGTTCGAAATCAAAGAGAAATACATTTCTTTACTTATGTATTCTTAGTTTAATTCATTAGTGGTGTCATCGAGAATAAACATTTTTTTAACGGATATCCTTTCGTGTAAACTTAGTGTCACCCTACGCTATGAGTCTACATAGCACAATGCGAGTGACGCAAGAAGCAAGCGCCAATAGTTTAGTAGGTGACAAAATGTTCAGTATATTGCAATACCGACTGCTTGACATTATAAACTCTTGAATATGCGATGCTACTCAAGATTCAAGGTCGTAAGGATTCCGAGGCAGACTCATACTCGTGAATATCTTACTAATATAATAAAGCCTTCTCACGGGCGGGCATCTTCTATCTATACTTATATTTAATTACATTTTGTTTAATCGTTCTCAAAAATCGTACAAGTGCGAGTTTAAGTTTAGCGAACAATTAAATTATTTTCTAGAGTAATTCATTACAATACAACTGCTATATGATACGGTAACGAAATATAAATGTTGTAGCATGATTTAGGGGACGATTGACTACCTATAATTATGCTGTCGTCATCTAGAACTTAATGATTATAATAGAGGACGTTACTTTATAATTATGTACTTGATTTTTTTTTATTTATTTTAATAAAATAATATGATGTAACTTAAAAATGTACAATTTATGCAATTTTTCCATTATCTGTGCTACGAGTATAAGACGTTGCTTCGTACCAAATTTCAAGATTCTGAGTTCACAGGAAGTAACCTGTAGGTTTTGATTCCATTGCGAGTGTCGAAAATTTGCGGCATAAACGGCTGTATCTTTTGAATGAAGATTATTATTATCATTATCTTTTGGCTTAGAAGTTTGATTTTTTCATAGCTCTAAGGGACAGTAAACCTGAGTTTTTGATATGAATTTCAGCTTGATACCTCCTCGAGTTCCTGAGAAAAAGGGTCTTAACAGACAAACGGTTAACAAAGTGATATTTTCATTCAAAATATACATATTATATCACAATATTACGAGAAAAAATTTGTAATACGCAAATTTTTCCTCTCATGAAAATTACAATTTCGTTACAAAAAAAGTATAATACTACTATAATTTTTCCTCTCTTTTAATATTGTAATGTTATCCGCAGATCATGCGTAATTGCAAAAATACAAATATTATAATTAAATTTTGTTGTAGCACGGAACCCTCGGATCACGATCCGAACTAGAACTTAGCCGGTTTAATATTATATATGTCTTAGAAAATAGTCTAAAAACACGTAAATTATGCAAGGCTTATAGGTGGTTTTAGTGAAGGCATAGAGAAAAGTACTAATACAATTCTCTATGGTGAAGGTTAATTGCTTGGTTTATTTAGAAACAATTGCCTTAGATGGCCTACGCCCAAGGCGTTTAGCTCTGTAGACATTAAAGTTTTTATTTCTTACTTTAGACATACGTACTCACAATTTTTAATAAAAAAAACAGCACCGCACTTTATAGCTTTGTTCCTTTTGGCGGCAATTCTGGCGGCCCTTATGTCATGACAAGTTTCATGGCATAATGGCCGCCAAAAGTCAAATGGTTGCCGATTCAGGAACGCAGAAGTGCTATAGCACAGAATAAAAAGGACTTTAGCGCTAAACTTCTTTCGTACACAATAACCTAACACCCTAACACTGACAAAATTGGAACCACAAGTGGGATTCGAATCCCGTTCGTGGTTCATATTTTTCCTTACGTCGTAATTTAGAAGGCTTATGTTTATCGTATTTTATGTACTGCTCTCGCTTGTTTTACTCCATTTCGCTTTATCATAAAAATATACTTTTTAAATTATTGTCTTATTATACTTACAATTATAATGTTCTATTTGCGTATATTCCTCAGGGGTTCGGGTAAATCACTTGAAACATTCTCACGCAACGAAAAGGGTATAATAGTAAAAGTTCTCACACAAATTTAGAACACAATGCAGTAAAATATTAAATAAACAATAACAATTGTGATCACGGGATCGAGTAGGTAGGTATACCTCACGTGTCGCGGGTGATTTGCTATTTGTTTTCTCTTTCTCTCTCCTTATTCGCGCGCCGACGGAGTTGTGCGAAGAAAACCGATCGTCCACGTATTCAAAAACAGCTCAAAAATTAAGCTCGCGCTACACTATTATATATTATTACATATATACAAAAAGAATGAGTTCTTCAATATAGAGATATTATTTTTATTATAAGAATGAATATAATAGGTAGGTATATGTGCCGGGTAATAGTGTCACCTCTCCATATTATCCCGTGGGTGTGGTAGGGAAAAATACTGGAAGGTGGGCAACAGCGCCTTCAAAAGAACTGACAACTTCTACTGCGATCCCCAAGCCTGCCAAGCGTGGGGATTATGACAAATCCCCACAATAGAAGGAGACATTGTTTTTTGACTTTCTGGTGGAAATAATGATATGAATTATTATAAGTAAAAACAAGCAAAGCAAATTTTACGCTTCTGCTCATCATGCCTCTGTAGAGGAGAGGACTTTGAATACATAAAAATGCTTCGTACATATAGGTACATACCTTAATGGCCTTGAAAATGAAACAGGCGGCCTTTATTAGCCTGACACAGACAGGCACTAACTTTGAGGTTCAACCTTCCAAAAGTTTCTGATGAATGGGGCACTAAGGACCCAATTCTCAAGTTTAATGAAATTAGTTCGGTTAAAACAACGCATAGTTGCATTAATTATAAAAGTTTTGTAGCTAGAACCTAACCTAATAGGTAGGTACCTATTGAGTTTTTTTTATTTAATTGTGAACGAACAAGCACGAGGCCCACCTGATGTTAAGTGGACTAATCTCTGTCTATAACAGATGCATTTCGTCACAAATTACGAATTGTACTGTACCCTTCACTTTGTGACATAAGTACAGTTGTTAAGTCTCATTTGCCTGTAATTTTACTGGCTCTCAAGAACTGCTGCCTGACTATGGGTTACGTTAGGATAATATTTTTTTTCATTGTAGCTAATATTAAAAAAAAAATTCAGAAAACATCAAATTATTATTTTATGAAACCTTTAGGTATTGTAACATATTATATAATTATAGGGTCCTTTTTATTTTGTGATATAGTTACGAAACAAATTTAGTTCCGGATAAATATCTAGCTAAAGTCTAGACCAACGTGACTTCAAACACTACTTAGCCTAGCCGGAATAGTTTTCGTTGCGTTTCGCTTCTACACAAAGCATCTTCAGGAGGTCGTGCTTGACTCTACGAGCTACGAGCCCACGATCAAGAATAAAATATCTGTTGTAATCATTATGTGATTTTATAAAATTTTAAGTTATTGTTTTCTGAAAATATTTATTTGTATTAATTATGGATTTCAGTACATACAGTACAGTATAACAGCGCAATAATATCGTTATAAATTTTATTGGATCTCCTGTCAAGTTACAGCAATTAGCGCGAATTGGTAAGTTCCATAGATTAAAAACATATGTCATGCGTCAGTCCACAGACAGTCGAGGCGTGTTGCCATGTTCATGCGCTGCCGCCACAGAGGTAACAAAAGGAACAATAACAGAAGGTGACCAGCAGAGCTTTCTGAAGAACTGCCATCTGCGGTCACCAAGACGCCTGACAAGCGTAAGGATTGTATCAAATATTCCCTTACGGCGGCGTAGGCCTTTGTTCACTGAGTAGAAATCTTAGCTGTTGATACAATATAATACTAACCCACATATCGTTGAGCGGCTGCGGCGAGAGAGAGGCGGGCGCGGACGACACCGCCGAGTCCTCGTCCGACGGAGCCTCCTGCAACAACCATCGTCATCAGCATCCTGTTTACCGTCATAACCATCATAAAGAAGATCATTATCACCGAAATATATCGGCAATAGAAAGCATTACCAAACAGCTTTGCATCAGCAACAATCGACACCAATTTATTTTTACAATTATGCCCTGAATACTGGATTACCATACCTCGCAGGTCGCATCGTATCTATATCGCCACAGTTGCCTTGGGGATGAACCGTTTGTTGATATAATTATTTATTTATAGGAAGACCTATAGTTTTTAATTACAATTTTAATAATATTTTAAAGATAAACACCGCAAGAAAGCAAGTTACAGATCTTCACGTTTAAAAAACAATTCAGAAAATAGGAACTAACGCGAGCATGCATTTCCTTATAATTTAATGTAAATTTCCGCCAAATCACGCCTAAGTTTTTTATAATTATAATGATATGATAAATTTATATAAAACAGTTTGGACAAAATAGTTTATAAAATACACAGTTAAGCAGCCGCCTCGCCGGCGCCGAGTTCACGCTTGTGCAGAATATATTTAATGACATGTCATTATCTCTTTACCTAAATTGTAAAATTATATAAAATATGTTAATTTTATTACAAAATAAGGCGCCAATGGCGATATAGATACGGTGCGAACTGCGAGGCACGGTATGGATGGAGATCGTCTGCGCAAAGCAAACCATTAAATTCCGCTCCTACAATTTCCTCAGAGCAATGTGACTATACACATTGCTTAGCGATTTTTTGGTTGTGAATGTGAACCATATATATAAAATTAGCTGTCCAGCCGTGGCTCTGCCCACGCGTATTTCGGTTATCGCAGCAAAAACATAAACCTCTTTTTGCGCAGTTAGATAAAAACTATCCTATGTCCTTCCCTGGGTCTCAAACTATTTCCATGCCAAATATCATCCAAACCGGTCCAGTAGTTTTTAAGTTTCTTCGTTGCATACAAGAATACAAAAACACAAATCTTTCCTCTTTATAATATTAGTATAGATAGAGTTAATACGATACTCGTAAGATTCAATTCACACCGAAGTAGTAGCGAGTGACAGCGCAGCGGCCGGAAATTTTACTGTCATACCATTTTCGATTTTGCTAATATCACAATAATGTATAGGATGAAAGAATTGACTGGGATGGGCCGCGGCGAATTGTACAAGTGTTTCAATCAGCACTATGGATTGTAATATTAGAGGCGAAGACGAAAATGGTTTGACAGTAAAACTGCCGGTCGCTGCCTCTTCGGTGGAAATCGAGCCTAAAGTACAGTAGTGCTGCCATACGTAGGTACCTAATCCACGCTTCTTCTCTTTTTACGAGTACTCTACTTATCTCTTACAGTTCACTTACCCTGTAAAATGTTTCTTTCCTATGTTGTATATCCGTTTTCAGATCTTCACGGTTGCTCTTTTCCTTTCCCTGTAACAAGCAAAAAGGAACTTAGCTAGATATCCATTTGTAATCGTATAATATCATTTTCAGAAACCGTCTGAGGCGCTCCCTAGAGTCAAGAGAGGCTTTTTCGTGACCACTACCATAAATAATTGAACTGAGTGCATGGATTGTTCCGTATTAAGCCCAATATGTTCCTTTTCCTTTTTTTTTTATTTACGTGTGAAAAATGCATTTACGCTTTCCCGTCCACCTCGTGAAAGATGGCCGGGATATGTCGGGCTCGACACCAACTACCCCCACCATCAACTGAAAATATTTGTATTATATATCTGATTTCTCTCCTGAGTCACAGAATACCCCGAGAAAATTAAAAAGCAATGGCATGTTAAGGGAAGTTCTAGAAATATTTTAACTGATTTAAAAAAAACGAGACAGTTCTGTATATTTTTGAACGAGGTATCTAAATCTACATATATTTTCATCGATTGTGAATCTATTTTGGATGGTTGGGTATAGTATAGCTACCTTTCAAGTTAGTCCTATTGATATTTAATCAACTTTGACCGAATAGTTTATACGACACTCAATTAACTGAAAAAGTATAGTGTTTAAATCAGCTAGTACCGACATCCAAATTTTTTTCACACTTTAACCGTTGGAATAACTGTATATTTTACAAAATATTTTTTTCTCACAGCACTTTATTTCCTTGTAATTTTATCCACTACGGAATGTTTTCTTTCCTCATTTGACATTGATTTAGGTTTTTTTTTATGTGAGTGTGACGGAACAAGCTCGAGGGTCCACCTGATGTGAAGCGGTTACCTCTGCCTATAACAGATGCATTTCGTGAAATATGACGAATTGCACTGCACCCGTCACCTTGAGCCATATGCCTGTAATTTCACTGGCTCTCAAGGACTGCTGCCGGAAGACACCGTTAGGTGCTTGGCGACAGATTTTCAACTTGAGGGTGGTCGCTAGCCAGGCGGGCATTCACAAAAAGCCCTTCAATCATGCGGTGAAGCTCAAGCCCGCGGCGGGATTCGAACCATGGACCTGCTGCGTGGCAGTCCATAGCCAATGCCACTGAGCCATCACTGCTTCAAAAACCTATATGAAAATCCTGTTCCATGACAAATTAGCTCGTAAGTGTATGATTGCAATAGCACGCCTTCAGCTTGAAAAGCATATAAGCAAGACGCTACTTGGTCATATTCCTTCCAATTGGTCAAACTGCAAGCTAGATGTAACTCGAACACTACAACTAGGTACATGACCGATTTCTGATAGTGGAGACCTCTTGATCTATTATGTCTTAGTCTGTTGTGCCACAGATTAAGTTATAGCTATTTAATAATATGGACTTCGGTCCATGACTAATGGTTAGGCAACTTGATTAGGCAGTTTTGTGCTGACCTGGTTTTAAAAGAGTTATAAGTTATTCTTATGATTCATGCGATTAGATGCCGGTTTTACTTAGTTGCTATGTTATCTTATTGGGTACCTCCAGTGATTCATTAGATTAGGCTCGATACGAATATTTACAACTTTAACCTTTGGATAGTAAAGCCTGAGGGATACCTAATTATAAGTGCACTGTTTGGATGGGAGCAATACAACGCACCACCTTGACCAGGATTCCACCTACTAACGTCCAACACAGTGCACGAGCTATGCAATGTACCCAAGCCTTCATCTTCATATCTTTTCAATCTTTCACCGACACGGCTTTACGGAAGACCAGCGCTGGTTGAACGATTAGCATAACGCTGAGTTGAGGCCGGTTTTGCGACAATAGAAGTATGTTTCTTAAAACTAAAAAATTACAAAATTTCAAATTATTTGTAAATCATTCCGTTCACTAGCTAGAGGCCCGTAGCATACAGACAGGCGGATATATATAGTAGAGTCTCATTAATAGCTCCCTTTTGCCCTTTGGGTACAGCATGTTAAAAATCAGCATCGAAATATGGTCAGACAGAATTACTACGAGACAAGGCAACCAACAGTAACGCACACATTGCCCTCGTCCGTCGCGGATTAAAGAAAAACAAATATATGTTAGTCATTAGTCTCGTCAGTATAATTATTAATTATACATAAATAACATTACACGTAATAGAGTTTCACGTAATCAATGTTACAGGCTTACAGTTAATAATTTACTTAGAGTGTGGAGAGGAAGTAATTACAAAATATTAATAATAACAAAGTAGCAATTGAGTCAGCTATCATTGCTCCATAAATTACTACAGGCGTTGAATATTAATTTCACCGTTTCAAGTATCTTGTATCGTTTGTTTCCTTCGCATAATACGAGTTTGGACTAGATTAATGATTAAACATCACGTAACAAAACGGTTTTAAACAAATCTATGTTACATATCGCCTTGCGTAATGATCTCAATTGTTTAGACAAGTTGGATTTGAGTCGGCCGGAATACAATCAATCTTAGCTAAAATATGGTTTACCATTTTAGATGTTTAGTAACGAGATTGAACGGGAGCGATTGAAATCAGTGAATGTTTTTGTTTTATGACAACAAAACATGTTTCATTCTTAATTAATATATTCAGGCGTTACTTTGCGGAAATCCATTTTTAATAATAACAAATACTATAAAAACATTACATAAACCGAATAAAATAAAAATATATCAAGTGACAATTCCGCCAAAAAAATAAAATTTATTTTCTATATCGTGCGCTTTAGAGTCAAGAACTCCCTACGCAAACGAATACGAAACGCTTTGAAAATAACTCTTTGGCCGCGTGGCGTTTGTGACGCGTCACGTCGGCTTCAGGAAAACTAGGTAGAATTGTCACTAGGTATATTTTTTAAGTGTAATTTACCTAAAAAAAGCCGTGTATGTAATGAATCTACAAATTGAAAAATCTGGAAATAACCAGTTAGTTACTTCACTTTGAAAACTATCACGAGTTTTATCCATGTTAACTTATTATGAAACGGCTAGGACCCGCGTTATATTTACCGGAAAGTTACTGTTACAATTAATTTATCAACCTTGTAAGTAACAAGTAACTACACAATGACATTCTAATGATTTACCAATGTTCTCCTTGAGATGACATGCTATAGAACAGCACTCCTCCATTTGGAGATTTTCTGTGGGAGTTTAAAAGGCGACGATGGTATAAAATACCAAAAGGTGGGCAGCAGTGATTTCTAAAGAACTGCCATCTTACACTGCGATCCCCAAGACGCCTGCCAAGCGTCGGGACTATGGCAAACCTGCTCTAATAGCGGAAGGAATTGTTCAATAGGCATTCAGAAAATGCCTTACACCATCCGATACAGGTCAAGTTAGTGCTACTGAATCACTCATTCGAGGAAAAGGTACCTATTAGATTATCCATTTTCTTATCCCATCACAAATGTGAGACTTCGACCCCTAGCTCATAGAAAGCTATCAGGCAACATTAGCAGCAAGGCAAGACAGGTATTAAACACATAGTTGCTAATTTACCATACACGACAAGACGCGGGACCTATACGGTGAGTCCTTATACGGCTATCTGGATAGCTGAAGATAAATCACACCACGTTTATCAAGGCGGATATATGGGTATACGCCTTTATAATGACCGTTTATGTTTTACCTTTGTACAAACAAACGCTTACGAGTCTACTAAAGAAATCGGAAAAGTGAGAGTCGAGCCTTATTCTATATTATAAATCGGCACAGCAACAATCCGTAAAAGAAATATCTTAAAAACACATTGCGATTTGACATGTAATTTATTTTTTGTTTATAACATTTCTGACTTGTTCAAAATTTAAGTGTGGGCGTAGATACTTATATAGAAACTTATTTATTTCTTACTACACAAATATTTTCATAGAGAACCTACCTTTTTTGATGATTGTTAAAAATAAACAAAAAGTTATTGATGAGGCGTAATTTTCACTAGATATATGTATTATGATCTATAACATTTTCTAAAGGTTTTACTACAATATTAATTTAGATGTTTTCTTAAAACATTTTTAAAATATTTGTTGTTATTTTAAAATATGAATTGAAATAAAATATCTTTTCCTCATAGTCATTTGATGCGAGAACTTCAAAACATTTACCTGCTGAAGAGGTGAATATATTGTTGGTGTTTCGTCCTTTACCGGATATATTTCTGTACTCAAAAAAACTGAAACGCATAGTACTTATAGAACTTACTGTGCCGTGGAAAACAAAAATACTTACTTACCTAAAGACTACACAATATAATCAAACAAATATAACGACTTAACAAATTAATTAACTAAAAACGATTATGTAGTTAGGTTTTTATATGCAGTAGAGGCTGTGGAAGTCCGAGCAAGGGGTATACCAGCGAAGTCCCTTTATAACCCACTAAAATACCTGGGCCTGTCAAGAACAACTAATACTTCCATACTAGAACATGCATCCGAGGCGGCATCAGATCTTGCTAAACTTGGTTAGGCAGGGGAGTAGGCTCGAGTGGTGAAGGACAGACATTGATGCCTACATAAAGAGGCCCTTAACCATACTCCCTGGGTTGCGAGTCTCAGGCACCTGATGACTTGACACTAAGGCCACTTCCTCTGCAACGCGGTGAACCCAGCACCCGCACGTTGAATCCATGGAATGCTAAGTATTTTTTTTTCAACCAGCGGTGTGCCTTTATTAACAAAACACAACGAGCAACATAGACAATACCATAGCTACTACAATAAAAGCATTAAGACAACCCATAAGTCAATGCAGACTCACAGGCAGTCCAAATACTCCAGCCCACTCCCAGCAGCGTGCCCAGCATGGTGGTAGCATTGCCCAGTTGAATTCCAATGCTTATTCGTTGCGCCAAATAGGTGCCAGCATTTTGATCACGTGTCGCATGTTAGTAAATCGTCTCTATTACCCATAATACTTTAAATAATGGAAATCGAATCTACAATAAATTTTGTGTAGTTGCTAAGTCCTTTCCGATACAAACAGGATCGGATACTAGGTATTTCCTAAATTTATAAAGATAAGGTAATTCTGTCACTTGTGACCAGGCATAAAAACAGCAAGAGGTATGACCGTGATCCATCTGGCAGACTTGTTCACTCGTTTACATATTCGTGAATGTTGCAATAACAACACAATGAATACCGCCAAACAGCCATTCGTAAGCGCATCATGGCCTCTGCTAGCTAATATTGCTGCCTTTGAATAAAACCTGCTGCATAATTTTAATTATGCACATCTAACATGGACAATTTATTTTCGTAAATCCGGTTTTGATTTTCTTAGGCTAATGTCAAGATTGCTTTGTTCATTATAATATTTATTTATTTTTATTTATCAAGTGGTATGTGCTTCGTCTAGAAAGAGTTTGTCTTGGTGGGTAACACCACCGTATTGGAGTGTTAGTGTGTAAACACTAATTCTGTGATCAAGCGTGAAGAGCGATTTAGATAGTGGACGACCGAGATATAAGATATAAATCTTTTGAAGCGCTTGTATAGCATAGTTTGCTTAACCGTTCAGCTAAGTTGCAACGTCCACTGCGGTCAATAGTTGGATGGGTGACCGCTGGTGACATTACTACTGAGCGCTTCCGTGCTTCGGAGTGCACGTTAAGCCGTCGCGTCGGTCCCGGTTGTTGTCTTAGGCTGGCAGTCGTTATAGCGTGGTGGTAGGGCATTTTGCGAATGCCCGCCTGGCTAGCTACCACCCTCAAGTAGAAAATTGTCGTCAAGCACCTAACGGTGTTAGCCTGAACAAAACCTTCGACCACATCATCACTTACCTTCAGGTGAGATGGTGGTTAAGTGGATCACAAGCCCGTATTTTGTCATCTGTGCTCAAGGCAAGACCACGTAGCACTCCATACACTGGCCATTGGGTCATCGAGACATTTCCTCTCATTATGTGTTTGTAAATATTCGATTTGATTGTTAAGGCTAGAGTGCTCGTGGGACTTTCCATACAAACTTAGTTTCGTCATAATATTTTAAATACTAAGCGCTCAAACTCTCTGGTTTACTATATTTTCGAAAAATTAAGGTTTTAAAAATATATACTTATAGGTATATATACAATACATAATCGTTTTGTATTGGAATTGTTATTTTGACATTTAGGGATAAAATAAATAATAAATCTAAAAACTAGCAAACCAGAAGCATAGATATGAAGCTCAGCAATATTCATACAAAATTTTACCGAGTTTGGACACTTGGTATTTAAAATTTGACGAAACTAAGTTTGTATGGAAAACGTAGAATTTTCCGTACATCTTAAGCCCCAGAATAGGATATTATTACTTTACTATGTGTAGGTACATTAAACTCTGTTAAAGCATAGCTCGTGCGGATCCCTTGTCTGATCGTAACCTTGTATTTGCTTAGCGAAAGTTGTAGAAAGTTATCAATTTGAAGATCACCAGCGCCGCCACATCGAATTTGCACGATACAATCGTTCTAAATATGGTCCGTTAACGTTCGATGGATCGATAAGTAAAGCGCATATTAATTATACATAATGTCTTATGGATTAATAATTAAAATAAGCCGTAGGGTTAAAATTGCACCCTATATCTTCCAGTGGAAAGGAAAAAAAAACATACTAGAATATGGACAGTAGCGCTTGCTATAGAACTCACCAAGACACCTGACGAGAGTGTGGATTATGGCATACACCCCCCGTTTTGTATGGGATTGTAATATAACATGTACGTGGCCCACCTGATGTTAAGCGGTAACCTCTGCCTATATGATATGACGACCTGCACACCGCCCTGAGACATTCATGTGCCTGTTTATTGGCTCTTAACGACTGCTAACAGAGTCCAGAACACACTGGTGCTTGGCGACAAAATGACATTTTTTACTTCGTTAGGCTGTTGATGACGATTGGTAACATACGAGTAAATACAGATTTTTTGTGTTTCTTCTCGAAGGCTGGACATGGATCCATCTATTGCAACGAACCTAATGCTGTTCGGCAGCTGTTCAGGACAGTCAGTTCATAGACACCATTGTATAGGCTTAGTCTGATACGATCATAACTCTCCAACAGACAGTAGCCAGAAGCAAGGAATTTCCCTGTTTTTTACACTTCTATCCTAGTTTCTTAACTGTGCTCCCCCCCTGGTGAACACAGCCTCCCCTATTTAGGGGGTAATTGCCATAACCCCCCCGCTTGGCAGGCAGCTCAGGGATCTCAGTGTAAGATGGCAGTTCTGTTCTGCTGCCCACCTTCTAATATTTCTCCCTTAGTCACCTCTTACGACACATACTGGAAAATATGGGAAAAGCTATTCTATCCCCGCACCCCACGGGATATGATTCGGGACCCCAAGGGGAAATACTACGCTACGCACACCATATAATAAAAATGCTGTCACCCCATCAGATGGCACGTTACGATCCTGTAATTTCAGCAGGTACTAGATCCGGTCCTGGAGGTGTACAGAAAGTGAATTGAAATAGAATTCAAACTACTGGAAAACGTTTTGTTGTGAATCGACGATATATCGATAGACTTGACTCGAATACAAAGTGTATTCGAGAGTGAAGCTTGACCCACAAATACATCTCACGCACTTTCAACGTAAGCACTTAGGCCGGTCTTACACTTTACATCTTAAATATATAATCACTAGCTGCACGCCGCGGTTACACCCGCATGGTGATGGATGATTATGATGAACAATATCCTGTGCTAATCCAGCGCCTCATCTACTTCCATCCTGACACATTCATGTTTTTTGTAACAAAAAAACTACACATTTAATAACATTGAATCTAATTAAGTAATTTAATAACAATAACAGTCAACATTGGCCGTGATTTAGATGTCATATTATATCTATATACTAACGTCAATATTTTGTAATTATCGGTCAGCTAAAAATTCATCAGTTTTGTTATATGATTTATTAATCAGTAATACTTTTAATTTTCTTTTAAAAATTGATAATGAATTGGTATCCTTCATGGATGATGGTAGTTGGTTATAGATTTTTATGCCCAAGGCAAATACACTTTTTTTATAAAGGGTGGTAGGTATTACACTTTATGTTACGGAGTGTGGTTTTGTGTCTTCTGCTCGATAAAGTGTCATAGTTCTGAATATTTGACCTGATTAACAGCGATGTCTCATAAATGTATAGCGAAGAAAGAGTCAGTATTTTAAGATTTGTGAAATACGGTTTACATGTGTTTACAGGTGTTGTTGACAAATGTAGCTATTTTTTGTTTGGTGGCTAATATTTGAAGTTTGCGACCTATTTTGGTGGAGACACAGCTTTAGCAATGATCATATTATATGACAGTGTATAAGGTGCCTTAGTGATTTATTATAATACTAGATACCTACATTAGTATCCAACTATTTACTTATTTTATTTTATTTATTTACTTTAAGCATTGCAATTCAACGGGGCAATGCTGCCAGCATGCTGGGCACGCTGCCAACTGGGAGTGGGCTGGAGCATTTGGACTGCCTATGAGTCTGCTATGACTTATAGGTGTCTAAATGCTTTTATTGTAGTAGCTGTAGAGTTGTATATAGTTCATAGTATTTTGTTTAATAAAGACTACGTAAAAAAATACTTTATACGAATTACTATTTACTAGTTTGTGATTTCGTTACCACACTACTTGACCTGAATCACTAAACTTTACGTGATATACGGCATTTCTTACTCGTTGGAATAAAACCAAAAGTCACTTTCACTGCATTGTTCTAGTAATTAGTATTCGGATAATGAAAGTGTGGAAGATCTTCAAAGACGAATAGTTGACGACGAAGTATACTTATGTAACTTTTTTTTCTGTTAACTATGTCATAAGTAAACTTACTAGGCACCCAGGGTGCGTAAAATCGGAGTTCCTGGGTTCGATTGCCGCTCGAGGAATAAATAATAGTAAATATGAGTTGTGACATACCTATCTACTCTATACACGCCACGTATAATGGTTCAGTGCAACATTGGATGATACAAGAGAAAGAAGGAAGGAAATATCAAAATACTATATATCTCATGCCGGTGGGGTGTGGGCTAGAATGTCACTCCCTATTCTCTACCAGTGGGTGTCGTAAGAAGCAAGTATGGGAAACACCAGAAGGTGGGCAGCAGTACTTTCTGAGGAACTGATATCTCACACTGCCATCCCCAAGACGCTTGCCAAGCGGGCGGATTATGGCAAACCCCATAATGTGGGAGGCTGTGTACAACAGTGTACAATTTGGCTGATACAGTACAGTACATATATCTCAACCTATTTATTGGTGCTGCCTAAGTCATAGGTCTAAATCATAGAATTATCAGATTAACAAATTTTTAGCGATACCTTGAATCTCTAAAAAATGTATTAAACTGACGATTCTCGTGATACGAGGTATCATAAATTCTCATATTGTAGAGCAATCTCATACCTACCATACCAATTAACAATTCGCTAATGAACCGAAAGTAAGTACTAAGTAATTTAAATGAAAGTATAGTACACCAACCGCCAATAAAATAGAGATGGGCACGCTCGATGACGTATCGATGCTATTTGATACCGCGTTTCGTAACCGTGTTATTTTTTACTAGACGTCGATAAGTACCTACTACTGACATACCAAGGTGTGTCAATGAACGGCAATTTCACTAATGACTCAACAATATGATATTTGATTGATATTTACGATCTATCAATAGCCTTCTAATATGATTCTATGTTCGTACCAACGAGCTGTGCTACGAGTTAGTAATATTGTTCTCACGTTATCTATCTTATTCCCTTTTAACATGTAGTCATGAACAAATTGTGAGACTCCGCTATCTGCCTGATTGTCCGAGCGTCCATCCATCCGGATCTCTAGCTCCCGAACAGAATGTGTTACAAGATTGAATTTTTGCTACTCTGTGCAGAATTATTACATAGAACACAAGGAGGATTATTTGAGATCAATTAAATTATTTTTCAGGGGGGCTTCAACACATGCGAAGGTAGCCCAAAAACTAAGTTTTCTTTGAGCCTAGTATGTATGGTGTCATCGTGTATCGTTGAGTAGGTACAGTACAAAATATTTTTTTATGTAAGAAAAATATTAATTCGTACCAGTCAAAGTGGTCAATTTTAGACCATTTTTGTTACGTACCTACTTTATCTTGAACAGGAATTTAATATTTATATATTTAAACAATATTATGCACTCGTATTAGATGTAATATCTTATTAACCAACAAATACTGAAACGCTGGTTTATAACGTTGTGAGCTGTGAATGCTGTGATCAAAACCACCAAACATTATTTCTTTAACGATCTGTTGCAATACGTAACCTTAAAAGAACAAGGCCCAATTCGCACTTGACCAATATTTTGTTTGCTTGATTCGTCTGAAAACAGTTGCTTGCTGGGTTATTGTAATAAATGATATTCCAGTAGCATTCCGGAGAACTGCACCTGGTAATCGTCATGCTCCTTGATACATAGAAAAAATCCGCCAAACGTGTTTCCTTTGCTTACCCATTCAGATATATACAAAAAATACTCTATGGTTATTTAAAGTTTTCTAGATTGTAGAAGGATTTTACCTTGAAAAAAACTTTTGACCAAAGTATGTACTTTTACAACCCGCACTGCAACCGGTGGTGCTGTACCATTTTCAGAAAAAAGCATAGTCTATTCTTACTCTATTAAAAAGGTATTGACACAGATTTGGATCTAATCAAAATCCTATCAAATTTTATTGGAATCATTTAATGGTGCGATGGAAAAATCGGCAATCATAAGAATATTATGTACATATTATGTATGCTGAGTGATGACATTGATGAAGTTATATGTTTTGACACATAAAACCTCTCGGCCTTTGCGTAATACAATTTACCAGCTTATGATTTTTATCAATTTTACTAAAAGATTTTTATTCCATAAAAAAAAGTAAAATCGTTTGACGTATCTGTCTTATCTACGAGTATATCTACTTTATTTAACATTTACAAGTTGCATTTCTCAACTGATTCTCGTCAAATTATGTGAGCAGGTTCGATAATTATATGGATTTTTTGTCGATTCATTTTTTGGAAATTGTCAATACTACGGAGAAATGGGAGTTGAAATCATAAAAAAGACATATATCAGTTGCAAGATCTTCAGCTCACAGAACACTAGTATAACTTATTCGTATTTGTACACAAACGAAACTTACTATAGTCTGAGACAGTGCAGTGTCATTATCTTCACCGATGCAAGATTACAAGTCATGTCATTCAAGTCAAGCCATACCTTCCCGTCTAATGTCCTTGCCCCTACACCAGTACATTGAGCTATTTGTTCGACGGCATGGCCCAGTTCCCAAGCTCACGGTAGGATAGTTCATAGTTATACTATATAATACAGTTCGTAGTTATACTCGTATCTGCTGGACGATTAACTGCTGTTCAGATTACGTTTGATGGATTGTTGGTTGGAAGTTTTGCAATATCCTGTTATTATAAGGGTTTGATTATATGTTATTGAATTATTATGGTCATAATATAGTCGTAATTTGGAACAGATTTGCGTTTATGACAGTGTCATGTATACCTGTATTGTTCCCATAAAACATAGGTTTCTTCATAAAGAATCAAAACTTGTTTAATATTCTCTCATTATGATGTCTGTAAGAGCATGCCACCTGCCACTACTAACGTAATTGTATCAGTTTAAATCAAAATAATTTATTCAATTTAGGCCTCTTGTGTAGGCCAATTACACTATTGTATATTGAAATATTATAAATTCTTCTGTCACGTTCAGCAAAACAAATCTGTTATAGAGCCGTTCCGTGAATAACAAGCAAGAGCCTCAGGCAGGGCAACACATTAAAATATGTTTATAAAGAATGGTTATAAACATATTTTAACAATGTGTAACAAAATATATTATTATATAAAAGTACCTATGATAATATTTGTTAAAATAACGTAGGGGACAGGTAGGCAGCGGTGGAAAGTCAAAGTCTTTTGTCGCTTAAATCATCACAAACTGTGTAGTAGGTTTTCCTAATCAAATCGTTTTTCACGCATAACTTGACTTTCAGGGCACTGTAAGTACCTGAGCAACTTTTTCTATGAAATTGCACACAATTCCCTTAAGAAGGACTATAATAATTTCAACAGTATACATACTTGAAAAAAATATTTTATTTTTTAATCTACGGTCATAATAAAATTGCATGATTAAATGTAAAATAAAGGTACATAGGTTTGGTACTGCTAAGCTGAGTACGAACGAATATAAGCCTATGTAATAATTATAATCTATTAATCTAATAGTTATAAACTAATCTGGGGCAGAAAAATATTGCTTTTAAAATGTTTGAATGTCAAAATGATGTTCCACTTATATATAATATAGCCTTTAGAAAATTCTCTATAGCAGCCCCGAATCTAGACCTGTAACACAGTGACAGACGGCTAAATCATGTTTGGTAAAACGTGTGTGTGTAGTTTATGCCTTCACCTTTGGGAAATATTTTTGGTAGCGGGTACCTATATGATTTGCAAGAGTTCCCTAAAATTTGTATTAGAAAGCGGCTGAACAAGAAACAAAAGCTTTTCTATTTTGTGCACGTGTTAACGACAGACATTTTATTTTTCGTATATAGGCCAAATCAGACTAGTTTCGTAATTTCTATATTTTTTCTAATTAATCATTCTTGATTTGAGAATTACTTTACAATTTTAATGGAAAAAAAATGAAATTAAATAAAATTTAAACATATCCAATGTTACGTTTGATATGCCTTCAGTTGGCATACTAAAAAACAAACATTAAAGAAAACAAATGTAATTCAAGTGTTCAATACATTTATCACTTCGTAAATCAAAATTACCACCTACTCAAAATGAATTAAATTGACAGATTAAATGATTGAACTGCTGTGTACCATTGATATAACTTTTACTTTCCACCATCAATAGCCTCAGCAGGATGTTGTAAACATCTAACTGACGACGTACTTATGTTAATTTAACCACGTGGTTGTGACGTGAGCAAAGTTAATTCGATTGTTATCGTTTTTTCTTTTGTCAAAGAACGGAAGAGGTGTGTCAGGTAAGAATAAGAATAAGTTAAACGTTAGAGACGTTATTCTTGTATAGAGGGACAACGACGTGATTTGAGTATATTTTTCTTTCATTGATGATGGGCTAGCTCTTGACCGCAATCTGATCATAAGCGATGATGTAGTCGAAGGTGTAAACGAAATTAACATAGAAAATGGGACTGGCTGTTAGAGGTAACTGCTGGAACATATCTTTAGGTATTTGTCGACATTTTGCTATTTGAGGGTGGTGGTTAGCTAGGCGGGCTTTCTAAAAATGTTGTAATACTATAAAACACTTGCTATTTACTTCAAATTTATTTTTAGAAAACATGTAAGCCAAGAACACTACCACTTAAAGCCTATTCAAGTCGACTACGATTTATATTTTAGGACGATTCATGTTCTAACAACTAAAATGGTGCTTAAATTGATTGCTTATCATCTCTTATTTATTATTGTAAGGTAAGGTCTCAGAAGCAATAAGTACTTCAAACTATTTATATATGAATTTTGGCTATGAAAGGATTGAAGGGGGTTAGGATTTTCAGTGTTTTAACTATTTATATTATTTTATGTATGTGCCGATAGGTACATAACAAACCTCACTTTGTTTAATTACTAAACCTTACTTTCACTTGTATACAGTAGAAAACACAGCCAAATTGACAAACATTTGTCGCAAAAGTAAAAATTGTGTGCCTATCTGCAAATATCTCACAAGCATTTAACAGCAATTAAAAAAATATATTTCTTACATATAAATAAAATGTCTCACATCTTACGAATGATCTACAATCTCCATGTTGCAATATATCTTTTAGTTTTAAAACATTTCAAGCTAAAAATTCAGAACGCATTGCAAAACGTATCAAGTTTCAAATATTGTGCATAACGCTATGTAACAGTCTGATATTTCTCGTTGTATCGTAATCTGACTTGTAACTATTCCAATAAATTAACAAGTGATTTTATAGTAGCCGTTATAGTTTGAAGTGTACAGTACAGTTACTTTACTGTTGCTCACAATACAAATCGAAAGTTATCGATAATGGCGCGCCGGCCGGTGCCGCCGCACTAGCCGAGCCAAGAGGCGCCGCCTATTACTCGGCGCAAGTGGACACATCATTCCGACCTGTGCCGCCACGCCGTGCACACCTGTCTACAGCTCCGCCAGTATCTCCCAGTGAGACCGCAATAGTCCCCGCACTATTGCCGTCTCACTCGGGTCATCGTTCCGACGCTAGTTGCAGACCAGTGCCTTGGAATACGCAGTCCTGACGAAGTTTTGTTTTCTGTGCAGAAGCTGAGCAGCCACCGACCGCCGTGCAACGTGAGCTACGAGCTCGCCGTGCCGGCGCGCAGAGGCGCTCTAAGACGTCAGGCATTACCACCTACCCAAGTCCCTTGTTTCGGACGAACAACATCATATCGGGCTGGTGGTCTTGTTTTGACCGCACTTTTCGGTGCGCATTTCACCACTTTACTACCCGACACAACATAGTAACAGTCGCGTAACAACACACTTTGTGCTGTTAAGCGACGTCGTTCAGGCGTGGGGTAGCGTCAGCCAAACCCGTCTGAACGATCAAATCCGCCATTTGCTGCGGTCGCAGTGTGACACCCTACGGTGACAACGGCCACTGTTGTTGTTTTGGTTTAACCTTGCACCGTGGCCTTTCCCGCTTCACGGGTCAGCCGAAGCAAGCTGGGCTCCGGGATTACTGGCCTTGGGGTCGCCCCTAGTCAACCCCGGAGTAGCGCTTAGGAGCACCCCTCTCCGCCGAGAAAAAAGCTCGGAGAGGGTACACAACTAGGGCACACCCTAGGTACACACTCCCTCTCACACAGTGAGCTCACAAGGTGTGTGAGGGAATTCAAACCCTTGATAGGGCGTCCTGAGTATTCCCCTCAGGATGCAGTCCCGTCCCTCTAACGGTGAGGTGCAGGTCCTTCAGACCTTCGCCCTCCGCCACCCCGATCTGTATGTTGCTCATATGCAACTCCTCGAAGAGGAAGCGAGTGCCCGCCTTACGGACACTCTTATTGCTCCCTCCGGGACTTCAATCCCGGAGGCCAACGTCCCTCCTCTGACCCGGTCCTTCTCAGAGGACAGTCCGCTTTCGCCCGCTCCGGGCCCAGACAACAGACGCACGGTGGCAGCCCCTCCCCGTGAGAGGTCTCGCTCGCGCTCACCGATCGGGAGGCCAGCGAGCACCCGTCCCTCCATCGCCGTTGTCGAGCCCACTTCGGACTCCGAAGCGGAGATGGAGGTAGATCCGAGTCGCGCCTTACGCACCGACTCGGACTCAGATAACGACGGCTATACCGTCGTAGATAGAAAACGCAAGCGTGCTCCTAAAGCCGCTAGTTGCGTAACTTCCGCCCCCCCCGCCAAGGCACCCGCTAAGGCCCCCGCCTCCGGCAAGAAGCCGACCCCCGCCCCGCGCCCCGCGTCTCCTCCCTCCGCTCCGGCCACCACTGCCGCGTCCCCTCAGGACGCGAGCGCGCGCCGCGAAAAACCGCCTCCGCCCCTGTTCATTCAGGACAAAACCAAATGGGACATGCTGTCCCGTTTAGTTTCGGATCGTGGGATCCATTACACTAATGCCCGCTCCACGCAGCAGGGCATTAAAGTCCAAGTGCCCACCAGTAGCGACCACAGAGCGCTAACAAAGCTCCTCCGTAAAGAGAGCATAAGTTTTCATACTTATGCGCTCGAAGAGGAGAAAGTCCTTCGTGTTGTGATTCGCGGTGTGCCTAAGGAGATACATACCGATGCGGTATGTGACGACCTTAAAGCACAAGACTTCCCTGTGCATGCGGTTCACCGCATGTACAGCGGGAAGGACCGCAGTCCATATGACCTAGTACTCGTAGTACTAGACCGTACACCAGAGGGCAAGGCCATTTTTAATTTAAAAAAGGTCTGTGGCCTCTCAGGACTCGATGTCCAAGCCCCATACAAAAATGGAAGTCCCTCGCAGTGCCATAACTGCCAACTATACGGGCACGCCTCCCGTTTCTGCTTCGCTCGCGCTAGGTGCGTTAAGTGCCTAGGCGATCACGCGACAGCAGCGTGCACTCGCACCCGGGATTCGCCGGACCCACCCAGTTGTGTTCTGTGCGGTGCTCAAGGGCATACCGCGAATTACCGTGGGTGCCCTAAAGCACCACGAGTGAACCACAGGGTGGCAAGGCATAGGCCGACCCGCCCCTCTTATGACCGTTACCAACGGGTCAGCCCTAAACTAACGGTAGTACCTGCCTCACAGGTAATACCCGCGCCGCTCCCAGCCCGTAACGCATGGTCTAAACCACCCAGTATGGTTAAGACCGTCGCTACCGCCCGCGCCCCGGCCCGCGCGCCCGCGCCCGCGCCCGCACCCGCACCCGCCCGCGCCGCGGCCCCTGCCCGCGCACCGGCCCCGGCTCGCCCAGCGCTCCCGGCACCCGCTGCCAACACCGTTCGCGCCCCTCCCCGCGCCGCTTCCCGGCCACAAGCTCCCCCTATGCCATTGATGGCTGCCCCTCTTCAAGAGGCAATCAACCTAGTCAGCGATCTGGCTATGTCGGTTGACATCAATGAGGTACAAGAGCTATTCCACAAGATGCAATACGCTCAATCCCCAGCGGACGTGATCCAATACACATTGGAACACGCGAACTTACTAAGCGCCCTTAAGCGCTTCGTTCCCCAGGCCCCTCCCCAGTACAACCACTATGGGTAGTACAACCGCACGCACGAAACCGCGCTCAGTTTCGTTAGCGTCATTCAACGCTAACGGTTTCTTTAGACAACGTGACCTTGTCCACGACTTTTGTTGCACCCACCTTATCGACATTATATGCGTGCAGGAAACCCTTCTAAAACCGGGGAAGGCGAACCCTAGGTTTGCCAATTACAGAACGGTACGTGATGATAGAGTGAACTCCCGTGGGGGAGGCACTCTTATCTATTACAAAAGGTCCCTGCACTGCATCCCCTTACCTACCCCGACTCTTGTTAATATGGAAGCATCTTGTTGCCTTCTAGCTATGACTGGTCATCAACCTATAGTCATAGCGTCCTGTTACCAAGCTTGTCAAAAGCCGATCGTCCGAGCTGACTTAGAAGCATTGTTCTCATTAGGAAGCGCCGTCCTTCTGATTGGCGACTTCAATAGTAAGCACATCCTATGGAATTGTAACGTCAACAATCCCAGAGGCATTGCACTTGAAAAACTAGTCGCAGAACTTAATTTAGACATAATTGCGCCCACTGAGCCCACTCACTACCCTCACACGGAAGACTTTCGACCTGACTTGCTTGACATGGCACTACTCAGAGGCGTAACACTCCAGTTACGCTCCATAGAAGTGGTTCACGAGCTTCACTCTGACCACCGACCCATTATACTGCGACTAGGTCCCGACCCAACAACAGACCTCCTCCGCCCCACTAAGACGATAGTGAACTGGAAGCAATTAGGCGTTGCCCTAAAGGCTATCAGTTCACCGGACCTTGACAAGATCCCTGACGACATCCTGACTAAAGATGACGTAACCCTTGCGATCGATTCGTTCACTAATCACCTCTCCACCGTAGTAGGTGCATCCGCAAAGGAGGTCATGGTGCCGGACGACCGGCGCCTTGTCATTCCAGCGGATGTGAGACGATTAGTGACGGAAAGTAAAGCAGTGACCCGACATTACGACTCTTACCCCAGTAAAGAGAACAAAACTAAGAAACGCCACTTTGAACGCATGGTTCAAAGTCGCATGTCTGAGTTGCGTGATCAACAATGGGGTGACAAACTTTCAAACCTCGTGCCTAGCCACCAGGCTTATTGGGACTTGGCGCGAGGTATGAAAGGTAGTAACCATAACGACATGCCTCCCTTATACAGACCAGTCCCACTAGTCCCAGCGTTCTTTGACGAAGACAAAGCTGAGTGCCTAGCTGATAGCCTAGAGGCTCAGTGTTCCCCTAACGTAGATCACGTTGACCAAGCTCACCTCGATTCGGTGGATGCTGAAGTCGAACGTAAAAGCTCTGTGGTCACCTCTGAACTCCCACCAATCACCTTAGCGACTTACGCTGAGGTGGCGAGACTGATCAAGGCCCTCCGACCGCGCAAATCCCCCGGTGCCGATGGCATCTCCAACAGGGTTCTTAAAACCCTCTCTCCTCCTCTCATCCATCTCCTAGTCAGCATCTTCAATGCTGCTATGAGCCACTGCTTATTCCCAGACACCTGGAAATGTGCAAATGTCATTGGCATTCACAAACCAGGCAAAAGCTCATCTGACCCCACCAGTTACCGCCCCATCAGCCTCCTCAGTGCCTTAGGCAAACTTTACGAGCGGTTACTTGCAAACCGTCTCCAGTCCCATGCTAAGGAACACCACCTTATCCCAGATGAGCAGTTTGGCTTCAGGCCCGGACACTCATGCGTCCAACAGGTGCACCGCCTCACGGAGCACATCATTGAGGGCTTTAACAAGTACCCCAAACCCCAGACAACGCTAGCAGTCTTCCTCGACGTAGCGAAAGCTTTTGACAAAGTCTGGCACAATGGCTTGATTTACAAGCTATACCAATTTGGCGTGCCAGAACGTCTTGTGCTCATCCTACAAGACTTCCTTAAAGCCAGAAGCTTTCGCTATCGCGTGGAAGGCACCCTCTCCTCCCCCCACCCAGTCAGAGCCGGAGTCCCTCAGGGCTCCGTGCTATCACCCATTCTTTTCGCGCTGTATACCAGCGACATCCCACGCTCTCAGCCTAACGTCCTATTAGCCCAATACGCGGATGATACCGCTATTTATACCACTGGGTGGCATATCAGTAGAAAGTCCATTCCCGCCCTCCAACGGGCCATCACCGAGATCGGTGACTGGTTCCGTAAATGGCGCATCGCGGTCAACCCAGTTAAAAGTGCAGCTATGTACTTTACTGAGAAGGGCCGCCCCCGTTACCCGCAACCTTTAACTTTGTTCGACCAACCCATCCCCTGGGTTAGTAAAACAAAATATCTCGGAGTCACCCTTGATCGGAATCTCACCTTTAGCGATCATATAACAACCGTCCGTAACAGAGCGGCCTTTGTAATGGGTCGCCTTGGTCCCCTGATTCGCAAAGAGAGTAAAATGTCTCTTAGAAATAAGAAGACACTTTACACTGCCTGCATCCGCCCCATCATGACTTACGCATCAGTAGTGTTTAGTCATGCTAGTGAGGCCCATCTCCATAAGCTTCAAGTCATTCAAAACCGTTTTCTTCGTAGTGCAACCGGCGCTCCGTGGTATATCCGGAACACCGAGTTGCATTGCGACCTAAACCTTCCCTCTTTAGCGCAGTTCAATAAGGACTGCGCCCGCCGATACTTTGATCGAGCGCCCCACCACTCGAACCCTTTGGTTGTCCAGGCATCGAACTACTCGACCGCCTCTTCTATCCCATTTTTCAAACCCCCCCGTCGCCGACCACGGCAGGTATTAGACGACCCGGATGACCCCATCGCAGTCATTACATTGGCAGCTTTAGCGTTATCCGCAAGTCGTCGAGGTAAAATCCCCAGGTGTGAGGTAATTAGAGGTCACACAATCAAACACCGAGCTCGCCGGCGAGCTCGAGGCAAAAACAAGGTCACGATAAATTGCTCTCCAAATAGTCAAAGAGTATTATTCAGTAGGGCCCAATTGTGCAACACTGCAGTTGCACAGAGGCATTTTGCTCCGATCCCCCCCATGTCTCTCGACAGCGAGACAAGCCGAGGTCCGAACCACAGTGGTGCCCTTGAGCTCGCTGTCAACCCCTCCTATAATAGCGGTACGTTTTCGGCGTCCGCAGGAGACGGAGGTAGAAAGCGCTTTTCGCCTTCTACGCCCGTCTCGGGAGAAGTGCCTTCGGCACTTCTCCCTCCCGGGCTATTGTAGGGCCAGGCCCTCGCCCAAAACCCGGTGGAGCTGGACGACCGCACAGGCGGTAGCCAGCATCTATGTCCTCCCTAAAAAAAAAAAAAAAAACTCGGCGCAAGTAAGTTAGATTTGTATGGTGAGATCAGGATAATAAATGGGCATTCGTGAGTGCTATGACCTGTACCAAATTGTTATCTAATATTGTAAACCGTCTGGGAATGTAGCGAGAAGTATCTGCTCACAGATCATAACTACATGAGTAGACGCCACGCCCGCCCCGCTGCACCGCCGCCTCCCCTGCTGCTGCCAAACCCGTATTTTTACTTATGTATATATTATAGTTAATAATTATATTATCTTAAAAATATAAAATCTTAATTTTAAAGATATATTATATTTCCATAAATTCAACAGTTTTATTAGCTTTTCGCTGATATATGTCGAAAAACACTACCGACATATACCTACCCTAAGATTTTTTTACCATATACCTACTGTATTATTGCATATACCTACCTAAGTTTGATAGCTACATACAAACAAGATCCCATTGAAATGTGCACTAGCAGATATATATAAAAATATACGTATATAAGGAAATAGGTATTAAGTGTTAGCTACTCTAACGGCCTGTTTGCACTTTTTATTTTTAGTGTTTAGCAACTTAGTTAGTGGCTGTATATAGCAAAGCTGTTTAGTGTAAGTACCTAGTGCCCAATACTGTTTAGCTGTTGTGTTTGGTCGATCAGTAACGTTTTCACCTCCGAAGTCGAACAAGCTAATTTAAAATGGACGATCAATTCCACTAGCATTTTTGTAAGAAATAAAAAATGCAGTGGTGGTATCGGAAATAGAAGAATACAATATTTCGGTTCCTTTCATTGAGATATTCGTATTTTATATATTCCTGCACAAATTGATAGATTAGATCTGTGCTCCACTTCTTCATAATATAAAATGGAGATGGTACCTACAGCATAGTACATGTAAGCTGTGCTTCAACTGCTACTTCTACTCGCCAAAAATAGATTGCGCTACTAAACACGCAGTTACTAAACAGAGATACTAAACACTTAGTACTTAACATTAATCAATTGCTGTCCAAAAGTGTTTTGTACTAAGCACTAAAACCTGCACTAAACACTAATCAATGTGGAAACAAGCTTTACATCAGGTTACAAGCTAAAAACTGAAGAGCAACATTTGTTTAAAAAAACATTTAATGTTTTCGATGGCGCAAACGGCTCTAATAAAGCCTTAGCTTATAGCAAGAAATAGTCAATTTAGATAACTCGTAGAGTTCGATATAATCACGTGCTAAACATATATAGGTATGTCGTCAAGTTTGTATTCCCCAAAGGGGTTAGTAGAGGTGCCGTAACGTGGATATATGGGTCTGTGAAAACACTAAAATAAGACCCGGGCTATTGTAGGGCCTTCCCTCGCCCAAAATCCGGTGGAGCTGGACGACCGAACAGTCGGTAGCCAGCTTCTATGTCCTCCCTAAAAAAAAACTAAAATATGTGCACTCACGTTTCGCCGCTTGGCGAGCAATTTTCTATCTGTGTCTGTTACTAATAATTTGTTTGGAAAAAAATTAGGACCCCAGGCAGGATCGAAGATAGAACCTAGTAATTCTTTAGGTATACACGTGAATAATACACCCATTCACGAATATAGCTTGATGGGCGTTCACTATGACTAAGTTTAATTACAGTACCTAGAGCCTTCACAATGGCTGGTAACTTGAGTATTGTGCGCCCGCGCCGCGCCGTGGGAAAGTGTAACCCTGAGTTCTGAAAGCTGACCCGGCTGATATAAAAGCTTGAGCGGCTCATATTATCTAGGGATAACGTGCATGCCCTCCTTTTGTGCATCACCTTCAATTTTTTTTATTTAATTGTTTGTTTATGATACATACCCATATGAAAAAATCAGGAAGTAGCAGAACATTTTCCTGGTTGAATATAAGCCCTTTTCTTATGTTATCAGAACGGAACAAGCTCGAGGCCCACCTGATGTTAAGCGGACTAACCTCTGCCTATAACAGATGCATTTCGTCACAAGTCACGAATCGCACTGCGTCCGTCACTTATAGATATATGAGACATAACTGTTAGGTCTCAAGTGCCTGTCATTTCACTAGCTCTCAAGGACTGCTGCCGGAACACACCGTTAGGTGCTTGGCGACAGATTTTCTACTTGAGGGTGGTCGCTATCCAGGCATATACCCACGTTTAGGACATTTGCAAAATGCCCTTCCAGTTTCCACCATGCAATCCTGCACGGAGGACCGCAGAAGATGAATTTAGGTTTATGTTGCAGTTACTATATAAAAAGTCTGCGATGAAATGCGTGTCGTCTTCCTTATCATGGCTTAGATAACCATTTTTAGGGTTAAGTGTTAAGATGGTAGGACCTGGTGGTCAGTTGGGAAGTACTTCGTCCCACATTACCACTGGTACCACATTCAGACGTACCAAAGTTGATTAATTTAGCCGCTAGTGGTGGAATGGGGCCTGTTTCGTACCATTTGACGACCGGCAAATTTGAAAGTGAATTGTCCTAAGCGTCCTGCTATTCCAAATTGCAGTTACATATTGAAGCAATGATTGTCAAGCAGTAATAGCTATAGACTGCCGTGCCGCAGATCCATAGTTCGATCCCACCACTGGCATGAGGTTCACACTTCACAGCATAGTGGAAGTGTATTTTGCGAATGCTAGCCTGGCCTAAACACTTACTATTATCAAGATACCTACATAATGTGCATGACATGATTTAATTCGACACTCAAGTAGAAAATCTGTCGACAAGCACCTAACAGTGTGTTCTGGCTGCAATCCCTGAGTCTCAGGATGATGGGCGCAGTCCAGATCAACACTTGTCATGAAATGGCATCTGTTATAGGCAGAAGCTACCGGTTAAGATCATGTGGGCCTTGAATGTGTAGTAGTAACAAACCCATAAAAAAACATCCCACTCACACCGACACGTAACTTGGCATTAGGCGATCTTTTCCCCTAGTTAAAAACCTATGAATCTAAAGAACATAGACGTAACCTACTACCTATCTATCTATAACAACAGAAATTTCACTATCGCAATATAGCAATATCGATCCAACATTTTTAAAAGGTAACATGATGAAAACATTTTAAAAACCTGAATCATATCTTATTGTGAATCTTCAGTACAAAAACTGTACGTTCGCCGGCTCCTCTGCGGCTGCGGCGGCGAGTTCAATAGCAAACCAGAACAAACCGGTTCAGTTTACGATGCAGCCGCAGTACAAACCTGCAAGCTTTTTATAGTGGAAGTGCACACTTACCTAACAGGTTACGATTTGTTTTCTTTGGTCCTTGGAACTCGGAATCGCGACGGTCATCTCTCAAATAAGTGGCCGTAAAGACTGGAGACTTTTTTTTACTGCTGATAGGCATATTTAAGCGAGGTATGGAGTAGATGATGATGCACCATATACAGTATTGACTACTATCTTATCGCACCTGCAATGATATGGTTTGACAATAGTAGGCAACTGACTTGGCGCCAGCTTAAGAAATGTTTGTACAGACTCAGACTGATGGTTTTCAAGCAGTAATGAGAAAAAAGGTAGTAGTGCGGGATAGTAACAACAGCATCCTGAGGACGGTAGTGGACGGTCCATGTTCTCCCTTTGTGAGACATTTTGTGCGAACGTTGGTCAGACAACCAATCTGTCAATAAAACCGTCCGTATGGGATGTCCTATTAAATAAGTGTAACGTTGGTGTAATTGTGTAATAGTTTTATTTAATTTAAATTTTGAGTGTATACTAACTCTAATAACTAATTTTTAATATTGTTTCTAACAAAGTGGATTTATTGTTGACCGAAATATATGAATTTGAATTTGAATTAACCACAGTTCTTTATTTGAATATTTTGGATTACATATGCCTTCTTATGATGTGGTGACGTTGGTGCCCGTGGCAAGCCTGGCTCACTCCGCACTTTAGGTACAAAGCTACGAGTACATAGGCGTATCCGTTCGGACGGGATTTAAGAAAAGATCAGAGCTATATACATGGCTGTGCGATAGAAAGAGAGACGCCTTGTAGGATATGAATATTAGGTACTCCGTGCTTTGCGAGAAGTGAAGTGCACTTTATTAGTAGCCAGAGTAGTGAATTTATCGGATTGTTCCTTTTGGGAATTTTTGTTCTGTGCCTGTGGTGGGTTATGAACCATGACTCTTTGCACGGCTGTCCATTGCTATAAACATTGGCCCATCACTGCCTCAAGTTTACTGGAGTCCCTTTAATAGATTACTACCGAATTTCTGAAACTTAATTTCCCGCTATTGGAGATAGATTTAGCATCCTTAGATGTTGGTAGTAACTTGAAAAATTGAGTACTTACCTATATTTTGTAGCCTTTGCTTTATATAGGACTTCATGGTACATACGTAATTTTTGGACTTTAAAAACTTTTGAAGTTTATATTGGCTGTTTTTGGGTGAGGTTAATTAATAGAGTGGGTCAACCAGTTCGCGGAATGAAAGTTATTTCCAGGGAAGTGGGCATAGCATCGTACTTTAATCAATTCCTTGTTTCAATATATGCACAGCTATTACGTTTCAGCTTAATTGAGCATTAAACTGGTAAAAATTGTGTTTGTAAATACCAAAACCGCAAATTGTTAAATCACTCCCATTTAAGAAAGAATGGGCCCAGTCTGTGAAAATATTAAATATCAAAATGTTATTCTTCTCACGCTCAATAATAAGCGAAGCTAAGTAGATTTGTATTCAGCTAATTCAATACCTAATTATAATGTCGACCTAATAAGGTTTGCATTGATATCGTATATAAGTAAATATCTTACCTAAAATCTGTTCCGATCCGAATTAGATTAAAAAAGTAGCCATTGAAACTTGGCACCACGACGACACGATTGTCCGAAGCTGGGGCATTATCCGAAATCTCAACGGTCTGGCTCCTCCACTTTCCACATGATGCCACAGATTATAAAATATATATGTGCGCAAATAAACAGTTCTTTTTAATTGTCATTAGAATTTAACTTGATTGATCGATTCTAGATCTATATATACTGGGCACAAAATCCACTACATTTGAAGCTAATATACCTATACATACATAAGCTAATATTCCAAGCCGCCTGCGAAGCGTGAGGCACAGGGGAAGCTGTGTTCAACAGTGGACGATCCGGCTTATATAGTATACATATCGTAACGCCTAGCGCTACGATATGTATACTATATATTGAAGCTAAATATTGAACATGTTACTCACCGCAAGAAACTTATGTTACCTTATAGCCTAATTTCGCATCAACTTTCTACTTGAACTAAGATCTTTATCACAAACAGTCCCAATCCAGATTTAATCATGAATCGCCTAAAGCTTTGGAGTTTCGGAACAAAGCAAACAATGGCTATAAGAACAATATGAAAGCAATTATGAATACTTGAACAAGAAATAAAATTAACATTGACGACTTTATACAATGATGATTTGTATTTAGTAATAAAATATTTTATTCTTATAAGAATATTATATATATACTTAAAGAGAGATCTGGGTTATCATATTTGGTATTGATACCCTATATAATAATTATAATTAGTACACAACGGGGCAATGCTGCCAACATGCTGGGTACGCTACCAACTGATAGTGGGCTGGACTCACAGGCATTTGGAATGCCTGTGAGTCTGCAATGACATGTAAAATATCTAAATGTTTGCTTGTATATAGTTCGTAGTATTTTGTTAATAATGGCATAGCGCTGGTAAAAAAATAGTCTTCAAAGGTTCTTTCGGAGACTGCCTGGGAATATGTAACAAATCAAAATAATATTTTTATTCTGATTTTGAGAGTAACCCGAAAAACGTTGAATCGCATGCTCGTCGGGCTAGCTCGTCAACCATCCTCAAGCACCGCCTTCAGTAGAAAACCTGTCGCCAAGCACCTTTGTTTTTGTACTATACGTAATTTATTAATATCATCGACCATTATCACGTTCCAAAGGGCAAGATAGTGGTCAAGGCTAGACTAATTAGTAACAAAATCATGGTTGATGTTAGGAGCTGTCGGTATCGATCAAATCTCGTACAATGTTCAGGTGATACGCGATCAACGAAAGGACACTTAAAACTTAAAATAGTGTTGGGACAAAACAGCAAGAGCTATCGCGGAACAGACGACAGGTCACCTCGGCAAGATTGGCCAAAAGCTGTAGCTGGGTCATCTCCGAAACCTCAATGCACTGGCTCGTTCACTTTCACCGGTCACCCACTACGGCCTACAATGGTGCATTCTCAGAGCCTGTTCAATTCATCGTTACATAATGTTGCATCTACATATAAAAGTAAGTAGGTATATTATGTATAATTCTCGTAATAGTTACAGGTATATCAGTAGCACAATTGCTTCTCGAACTAGGTTATTCGCAGTATCGATGACGTTTTTTTTCCTGAAATTATCTTGAATATCGGATCACAGTGTTAGTCAAATGCTTCATTTCGGCTGTTAAGTATTCGAAGGTGACTAACACTTCGAGAAGGCCTTTTATCCTAGTTTAAATGTTGAAATGTGGATCAGAATTTGGTTAGATTACCTTGATATAATCAAGAGAAAACCTGCAAGGATACTTAGGTTTCCCGGTTTTATTGTAGACCAACCCAAGTCTCTGATTATTTACTAATTGCTCTGATAACGAGATTTAAACCGTTAAGTGTATCAGCCAGATAGTCTACTGCTGAATACAGCCTCCCCTAATACGGGGGGTTTGCAATGATCCCCACGATTGGCAGGCGGCTTGGGGATCGCAGTGTGAGATATCAGTTCCTCAGAAAGTACTGCTGCCCACCACCTGGTGTGTTACCTTGCCTCTTACGACACCCACGGGTTGAGATGGGGGGTGGCATTCTAGCCCGGCACCCCACGGGCTGCCAAACCGTTTAAAGTTGTTTAATTACTATATAATGGTGCTTTGTATTCTGTGTCCAATCTTCTGATATCGTGAGTAAAATGTTGAACTTAGTCCAATTTTATTTCTCCACTTTTTATATGTATAGTACGTCCATTTTTATGTCCCATTTCTGTATTGTTGGTTCTGTGACTCTTTGACTTTTACTATGTGTCTGGAGAAAGTCTCCGGATGTCTGAACAATGGTGCATACTCAGTATCGATTGTCCGATCGAATGTTGCGTAAAATGTTGAACTGTGTTTTCGATATTGGGTGTGTGGTTACGGTACTGATGGACTTTCGTACCTACTTCGCACAAGCTGAGAGCTTTCGTCAGAAAGTTTTCAACTCTACTTACCTTTCTCTAGACGATTTAAACAATTGTAACATATCTTTTCTGATCTACACGTAACGTTTTGTACTCCTATATTTTGTATGAACCTCGGGGATCTCTCATTTTAATTTTTAACACTAAACCCCCCCCCCCCCCCCCATTACCTTCGTGTGGGAGTCGTAAGAGGCAATTAAAGGAAAAAAAACAGAAAGTGGGCAATAGCACCTTCTGAAGAACTGTTCACTGCGATACAGTACATGCAACGTACATGCACGTAGTTAAGTCTCATGTGCCTGTATTTTTTCTGGCTCTCAAGGAGTGCTGCCGGAACACACTGTTAAGTTCTTGGCGACAGATTTTCTACTCGAGGGTGGTAGCTAGCCAGGCGGGCATTTGCAAAATGCCCTTCCACCATGTACATAACCGTTGGATCCCGAGTTAATGCTTGGTAAATGCTGTTTGATAAGGGAAGGACTAATACCGACCCCACATTGAGATACGACGTTGAATATGATGATAATTTAATGAAAAGTCCTTATTTAAAAAAAACTGGGCAAATATTCAGCGGTAAAATAGAGATAAGGATATGTTACTTCGGGCTTGTACGAGCAGGCTTTGTAAATTAGCTATCAGGTTGGTAATCCTTATGCCAGATAGTTGATTTAGAAGCTTTTAAATTACCAATCTGTGCACAGCATCCAATAAGTAAACACTATAGTTCACTAAAGACAGTACAGGCGGCTACTGTGCTAAAGATACGAGTACATACTGTCAGCAATATCTTAATAATTTCAAGATGAACGTCAAACGTTTTGAAGACGTTTATCTTGTGACATTACCATACCCCACAGCAAAGCATGTCGTTAAATGTTTGAATATCCAAATAAAAGTTATTTGTATGAGAGCCGCAGATACATCTATCAACAATAATATATAGCATACTACCGATTCCAAAAATAAATCCAAGTTCACACGTCCAACACAACAGGTGGGACACCCACGGTTGGTACACTGTCCCACATAGAGCTTTCCACAGCCCGCGGCGACGACGGCGTGTGGGCAGGTCAAACGTATGATAGCCACTTACGTCGTTGATTTGTATGAGAACCTCACGATTTTTGTATTGGCGGGTCACCGACTGCTCTCACAATAATATTATTCTGATTTTGTTTTCGTTTTTGAATAGCACTAGTGTCAATAACAAATAGTTGGTGTGCACACCAATGAAAAATCTGCATTATTCAAATTTCATTATGAATCTTTGTAGGTACATGTAGTCATTCCACCTTCCTATAATATAAATCTTAGCATTATGCGCATCATAGATAATGATAACAATTGAATTTCATTAATAAATTGACGATATCGTTGTAAGGTTTGATAAGGTAATGATAAGGTATTGCATCATGTCACAGAATAGAAAAGCTGTGTTAGTTCTATTTTTCATTTTCGGTTTGCGTACCCAAATATATTAATGTAGGTACTCGGAATGAGTTAAAAACCTGTAATTTAGAAATTTTGTACCTAAATATTACCTTTTGTGCCGAATATTATACCTAAACCAAGTACAGCATTCGAAATATAATAAAAATATTGTTCAGGGCGATCAACACATAAGTAAAAAGATTGGCGAAAAAATGGTGTTTTTTCTATATTATCATATTAAACTGTCTTGAAAAATTTAAGAATAAAATAGCAATTAAATCTTAGCCAGAACGAGCTTTTGCCGTTAAAAATATATATAGGGCAGTCAAAGTCTTAGACTATTTTTATTACATCAAAATGTAGCAATGTTGAAATTCCTGTATATTTCCATATTCTATAATGTACTTTTGAAGCTATCATCAAACAAACATTTTTGCTATCATGGGTTGTGTTGCCGGAAGCCTGTCATTTAACTGGCCCTATATATTATTTAATTTATGCGGCAACACAGAAACTATAACTTCCTTTAACATAGTACTTCACGAAGCTCTTAAAGCTTGGGGTGAAATTTGGTACGACTATTGAAGGTCTTCCCACTGCAAAATCTCAGAATTCAAACCCAGGTTATGAATATGACCACAAGGAAATCCTACAAGTTACAAGTATCTGGGCAGGCTATCTAACTGTGTAAAATTTTGCACCTGAGAATTTGCGTTCTTCCGCTGCAGTGACGTCATATCATAATGTCCTGTGGTTAGCTTGTCAGTTGTAGGTACAAGATGCTGGTGTTGTTATAAATTGAATATTTTCAACAGTTTTTTAAGTGCTTTGACAGAAAAAATATGTTGTATAAAGGTAGGTAAGGTAACAACGTTATATTTTATTGCACACGAATACTATTAAATGTAAAATGGATTGTTTTCTTCTATTGATGTAATATCATTTATGTACTTACTTAATCATGCAGAAGTATGAAGACATATGTACAGTATTTGGCGATATTTTTAGGCGACGTACTATAGGGGCCTCATCTAACAAAGAGTTTCAAACACAGAACTGCTACTGAAAATGTATTTTCAATAACTATCAATAATCGATGCGACGTGATAATATTATATATATATATAATATTATAAAAGTAAGTAATCAAAAGGGTATCCTTGGTATAATTGTCTAAGAAAAATGACAGAATAAGGGCGTAGGACGGAGATACCTCGTTTCGCAAGCGAGTTAGCAAAACAGAACTACGCAATGTTTAAATGAGAAATTAATTAATATAGAATTCTTCTCCTTAAAAACCGAAAAAATCTCGTCACTGTTACTGTATCACATGGTTACTGTATCAGCCGGATCGTCCACTGCTGAACACAGCCTCTCCTATTAAGGGGGTATTTGCCATAATCCCCACACTTGGCAGGCATCTTGGGGATCGTAGTGTAAGTAGGCTTTTCTTTAGAAGGCGCTGCTGCCCACCTTCCAGTATTTTTCCTCAGTCTTTCAGTTTCAGTTCCAGTATTTTTTCTTAGTCACCTCTTACGACTCTCACGGTATGATATGGGGAGGTGCAATTCTAACCCGGAACCCCACGGGGCTTCCCATGTTTGCTACACAATAATTAGAAATATAAAAATACCTATATACACAAAACTTGACTAAGCGGAATTTTAGACCTGTATTCATGATTTTTTTCTATAGAGAGAAATATATGTAATCGTATTTTTGAATCAGGCATAGTATTTGTCATATCCTCTAGAATATTATATATTTTATTCATATAAGAAAGACGTACACTATTTCTAAAAAACATATTCTAAATTTGTCTTTTGAGACTCACTTCAGCCTTAAATTGATAACAATCATCTCACGAACCTGTGACTAACTGAACAACATCACCATACCAGCAACCTAAGTACGACTGCCTTCGATACAACATAATAACTAGCATCTCGGCTCACCGCAATAACTCAAACATAATGTAACCCGTCCCAAAACACAATCTCGTCTTGTACCAGACATAAAGCACGTTAGAACTTTGAGTGCATAGTTTACTGAATGGATCCGTTTGGGAACCGGTTCCGAACCGGCTGGAACCTTTGCTCCCGGTGACCGGAGACCGTGACATGAATAAGGAGGAACTCTTGGATTTATATACAAACCTCACAATGCAGCTACAGTAACCCTTATTTTATTGTCATAGAGCCTAAAATTCGTTGAGAAGTGTTTTATTTCAATTTGTTAACATGGTCAATAGATTTTTTGAATCAATTTGTGCTTTGATGATGGGTTAGCTTTTTGGGACTAAAACAGTTTGTAACTTATTAATCTTATTATGCAGTTTTAATTTTGTTGGTTTTATTGTTGCTCCTTTGAATATATGTGTTGCTTATAAGATTAGTAAGGTTATTAAGACCTAAGTAACTACTAACTACTAGGTTGTTAGGTACTGTAAACGCGGTCTTAGTTGCCTGATAGCTTTTTGGATTGGTTGACTGGGAAAACAGAATACATGACTTAAATTGTAGTTGCTAGTAAGTAAATAGAAAATATTCACAAGATTATTTCACAAAATTAAGTATATTTTTATTACCGTGATAGTCAGTGTATTTATTTAGTTTCTATATAGTAGAGAGCTCGTCGTCTAGTCGCAAAACAAAAACATTATCGGCACTATACTCTACGTATAATAGTTATTCGTGTCTGTAATTTCGTAGCCTTTTGGTAAAGCTTACAGTCCTAGAGCTATGGTCCTAAGTTTCGTATTTCATAATGTTCTAAGTTTCACTTTCTAAAAGAACTTGCAACTTGACATGATAGGACTTCATTATATGTTGCGAACCTAAAAAATGTGTATACATTCCTCTCAGTTTTCCTTTAACTTTAACCCAATACTCCACATTCAGAAACTCGAATAACCTGACGTTACAGTCCATCGATTAAGGGTAAGTACTTCCTGAACGGAAACGTGTGCGTTTATGTCTCGGTGTAAAAAGCATGCTCCGTGTCCGATACTTTAATGACAGGTTAGACGGATGCCCCGTGCCCGTCTTGAAGGAAGTCAATAGAGTACGGTACTGCTCTCCAATTTGTGCTACAGTGGATATACGACAATTTGTCTACTATTAGCTTTTGTCAACTACTTCCCTCGCTTAATAACGGCGGTTTTGTAGACGTAGCGTGTTTAAACTTATATTCTCTAATGTAAGATACGAAACCCAATTTTGTGCAAAATATATGGCAAAAGATACTTCAGGATCTTGAAAAAATATTACCTTCAATAAATTTCTATGGAGACCCTACTCTATGAGCACTTCGCTCTCACAGACTATTCAATTTTAATTGCAGAAACTAATTAAAACACTTTCATTCTTTATCAAGGCTTTAGAAGAAGATTTACCTGGTTTTAAAAGAAAAGTGGTCTATGATTAGCTATGGTTGTTACCTACTAAATAAGCGTGGTCAAAGGAGAGTTTTTGCAATTGTTACTGACCGTTACAACTCAGAAGAGGGGGATTAAGAGACTATTATCTTAATCTATGTTTATTCCGTCATTTGCACGGGTACACTACACTGTATGGTATTTGATGTGATAAAATCATTAAGTTATGACATCACATCAATCAAAATTCAATCACTTATCAGAGCGCTTGACTATGAAACGCGTAGTCAAAATGCTGGCACCTATTTGGATCAACGAATTAGCATTGCATTCCAACAGGGCAATGCTATTTTTGAAATAAAATTCTCGTGAGTTTCACACATATCTAAATATTATAAATTAAATCGGCAAAAACACTCACGTTGGGGATCGAATACGTCGACCCCGGTTTCTAGGGCAATGCTAGTGGACTGGGCTGGAGCATTTGGACTGCCTGTAAATATGCAAAAGCTTGAAGGTTATCTAAATGCTTTCCTTGTAGTAGTTCTAGTGTTGTATAGTTTGTTGTATTTTTTATATCAAGAAAAAAAGAAAATATAAATTAAACATGCCAAAGTTTCGAGGTTGAAAAGCTTTGATTGACCCAGATCTTGTCATCTTTATGGCATTTCCAAGTAAAAGGAAAATGAAGTGAGTCACTGAGACATAGACTAACTACATAAGAAGATATAAGTACAGCAAATAATTTCGTATGGTGGTAGGACATTTTGCGAATGCTAGCCACCAAACTACCACCGCAAAGTAGAAAAAGAAAAATCTGTCACTAAGCACCAATCGGTGTATTCTGGCAGTTGTCTTGCAGAATCAGTAATTAGCTTACATCTTGGACCATATCATCACTTACCATCAGGTGAGATAGTGGTCAAACGCAATCTTCTCAGCTATAATATAGAAAAAAAAAACAAGACAATAATAGAATTTTGCTACATTTTGACTAGATACTTAATCAGTTATATCCCACTCTTTCGGCTACCAAGAAAACATCAAATCAAGATACAAAGTATCCTAAGTCTCATAACTTAAGGAATACAGAAATAAATGCTAAGTTTTACCAAAATCAGATTAGCTGTTTCAGAGGTGAGTGGGAATACACAGGCATTTTCGCATTCATAATATAAGTAGTACATGGTATGATTACAAATTCAGATAAAATGTGAGAACGAAACACTTCTGCTTATTAGGTCATCGGTTATACCGTTGGGCGCCGACCGGTCTGCGGTCTTCCGAACTACTGCCGGTGTCGGAACCGCGAAAGCGCCGACGTAATTTCACTAACAAGTATAACTTTTTCATCTTTAACATTCACAGTTTTATCTTGTTAATCATAAACTAGGAATTGATTGTGAGATATTATTATTTATGTATAAATATAATTGCCCGATGTACAGAAGTAGATAATAATAAAACTATTCAAATGTTACCTTGATAAAAATGTACAAAATAACTATTGCCCAAGTTTATCAAAAACAGATCTATTATTAATATGCTTGTAGATAATTTTAAATAAATTCATCTAAAAGTGAGCTTTATAAAAAAGGAAACTTTTATTTTTTTAACATAAAAGTAATATTTCTAAATATAGTTATAATATTTCAAGTAAATTCATTTTTATTGAACTTTAAAGGAGGTTCGAATTGAAAAATCCTTTTTTAATGTTAACAAAAATAACACTTTACCAAACCTGAGGTGTGAAGCGAAAAATAATTTTCTTTCTCTTACCCTAGCGATGATAAACCCACATGGACTCATGGGACTCGTGGAACTTCATTGACTAGACTTCATAGAGAAGAGAACAAATATATAACTTTGAAAGTAAGTTCGTCAAACTCTTTACTTTATAATTATTTTTGTTACGGTGTCTTTCTCAAAAACTAATATAGGAATCTGAAATGTTATCCGTTTTTTTTATTCAGAATAGGTTCGCGTTTGACCACACCGTGGCATTGATGTGGTCTAAGATGGAGCACGCTTACCTAGAAGAAACCTATAACTAGGGTTAGTGTATTAGAAGCGATTTCTATACAGACGTAGATTCGCCATAGTTTCAACACCGATAATTATATAAATTAAAAATTCGGTCAAATTTGGAATGCATGTTCTTGAGCTTAATGTTTATGCTTCTGGTTTTCAAGATTTCCGGCAATTTTCAAAATTATTCAAAAATTAATTTTGTAAGTATGGAAATTTTTATATTCACATTTAGGAGAATATATGAATGTAAAATTAATGATTAATCTAAAAACTGGCGAACCAGAAGCACCTGCATTCTGATTCAGGCAAGTAATTGCACGTTGAGTCTGCTCAACGTGCAATTACTTCACAGAGTTTGAAAACTTAAAAAAAAACTACGTTTCTATGGACAGCGCTACGAACACTATAGTCTTAATTTCATTGCGCTGCGGAATTCTAATAGTGCGAGGCCCGATGCGCACTTGTTTTTTTTTTAATAACTCTGCGCCCACTTGATGTATGGAGGCAATTATGTGAACCGTTCCAAGCCGAGGCATAGTGCATAATTCTCGAAACCGGGTGCATTTTTCGGTCAATCGAAAATTATACTACTGAGTGACCGACTGACTTCTTTAGCCATTTTTTGTCCAAAACTGAGCTCTTGTAAATGTGCCAATAGTTTTATTTGTTTATTTATATCCAATTGAAGTTTTACTAGACTAACCTGTGACCACTATCACGGTGATGATTTGAATGTAAACTTGCTTTGAAGGCCATCTGCCGGACCGAATGTTGTGCCGTTTTGTGCTTTTCGAGAGACAGTCTTCTCATATATATATATATATAGAGTTTATTTTTATATCTTTAAAAAAATAAGATTAAAAATATTACAGTAGGATATATTGAAACTTAAATTGTATTTTTTGTTAAATTCTTATAAAGATTAGCAATTTAAAAACCCTTTCAGTTTTCCATGGAGAATTCGAATGATAAACAAAACCTTTCTGATCTTATGATTAGTGTTTTTTTACGTTAAAAATTGTAATTTTTGTATTTTTTTTGATTCGGGATCCTTAAGCCTTCTTATTTTACGCAAACATTTTGTATGTGAATCTATGTTTATGTTCCCTCAGTGAAAACTTCGAAGAGCAAAGTCATGTAAAGAAATCTACATATCTTTTACAGCTTGTGTAGACGACACGTGGTTTTCCGACAACTTTCTCATCAACGTCTTCTAATGTCTAGCAATAGTTTTCCTATAATTGAGTTCCGTTGAAATGATAATACTGTCAAGGCATATTGCAGTACGCGCTGATATGCAAGTTATTTCAACTGCAGTTTGTTTGATTTTAGTACTTCATGATGACGACCCGTTGACTCGGCTCAATTTTATTCAAAACTTGCAGTACTTTTGTAGTATTGAACACGTTATAAATAAGGATCTACTACATTATGGAATTGTAAAATAATACGCTTCTCCATAATGGGTCCTACACAACTAACGAAATCGAATGCGATCAACGATTTCGTTCAAAACTGTACAGTATTCTGTCCACCACACACCACTTACAGCAGATCGAGAACGATCTTTATTTCTTTCCACGCACGATGATAGATTCGACGGGCGACGCATTGGTTTCTGATTTTGATACTAATCCATTCAACTGTACAGTTTTGAAAAATCGTACAGAACTGTTAACGTTCAGATTGCATTCGATTTCCTTAAGTGTGTGGGCTCTATATGTGCCACAGATAAATAATTATTTATTTAAGGTAAGAGCAACGATGACAAATGACTGTCAATAACGTAACCTACCTTTGCTAACGTCGAAACTAGCTGTTAGAATATTATCTCACAAGATCAAGAGACAAATCACTGGCATGTCAAAACAAATTAGATAAGTTACGTTACATAAGTAAACTAATAGCTTACAAGCCAAACGTTTAGTTATTATTAAACACGTTAACTAAAAAAAAAGACCGCAATATTTTTTTCAACACCTGTTCGAAAGGAGGTCAGAACGCGGTTTGATAATTTGGTACGTACGCATCGATTGTTAAAAAAGAGACCTTTCAACGACAACAAAACTTTACGGACAAAATTACACAACTGCGTAGGTATTATCTAAGATAATTACTTGAAGCGCTCGTGGTGAAGTTTGCTTAGCCGTTCTTAAACGATCAGCAACCAACGTCCGCTGCGGTCATGACTTGGATGGGTGACCGCTAGTGACATTACTACTGAGCGCTTCCGTGCTTCGCAGGGCACGTTAAGCCGTCGGTAGTTAATGTTTTAGGACGGCAGTCGTTATAGCATACCAGGATATTATGCAAATGCCCTCCTGGCTAACTAGCACCCTCAAGTAGAAAATCGGTCGCCAAGCACTTAACGGTGTGCTCCGGCACCTGTTCTTGAAAGCCAGTAATTCTAGGTAAGGCTGAACAACATCTTCGACCACATCATCACTTCCAAAAGCTAACCTATCACGTAGGTATACAAAAATAAAATAAAAAAGACGACTGTGTCTAAATAAACTTGCCAGAAACGTACAAGTATACAGAATGTTAACAATAAAAAAAATCTGTACATATTTTCACAAAGAAATAGGAATATTGTAGCATACGCGCGGTTACAAACATCTAAGTTATAATAAGTAAAATGTTGACGGCATTATATTCACCTTATACAACCACATAAGGGATCATTTCTTGTTTTCTTCTTTTTAGCATACACTTAAATAAAAAAGTCCATAGAGCAGACAGTTATTGTGTTTTCGAACAAAGACAGTCCGGAGTCTTAGAACTGTTCCCGGTAAATACCAACGAATGCAAAGGGACTAAACATGTCCGGCAAAACATATCCCTTATAAGAACACTCTCATCATAAAATAACTTATATTTTACCTATGCTAACAAAGAGGTATCTCCATGAGATCGGAATACACCGTTAAAATAACTTTGTCTATGGTCATTGTTAACTTATCGTTATAAAGTAGCTAGGGCCGATTTTACAGCTGTCAAAGTAAGCTTCGGAAGTATTCTTGCCATTCAAGATTGCCATAGCTAATAAACTGTTTAATTGCACTTTGAGTCGGCATAAACGTCTGTTTTACGGTTGTTTCGTCACCAACCACTAAGTTTTACTGTTGTGCGACGTGCGTTGTCTATTGGAGCTTTACATTCGTCAAACGTTCTAAATATTTAAAATTAAATGTCTATGAATTGGAAAAGTATGTAACAGATGTTCATCAAGAATATACCTACATAATTTAATTCTATCCGTTCAGCCGCCAAGCTGCAATATACTATGCTGTGAGTACCTATTATGTTATGAGATGTGAGCCATCAATAAGATTTATCATCCAATCAACTTACTTCGCAAAATCAATGCAATTCGACGCAAACAACTTACGTAACCTAACCCACATGCCCTGCTATAGACGGTTTATTTTTTTTTAAGAAAAAGCGACTACTTGGTCATATAGTTATAGGACCAGGTTGAATATTATAAAATTTCTTTTTCGTTTGGTTTTGATTCGTCTATCTCACCAATTTGTCTTGCTACATTTTTGTACCAATTAGTGGGACTGTAAACTACAAAGCACCAATCAAACAATTAACCTTAACGGTTTCTAAAGAGCAAATTTTAATTAATACCATAGCCAATGTAGCAATTTTATTTGAATGTCAAGATAACCGTATTAATACACTTAGTTTTTTGCTAGAGCACCAACTGACTAAATGGACCTCGTTGCTTACAATGAGATCAGTTTTTCTATTGACAGCTGCTTGTCGAACCGGTTGCGCAATTTGACAGCTGTCAATTTTGATGAGATATGTCAGGACCGCGAGCGATTACGCGCGTGCGGACTATCGATTGTCCATGCCACTTGACGGTAAATTTAACCGATGGTTTGCGTTGCGGGGCAGGTGTGTCATTTTTGTAGTAGTTCGTGGACGAATATTAATTATATAGGCTTATGGATATAACGACCTTTTTGTTATGTACGGTATCTATTCAATACCTATATGGATCCCGCACGATAATTTCAAGCAATTTCTACAAAACTTTTTGTGAGGAAAAGCTAAAAAGAAACAAGTGCAACTTAATATCAAAACCCTATAACTCACAAAATAAGTTTGTTTATTTGTACATAATAACAAAACTACGTCTTTTAAATTGTTCAAACACAAAAATATCTCGTAGTGACACCAGTTCATTCATACACGATTATTTCAACAACATATTGAAAATGGTTGGAAAATACATTTTCTTGAGGTAGGCTTACCTGATCAACCCGCACCTTCCTGCTGAGCTCATTCGCTCCGCACTCCATTCTTTGTGCCTGAAACAATAAAAATAAAATTATTATGATATATTTATCTAAATAAAACGGTATCTCCATCATAAGCATCTTATTTGTACTAAGTTTCAAATGCAGAGACGCACAGGAAAGCAATTTCTACCCATCCGCAAGCATAGCGCGCATCCGGTAATAGATGCATAACAAATTAAGCTTTGGTACCCGGATATAGGATTGATAACGTATCATCTACATTTCATTCAAATACTAAGCTCAATGTAGATAAAACTGCAAATGAATATAAATCCAGAGATAAAGGAATAGAAGTTAAAATTGATTGTATAGATATGGCTATGGAAAGCTATACAAATGAGTAATGAGAGTGCTGTCGGGATGTCGCTAATCATGCTTAAGTGTAGATCTGCAGTCTAGGCAAGTATAGGTATAATTACATCCCTAATGGGAGAAGTCAGCGATAGTTATCTATCGTAATAGCAGACTTTTTGCACTTTAGCGATAAATAACTTTACTGCATGCAAATAGTATGTATTATTATTTTATTTCTAATTGAGGGCTTACAGGTATCATAACTAAACAGGTTTAATATTTATATTAAGTAGCCTTCACAGATATTATAAGACAAAAACACAATTACATGGGACATAGGTTCATGAATGAATTTTCAAGACTTATCGAACTATTCCATCCATAGATTTACAAGTGCTAAAGGAACTTTAAATACCACCTCCGAGAGGTACTTTAACTGGAATAAAATAAAGTACCTAAAGCTTACCTAAATGTAGCCCAGTTAGTGCCTTTCTGAGCTAAAACAGTGAGTGGACGTAAGAGGAATGCTCGAAAAGTCCAAGGTAAATTCTAAGAAATCAAGTTAACACCAAGAGGATCTTGCATCCAGACAAGACAAGGCGTCGTGACTGGGTAATAAAAGCTGTAGATGTCGAAACCATTCCTTTTTAGGAGTTTATCTGACAACCGTAGTTAGAACACGGGTATACTGTTGTTTGGCCAGTCCGCGCCGTCTTTTGTTCCGTTTTTACACTTTTTAATCAATAGCGTTTTGTTAATAGCTCTTCTAGTTCTTTACCTGCTCACTTTTCTTTACGTACACGGAAATTTTACTTGCTATAAGAATAAGTCTCAAATTATTTGTTTTAAAAAATAACTTTGTTCAGAGATACCTAGTAATATGCGTATAGATATGTAAATTAAAATCATCATCACCAGTCCAGCGTGCTCTTTTAGAGTATGGATATCAATAGCACTAAATATATTTATATCAAACTGTACAGTAGTAGGTAAATTGAGGAAATAAGTATAGAGGATATAAGTACAATCATTCCCATAAATAAGTCACGTGCAGCGTCATGTGAACCTAATCAAATCAGTCATATCTATAAAAATAAAGCTGCCATATTTGTGATAAGGCCATTGTGTTCACTAATTGAAATTCTGCACAGGACGGGTCATCATTTCATCTCAAAAAGGATATTTTGTGAGGGAATTGGCCTGGTTTTGGTTATAGTTAATTTTTATTGAAAATTCTGTTTATATTAGTTACTATCCCACCAAATGTGAAGGAGATCAGATTAGGCGTGAGAAAGTTACGATTTAAAAACACCTTAGGTACTAAATTTTTTTTTACCTGTAGATGAGTTGTGAGCTCTCCATATTTATTAGACGCATGCAAGTTAATTACCGAAGTCGCTACCAAGTCGCACTTCCGAGCATCCGGTGAATACGTTGCCGGTAATCGTGTTTTTTTAGGTAAAAGTAGAGGACAATATGGTTATTCGGCAAGACTTGTTTAGTACAGCGCGTCCAAAATACAATTTGCTGGCACCGTTTTAATGTTCCTCCTAGAAGCCGTAGTAGGTAAGTACTCCCTTTTTAAACAAATCTTATATCATCAAAAAATATGGAATCTAGCAGTACTTGTCTTCGACGTTATAAGGTTTAAAAACCCTGAGTACTCGCACAGGTACATTAAGTGTCTTAATCAAAATTCTAGAAAGTTCCTAAGGTCTATAAGGTCAGCACCCCTATACCTACCTATCACAGTCCTACAACCGCGGTATTTACAGGCAGTTCTGATATTTGGCGACTATGTGTAGGAATAACACAATTACCCTAAAGAAACCTAAATACAAAATACAGTTAATTTTCTAGAAACAAAAACTGGGCATTCCCAAAACACTTCGTACGCCAACTATAAGGTACAAATATGGGGCAACATACATATACCTACCAGTACGCCCGCCATAACTGCTGAAACCGTATACATACACATTTACTCCTCTGCACATATTATATTTAACATTTGCTATCACACGCACTTGATTTGCATTATGCTTCCGAGGCCCGGACTCCGAGCTAAAGTCCGCGACCGCGGTCTTGACTAGGATGGGTGACCGGTCACATTAGTACTGAGCGCTTCCGTGCTTTGGAGGGCACGTTAAGCCGTCGGTCCTGGTTGTTATCTTAGGATGACAGTCGTTATAGCATGATGTTAGGAGATTTTGCGGATATCAGCCTGGCTAGCTTCCATATTCAAGTAGAAAATCTGTCGCCAAGTACCTAACGATGTGTTCCGGCAACTGTCCTTGAGAGCCAAGCCAGTAATTCTAGGTTAGCCTGAACAACATTTTCGGCCACAAAATCACTTACCATCAGGTGGTCAAAGGCTCGCTTATGAGGCATAAAAAGCACGGCTGTCTGTAAACTATATTTTTACTTTCTAGTATAGGTAGGTGTATATTGGAGAGACAAATAAATGCTTTAACTTTCTAGTCGGTATTAATGTCATAGAGTATCAATAAATGATTAGCTATCCAGCCGCGGCTCCGCCCGCGCGTATTACTTACTGTTATCGCGTAAAATAATTAACCTCTTTTGGCGCAGTTTAATAAAAACTATCGTATATCCTTTCCCAGGTCTCAAACTATTTTCATCCAAATCAGTCCAGTAGTTTTTAAGTTTATTCGTTGCATACAAAACCACAAATCTTTCCTCTTATTACTAATAGACAAAAAAGTTGCTTATATATTCCTACCCATTGTATATTTTATAGAATGCTTTGGAGCCATTTAAGAGAACGCGATTAAAAATATATTTATATAAATGTGTATGTGGTAATTGTGCACATACTGATCGTTTACCAATACATATTATATAAGTATGAATGTCAAAATGCGATTGATTTCGCAAATACCGGAACGTACCAGCAGCGGTCTGCGGTGTTCTTTTCATTTCATTAGAAAATTGAATTATACAACTAGATTATTGTGTTGTATATCTGATTGACAACTAGGGCGTGACCACCTGTAGGTAGGTACTGGTCAAGTAAGAACTAGTTGAAATGTATATAATTTATTATTAACACAAATAACATAGAGTATTAGTGTTAGATTAAAATCTAGGAAAAGAACCATGGTTATTTTTCTAGATTTTATTGTAGCTACCAATACTATAATTTTACTATAATATACTACCAATACCACATCTTAGAACATAATTGAGCTTTTTTTTTAAACGGAAAATCGTTCAGTGGCTTTGTCACATGGCTGCTACATAATTATGAGATAGAAAATTTGATTTGATACGATTCACTTTATAGACCCAAAACTTGACTAAGCAAAATTTCAGAGCTGTTTTTTTCATAGAGAGAGTAAGACTACTTTAGTTTCCAGATGAAAGGTTTTATTAATTGGCGTCATAATTTTATACCAAATAAATCAAAACATACCTATTTATTTCACAATAAAACTGTACATAACCGGGATCAGGCAGAATTTCCATGTAATATAGCTATGTACCAACTAGCTTTCCGGGCGTGGCACGATATGTTGGTATGTCGGTTATCGCGCAAAAACATTAACCTCTTTTTGCGCAGTTGGATAAAACTATCCTATGTTTTTACCCGGGTCTCAAACTACTTCCATACCAAATTTCATTCAAATCAGTCAAGTAGTTTTGGCGTAAAAGCGTAACAGACAGACAGACAGAGTTACTTTCGCATTTATAATACTAGTACTGAAGTACTGATTCCTACCTAATATAAAAAGCAATATTTTTAACGCAACTTAACATCAAAATGTTTTCACCTTGGAGTAGAAAGGAGGTTTTAAGCAATGTTTGATGAATCAATGAAATTGTCGTCACAATGCAAAATGAATAGGTGATAGTCATCGTGAGCGAGCACCTCATACATTTGTAAATGCCTCACAAGATGTTTGTACTAATGTCATAACAATAGTGAGAGATTTGCATGTTTATCTATACATGTTACATATTCATAAAGCCACTCATAGTGGTCTCAAAATAAGTCACACCTATATGTATCTGTGTATGTATCAAATCTAATACAAGGTGGGCAGCAGCGTCTTGTGAAGAACAGTCATTTACACTGCGATCCGCAAGACGCCTGACAAGCGTGGGGATTATGGCAAACCCTTTTTAACCTAATAAGTCCTAACTTATAACGGACGTTCAAGTAAATAAGTGAAGTAAGGTTTAAGTACTCATAAAAAGTGGGAAACTTATTACATTAAATAATTTTTATCCCGTCTTAACTACACATTTAAGATGAAAATATTTGGACTGTCTTGATCAAGTCAAAAATAAAGAAATTATAGGACTCGATTTGAGTGGATTTATCTCTTAATTAAGAAAATACTGTATTATCTCATAGCCAGTTGAAAACGGTTGAATATCGCAATGAAAACAAATTTGCAAAATGGAATATTATGGAGTACCTATTTTGGTCTGACTGGGCAATTATTTACTTTATTAGCAATTATTACACTTAGGTACGTAAAAACATGTATAAAAATTACGTGTCACGTTGTTTGTCCGCGATGGACTCCTAAACTACTGAACCAATTTAATATTTGATTTGCACACCGTGTGTAATTTGATCCAAATTAAAAGATAGGATAGCTTACATCTCAATTTATAGTCGTAATTACCCGTGCGAAGCCGGGGCGGGCCGCTAGCAAATATATATAAACAGCAATTCATCGAAGTAAACATGCTACATAAGGAATTTCTTCACACCTACTGCGTAAAAAGGTAAAATGAGCATAGGTCTGAACATTTTTAAATTAACACGTTCGCTCTTCACTAGTGATGTAACATTGAAAAGTATATTACGTAAACAAGAAAGTTTACCGCACCCATATGGCCCTTAATACATTATGAAACCCAGATAAGATAAAGTTCAGGAAATTGAAGCATCAAAAAGGCTTGGGTCGTTAAAGTATCTAGGTTAAATATACATCAGGTTAAGTATTTTCACAGCTCATTGTGAAGAATAGCTTCGTTTTCGAAAACATTAACCCGAATTATGATAATATTAACTTAAACTTTAGCTGGCTTCCGACAGTGTGACTAAGTCGTTTAAGTGATATTTAACTCTTTCTCAGCTTTCACTTCCCTATAATAACGACCAGTATTACAGTTTAGTATGTAAAGTTCACGTTTAAACTTAAAATATAAATAATAAGTTATGGACTTTCACAAGGAAGCATGCTAGGCCCAGAATCACTTTCAAGGTAGGAAGCCGCATATCTTGTTAATGATAAACCATTGAATTCAAAACATATATTCGTATTTCTTGTGACAATAGATACTTACACATTTAATTAAATACAAGATTTCCTACACATATACGTACAATAATATGAATGTGCTTGAAATATCACCAAACCATTTCCATTAAACTTCAAACTATTTACATCTCTCTATTGCAAGAATTATGTATATTTACATACTCTGAATGAATTTTCATGAGCTAGGTAAGATTTCTATAAATATATGTTGCACCATCGTCCATTAGTATTTAAAACTATTGAATATTATTATGCAACGTGTACTCACAGCGATTGTTCAAGGCATTTTGAACTTTCTTTCGTATAATTCTGTATTTTTACGTCCATGGTACGCAATGAATTTTAAAATAACATTTCTAAGTCACGACTACTGATTTGTAACGGTCATTAGAACAGGTGCTTTCATTTAAATCGCTTTGGATGTCTCTTCCTTATATTATATAACAACATATTCATCAAAGAACCATGATCTAAATAGTGTTAATTAAAATGTGATAGCTTTTGATTAAGATATTATTCTCTATCTATATTCGTCACTTCTTCTAGACATTTATATCCTGTCCATAAATCAAAAGGTCATTAAGTAGACCTAGTAGCACATGCTGAATATTCATCGAGTCTAGTGGATTGACATTTTTATAATTAAGTCCCGCATTAATGCGTGTATCTTAACGCATTAATTTAGGGTTACATAATAAATAATTTTATGTAGAAAATAAAATTATTTATGTAACAAAAAAATGGCACCGTTAATATCAAAAGACTGATTTAAGAGCTAGCATCAATCGACTTAGAGGTGTATAAGTAGGTACCCCTTATTTTGAATATTTATTGGCATTATTTAAATGAAATAAATAACAGATATATTTATAATAGATTATAAAATTTTGTTTGTTGATATGACAGCGTGTGTTGCGATGATATGACAGCATGATCCATTACTATCATTTGGTTCTCACATCATCAAGGAGTTGGTATGGGTGCGAAATGGTTAAAAGCCCTTCGAGTACCAACTTCGCTTAAGAATCGTAAATTATGGTTAAGAAAGTTGTAATTTATTAAAGCTTATGACAAATATTATCTTGTTGAATATTCTTAAACGTGACTGAGATAAAGAATGCGCTGAATGAGCAGCATCCAATTGCTCACCTCGACGTGAGACTATCGAACTATATCCATCTTAATATAAAGGGTATTCAATTTAAGCGTAGGCATCAGACAAGCAGCAGGCAATAAAACTGAAGGCAAAACTTACACAACATATATGTTTTTTACCCTATGTGTTTTAGGAGAAAACGCATTGTACAATTTTTTTTTGTTATTGTGACGGAACAAGCTCGAGGCGCACCTGATGTTAAATTGACTTACCTCTGCCTATAACAGATACATTTCGTCACGAATTGCATTGCCGTCACCTTGAGACATAGATGTTAAGTCTCATGTGCCTGTAATTTCTCTGGCTCTCAAGGCCTGCTGCCGGAACACACCGCAAGGTGCTTGGCGACAGATTTTCTACTTGAGGGTGGTCGCTAGCCAGGCGGGCATTCGCAAAAGGCCCTTCCACCATGCAAAATTCTAAATTCTATTCTAAAACCTATGTAGGAAAATGGTAGAAAGACGATAATGACAACTTATTGCAAAGTGAAAATATTTTCCTCCGTTTTGGCGTTTTTGACGTCATGTCGGCTTAACAGGAAAAATAGACTGAATTGTCACTATATATATTTTTAAGTGTTACATTAAAATGTTAATTTTATGTTTTCTTAACATATTTTTAAAATATTTTATTGTTATTATTAAATATGGATTTCCGCAAAGTAACGCCTGCATCTATTCATTACTTTCCTTCAGTTGAACGACTACTTGAAACGTCCGCCAAGAACTTGAAGTCGACGAGAATTACTCGCAGCTTGTTTTGAGATGAGATGATCACCTGTCAATACCAATCGCCACTGGCAGGTGAAAGCATCCAGCCAGCTGATCAAACCGGTCGGTGCTCATTGTTTCAGCAAACCGGCAAAAATGCGGGGTGGCGTTATGCAAGGCACACGCAATTATCACTCGTGCAATCATCGGAATATGTTCGTGCGATCTACGAATGAGGATAAGCGTTTTGATGATCGTAACGATGTGATAAAGAAACTTGATGAGTTCTTTAACTTTAAAGCCCAGATTTATAGGCGGTTGCCATGCAGATTTTATCCAAATTCGGGGTTCCCGCTTCAATTTTACTTTTAGTGATTTGGATGATTACTTTTTTGTATCATAGGTTCAACTACCTCATACTCACTAAAAATAGGTAGGCGCAAGGTTTTAGATATGACGATATGTCCATGGTGACGCTTTATTAGTTATTATGTATAGATAAAAATTACAGATACCTAAATCTAGTTTATCATTTCTGTGTCATTACACCAGATAATTTTAAATCCTTTTCATTAATAATATTCTACTATTTACATAAAATCATGTAGGTAGTTTTTGAATAGACTCTTTGCCAGATACTCTTTGATCCATGCACACTTAGTTTAATGCGTACTAAGCGAGTTGGCGTCATTTTGAAAATTTCGTGGTTCTAATTTAAGCGTGATTCGTGATTAGATTATTATTGTGTTGAGTATTAGTGACTTTCAAACTCAGAAATGGAAACAGATCAGCTTCCGCAAGGTATAGTAGAAGAAGAGGGGAGCCCTCCTATATTACGTATTTTATTTCTATGTCTTACTTTTAATTTTCTCATAAACGTACCTACCTATTGTAAAGTCATTGTAAACTCGGTGCGTATAGGTTATTGTAAACTCTGGATGGGCAAATGGCAAGGAGCATTATATAAAACTTGTTCACATTTCATCACTGTAATTTTGTATCGCTCTGTGTCGCTAGATGTGCCCCTAAAATGTCACTTGCTCGCTGAATGCCCCGAGAATATGTTCGAAGATTTCCTCCTGGATGACGTAAAAAAATACTAACGACTAAGAGGGTGATTTATTGTAATGACCCCATAACCCACTTGCATGCTTACTATAGGAACCGTCGGCGTACGAGTGCCAGCCATATTTGACCGATTTAATTTTGGTAGCGCCATTGGCAGCTACAGTAACTCAATTTCAATTGCTTCAGTCAGCCGTTACTAATTATGCAGTCCGCAACGCAAAGTTTGCAAAACAGACTCATTGAATTTCTTTTCAAGTGTCTACAACAGTGCTATACCTAATTTGGGAGGTATTCCGTGAGGCAATGTAGACAATAACTTCAACAAATACACAAGCTTAAATTCGTCACAAGTAATCTTGTTAGCCAGATCTTATGTAATATTGCACACAGAATTCAGAACTGGAATTTAGTTCAACATCAAAATCTGTTTGGAATACCAAATTGGCAGGTTGCGGCATTACTAAGGCGGGTCGAAAGATTTGAAATAGGTACCCACTGAAGTCGTCCCTCTCTCAAGATGTTCTTTATCAATGATTTCAAAATCCACACAAGCTTAAATTCGTTACAAGTGATCTGGTTTGCTAGGTTTTACGTAATATTGCATACAAAACTCATACATTTTGATCTAGACAGAATTATTTTTCGAACTGTTACACCTAATATATTGCTGACCTAGGCCCGAATCCCTCACAAACCTATTTACGCGTTGTCAGCAGTATTTTTCTCACGTAGGACATAGGAGTCACCAGACTCAGTACCAGTATACCCTTCAGGTGGAACCTCTGCCCAAATTAGTACCAAAAGTGAGTTGTGGGAACTTTTAAAGTCAAGTGTAAATTAAGTAATAATTTTATTTTTCAAATAAAATAAATGTGTGTGTATCCATAAGTTGTTTTTTTAAAGACAACTGAATAGGTCCACACAACAGAACGAGTCATGTATGTAGAGTACGACTACATGGTGGATCAATGTAATTGTTTTAATTATAACAGTACAAATTTCGTTGAGAAAATGACCTTGCAAAATTTGCAAAATGCAAGTACGTATTGGACTTTAAAGCAATGGCTAATCTAGGTCAAAGTCATAATTTAAAATCTTTATTTTTCCTTAGCGTTCCTTAAACTAAACATTGACCCAATGTTCCGTCTCGGCATCGAATTCGCAGCGGCATAGCGGCATCCCCGGCTTTACGCACCGGGTGCCTTTACCGCTCGGCCATGAGGTCAGACGCGAGTTTTATGCTCGAATTTTATTATTTTAATCATCATAGGGGACGATGCGGCCATCAACTAGACTACCAAATTTTATCTGACCGAAACTAGAGCTATTTGAAAAATATAATCATTACCATCTTACTAATAAAAATTACTGTTGTAATGATGTCGCTTCCCTTCTACAATCTGTCTGGTCACGGATTGTCGATACTTGAGGGATTTATTGTCGACTATTTTTATCGATAAATCCACCTTCCGGTGATTTATAATTATGAGTGACATGCTAGGCGTAAGGCGTACATCACATTTATAAATAACTAGCTTTCCGGGCGCGGCTCCGCCCGCGCGTATGTCGGTTATCGCGCAAAAACATTAACCTCCTTTTCCGCAGTTGGATAAAAACTATCCTATGTTTTTTCCCGGGTCTCAAACTATTTCCATACCGAATTTCATTCAAATCGGTCCAGTAGTTTTGGCGTGAAAGCGTAACAGACAGACAGACAGACAGAGTTACTTTCGCATTTATAATATTAGTACTGATTAGAGCAAAACGTACATCACATTTATAAATAATTAGATAAAAAAAATAGTTTGTACAAACATCAACTACGTGGGTTATGTGTAAAAAGATGATGATAATATAGTTTATGAAGCCGTACATAAACACTGGTAACCCGCTCATCAAAGCAAAGTTAATGTTTTGCGACGAAACACTTTCTAAGCACATAATGAACCTTCCCTTGCATCTCGCCTCGCTTCCCGCACTATGTAAAGATGCTATTAGAAGGTTGGATAGCTCCAGTGATGAGCTTTCTGTTTATAAGAACTTGTCTTGATAACATCAAAGTTTTACATAATAAATGCTTTAGTTACTTGCGTTCTCCATAATTTTTGCACTTTGCTCTTAATTTTTTGTAAAAATTGAGGTTTTGTCTGACACCATAATCAATATAATGACGGAACTGATTGATGCCTAAAATACTTTCACCAAAATTATGACTTAATGATCTTACTAAAAATATTACGCGGAAAACGTCGTTAGATGCTACCGCTAATGATTTTTTTTTAATTTATAAATGTTAAAGGTGTAAAAATAATACGGAATCGCAATTATCAATATTTATACCACTCACTGACTGACGGTAAAAATAATATATGGTGTAAATGATAAGAGGGTTTTGATGATATAGGATGGGAAAAATGAAAATCATTTAAATGACATCTGCCAAGTAAAGATGTATGACTTATCTCGAAAACGTTAAGAGACGGGTAGGGGGTATTTTATCAAATATCATACGGAATCGGCAGAGCAGTCAAATGACAGATGTCAAAAATCCAAGAATAGATGAAATTCAATATGTCCGGCATACTAAGCACCACGACACCACTGAAGCTCGGCCTCAAGCTATTGTGATCGTTTTTTTAATAATATTAACAACCTTCTGTAGGCCCGGCTTTGGGGCACGGCAATTTTCAGCAGCAGTTATACTGACAGTTAAATGCGTCTGTATAGACAATAATACAATTGAAAAAGATCCGAACAGATATAGTGAAAGGCGGTGATTAGTTAGGATACTGATTATGTTTCGATTCTTACTGAAACTATGGTATAACTACGGGTAGTAATCCATTAGAGCGTGCCGTATCATCTGTCCCTTCCTGAATTAGGTGCAATGCTGTGTCTACTTCTATTAGATAACGGTGTTCCGACTCTTGAGCAGGCTTATACTGTGCTTATACTAGGGAAATGTTCGATGACACGATTGTATTTGGTTCGCATTGGCGTAATAAATATTTTTCGTAATATACCTACTTATCTACTAAAAACCCAGGGAAAAATTTTCTCGAATAGGTACATATTATGTTCTTGTGTTGATCTTTATAATGTAAGAGAAAACATATTGTGCCGATTCCTAGAGAATAGAAAGATTATCTATTTTCCTCTCTATTTTACTACTACAAAACCTTACACACATATTACGAAACAAACTTCAAATGTATTTTTTTGTCTGTAGTTTAGTAGATCTTTGGTTGAAATATGGAACTGGCAGAAAAATGATTCACTTCATTACCTTTTTTTTTATTGCTGATTGCCTAGGCTTTGACTGCTATCTTAAGTGATGCTCATAATGCAGTCGAAGATGTCGTTCAGGTTAATATAGAAATACAGGTTCTCGGAGACAGCTGCCAGACAGAACACAAAATTAGGTAAGTACTTGGTTTCAGGTCTTCTTCTTATTAACCAAACCAAATTAATTCCAATATAGTATTTCTTTACTGTCACTAACGCTATGTAAAATTAATGCTTCTCACGTAAAAGTTCGATTAACAATCTGATGAACATCTTCGAACACACGCTTACCCAAACAGTTATCTAATCCGTCACGACTGCACACCCGAAATAAAACATATTATTAATTATTTATTTATTCAAAACGCATCCATGAGAGTGGTATTCAGCGGTATACGTGATGTGAACACGATAGTACTCACTGATCACGTACCGCTGAGGTTAGCAGAAGTTTCGGTTCAGTTGAACGATCGGAGTTATTGCAAAAATGTTCCCAGGGATAGCTAGCTGACTTGAATTTTAATGAGGGTAATGCGAAAGGCTATATTCAAGAGCGGCCACGTCTTCGAGAGAGTTAATTTCAGTAATATAGTTAGAAATTATATCCACTAAAGTCATATTCGTTAGCTAGAATACGAAAGTAGATAGTTAAACTACGGTTATGGAATATATAAAACTATTTCGAGAAATTTTAACGGCACAAACTGCTTACAGAATTGATAATGATATTTACTTAGATTTAATGGAGTGCTGTCAAATAAATGTAAAGCATAACTAGTTTTGATACACAAGATATTTATTATAACCACAGTAATTTAAATGTCACTGGAGAAATTATGGCAATGTAAAGAGACTCATCGCACCTAGAAAACTGTAAAGATCATAACGCTTTTGAGTACACATAAAACACGTAATTATAACAATTCATCCATAAAGAATTTATAATAAGAGTTTTGAAGCAGTGATAGCTCAGTGGCTTTGGCTATGGACTGCCGCGCAGCAGGTCCATGGTTCGAATCCCGGCCGCGCGGGCTTGAGCTTCACCGCATGGTGGAAGGGCATTTTTGCGAATGCCCGCCTGGCTAGCGACCACCCTCAAGTTGAAAATCTGTCGCCAAGCACCTCACGGTGTTTTCCGGCAGCTGTCCTAGAGAGCCACTCATTCTAGGTGTGGTCGAAGGTGTTAACAGGCTTATGTTAACACCTTCGACCACATCGTCACTTACCATCACGTGAGATTGTGGTCAAAGGCTTACCTATCAGCAACCAAAAAAAATTGATCTCATTTTCGTCACCTCTAATCGACAAGAAGTACAAAAACCTACATACTATGACAATTCCCACCAAAACTTCTGTGTAAAACAGCAGATGTAATTAATGTAAATTAATCATTATAACAAGTCTGGCTGTACAAAAACATATCGTCATAACTGTTCACCAAAAAAAGGGTGATATGTTTTGGAGCATGGGTGTTAAATTAGTAAATAGGGCTAGGCTAATCAAATATTGGTTCATTGCCCTCTATGCCGAAAACAGTTTTAGCAACCTTCAAACTGCTCCTGAAAATGTCGTGGAGGAAATGCTAAAACGGACCCCGGGGTCAGTGGCGAGTCCATCGGGGACTTAACATAATGAAACACAGTAATGTAAATGTTAGTGTAATTGTACATAGGAATAGCGTAGTAAGTAGTGAAAAGAAAACTATTATTAAGTAAGCATGTTAATATAATATATTATATCGAATTACATAAAAACAATAAAATATGGCGACAAAAAAATGGACGCACTTTAGTTTTTAAGATACAATAAATAACATCATAGCTGTAAGTCTAAAGGTGATGAATGGAGTAGGATATTTAAAAAAAAATGTAATCAAATAAAAATAAATTAAATCTAAAAAAGGCACGGACCTTGGAGTCTGTGGAGAAATGAAGTTTATTAAAAAAAAAACTGCTCCTGAAAATTTCTTCGTCACATAATTCCAACTGAATATTATTAAACCTGGACCTCTAGATACCAATGCTACTTTTTACCATTGAATCAATGAGACACTTGGTAGCAATAGTGGACTATGTATCCCCGCCTGTCTAGCAGTAATTATAATAGATATTAACAGTTATAACGTCTAGGTTCCTATTCTAGTATAGTATTTATGTACGAGATAATAATGCGATCAGAATGGTAATGAAATAATGTAAGGTCAAAAAACTTTAGAAATGTGAAGTTTTTATTGTCATTTGAAATGTTACGTGTGTTTTAAGTATAGGTGCGCAAAGAGAATACTAAATTAACCGATGGCCATCAGTCACAGTTTTTATATAGGTAAGTTTATGTTTCATCCTTTAGGTTCTCTTGCCTGTTGCTTTTTAAATAATAAAGGCCTTTTCCCATCGATTTAGATAGACGTTCAACGACATCCCTGTGGTTGTTAGGATAGAATTGATAGTGTGTGCACACATAAAACACATCACGAAATAAGATATAAGCAATTAATCATTAAAAATAGTCACATCCAGATTGTGACATAACTTGAAAAATGTATTGTGATAAGTAAAATTATGAAAAAAAACATGCAGATTAAGGCTTAACTTGAAATTTGTATTATTTAGTATATAGTACTTCCAAGTTTAAATTTAAAATCATAGCCATATCGTCCCCTGTTGAACCAATGCCTCCCCTATTAGGGAGTGTTTGCCACAATCCCCACGCTTGACAGTCGCCTTGAAGATCGCAGTGTAAGATATCAGTTCCACATGAGGCCACCTGCCTACCATCCGATATATTAACTGTTTCGCCTCTCACGACACCCACGGGCAGAAATGCGGGGGTGACATTGAAGTCCGGCACCCTACGGGCAAGAATATTCATATTATATTGTTCAATTAAAGTAGATAATCTGTCGCCAAGCACCTAATAGTGTGTACCCGCAGCAATCCTCGAGAGCCAGTAAATTACAAGCACTTAACAACTGTATGGCTCAGTGCAGTTAGTCACTTGTCATGAAATGCATCTGTTATAGGCAGAGGTTACCTCTTAACATCAGGTGGGCCTCGTGCATGTTCCGTCACAATCACATATTCGAGAAATGATTAAATACAACCGTGAGATAGTGATATAAATCACACGACATCATTAGCTGCATTTATTCTATGCCTATACGTTTTTAAAAGGTGACAGCCAATACTTAATATTGTCAGATATGATTGTTAATTATATGTGTGGTAACAATAGGAAAGTTTTTATTCCGTTTTTATTTAAAATTTAGCTGCAAGTAACTATATTTTTAGAATTTAATGTAAAGTGGTTGTTATTGTGTTGTTATTTTTAAAACCTACCATTGGTAAATGATAGGTTTTGAAAATAATAGAAAATTATTCCTGTTCGCTTTTTAATTTGTTTATTTCGTCCATTGATTATTAACAAGAAAAAGATTTTCTGACCAAACTTGTTTAAAACGCTTACAAGTTTTTTTTATGTTTGTAAATAAGCTTTTTCTCCGGAAGTCATTAGGTTTATATCATGTTTACGTTTTCCATACGAAGATATAACATAATTAATATATAATTTAGTCTGATGGAGTAATAGGTATTATTTAATTTCTTTTTTTTTTACCGGCGGTATGCCTTTATTAAACAAAATACTATGAACTATATACAACACTACAGCTACTACAATAAAAGCATTTAGACACCTATAAGTCATAGCAGACTCATAGGCAGTCCAAATGCTCCAGCCCACTCCCAGTTGGCAGCGTGCCCAGCATGCTGGCAGCATTGCCCCGTTGAATTGCAATGCTTATTCGTTGAGCCAAATATGTGCCAGCATTTTGATCACGCGTCGCATCGACCAAGCGCTCAGATAGGTTTTGGAAAATACGATGAGCTCCCGGTCCCCACGGACCCAACGTCTCTACACCAAACGGCTCAAATATGTAACCCATACCGAGGTTAGCATATTTGCGCCGCTTGAGTTGCTCCGCCGAAGTAGCCGCAGCGCCAGCCCTCACGTTGGTTACAGAAAGATGTGACGGCGCTAAAGTGTCCACGCACGTAGCGTCCCACACTAAGGGCCGTCCTAACTTCCACGGAACCAGAGTCATGCCGTCAGGTCTTTTACCATCGTCACGCATCAGACCATTCGGTTCGAGAATAGCTGGAACATTGGCGCTGGTAAAAGCCCGGCGAATGATATCGTTAAGGCTGGCGTGGCGGGAAATTCGACCAGCACTTCGAGAGCAGGAGAGGCCATGGTGACCGAGTTGATCAACTGCAGTACCACACTGGCAGTGATATGATTTAATTTCTATTTTCATTTACAAATAAACCATGAATAAAGTTATTTGAACATTTTATGTTTATATTTTATTTCATTTAATAAAGATCATTCTAGATTTTTGCATGTCGTAATTTAAATAGTGGTGTGAGTGACAACGACAATAATAGTATCGCCTTGCCGAAAAAACGTACTAGAAAGAGGGTAGACCGGTTCGTCTGCTCTTAGTGCCTACCATCCACTCGCATAGACTTCAGTTTACTCGTGTTCATGGCGCTTGCAACAGTGCCGAAATATCGAGAGCTCAAAGATAACAACCAAAAAAAACAAAGTGAAAAACACGGTAAATATCCCATGGGTAAAAATAATTATAATGTTAATGACCGTGACAGTTTAAAAACTCATTGATTGAATTTAAATTTGTGAGATAGTGGACAAAGGTTATCCAATCAGGCATTACAAAAAAAATAGATGGTAACTTGTAAATGTTAGATGTGCGAAGTAAAGCAACTTAGTCTAATTACATTTTGGCTCGTAACGGGATTATAAAAAAGTGAAACAATAGACGAATCGTACGAAAGTCCACACACGGAGCTCTCATTTTGGGAACCATCAGAACTTAATAAAACGTACACAAAAGTGTTTCTCATAGACATAATTGGCGTTGTGTTGTCTCGCAATCACGAATGTCCTAGAAAACCAGTGACCGTGCCGTGCCCGATGCTCGGGTTTCTTTCGCACAAATATTTTAATAACTATTATCATTGCTTGTCTACTCTATAATTTATAGAGGAATCAGGTGGAGAAAAATCCAAGAATCGAAGAAACACTATCACACCTCTGAGGTCTGAGTCTTTTTAACCCACTTCAAAAAAGGAAGAGGTTCTCAATTCGTCTGTATTTTTTTTATTCCGACTTTGACAAGTTATTTCACACTTTTGAGGTTGAAGTCGGTTCCATTTTTTGGTTTAACATTATTTAACTCTTTAGTGACCCTTGCTACCTACGGGATCGATTGTCACGAGTTTGAACACTTAAGGGTCCATTTCAGAATGTCCTAATAAAGTTTCGGGTTGCTATGGAACACATAAAATAACTCAATTATAAAAATTACAGTTAACATGCAGCGCGTTTGAATCTTTAACCGATGGATAGGCATAATCGATGACTGTGAAACTCAAAGATAGTGTTTTGTTTAATAAATATGTTCTGGATAGTAAAACCGGAACTTACTGGAACATTCTGAAACAGGCCCTTAGTATGTTACACACGTTAGTATGGAAAGAGCTACAAGAATACCTGTAAATGTTTTTAAATACGACGGATATATACAAAGGTTTTTCCCTTTTCAATGGTCGTGATGGACTCCATTTATCGCCACCTGTATATAGCAGGTTTACAAGCGGCTGTTTGTCCATAGAGCTCTTTATTTGCCCTTCCCACGTCCGGTCACTCGTGATGGAGGTGTGGAATGCTTGCGCTGGAGATGCGAAGATGTTTCTTTGTTTGTTGCCGACTTTAGCAGGTCATGTTTACTGTGAGTTGTATACTGTACTGTACTGTATCAGCCGGATCGTCCACTGCTAAACACAGCCTCCCCTATGTAGGGGGTATTTGCCATAATCCCCACGCTTGGCAGGCGGCTTGGGGATCGCAGTGTGAGATAGCATAGTTCTTAAAAAGACGCTGCTGCCCACCTTCTAATAGTATTTTTCCCTCAGTCGACTTTTACGACGCCCACACGGGAGGTGCCATTCTAACCCGGCACCCCACGGGGAAAGTTTAATGCATAAAAAATAATTTATAATATTTAAAAATACGCAGATATAAAGGGTAAAATAATTTGATGCCCCCTTTACCGTATATCGCCCGCTCTATATCAACTCACTAAATGTGACTAATAAACAAATACATACTTACATTGTATAAAAGCAAATGCTGTAATCCATCATCAGCAAAAAGTAGATTTATTGGCTATTTTGTTATGCAACTTAAATGAAGTTTAATTGATCTGCCTAAAGCTATTAGCTAATTTAATAAGTTACGTGATTTGAGTATAACACATATTATGTCATGTTGTGTCATTAAATTGCCGTTTTTTTTTCATGGAATCATCAATCTAGAAACTAGTATTTTGATGCATACATTAATAGGTAGTTGACTATATTTTTGTCAGTGTGAGAGCAAATATTTGGCTCGGTCAGAAATGAGCCTTTTATCTTATTAAAAACATATTTCAATAGAAAAAAGAAAAATAAATGTAATACTGAAAATGTTTATAGAATTTTAACAATTTCTACGTCTTTATTTTCGTGTAGGTATATAAATATAATATTAAGGAACTAAATATAATACGTTTTATCTCTTCTTTCAGCTATTTCTATCTTTCTCGTTTTAGGATTTCATGTAATGTTAACGGTCGAACCTAAATCCTTTAATGCTGAATCAAAACTCTCTGAAGTTTCTTCATGCAAGTTTTTCACTGTTGTGTGGTTATTGCTTTTAATAACTACGTAGTTTTCTATCAAAAAAAATACACAAAACCTCAGATAAATGAAGAAGTTCAAATGGAGCACGGTGCACCTTACAACTTACAAGTTTAGGCAAACAAACCTGCCACATCATGCTGTCCCTTTCACGTTCCACTGGTTTGACGTACTGTAGACAAGTTTGATAAGAGCTTTTTTTGTCGTGCGCCGTGCTCTATTTGTACTTCTTTATTTATCTGAAAGTAAAACACTGATATACCTACCTACTTCCTCTGTGCCACGTATGGAATGGATGAATTACTCTTGTCATAGAATTCCTCATACTTTTAAACTGAACAACCAATTAATGAGTACATACAGCATCAACATAAATGATAAATTGATATTCCCACAGATGTCAATCACCTCGTCACATGACGCGGAGCAGAGCGGAGAGTGCACTCTTGCGCAATATTCTGCGGCGGAGATGGACACCCGATCTCTGCGATCTGACGCAAACGAGTTCGTGATAAGCTACTGAATTGAGTAGAAATATTTTTTACACTTACTATAATACAAATATACAAATCCAAATAATTTATTTCAAATCTCTTAGCCTATAACATTTACTTAATTAACTTTAATATATGTACATACCAAGTTATTCCTTAAATTAGTTGAAAGTGTTTTCGTATGTGAATTGAATTGAAAATAATGTTACTGACAGAACCTTCAAGTATATTTTTTTCAGTGGATTATATTTTGCTGTGTAAATTTTTCTAGGCTAGTTATACTTATTAAAAGCGTTAGAATATTGTTTCGCGTGCAATTCAATTTTTACACCTATTGGATGGTACAGAAAATAATGTACATATACGAGTACTCAACACTTTGAATGTGAATAAAATTCAAAACAGTCTTGCCATCCATAATGGCATAATTTTTGTCTTGATTTTCGTCATTAATATAATTACGTTTATATTATATCGCATAAATCGAATAAATTATTATGCATATATATATATAGGCATAACTTCCCCCCTAACTGCTGTTACTAAATACAATTTTTAGTCCTCAAGTTATGATACTCGTATTTGAGCATAGCATTGATCTGAAGAAACTTCTAACGTTCCTACACTGTACCAAGAACTCAGAAGTTAACTACAAACTATTTCACGCACTCTATCATTAACGGACACGGTCTTTATAATACATTGAATACACATTTACTCGGAAAACTTAAACAATGCACGCGGAAACGTTTAATTCAAGCAGCTTTTTTCACATTGAGAAATGTAGTTATAATTATGCGTTAAGACTAAACGCAGTTTGAAAAACAATTTGTACCCCGACACGGCCCAAGGTGTCCTAGCCTTGATTCCGGATTCTCACACTTGTGATGCAGATTGTACCTACATAGGCACTAGTTGGTGTAATGTTGGTGTAATTTTTAAATAATAAATAACAGACTATCTCGTTTGTCGAAGGGCACACAATGAACCTCGAGATTGTAGGCACCATCCCTGAATAAACCCGTCCAGAAGTTGAACTATGATCGCGGTATCGGTGATCGCGGGAGCAATCAAAACACCCTCTATATACGAGCAGATATAAAGGAGCGTGTTACACTAGACATTTCAACTTACATGGGAATATGTAAAGGCAGGACGATATGTTTATAATTTGTCTACTACCGTATCCTCCATTTCCGGCGTTTTCTCGTAGTCCTTATAATATGTCCTATTAGTAAGAGAACGAGATAGACTTTTGCTAGCCATAGGGGTGAATTGAATCCAAAATTTACCTCCTGTGGTACCAGGCAAACATGGGACCAAAAGATGTTACCAGGTTTACAAGCTCGAGGCCCACCTCCTCTACCTATTTATAACAGATGCATTTCACCACAAGGGACAAACTGCACTGCGCCTATCATAATTTTTAGACTTAAGCCTGTAATTTTACCGGCCATTCCCATCAAACCGGAACACAGTAATGCGAATACTACTGCTTGGCGGTAGAAAAGTACTATACATTTTTAACGGCAGCCCGGATGAATCCGTTTACAAAGAGTTCGATTGCTACTAAAGGTATAATAATAAATGCATTTTGCAATTAGAATCTTTTATTTCTCGAAAGCAATTTCAAAATGCAAGGGGCGTTTTTAAATTATTCTATATGGGCAACATATATGAGGTCCTGCTACTCGTAGTAGGACAAATTAGTAGAATTACGAGAAAACGTCTATAATTTTGGTGTGATCTTGATCAAATGCTTATATATATAATAATATAGATAATAAACATAACGAAAACCCGCTGGAGTTATACCAGGTGACCAGTTGCCAGTGATGACTTATGGTAAAGAGACGTGATCCTTAACTGTAGCCCTTATGGTCAAGATCAAGAGTTGCTCAACTTGCTATACAGTGAGGAGTTTCTTTGCACGTTTAAATCTGAACCGAGGGAATTTGCCTAAGAACTAAATTCACCGACACGATATGGCTTTCAAAATTTCCAACTTGAAGAGGAAATGCGTAGGCTACATTGTTCAATAAACAAATAACCGATAGTGAAAAAAGGTTCTCGAGTGGAAGACGCTGAGTTGGCCGGCCCCCTACTAGATGAGCTGACGCCTGATGGAGTCGTCAGAGAGAGTTCAGAGTCGCAGGCAGACAATGGATACAAGTAGCTAAAACACGACGGTTATGGCATTCTACGGGAGAGGCCTTTGTTAAACAGTGGACGTTTTCTGGCTGATGATTAGCATAGGACATTTGACTGGCAGAATAAAAATTACACGCTTCGAAAGAAAAAACTCCTGTGTATCATTTATAAGAGTTACAAGGTAACATTCATGTTTTCGGAGTTTGTTCGTCTTTGGCCGCAACATATATCCAAATTAAAAAGATCACACATATCTAATATAAAACACATATCTAACAACACACATATCTAATATAAAAAGTTATTATTTCTTTTGAGAAACAACAACAAAAACTTAAATGTATACAAGAATTGCTTACGACATCGCGACGTGCTCGGCCACTACGCGTCACTTTTCCTGTGTTTTCGTTTTCAGCAAAATAATGACCGCCTCTGTAAACTTATATTACACAACTTGATGCTACATTGACTATTTATGCACAGAAAACAATATATCTACTTATAAGTTGTACTTTTGAAGCTCTCGTAGCGAAGTTTGCTTAGCCATTCTGAACCGATCAGCAAAGTTAAGCAACGTCCACCTCGGTCATGAGTTGGATGGGTGACCGCTAGTGACATTACTGAGCGCTTCCGTGCTTCGGAGGGCACGTTAAGCCGCCAGTCCCGGTTATTGTCTTAGGATGGCAGTCGTTATAGCATGGTGGTAGGGCATTTTGCGAATGCCCACCTGGCTAGCTACCACCCTCAAGTAGAAAATCTGTCGCCAAGAACCTAACGGTGTGTTCCGACAGCTGTCCTTGAGAGCCAATAATTCTAGGTTAGCCTGAACAACATCTTCGACCACATCATCACTTACCATCAGGTGAGATAGTGGTCAAAGGCTAACCTATCAAGAATTTAAAAAAATAAAGTTGGCATTACTATCGGCTTCAGCTAATAACAAAAATAGCTTTGATGTGCAGGCTTAGAAAATTAGTTTTGTTTAAAGCTGATTAGCCTGTGCCCTAACTCACTTGATGGTTTTCAAAGATGTTGATAAGGCTTAACCTTCTTGATAAGAATTGATACTGGCTCTCAAGGATATCTGTTGAAAGTACTAGAACATGCCTAAAACCTGACACAAGTGAATGATTGCTCTTCGACGTTTGTATGGAGAAGTGACCGCCAGTTCAACCATAAGGGCCAAATTCACCAAACTAGGATAAAACTATACGGGGAAAATTTTAATATCTGTAATTAACAAAATATTATAGACCTCTGTCACTTTAGACGATGATGTTGCAGTATTTTTAATGTACCTAACTCTTATGAAATTTATCATCAGGCAGACAGCTTTAGCAAACGAAAAAAAGCTTATCCAAGATTTAAATTAAACAGTCGAATTCGGCGTTATAGCTTCATAAACTAAAAACAAATATGGCCGCTTTGCTACAGCTGTTAATCGTCTATGTCCACGCTGTCAGATGTCATAAAAGTCCAAACAAAGGAGTATTGTTTATCTACGACAAGATTCCAACAAATTTAAAGTCTGCCTCTAGGTTTGACATTTTATGATACCGTAGGCCTACCACATTTTAATGTTTTTTTGTGCCTGATAGGTTAACCTTTGACCACTATCTCACCTGATGGTAAGTGATGATGAGGTCTAAGATGTTGTTCAGGCTAACCTAGAATAACTGGCTCTCAAGGACAGCTGCCGGAAAACACCATTATGGTGTTTACAAATTGAGAGTGGTAGCTAGCCAGGCCCTACCACCATGCAGAAATGGTTTAAAGTATAAGAGAAGTGGTTTAATAAAGTATTAAGTCATCTAGGTATTAGTTTAATCCTAATTTGGTGAAATTAGGCCTAAGACGTGTAAACGTTCGATGAAGCATGTAAGCTCGACCGGCACTTGTGATTAGCATGGAGGTGTCACGAAGTAGGAAACTATTGATGCTAATTATATGTTCTGTGGGCTCGGTTTAAAGTAGCCATTACTTTGCTGATTAGCTAGACAGGTCGACACACTTTCAAATTACTTAGGCCTAAGTTGCACTTATAAAGTCTTACTTTACCACCAAATATGTAAATTGAAATTAAGTAGAGAGAACCGACTTCTAATATCAAAAAAATATTCACTATCATTATTCGTAAACAACTCATTTTATCGTTAACTATGCAATAAAAATCCATATATTTTTTTATACAGTTATTGTAAACTCTGAAAAATTTATTGTAATTAAAGTTAATTCGCCTTGTTAGCAGTTCACCCAATAGGCAAGTCGTCCATATCGCCGTTCGTCCATTAGATAATTCGTCAAATTCTTTTTCAATTCGATGTAAAAATATTTATTTAGTTTTTATAATTCCATTTAAATTGTTGTCTCATTTGGTTTCAGTGAAAAATAAGAGATAACTTGTTGAAGCCGGTACCATGCTGGTTCAAACCACTTCAGCATCCAAAGCTAATAGCATGGTCCCGACTTCTACAACTATTTCATATTTTTCAGTGTAAGAAGTTGGTTCGCTGTTTTATTATTATTATTCAGTGATGAATATTGCCTAGGCAATCGATTGCTTCATACGCCCAGTGCCCACTATAGTCACCACTGGCAATAGTTTCAATTATCCTTTCAACAGGGCCAAGAAGGTATTACATATTATATCCAAGCAAAAAATAACTATCGTGATAGAAGTTAAAAGTAATGCGTGGTCACAGTAAAAAAATAAAAGTTTAGTTGAGAAACTTCCACCCTTTTCTGGAAATTGATTAAAAACTCATAGAAAATTATATCATGGGCTTACTAATAACGAGGGCGTTAAGACTTAAACTGGAGCCAAAACTGTTTGCAATAATTATGTCCTAGAATGTTGTTAGAGAAGACAAGGTGAAGATACAATAATCGAACTTTATGAATGAGGTACGGTTATAGGAAGATGACTAAACTTTCTATAATCAGTCCCAAGAGGTCCAAAGCACGTCCAAAGCTTCTAGAAAACGTTAAACTATCCACGTAAAACACGACAAACTCAAATCAATTGCTGGGAAATCACGATATTTCACATTGTCGCCGTCTGCAATGTGCCTTGAGTCCTAAACACTTCTGCTTACCATACGATTCTCACACAAACCTAAATGGATACGTTTACCATTGATTCTCATGGTAGCGCAGATCCCACATGCAAATGGCACATCAGCAGTCATGTATACTGTTCACTCGGGAATAATTAGCTTTCCTAGATTCATAGAATACCTGAACAGTCGGATGCCATTGATGGTTCGTCGATTGTCAAGGAATGAGATCTTCGAGTGATTCTTACAACTGAATAGGACAAACATTTTTATACAATCGTGAAAACCAAATGGAATTTGTAATTCGAATTGTCAATATATCAATGTAATGACGATAAACTTTTTGAGTGTATAATAATGAATAGCTCAAAGGGTTGTTAATTTTTTTATAGTTGATAAGCTTGCCCTTGACCGCTATTTCAACTGTTAGTAGGGATTATGTGTTCGAGCATGGTAACCGGACTAGGCCTGGAATCTCAAGAACAGCTACTCGAAAACACCGAAAGTTGATTGGCGGCAGATTTTCTAATTGAGGGTGGTTGGTAGCCAGGCAGGCATTCGCAAAATGCTCTATCATCATGCTTTACTGCCATCTTAAGATAACCGGGTACGACGAGCGAGAAGCACTGAAACTAAGGATGGGTAACCCATGGCATTATTTACTATATTAGTAGTAATGCCATAGCGGTTCACCAATCCACCAAAAAGTCAAGACTGCAATGGACTTAGTTGATCCGCTAAGTAACCTAAGCTACGAGCGCTTCAAAAATTAAATTGATCGATTTCATTCTTTGAGTGAAATTTGGCCATCGGCTAAATTTAATCGAATCAATCCTATGTTCTTTTTAGTGCACAGTAGTCTTAACATCTTTAAAATCTGTATGTTTGTGCAATTTAGATAACACATGTAAGAAAAACTTATAATCTCATAATCATCTTTAGTGTCAATGTTAAGTTGGTTAAAAGAACTCGCGGATAAAACAAAAGAAGTCATTCACGGCATACGCGGGTCAATAACCCCATAGTACAAAGAAAAACCTGCCATCAGCGAAAGACAATAAAACAAACAAGAAATCAAATTTATGGTCAGTGCACCGATTGTGAGTACACATTGTGGCGCTCGAGAAAGTGCATATGACAACACATTAAATAATAACAATAATGTTTATTTGACATTTTCTTCGGTGGTAGGTACTTACAAAATTTTTTTGAATTGCCTTTGGGTTGTACTATTTATCTACATCTATACACTAAAATTACAAAAGAGGAAAGATTTCTATTTTTGTATGCAACGAATAAACTTAAAAACTACTGGACCGATTAGGATGAAATTTGGTATGGAAGTAGTTTGAGAGCCGAGAAGGAACATAGGATACTACTACCAAAAAAACGAAACCGACTCCCAACACTGAGCAGTACGAAATATCTTGTGGAAGTCGGACCATGAAATTGTGAACTCAGCTCAGAGCGTTTTGAATCAGGATGGTTCCGACTTAAACAACTTTACATATCTTTTGCTCTGTAAGTACACCCTTACACCCCTGAATGCCGGGGTGTATGACTATCATTACAGCATAGGTTTTGGAATTTGAAAAAAGAACTGTCATACTCATACTGCACGAAGAATATTTTTAAAAAGTTAATATTTTTTTTCTCGGTATCGATTAATTACTCGAATCGGAATCTAGACAATTTATTTTATAAAGATTGTATTTTAAATATGGAACTATTTGTTTCCACATCGTATGTTAGATGGAATCGATTTAAAAATCAAACTGGCCAGCAAGATTTGACGCGCTTGCGTGCGTGAAAAAAAAAAGACAGTCTACTAGTAGGCGCGAAAGCATCGCGAAAATAATTAATTTTCTTGTTTGAGTTCTTTTTCAAAAGTTTTAAACATGTCTAGTGACGAAGACATAGATCTAACGCCCGATTTTATTAAAGAAAGGGCAAAAACAGTTGTCGAAAATATATTACCGCCGAACTCGAAAGAAAGATATGTAAAGGCATACGACGAATTTATGAAATGGCGGTCAGAAAAAAAAGTGAAATCTCTTTCTGAAAGTATTTTTATATCATATTTTGATGAATTATCTAAGAGGCTACAACCTTCCAGTTTATGGTGCTTTTATTCCATGCTAAAATCTACAATGATGACAAAACATGACGTGAATTTGAAAGATTTTTCTAAACTTACTGCTTTCTTGAAAAGGCAGTCTGACGGCTTTGAAAGCAAGAAATCGAAGGTATTTACTGCAGAAGAAGTACAGAAATTCTTAAATGAAGCTCCGGATGAAATTTATTTAGCAATAAAGGTATTTACGTATTTACTTGCCCTTTTTAATAAGTTACCAAAATATTTCACAAAAATACTATGCGAATTTGGTGCCTTTAATACAACTTATGTCTTTTTTACAGGTTGTTCTAATTTTTGGGATATCGGGAGCCTGCAGAACCGTGGAATTGACAAACTTGACAGTAGAAAATGTAGAAAAACATAACAAATTACTACTCATAAAACTGCCTAACACGAAAACTAAAATTGACCGGTCATTTGTTGTTCATGAAGAATTTTCAAATTATGTTGAAAAATATCAAGCTCTTCGACCTGAAAACGTGGATACAAATCGTTTTTTTCGCACCGTAAAGGAAAATGCCACAGACAAGTAATAGGAAAAAACAAATTTACAGGAGGCATGCCAAAACAAATAGCCACATATTTAAAACTGAGTAACGTAGAGTTATACACCGGGCATTGCTTTCGCAGAACATCAGCGACTCTATTGGCTGATTCGGGAGCCAACCTCACTCTGTTAAAAAGGCACGGCGGCTGGAAGTCCAGCAAAGTGGCCGAAGGTTATATCGAAGATTCGATGGCAAACAAAAGCAAAATTACTTCTAAAATAACAGAAAATATAAACTTGAAATCACCACGTCAAAGCACATCATCTGAGCCATTTTTTAATGAAGAAAATAGTACCAGTCAACTGCCGCCATTTACGATGCAAGAACCTCAAGTCACTCAAACTCAAGTCTTATCATCACAAACTCATATTCAAACTATAAATATTCCTAAAAAGAACGTGACCATATCTCTTACAAATTGTAATAATTTTACTATTAATTTTAATTAAATACACATTTTTTTCTTCTTAATAAATGTTCGTTGAAACCTGCTGTCTTGTTGTTTACTTACCTCACAATCGATATGTAAAGCAGAGTATTTATCTCGGGCGTAAGCATCAATTGCATACTCGGGTTAATTAGCGCCTTCGCTTCGCTCAGGCGCCAAAAACCTCGTATGCAATTGATGTCATACAGCCCTTGGTTAATAATCTACTATTACGCACTTCTTATCGTACTTCTTAATTAGAAACGTTGCGAGGATTACCAATGCGGGTATACAAACGAGGGAGTAACTACTTTTTACTACATAAATCGGAGCTCGTTTGATAACCGATTTCTGAAGACACAATTTCTAAGAGAATGTTTTTTTTACCGGTGGTATGCCTTTATTAAACAAAATACTACGAACTATAAACAACACTAAAGCTACTACAATAAAAGTATTTAGACAACCTATAAGTCATAGCACTCATAGGCAGTCTAAAGCAGCCCAGTACCAGTTGGCAGCGCGCCCAGCATGTTGACTTACTGTTATGTTTTGTCTCAACTTACATGGTTTTTCAGAGATTCTCTTATGTATTATTACCTGAAACAGTACCAAATATTAGTTAAAAACGCGTCTTCATTATAAGTGTTATATGCCTAATAAAAGATTTCAAGACATTTTATTAACAAATTTTAAAATAATAGTTGAAAACTAATTACAAAATCAGTCTTGTTTTACAACGCAAGTTGAACTATATGTGTCGCTCGATGGTCAAAGAACGAAAGAAAAAAATAGAGTTATGCGTCATAATGTCATTTTAGCTCAAATGGTCAGAGCATGCCCAGGCTATAGGGGTGGATGGCGCAGGTTCGAATCCCCCACATGACTATAATTTTTCATCTCTTAAATTTGTAATTATCACTGAGTTTTAAATTTTGTTTACACTAATACTATTATCAAAGCGACTTCTGTGAAACAAATATCTCTACAACAAAACCACCTGTGAAACTTCTAAGTATCATATTTACGTCACTATATGTATCTACATGCTTACTTAATTGAATTAACTTACATTTATTTAGTAACGATTCTCCGTTCCAAATTGAAAATGTTAACTTATGAGTATCTAAACATGTTTAGAGAAGCCAGGTTAAAGAAAGAAACTTAGTTTGTGTTGTTTTAACAATCCTCTATAGATCTATTTTATAAGAATACTGTACACGCTTATCTAAAAATCTCAATAGTCTGTGAGCAATGGAGATTTATAACTAGATTATTATAAAAATAAATGAAGTGATTAGTGATCCGAATCAGTTTTAAGCAACATAACTCTACATAGGAGCTGTATTTCTTAACCACAATCAAAATATTAAAACTTGTCGGACGTATGACAAATCAATGATGTTATCGTCACCACACAATAAAGGGTAGGCTTGCAGCTAAACAATACATATTCAATTGTTTTCTGTGTCTCAATTCATACGCTCGAGCGAGATTACAGGCTACTAATTTTTATAAGTGTTTTTATTAGTTATTTCCTACGGCAAGACTGCTAAGTTGTTATTTACCGCAGGTGCTTTTATTGAAAGCTTAGAAAGCGAAAGATTCTAGATTCAAAAATATAATCCTAAGCGTAGCGAAGGTTTCAAAAGTACGAGGCACACATTAATTTTCCTAGCGAACGAACACAATTTTTGTCTTAGCTCATAATGATTAATAAAACGAAACTCAACTAGATTAAACTTATATAAAATTTAAATTGAATTGATAATGTTGAAAGTAAATTTATTTATCTGAAAGTGTTATAAAAACATTTTCTAGGCTATGCGATCACATTTTCACAAAGAATTCGAATGAAAAACAACACCTTTCCTTGTGCTTGTTGCTTCCCAGGTGAAAAAGAAATTAGCTTAGAAGCATTTTCCTATAATAAGAGCTTATTTTAGGCTATCTTTGTTACTTTGTACGCAATTCATCATTGTTTCTTAGTTACTTGATTGATATAATAAAGTAACAAACATCAACAATTACATATTTTAATAAGTACATAATATGCATTAATAAATTGAATTTCAAAATGTAAAGTTTTTTTTTGATTGCAATACAACAATGTAAACACCCTTATCTCTTTCCGATTATTTTTTGCTAAAAAAGAACCTGTTTTTTTTAAATAAGTTTACAACGCATTGCTATGTTTTTGATTGAGCGAAAATCTTGGCGTTTACTGTATTATTGTTTATTTAAGCATTAGTCTGGCGATAACTTTCAAACAGATGTTGCTATCGTTGGAATATTAAAATGATAATATTAAATATTAGTTAAAACAAATGTGTCAACTAAATTTAACGCTATAATCTAATGCTTTGTATTGGTTTATTTATGACAGCCGTCTATTGATTTTCAAAGCGGTGTGGAGCTCCGTGATTCATAGAAGGGGATATCCAACGGACTATTAATCGGTAAACAGTTTTATAGGAAGGTATAAGTATGAATGCTATTAGAATACTTAACATCTGTGACGTGGCTTAAGTGCAGTGTCTACTGTATAAATTCATTGTAAAGACTGATCAAATAATTTAATCACAGAGATGACACAGAGGCGGCTACATATCTTAATATACTTATATTATAATACGTTTTTTAGACAATATATTTTCAGCATTATTGACTCGTAGTATCCAGCATATGACGTTTACTTATGATATTTCTATATAGTGACAAGGCGGATACGTTCGCGTCGGACGCTTGATGATAAGCGTCTCGGTTCTATCCAAAGATTTAGGAAGGGAGCTCCCTTCCTAAATCCGTGGTTCTATGCATTAAAATTGCAGTTTCACTGTTCTTCTTGGCATATGGTGCCAACTGCACTGCTGTCCTTATTCGAAGACATTAGTACTTTTATCTCCTTCTCCCAGTAATATCACTTGCTCCAGTGCTTTTCACACTTAAACACAGTAGTGCTTCTAAACATTTCAGTATTACGACTGCCCAAAAGGATTGTTGTTTTAGAATTCATGTATGTATGAGAGATCTTCTTTATTCCTTCATAACTTTTCAATTGTTGAACAGTTTAGGATGTATGGTGTAACATTATGATCCTTACATGATGTAAGTCAGAGTCGAGTGTAACTTGGAATATTTTTTTAGAAAAGCAGACGTGTTTATCTTTTTATTACTTTTTCATTCCACTGCTTCGCGACGTGTTTGAGACTGCAATGGCGGGTACACTATTGCAGTCTGAAACATACAGACAGACTGACAGACAGACTTTTCTACTTTTTTTTCTTTTTTGGTTTGAGGCGAAATATGACACCACCGTGATGGGTATCAAGACGACTCTTGCATCACTGCTATGTAATATACACCTACATCTATAATAAATGACGTAAATAGGTTCTGTACCCTCATATAATATAGAGGCCTCGTATACAGATTGCACAGAAGGTGATGGCTATACTAGTATCTAATCCACATAAAAAAAACTGGTGTGATTGTGACTTACAACCTAGTTGTATCTACGCAGACAATAAACAAACTGTTTTAAAAAAAGTGAGTTATGGAAAAACTCAACACAAAAATGAACTTATTGCCAATGGTCTCCACTATTTTAAGCAAATGACACAATTGATAGTATGTACTACTGAGTGTACTACAATAAAAAAATGAAAAATTTTGAAACACAAATCGGCCAAGTGCGAGTCGGACTCGCGCACGAAGGGTTCCGTACAATATATATATAATAATAATATATACCTATACAACATTAGACTTCATATTTTAACCTTTTTTGTATTTGTTGTTATAGTGGCAACAGAAATACATCATCTGAGAAAATTTCAACCGTCTAGCTATCTTACAAAATTACAAATTTACGAGAGAAAAAATTATAGTCAATTGCGGGATTTGAACCCGCGTCCATCCACCCCTTTAGCCGGGGTATGCTCTAACCAATTGAGCTAACATGACACAATGACTCATAACTGTAATTCTTGCTCTCGTTCTTCATGCAACCATCGTATTGGGACGTCTAGCTATCACCGTTCTTGAGATACAGCCTGGTGGCGGACGGACGGACAGCGAAGTCTCAGTAATAGGGTCTCGTTTTTACCCTTTGGGTACGGAACCCTAAAAACGGAACTGACTTCTATTAACAACTTTGTAAATATATAAAACAACTAGTGGAAGTCGGGATCATAACAGCGTGAGTGTCCGAATCAGTATTGTTAATAATTAAAAAGACAACTTACTTTTTTAAATCACATTCGAAGCTTTTTTTAGATAAAGCTCTCGTAGTCCAAACCTACAAAGTCTTTTTTCATCAAGCATAGTTCTTTGAACATATTAGGTGATATTAGTCACTTTTCAAGGATTCGACCCACTTTAAAGCCCATTTAGTCGTGCATTACTGTTTACGTGAGTTTTATCTTCGTATTAATTCAAGTAAACCGCAAAGTGATAAAACTGTTATACACATCATTTCGTAAGAGATAAAGCCCGCACCCAAATGCAGCCCAAATACATAGTTAACTATTAGGCAATGTTCACATACCCTAGTTACGAGTAGATTTGCTAAATTATCTTATAAATTAGGTGATGCTTACACTTATTGATAACATAATATAAGTACCTATACGACTGCTCAAAAGAATTTATTTTTTACTAGCTTTCCGGGCGCGGCTCCGCCCGTGCGTATGTCAGTTATCGCGCGAAAACATGAACCTCTTTTTGCGCAGTCGGATAAAAACTATCCTATGTTTTTTCCCGGGTCTCAAACTATCTCCATACCAAATTTCATTCAAATCGGTCCATTAGTTTTGGCGTGAAAGCGTAACAGACAGACAGACAGACAGAGTTACTTTCGCATTTATAATATTATAATAAAGTACTGATATGGGTTCATGTATATAAGTCTCATATCTATATTCCACCATAACTTTTAAATGCTTGAACAGATTTGAACGTATGGGGTTAGAAGCCCTATCTTCGTTAGATTAGAAGATACTGCTTTTTATGTTATTGTGACATAACAAACTCAAGGCCCACTTGATGTTAAGCGGTAACCTCTGCCTATGATAGATGTGACGAAATCATCACAAATGTTGAACTGCACAGCGCCCCTCATCCTGAGACATACAGCTGTTGAGTCTTATGCGCCTGTGATTTTACTGGCTATCAAGGACTGCTACCGGAATACACTGTGCATCGTTACATTTTTGTGTGTAACGACGACGCACAGAAAATATATCCATTCATTAGTTTGTAGTAGGTATCGGCGTAGTGACGAAATTTGGATTTTAAGAAACCTTGCTTACCCCTTTGGGAATCTACAGGCGTCATGATATTTTTTAATCTTGTAGTAACAAAGAAACAATTTCGAACACGACAGCGACAAAATGTACTACAACTTGTCTTCCAAAAGTTAAACTTCACTATCATAAGCCCGCAAAAATCTATAAGTGGCGATATGAAGCAATAATATTCTAGGAATAAGTCTTATTTCCTCTGCAGTGCCAGACTAGAATCGCACCCTCCCCATATCCTGTGGGAGTTGTAACAGACAATAGATGCCCAAAAAACAGCAGCACCTTCAGAAAAACTGCCATATTAAACTGCCAAGCGTGGTGCTTATGGCGAATCCCCCTAATTGGGGAGACCTGAGTCCAACGATGGACATTATGGCTGTCAATGTGACAACCTTGATTTTGGTTAGCAAACGAAAATCATTGTCAATCATCATGCTAGTACCGGTGTCATTATATGAACCTATTGAATCATCAAAAATTCTCCTATCTAAGTGTTTGACCATTTGCTTAATGTTTGGCAATAAACAAACCAAACACAGTTAAGACTCCTTAAATGTTAAGTGTACTTAGATGGAAGCATGAGAGAAGAGCTATCTACATCATCGCTTGACATCTTTGTCTGTCTTACAATGACCGCTTGCGCAACATCATTACTATTCATATTTTGATCACGATTGCATAAACACTGCGCGTACGCATGTATATATACTATCATTCTATATGCTCAGAAATCGTGACAAAGTAAATTTGTTGACTACTGCGCTGTTTCGTAGTAAAATACTGATTTCCTCTCAAAAAGTACGGCCAAGTGAGAGTCGATCTCTTGCACTGAGGGTTCCGTACTAACACAGAATATAATGTTGACCTCACGAGCTCGGAAAGGTTTGTTACTAATTGAAATCGGCGTTAAAAGTGCTTTACACCACTAGTGCGGAAATCGTTTTTTAATTTTTTACCTTTAAGTGTTATATTTTTAAGAAAATAACTTTTTACTTAATGAACCGATTGTAATGATTTAAATTTTCTTCTTGTAATTGGTTGATAAATAATTACTAATAATTTAAGCATTTTTTTTGCAATTTTAGCATTTTTTCGCTGTTGTGAGGTCAAAAATTGTCCGCGTGGCAGCAAATTTATTTATGCGTGTCGTATCTTTGAAACCTACATGACGCTCGGGATTCTACTCGTACTTTAGAACCATTCGCTTTGCTGGTGGCTCAATTCTAGAGTCACTTCCTGAGGTTTCAAAACAATTACTCGCGCTAAATATCAACTTTACATATTTTATTCGTACTCGTGTTTTTACTTTTATTCGTAGTAAGCTGCCAGCAGATTAATTCGTAAATAATTAATTTACTTTAACACCGAAAAATAGTTTTTTTTAAAAACAGTGACATGTCTACATAGAGGCAGTTATAAAGAAACAGGCATAAGATTTGCATACTTACTTCAGGCTTCTTCTAATGAAACCTGATCAACAGCTGGGGCTGACTCTCAAAGAAAATCTGCCGGAACATACCGTTAGGTGCTCAGCGACAGATTTTCCACTTAGAGGTGGTAGCTAACCAGGCGGGCATAAGCATAAGGCCTATCACCATGTTATATCGACTGCCATCGTCAGACAACAACCAGAACCGACTGCGTAACGTGCCCTTCGAAATACGCAAGCGCTCAGTAGTAATGCCACTAGTGGTCACCCATCCAAGTCATAACCGCAGCGTATGATGCTTAACATAGTTTATCAGTTAGAAACGACTGAGCAAGCTATCCTATGAGAGCTTTAATGCGTCTCCAAAGGAGCGCCGACAGAGCGTAAAGTAACAAGTTACGTGATACTCGTTATGTATTTTACAGCACAATGTGTCCAGTATATTATTCTCTAACAAGAATATCTTGTTTACAATTCCACTAGGCTAGCCTATTGAAGACTTCTTCACGCTCGGCTGCTCGCTGGCGCATCTCGAACAATGGTGGATGCCACCAGACCTCAGCTAAGCCTTGACCGACTGGTAAAAAATGCCTTTGTGTCGGGCCGGTCGTGCCAAGCTTCAATAAAAAGCGAGACACAAGTTACCGGAACCATGATTTGATGTCATACATTTTAGTTTGATAGGAGAATTTCTTACAGGTATCGAACGTGTTTTTGATATGACGATGTCAAATTACTATCATAATTTGAATAAAGAATGTGTTTGTTAAATTAAAACTTTATATTATGAACTTTATTTACATCTACACTATATCCTATATGAAAATGAAATGAAAATGAAAATGTTCTTTATTTCTGTATCCAAGATTTAACTAAAATTAAGGTAGGTTGAGACCTTCTAGTAAGTATACAAATACTTGTGTCAGAAGATCTCGCTCTTCCATATCCATTCCATTACTTTAAATGGTTACAGATATATACTGTTAAAAATTACAAAGTCTTTAAAGTTATATACTTAATTACATAATATAATTTTTTTATAGGTAGGTGTATATTATCTCTAATACAATAAAATTTATATAGATCTAGATGCGTATAATATTACTATAAATGCTTCTAATATTTTGGCTGAAAACTTTAAGGTTTAAGGAAAAATATCTGTAACAGATATTTTCCGCGTGAGATCTTCAATATCACATTGAATACTTAGTGCAACTTCAATATCATCTATTTCATTCAATGTGGTAAGGGGACTATCCATAATCATCTATAAAACTGCTGCGGGTGTATATCGAAACCTCACTATAATGTTTACAATTTAAGTTACATTGGCTAAATAAATTTAAATATAAATACGGGGAAACGTCATTGTTTTCATTTAATATAAAATTATAGTTTAATGGATTTGGAGTTTTTTTGATTGTGTGAATGAGTAATTTTGAAATGTGTAAGTGAAAGTATGTGTAATTTGAAGATTTTGTTGTGGATATAGCTAGTGACATCATCAATAAATTATTAAAATAAAGATACCTAATCAACTTTGAGTAAATGAAAAATATAAATAACCACATGTTTAGGTATTCTACTAAATCTAGTCATTGTTCCTGAAGCAGCTGCTGAACCTGATTTTCAGCTTTTATTGCAATGATAGGTGAGTTTACATCTTTTCTTACGTAAACCTTACCATAAGCAGTCCAACAGAATTTATACCTCTTCGATTTAGCCAGATCACGAGCCAAAAATTACGTGTCACGTTGTTTGTCCGAGATGGACTCCTAGGCTACTGAACCGATTTTAAATTTGCAATATAATCCAATTTGAAACATAGGATAGCTTACATCTCAATTTATAGTCGCAATTACCCATGCAAAGCCAGGGCCGGCCATTAGTTAAATTAAAAAATTCAAAAACTCTGAAACGATTTGAAAAATTCTTTCACCATTAGAATCCTACATTATCCCTCATGAACATAGGTTTTAGAATATTTTTTCATAAAAATGGGCGGGCCGCTAGTTTAATATATTTTGCCATGCTGATATATAAAGTAATCTTTGACCAAAATCTTACCAATCTGTCCTTGAGAGCCAGTAATACTAGGTTAGCCTGCACAACATCTTGGACTACATCATCACTTACCATGCGTTGAGATGGAGTACAAAGGCTAGCATATATCATTTTAAAAAAATCTACCAACAAGATCATTCCCAGGAAGAGTTGTCGCTTAATTATAAAAAAAACATTATGTACCCTTTGTAGACTTAATAACTTTAATTGATTTTTTATCGATGATTGCGGTTCCCAAAGACAACCTTTGTGCATTGTTGGGCAGCCACAGTGTGGTGAATGATGGTGAATTGATTTCTTCAGGAAGTCGGTTCGATTCTCACGGCCGACCGTCATGGAAGGGCAGCTGCGATCAGACATTTGTTTGTATTCCCACCTTTTTGATTTAATAATAATCATAAGCTTTACTTCTGAACAAAAATAACATAGGAAACAATAAACAGTGAAACGATGCTACCTGCTATGGTACTAGACTGTGTCGCAGATATAGTATCACCCGCCTCCTTAAACTCATATATATTCGTGTTTAAAGTAGGGTTGCCAGATCAAGGTATATCAATTCCTGGATATTTCTGGGGATCCAAACGGAGTTGGTACTTTGACCTCAAGTTCAAATCTCAATAAATCTACAGTTGAACTGACAAATTACGAGTAATATACTTACACATAAATATTCGTTACACTTGGTGGTTTTATACATAGGTAAACAGAAATGGCAATTATTATTTCGAATAATTATTTGAGACAAAGATATGTTACTCAATTAAGGTAATAAATCGTTATCACATAAAATTTTACTTAAACAAAATTGAGCCTCCTTTGAAGGCTACTTTTAGAACTTTGGATCAACAAAAGAAAAGCTCTGTAACATTACATAGTTGTACACACACGGTTGTATGCGTCATGCATATCATATTATTGGTGTCCGTTTTTTTTTTTATGTCTGATAGGTTAGCCTTTGACCACTATTTCACCTGATGGTAAGTGATGATGTGGCCGAAGATATTGTTCAATATGTTTGTGGAAAACCCTAAAACTAGTGAATTCCGTGACATTTGTTAGAAATTACTGGACATGGGACAAGACACACCATTCCAGGACTATCCCGATTTCCCGGACAACCTTAGTTTACAGTGATGCAAAATTACAGCGTTAAGATCTACACAAATATTATAAAGAGGAAAGATTTGTATTTTTGTAAGTAATGAATAAATTCAAAAACTACTGGAGCGATTTGAAAAATTCTTTCACCATTGGAATTCTACATTATTTCTTATAAACAAAGGCGATAAAATATTTTTATAAATTTTGAAACTTTTTGTAAATACCCGTACGAAGCCGGGGCGAGCCGCTAGTTTTAAATAAGACAGCCTTTAAAATAATAGAAAATTATCATATTATCAGCCGATGTAAGGAGTGCGGTGTCTAAGCACAAACAAGACATTTCCATACCTATGTAATAGGTGCCGATAATGTTGGCATCTACCGGGTTGCGAAACTCTAGACTGCTATAGATAATCTCACTCATAAATACCCTATATTATATCTGACCATAAAACTAACCTAAGACAAGAATAAACCTAAGGCCTTATAATCCTTGAGGTTCCGACGTGACTTCACGCCACTCGACCGACTAACCATGTGTAATAAAATAATTTTATATTCTAGAGAGTTCTATTTAGTGGGTAAAATTTGTTCTTATACTTTAATATGGCGCTAGCTAACACGTTTACAAAACAACAAAGAAAAGGATTATTTAATCCCGTCGCAAAAGAACAAAAGACAGTTAAAGTTTAATGCGTCTGTTTGTCTGTTGCAGCGCAGCTTCGCAACAGAAATACAGCATCTGTGAAAATTTCAACTGTCTAGCTATCACCGTTCTTGAGATACAGGCTGGTGACAGACGGACGGATGGACGGACGGACACCGAAGTCTCAGTAATAGGGTCCCGTTTTTACCCTTTGTGTACGGAACCCTTAAAATGCCATGACATCGTAAATGTTAAGTTAAACATAAAAAGTTATAAAAATAACAAACAAAAGCCCTCAACATCTTATTATCTAGATGTCAAAAGGCAAAACCTTTTGACATCTCGTTTTGCTAAATTGGTAATTCACTACGGATTTTTCATTTTGTTTCATTGGTTTTTCGTGTTTTATTACCTTTTTCTTCGTTAGGTTTTTACACTCTCTCATGGCAGTTTTGTTGCTTCGTTTATATTTTATCATTTTACATAGATTCCTATATGTAGTTTAAAATTGTTCGAGATATAAAATGTATACGAGAGCAATTAGTGTTTGACAAACATATGTATCAACAATTTAAATTATATCATAAACTAACGTGAAAATTCAATATTAATTTTACATAAAAATTACTATGACCTCGCATATAAACATCATCGAAACGAATATCATTCTACCACGACACTTAGATAAACATACCAAACTGTTTTAATTAGTTTGACCGTAAAAACACAAAACCTATTATTATCCAACATTTAGTTATTTCCTCTGAATCTCATAACAACAGTTCAAAGTTTAATTACAATTTTAACGAAGAGAATACAACACGACTAAACAGGAAGCTGTAAAAGTAAAAGCTTCAATCAATTCTTAATTTCAACAAAGATATTGCATAATACGTAATCATAAACATGTATTAGACACTTCGAAGTATAGATCTTATCTGGATGCGGCTACAATCGCTAATAGTGTGTCGCAAAAATGAAACGACGTGGGAAATGGGCCTCCGAAAACTACATCAATAATTATTATACATTGTGAGTTGAAACGTGAGGCGAAAACGGGAAGCCTCAAAACAGACATCACACTTATATTACCATAGTAAAGCCAGAAAAGTAGATTCACTAGAGGTCTGTTCTATTCTGGATGCGCAGGGTTGACTTTATATTTTTGAAGCGGTCGTAGTTTGCTTAGTCTTTCTTAGCCGATCAGCTAAGTAAAGCAACGTCCGACGTGCTTCCGTGCTTAAGCCTTCGGTCTCAATTGTTGTCTTAGGATGGCAGTCGTGAGAGCATGATGTTATTTTCCGAATGCCCACCTGGGTAGCTTCTACCTTTAACGGGAAAATCTGTCGCCAAGTATCTAACAATATGTTCCCCTTGAGAGCATGCACCAAATGTACTGTTAAAGATCATGTGGGCTCTGCGATTGTATGTTTCGGCTTTGGTTCAGTTCAACGCCAGTCGATATAGTCACTAATTTCTATTGTAGAGCAATCAAAAGTCTTTGATATTCTGTCTATGACCCTGCACCGCCTAAATAGTCCGCTAATAACACGGTATGACCATAAACCACTGTAGTCTATTGAATAACCATTAGGAACAATACAATGGGGACATCGGTCCGCTTTCATTGCCCGTAGCATCGATGCAAATCAACATCACCATTTTTGGTTTAGCATTCTGGGACAAGTGGAGTACTTTCAAAATTTTATTGCGTAACTTAATTGACGATAATATAGTTCAATTCAATACATTGTTGATTGAAATACTGTTATGCTCTTAAATAAAACGTACACAGAAAAACATTCACTTTTTTTTACCGTATTCAAAAAAGGAGGAGGTTATGTTTTGTGTGTGTTACATCATAACTCTTTACAGATGTACTGATATATATCTTTACTCTGGTTTTGTGTGTGTTTTTTGTAAATATGTTTACCATACTTGGCAGTAGCCTGTAAGAAATACAAAGCAGCTAAGGATACTCCCCTAGCGGACTCCTTAGAGTTCCGCGTAACTTTACAAAAATCGGTGCATTCGGGTTTTATATAGTTTCATATAAACAACACATTATTATATTTAAGTAATAAGCATTCGAAAACCACTAAGGTTTGTGATGGATGCTATACAAGGATGTTGCTGCTTGCAGTGATTTTCATCTTTTTTTTCTGCTATCGTGATGGAACAAACACAAGGCCTAGATGGTGTTCTGCGCCCATCACCATGAGACATAAAGATGTTTAGTTTCATGTGCCTGTGATTTCATCGGTATCCATACCTTTCAAACCGGATCACATTTATGCGCACATTACTGTTTGGCGGTAGAAAAAGGTACAGAGGCAGTACTTCCCCCAAAGATCAAAAGACTTCCCCGGACAAACTCGCACAAAGAGTCACTATTACTACAAATTTTTACTGCACAATTATACGCAGTTAGTATATTAATATAGTTTGTCATATACCTATTAACTGAAATCTTAGTGGCAACCAGCTTTATGTGTCCATATAAGGAGTGCTCTAAAGCGTGACTATTATCCAATACATTGTTTTACTTAATTTAGGTCATTTTACAAGGAGTTCCCTTATTAGGAATTTAAGCGCATTGCGGGGCTGTGGCTTAGATTAAAATTTAATTTACGCAGTCGTAAACTATAGGTTAATAAGCTTTAAAATGTGTATTAAATTTATATTGGTACAAACAATTTATTACGATCGTTAAAATTTCATTAAAGTATAAACGTTTGTACAAATATTAAATTTATAATGCATTGTTTCAAACAAAATGGTTACAATATCCATCTATTAATAATAACAAGGGAAGTTCATTCACTTTTTTACTTATGCGATTACATTATCTGATTATAATGTGAAACAAAAAAGTACAATAAATAATGGAATTAAAAATTCAATCAGTACACAAGTATTTTTTTTTTATTCGAGATAGGTTCGCGTTTGACCACACCCTGCCTGATGTTAAGCATTGATGTGGTCTAAGATGGAGCACATATTATTCACACATCACACATACACAAGTTTATAAAGAAAGTATTGGATTTGTAAATAGATTACAAGCACTATCGCGTGCTGAGCGAAAATCACAATTAACAAAATTATTGGAACACAAAATGTTTTGCTCCGTACGATAATAGATGCCGCGTTCTCCGCTTTCGGGCCGGATTCCTATTGCTCGTAGCCACCGGAGCCTTACTCTTTCGAGCTGAATCTTGGTGCTACAATTGTATTAGAGAACGGTGCGCGGTCATCAACTAGACTACTATTAGACTTCGTCTGGTATTCCGTTTGAATAGGCATCCGGCGCGAAATCTAGCCGTCTGGTTGAATTGGCATCCGATGAATCGGATGACGCGGGTTGAATTCCCGTCCGGAACAAAAAATTTGGTGCACTAATAATTTGTACAAGTTATTTCGGATGGGAAAAGATAACTTCCAGCGGCACATGAACCAGCAACCCTCAGAATTCCGTCCTGGTGCATTACCAATTATGCTATGGAAGCGGGGCGCCTGGACAGTCGAAATTTCTCCATCCATTTGAATGTACGTCCTTTTGACGTTGGCGATCTTTTTGCATCCGAAATAATTTCTATGTTTTCGATTAGCATGCGTCAATGCTCTTATAAAAAATAATACTAATTTGTACAAGTATTAGATATTCATACACTCGTACACAATTTTTCAAATAATCGTCATTAATAAACAACAGTGCTATATACGAATAAATATGTAAAGAAGTGTAACTCTCATATAGTTACCGCTTTGATTTCGGACTCATCAAGTTCACAATTAACAAAACATGCACATATCTTCCAAATTCATCGATTAGTTTATTTGGCACTTAGAAATGTAAGCATTCCGATTGGTCTCTTCAAAGTAATATTGTTGCGCCGCACTTTTTGAACCACGCCCGTCGTCGGTTTACGTTTTGCTTTCTTCTGTTTTTGAGCTTGAGTTACATTTCTTTACATTAATATTCATAGGTTAAGTCTATTTTACGATAAGACCTCGCTAATGTGATTCCAATTCAAATCACTTTTAACTCACTGCGGCGCTGCGTATCATCTTCAAAAGGCTACGTCCAATTACCCGCTAAAAGGTTACCAGAATATTCACGATTGACATTTAAATCTTTGCAATTACATAAGACAATTTAAATAAATCAACCATATTAAAATATAATTTTGCTCTTAAGAAATTATTGTGATTCTATTGATGTGAAAATCCCTATTAAAAGTCAATTTGGACATATATTTGGTTATCTTGCACACGAGCCCCTCTTTGATGATTCATATTTAAATAACCATAATACTATTCAATACCCTCGCAGAAATGTCACAACTCGTGTTTATTCCGCCCACATAAGTATTATTGATGATATCTACGAAAAACGTCTGCTGGTCATTTGATTGTTTTTTTTTAACAAGTTCCAGTTTCCATATAAGATTAGGACCAGTGAATGGTGCCTATAAACAGGCACCAGACGGGTATTGTGGCTTATATAAGGCGTCCTATCGTAACAATAAATCACAGGCTTTGGCTAGAATGACGACCCACAGATTCAAGGACAATAGAGTAGACTACGATGAACATAAATCAAAACTTCCATCGATCTTTTGTACTCGTATGTGCATCTCATCAAAGGCACTCCGATTTAATCATGATGTACCTTTAGCTAAACGTTCAATCACATTGCATTCCTAAAGCTTAAAATTATGAGGTTCGAGATTAAGTACTTTATTTCTCGTTATAAATATTTAAATTCAATAAGGAGTATGAAGTTATTTTACTTTAGTACATATTGTATGATTGTCCTCGTACAAAACAGATATTATATATTTAGGTAATAACGATAACAATACAGTTAGTTTTATAAGACTAGAATACTTAGGGTGAGCTTATAGCATGAAGGAAAGTACTGTCGTGTCGTGGCTTATATTCAATTAGATAATGAGAACAATAGAATTTCATTCATAAATGGATAATATCGTCCACGCGGATGACAGAGGAAGCTCACTGAATAGAATTCAAGGCATAAATCAACTGAATCTAAGCATAAAACACGTACTATACGTAGTAGTATCCATCGCAATTATTATCTATAAATATTACCGTGGCACGGTCCACTTTTTAAACCGCCCACCAAACCCATACGTAGGTACGTAAACATTACAAAATATTCTCTATAAGTATAGCATATTTTGTAATTCAAGTAACAATAAACTTCCAAGCTTAGTATATCACAAAAGAAATCCAAAACAAGACAGATTCAGCCAATAACACTATTTAGGATGGATGTAATGACAAAACAGATGAAACGTGGGTTGTTATTGTTAGCAAACAAGAAACAATGGGTAATTCGCAGACCGTTGCCTACGTAGAATTAGTCACATTTAAGTTTCAGGTCAAGATCAGAGTGACCCCACTAATGAAGTGTCTAAAACTTTAAAAAGAATTACGACTTACGCAGATTTCAGTACACCACGGGCATTATGTTCTTTTTCTAGTAAGGATAGTGATCTTTGTCATATATGTAGATGTAAATTTTACTAATATTGAATACATTGGCTTAAAATTTTGCAATATGAAAAATTTATCAACAATTTTTTAAGCGCAGCCGCATCTTCCTGTTCTATCTCAGCGCAAGACAAAAATTATGTGCTCCTAAAATTACTGAGTGTGACATTTACTAGTCATGCCAAAGGATTAGCAACTATTATCTTCAATATTTTTTTAGCTTCTGTATGCGTACTTTGTAGGGGTATAATAGTAGTTTATACAACACTACAGCTAATACAACAAAACCCAGCATGCTGGCAGCATCTGCTAGATTGCAATGATTATTCGTTGAGCCAAATAAGTACCAGCATATCTATCATGAAATAAATTTAAAATTTTAAACGCTACAAAGGAAATACAATATATTTTGTTTAGTTAAGTTTACATAGGGAAGTATATTAAGGACATATTATACACAATATTATGTGTACAATTTTTGAAGCAGTGATAGCTCAGTGGCTTAGGCTATGGACTGCCGCGCATCAGGTCCATGATTCGAATCCCGCCGCGGGCATGAGCTTCACCGCATGGTGGTAGGGCATTTTGTGTGAATGCCCGCCTGGCTAGCGACCACCCTCAAGTAGGAAAATCTGTCGCCAAGCACATAAAGGTGTGTCCCGGCAGCTGTCCTTGAGAGCCAGTAATATTCTAGGTTAAGCTTGTTAACACTTTCGACCACATCATCACTTACCATCAGGTGAGATTGTGGTCAAAGGCTTACCTATCAGCAATAAAAAAAAACAATCTGCTTCACAAGATCTTTTCAATATCGTGATTTTTTTTTTCAATTCAACCTGCACGAGGTCCACCTGATGTTAAGCGGTAAACTCTGTTTACAACGCATGCATTTCTTTACAAGTGACGAATTCCACTACGCCCATTAGCTTTGAGACATACAGTTGTTGGGTCTAATGTGCCTGTAATTTTCTGGCTCTCAAGGACTGCTGCCGGAACACACTGTTAGGTGCTTGGCGACAAACTTTACTTTACCCCTCCCACCATGCGGTGAAGTCCCATCGGCGCGGGCGATGGGGACTGAACCATGGACCTGGCACCATCCATAACTATAACCGTTTGGTTATTATTGCTTCAAACATTATTTACAACTAAGAAAAATAACTTTCTAAATATTTCGTGTTGATTTCCCCTTTGAAAATACGACTAACTTATATGACGACAATGTTTTTATCACGAGTCCATATCACGCCAAATACAGGTGCGTCCTTGTCCTACCACTAGGTATAACTGGCTTACACAGTTAATTTCTCATTGCTACGCTTTGTTTAGAACTTCATGCATGACTCCAATTACCGCGCCGTCCTTGGCACACATTGTAGAAACTTAATTATATGCGTGTTATTTACTCATTCGACACATTCAAGTTTAAATTACAATTGAATTACTTAATGAGAGGATGGGAGAATTATTATGAATGTTTATTGACTTTAGTGGGAGTTCGGACTCTGAAACTTCAAATGATAATACGTTTGCACCCAAACATATCTAGAGGAACCAGGTTATATGGACAAGTTGAATGGGTGACCGCTACTGACATTACTACTGAGCGCTTCCGCGTGCATTCGCAAAATGCCATGTTATAACGACTGCCATCCTTAAACAACAACCGGGACACACAGCTTATCGTGCCTGAAGAGTTATACCGACTGAGAGTTATACCGACACCGCTTGGCTAGCAGCTACTTCCCTCAAGTAGAAAATATGTCGCTAAGCCCCTAACGGTGTGTTCCGGCAGCTGTCCTTGAGATCCAGTAATTCTAAGTTAGCCTGAGTAACACCTTCGACCATATCATCAATTACCATCAGGGAAGATAGTGGTCATAGGCTAAACTATTTAAAAAAAATAGTACAAAAAAGAATACCAAGTCTCAAGTCCCAAAAATAATATATTTTGGTAATGACCAATATAGAATAGTGTGGTTTAGATTTTCAGCGCCATTTTAGATTCGTTACTTTAGGACACAATAAGATGTACGAGTAATAGTATCAAATATGTATGTAGCAACTGTAATGAATCTCCTCAAAGTAAAATTACTTAAAACTCCCTGTGATTTAATGATTAAAAATTTTAAAAATAAAAAAATAAAAATGTAAAAAAAAATAAATTAAAAAAATTAAATTATTAAATTTAATTAAATTAAAAGAATTAATTTTAAAAAAATAATTAATTCCTTCAAATAAACTGATAAAATTTAATTGTTATCTGAGCGCTTGGTCGATGCGACGCGTGATCAAAATGCTGGCACATATTTGGCTCAACGAATAAGCATTGCAATTCAACGGGGCAATGCTGCCAGCATGCTGGGCACGCTGCCAACTGGGAGTGGGCTAGAGCATTTGGACTGCCTATGAGTCTGCTATGACTTATAGGTGTCTAAATGCTTTTATTGTAGTAGCTGTAGTGTTGTATATAGTTCATAGTATTTTGTTTAATAAAAGCATACTTTACACTTAGTTGCAGTAACGATTACCTTCATCAAGTTCAATAAACCGTATTAAATGCATCTACAATCTACAGATCTCTCCTACCATTTCTCTTCATTAGAAAATACCAAACAACGAGGTGGCGAGACAGGCAACAATTACACCATTTAGCTGTCTTTTATAATGTAGGGGTTTTGTTTAGACATCAAATGTACGTCACAACGTGCATACATTCAAAACTTTCATATTGCATACCACTACTTTGTTGATCCAAACGGAAACTGACTTCATTGGCCTACCTTTATCACAAATCGGGTCGGTAGGTATACCAGCTTGTAGGTCTCTTTAGAAAGAGTCCATCTTGGTGTGTCCGTATTGTCCGATAATCTGCCTTCAAACAATAATGAGTAAAAAGTACCGTGTTACGGCATGAAGGACACTTTAGCAAGATAAATTATTCGGTGAACGACATTTATGAACTATTTTATTTCATACTAGCTTTCTGGCCGCGGTCCCACCCGTATGTCGGTTATCGCGCAAAAATTTTAACCTCTTTTTGAGCAGTTGGATAAAAAACTATCCTATGTACTACTTTCAAACTATTTCCATACCAAATTTCACCCAAATCCGTCCAGTAGTTTTTGATGTTATTCGTTGCATACAAAAATATAGATCTTTCCCCTTTATAATCTTAGTGTACATTATATTATGCCTCATTATATTTTAGCCTAGCATCAGTTTGTCTATTTGTTTCAAGGCGGTTTGGTGACACTTTGGTTAGATTACTGGTTTTAATTGAGGAATTACTTTTACATAACTTGTTTCTATGAAGTAATTGTTTTGACAGGTACGTATCTGGTCGTCTACAAATCCAACTTTATATTATAAAGGCAAGAAAACAAAGAAATTAATACAAAAGCTAGAGTAAAACAAAAGAAAATAAAACATTTGTAAGCCTACCTAACAAATAACTTACCTCTAAGTTATTTGTTCAACGTTCCAAGTACACATGTTTACGAAATTAACTCTCACCTGCAACAAACAAAAAATGCATTTCAAAATGTTGAAATGCAACTGATTACCTTAATCATTATAAGAACTATAATTGGTGCTTGTTGAAGGGATATTATACAATTTTCTTTGCCTCTTGGTGACTTATTATGCAACGCATGCCGAAGAAAGTGATGTTATAACATTTGTTATTTTGTGGAAGATTTTATGGCCGAAAATCTGTTTCCAAGTTGTTATGTGACGCGTTTATTCGTCAAGGCTTGATACGAGCCTCTTCGTTAGTGCAGCTAACTTACTATCAAACCTGTGGATTAAAATCATAGCATACTTAGTAGCAGTTTTAAGAAGCGACTAAAGGAAAAATACGGATAAGTGTGCAGCAGCGCTTTGTGTAACTGGCGTCAGTAATTTTCGACACAATAGAACAGTTTAAGAGTGAGTTTATTAACCTGTATTGGTCATGTCTTGAAGAGGGACGAAAAAGTTAATATACGAGTAGAAAAGTGTTTACTATAAGTGTGGAATGATATAGAAGACCAAAAATAATGTCTATAGATTGCACTCAGAATGATAATGGGTAAAAAAGGCGTAAAACCTGGAAGACAGAGCGAAGTAAAAGAATAACCAGTGTAGTGCCGACACCACCAACCGTGGACAAGGAAGACGAAGAGTATCAACGCTACAACTGATAATAACCTACTAAAAATGCGAAAATGACATAAATCACGCTCGTGGACAACAATTAATATAAATCACTGTAATTATGTGCGTGCTTCAGCAACACAGATATGCGCGTGTACGTTTCGGAAGTTGTTAAGAGTTGCAATGCTGCATTTCCAACGGTCAAGCAGTGCGTGCGTCAATTAAAGTATGACATGCAACTTTTTAATTTGGCTTCATACATATTTTCTGTAACAAGCATTGTTACAAGGTTTATTTCCAGTTAATAAGTGAGCCTTTGACCACTATCTTAACTGAAGGTTATGTACACCACATAAAATACCCTTCCTTTCAATATATCAGCAAAAGTTGATCGGTGAATTTGAATTTTTTAAACGACGATCATGAAGTGTTATTAGGAATTAATATTAATCTTTATATATAAAAATTACGTGTCACGTTGTTTGTCCGCGATGGACTCCTAAACTACGGAGCCAATTTTAAATTTGACTTGCACACAGTTAGCTATTTGATCCAAATTGAAAGATAGGATAGCTTACATTTCAACTTATTGTCGTAATTACCCGTTCGAAGCCGGGGCGGGCCGCTAGTACGCGTATAGATTTCGTGTATTGTTTACTGTTCATGACATGATACTCGTACATAAGGGTCTAATTTAAAAAAAAACTGTTATGCGTACGGAATTCAGTACGCAGAACTATTTAACCTTTATTCTTTTGTGATTGTTAGCGAAAAGCTAAATTAGGTATTACAAACATAAGTTTTTAGTTGACTGCATTAGTTTAATAACACAAATAAGCAAGCAAAAACGGCCTACACGGTACAGTCGATTCCTATTGTTAAACGTAGAAATTTTCTAGGTTTAATCATTTTCCTATTCGTTTGTTCTTTTCTTGTTACTTTTAATCTTCTATAGATTTTTCAAGTCGTACGTACACTTGAAAAGCTCCCCCTTTGTATATATTATATTTATTTATATATACCTATATTTTTTTCATTTTTGTGTATGCCTGACTTACAACACTAAATAAATGAAATAGCTTGTGGAATTCGGACCAAGAAATTTGATAGTTTTAAATCAATAGGAGCGATTTTAACAAGTTATTTCAAACCTAGGATTTCTTTTAGCGCATAATGCCTGTTTTCAAATAAAATAAACAGATTTTAAGACTTTCGCGACTTGTACATAAAAATAACGTGATAAAAAAGCTGAAAAATCGGCAGGGGGAAAATCTGCTATATAGTTGAACATCTGCTAGAGTCAGGACCTGACCACTAGATTGAGCTCCACGTCCCGAAAATCCTCACAATGGAACATCACAACCATTCTAGACTAGTAAAAGAAGCTATTTAGATTAGAAGCTAATTAGAGATCTAGAGAAATATCATAATTTAAGTAGAGAGGATGGTTTTAAGTTAGCTGCATCCTGGAATCCAGTGCTAAAGAAATGCACCAAACGCGTTTGATCTTCATTAAGCTCTGTAGTTGTCAGTGTTGTGTGTCGAAACGATACATATCTAAATCAAATGCGGGTAGTTGCAGAAAATACCCGCCCTTCAAGACGTTGACACCCGCCTCTTCAGTCCGCTCGTGATCACGACCAATGCAACTTGGTCGGAACGTCGAGGTAAATAATTAATATACATGTTTTTATCGCGATTTAGTCCCGTTAAGTACTTATATCTGAATAAACAGCATTTGAATGTGCCCATCTTATTTTGGAGTTACGACGCGGTACGACGGCGCCATGAAGTAGAATGAAACGTATAGAGCCAAATGCGTGTATAACTATAATATTGAGACAATAGATACTTCACACCGGGACAGTTGCTTAATCCTTATCAAGCCCAAGTCCGGACGTGTATGGAGTACTGTTCTCACCTTTGCGATGGTTCTGCCAAATATCAGCTGGAGACACTGGAAGCTATTGCGAGGAGAGCCAAGAGCTGAGACTCATTAGCGACGACGAACTTGTAGGCAAGAGACTCCAGAGCCTCGAGCATCGCCGCAAAGTCGCTAGTTTATCTTTTTTTTATCGGATACATTTCGGTGAGAGTGAAACGAAACTTCACAATTTGATTCCGCCATCCCCATTCTATAACCGGACATCCAGGGATACTCAGAAGCGCCACTTCTATATGGTAGATATTCCATTTACCCGAACAAAGAGATTTGCTTCTTCGTTCATTATACGAACCGCCAGGGAATGGAATACCCTGCCTGAGACTGTTTCCGGTTAAGAACAATATGAGGGTCTTCAAAACGCGAATGAATAATAGGTATCTTCTGGGTAAGCGTGCTTCATCATCGATCGCATTATCACTTAACATCAAGTGAGATAGTGGTCAAGTGCTACCCAGTTCGGTATAAAAAAAATATATATAAAGACCTTTTTTCGCCGTTGGGGGTCTTCGTCTTGTATGAAGCGTAGGTATCTCATGATACATAATGTGCACATTAGTACAGCCCCAGTAACACCACCATGACTGTACGATATGATACACACATACATGGCTGTTTATTTAATGTTAGAGTTGTATAATAATTTCAATACAATAATGACTTCGCACTGCAATCAATCAAACTTTCTCGATCATTCATACGATCGAAGTCGTAATGAAAAAAACATTATTAATGATGTATAGATAGGTGGTTTGTAGAAATGTATACAGGCTGGTTGCCTTTGTCGAAAAATAAATAAAACTGAGCAAGTACGCGCCGGAGTCTCTTGTTTTTTTTTTAATTTAGATTTGTACTTTTGCATGGTGGTAGGGCATTTTGAGAATTTGACTTCTGACGGGAATTTTGGAATCGTCTCACTAGCTTTAACATCGTTTAGTAGAAAATATGTTGCTAAGCACCTAACAATGTGTTCTGGTGGCTACAGTAATTCTAGGTTAGCCTGAACGTGTAGAAGATTTAAAAAAATCGCTGGCGCTATTAAAGTCATGCACGGTTCTAATGTTGTCTTAGGTTTTCACGATTATAACACATAGTAATTAAACAACTTTAAACGGTTTAAATCAATTAGTCTCCCCGTGACCACGATCACTGTAAAGTGTTTGGAACGTCGCGTCGGGATAAAATAATGATAAATATACGCGATTTAAACCGTTTAAAATTGTTTAATTACTATTGCATAGCCCGTTTCGCTCACTCGCATGCGAAACGAGGTCTCTCTGACCTACGAGTTCTAGGTTAGCTTGAACAAAATCTTCGACCACATCATCACTTACCATCAGGTGAGATAGTGGTCAAAGGCATATAAGGCATAAAAAAGGCCCTCGATTGGACATTTTCAATGACCACTTCGAGAGGCTTAAGTTTTGTAATGCTTTGCCAAAAAGAAGTGGACTACTATAATAGTTATTTGTTATACAAGAGTGCAAAGTTGCTTTTTAACCGCGTGTTCAATTTTGATGACCGAGCAAGCGAAGGATCCTAATTAGATTCAAAATTAGAATCCTGAGCGTTAGCGAGGGAATCAAAAGAGCACGAGGTGAAAAATATTTGCACTCGAGTGCAACACGTAACTTTTCATTCCACCTCAGCGAGGAAATGACTAAATGCAAAAAAAAACGTTGAGCGCATTATTAACAGTTTCAGTCAATTCTGTTGGCGTCAAACAAACTTCCTCGTCGCTAGAATCACTCATTTTAGTTTTTTCACTTGTTTTCAAGTTTCTTGTTTTTAATATAAGATTTAACAATGACGTGAAAAAATGCCGCGTAAAGAACCGCGTACAAAGCAAATTCACAAACTTAGTGCACACGATGTTCTAAATTCAATTTACTTTATCCTCTAGAGAATAAAAACGGCTTTTCTTCTCAGATATTGAAGATTAAAAATACTCTTTCCGAGATGGTGGGATGAAAAAATGTTTATAAAGTATTGGTTGATCTTACACAGCTTAAGCTCTAAGCATATCTAAGTAGATATAATACATAATTCCAGCCCTAAGCGAAAGTGGTTCTAAACTTTATCACCTAACACGTTGATAACTGCGATTTCTTATTCGGTAAAAACTACTTACGTGTTTATAACTGAGGAACAAGATAAGACAGAAAATTTATAAAAAAGGACAGGGAGCGACCAAATGTAGTTCTAGTATAATCGATCGAACAAGTTTTTGTTATCAATTCGATAATACCAATTTCCTAGTTGTAATTTTCTTTTCCTTCTTTCGTTATTATTAGTAAAAGAAAACTTTTTTTTAAGAAAGTCTTTGACCAATTTCTTACCAGATGGTAACAACCATAGGGATATAAAATACTATTCTTTTCTGTGGTAATAACAGATGATGTGGTTGATAATGTAAAAACGCTTAATCTAGAATTATTGGCTCTCAAGGACAGCTGCCGCAACACACCGGTAGATGCTTGGCTATAGATTTTCTACTACTTATAGGTGGGCATTCACAAAATGCCCTTCTACCATGCAAACAATATAATATAATCTTGAGGAAGGTAGTGGTACAGTATAAACACCTAGTTTCCTCCTACAATATGACATGGGGGTTCACTTCCAACATGGCATCCTTCACCCCTCGGGTACCATATTTGGCGGTCGCAAAATGAAACCGAAAACTGTACCAAATGAATAAATAGAACAGAAAGTTAAGTCCATATATTTATTTTTAACTGATTTATTGACTAATGCTCATTATGACAAACTTTTATTTAGTTTCACCTGTCCCGATGTTTGTCATCAAATCTTGTAAATTTTACTTACCTACTATGTTTGAATGTGACTACTAAATGATCAGTTTGTCAGTTGCTTTCAACGTCAGTTTTGCGTCAGGGAATTACAGGAAGAATCCGTCTTGGTAAGACCATTGTACTCAGATTTTCTGCCTCAAAGCAAAATGTGCAAACACTACTGTATTTAGGTGTGAAGAGCAATTTATCAAGTGCAATTACTGGTGGAATGAGGCATAAAAACTAAAGTATTGCAGTGCAGTGTTATGCAGAAAGTATGATGACACTGGAGCTTTAGACAATTCTTTTAACAATAGGTATAACAAAGACTTATATATACCAGATAATAAATTCAATAGATCAAATGAAGCGAACCGCAACACGGGAGCGCAGCACGCCGCGCCGCTGACAAAACATTGGTATCTCAGTAGAAGCCAGCCAGGCCATCGGCCCAACCAGATCGGAACCAATTGATTTCTTGCATCGGCGACGCAGAGAATAACTTAATTTATTGTTGGAAACTGCTTAGCGGCTTCATAAGGCCAGTTCTACACAACATGATAGCAAAATTTTATGTAACAAGTATATTTAAAATGTCTTAGTACAAATACAAACTTGTTTGATCCTTTTTGAATCAGTTGTGAAAACTAGGCATCAAATTTTATTTTTAAGTTACCGATGCTTACAAAGAGGTTAATAAAATTAAAAACAAATGGGGTGTTTTGTTTCATAAACCTTTGAACATGAGTAAGATCATATTTGGGATATACCTAATTATTAATATACTTAATATGTTCACCTGATCATCCCGGAGGCACGCGGTGGGTGGTAGGCGTATTGGTGGAAATTTTATGTGTTATAAAAATTATATTTGTGTATAACATAGACCCATTTATACACAATAATTAACCTACTCGTGTCACATAAAAAAAAATTAACGACTTAAATTAACAATTGATTATATATCCTATAGATTTGTTTAAAAAACTTGTTTCGCAAACGAAAACATCTAGCTAAGACAGAAAAATAAGTAATAAAATAATTATAATATTAGCTTATCTGCTTCACTCATAATACTAAACTACAATAATCCTTTTATAGCAAACCATTACGCCGATGTTAGTCTAAAAGCATTAAAAACACATTACAATAAAAACAAATTACTTTCTTAAAGGGAAACTATATAAAATGTTAACCATTAGGTTTTAAAACCAGAGGTTTCCACCACCCACAAGATATGCAGTACTAGGCACGAGTTAATTATAAAGTAAAACCAGTTTCTAGGCAACTTGTATAACCTACATGAGTTGTTACTTGGTATAGTAATAACCAACAACAAATACTATCAAAATCAGCTTACTCCTTCATCAGGACAAATGTCCAGCGATTTGGAAGTAGAGATCTTCCAGTCTAAAATGCACACCCCTCCAATGGTATTACCCACACATGTAACATTGTGATTTTTAATGTTATTGTGACGGAAACAAGCTAGAGACCCATCTTATGTTAAGCGGAATAACCTCTGCCTATTACAAATGTATTTCGTCATAAGTCACGATTTGCACTGCGCCCGTCACCTTGAGACACAGTTGTTAAATCTCATGTGCTTGTAATTTCACTGGCTCTCAAGGACTGCTGCCGGTGCCGTTAGGTGCTTGGCGACAGGTTTTCTACTTGAGAGTGGTCGCTGGCCAGGCGGGAATTCGCAAAATGCCCTTCCACCATGCGGTGAAGCTCGAGCCCGCGGCGGGATTCGAACCATGGACCTGCTGCGCGACAGTCCACGCCCAATACCACTAAGCCATTACTTCAAAAATTCACGCAGCTTCAAAAAATCATAAACGCAATACACGCAACGATGTCAATATCATTGGTTCTTCATCGTGGTGTGTGTGCGGAGCGCTCAGACTCGTCCAAGTTCACAGTAAAATCATTGCAAGCAAACAGAGCGTGCGGTTTTAGACTGAAAGACGAACCTACAGCTGGGTACAGGGCTCCTCCTGGTCAGGTCATTTTTCCCGGTTCTGTACGAGTATCTTTTATCGCCTACCGAAATACTTAACAACATCCTCGACTATCTGGCTGGTAGTCCCGTTCGGGATACGATCTTCCATGCGGATACCTAGCATGGACTGATCCATAGCTCTTTGTGATTTACGCACCTTATATATATGTTACGGACTAATGAAAGGTAAGTAGGTATGTATGCTTTTTATGTTGAGTGGATCATATTTTTAGATTTTTCATAAACGGCAAAATGTAAAAGCCTAAGTTTCCTTAATCCTGATAAATGCGTAAGTAGTTAACTACACGTACTCGTATAAAACTTGCTAATGGCTCAGTCTATACCACTTCAATTTCCTGGCCGACCAACGCCTTAAACCACTACGGCAAAAACATCGTTATCTTGCTATGGAAGTATGTATTTTTTATGATATTAATAAAATAACCTGCATAAATACCTACTTCGTTATAGAGTTATAACTGATAGGCTAGCTTTAAACACAATCTCACCTGATGGCACAGCTTTTGTTGTCGTATAATGTAAACAGACTTAGCCTATAGAATTCCAGTTGCCAAAACACGTGGCATAATTATATACTTATCTTGTACCTATGTCTTAAACAGGGTATTTATTGAATAGGGCACACCCAAAATCCTTTATTCGAACGCCAGACCTGTGTGTCAGTTCATTACAGTAATGCAAGAAAAAAATCCTTAGTGCATGACATGAAACTTGAAACAAGAAGCTCCTTCTTGTTATAGTGTCATTTTCTAACGAAGGTTGGCGATCATTAGGGCTTTTGACACTGCACCTCGAAGCAAAGATCGAGTACTCTTATTATTGAAGAATAATTAAGAATGAAAATTATGTGAATTGAAATATTAAATTAAAATTATGAATAACGATTATAAATTAATGAAGAAGCGGTAATGCATAACTAATATTTTTTATATATCTCACGTTACAAATTACATATTGTCTCCTACTAAACTTACGATTTTACATGATCCATAAAATTATTTTAGTATGCCTTTGTACGCTTTGAATTATTTCCAAGGGGTTTGTAATACACGCAGCCCCACGTACAGTAGAAAACGCACAGCAACGCAGGGGTAGAAACTGGTAATTCCAATTTTCACCCCTTTAAAAACTTTGGCTAGTTTCCCCTTCAAGTATAATAAATACGTTGATCAATAAATAAGATAATAGTGTCGGTTACAATAATTCAGGTGTGCCATCAGATATATCGTATTTTTTTGTTTATATTCATCACCAGCATTGTGTACCATTGCTAGCTTCGCCACTGATGCATATCGTCGCTCTACATTGCAAATACTATGTCGTATCCCACTTTTCTTGGTCTAAGCAGATGCGAGTTTCTTTTTGAAAATACTTTAGTAATGGAACTCGACTACAATTTTAATGTGTGGCTCATTATCTTCTTTTATATAATGGTACACATATTATAACACATGAATAAAATTACGCGTCGAGAAGTGCCGCGTGACTGACATCTCGTACTTTACTATATCTTGATACTTATAAATGATATTTCACATCGTTATTAGCACTTATTATCGATAACTACGATTCTAAGTCTATCTTTACTTCTATATATTGCAATTGATGAATTGAAATTTTCTAGATAAGAAGGTGACTTTGGTCACTTTAAAGGTCCTCCTCAGACGATAAATAGTTGAATTTTTTACAGATGATGTATTTCTGTTGTTACATTAACATCAAATACAAAAAAAAGCACTGACACTCGCACGGAAGGTTCCATATCCTTCGTGAAAACTAAAAAATACTTTTTATTATACTTAGTTTCTATAGTTTCTAATGTTGTATACATAATGGTGCGCGAGTTCAACTTGCACTTGGCATAACTGCTTCATTAATATTTAGTATAAAAACAATAATTATGTGGCTGTTTTCAAACTAATCTTTAGAACTCAACAATGATTTATGATTAGTTATTAATGTTCAAATCTGACTCACGGAAAATGTGACCAATTATTGTATTGACCCCAGCAACACGATATTTCAAAGTGCCGCTTACGCTTACAATAAATTCATCGAACGAGACTATTTTGTTCAGTATGAGATCTCGTACAGATATTTACACTCTCTAGTCCGAAAAGTGTCAAAATCACAAGTACCTACATGTTTGGTAGGGAATTTGGATTATGTTTCAACTTTATTGGCTCTTACATCATTGATTTTATGATATTAGGGATTTTTAGTTTGTTGTGACTAACTTGTATGAATATTTGCACATCTGCATGCAGATTTATTACAATGACTGATGTACTCTATAAAACCATTCCACGTATATTTGTTCTACTGTTTTCGAAGCAGTGATGGCTCAGTGGCATTGGCTATGGACTGCCGCGCAGCAGGTCCATGGTTCGAATGCCACCGCGGGCTTGAGCTTCACGCATGGTGGAAGGGCATTTTGCGAATGCCCGCCTGGCTAGCGACCATTCTCAAGTAGAAAATCTGTCGCCAAGCACTAAACAGTGTGTTCCGGCAGCAGTCCTCGTGAGCCAGTGAAATTACAGGCACATGAGACTTAACAACTATGTCCAAGGTGACGTGACATGTGACAAAATGCGTCTGTTATAGGCAAAGGTTAATCCACTTAACATCAGATGAGCCTCGAGCTTGTAACGCCCCTATAACATAAAAAAACGTGCATATAAATGTATCTTATTCTTATTTAACCAAATTTATTGGTCGGGGCGTAACATATCATAACATCTAATGAGACTTAGGTACATGATAAGTTGATAACAGCCCATAATTTGGCTGCAGTCTGGGAGCGTCCTACTGTCCTACACATCCGGCCGCATCGGAAACTGCTCCCTTCAGCCTATTGTTCTGCCCACATCATGTCTAGCAACTTAATGAGATCAGGTTATTGTATAACTTGTAGTTAAGTATTGCGTTCGGTAAAGTATAGGGTTTGGCTTCACCAAGGCCTATATCTACGTACATTACTTCGTACAAATAAGCGTTTATTGAATTGATATAATATTATCATCATCAACAAGAGCCATAATGGTACATTGTGTAGTGCATTATGTAAGGAATTACGATCGAGGCTCTAGTAGAACCCCAAGTCGAAGACTGAGGGCTTTTTGAGAAGAGGTTCGTAATTCCCGTACCGCCCGTGAAACATATAATGGCTTTCATCACATTTGCGAGTAAATAAATAATTATAGCTTTAATACACAATATTTTATATTTACGTAGATACACAGCCATGACAGATAGTAAAAAAAATCGACGTTTACAAAAAATATATAACTTTCGTAAAGATGTCGCTAACTTCTCAATGCTTACATACGATTTCCAAAGATATCGCTAATCATGCGAAAGTGCTTGGAAACTGATTTTGTTTTGGAGCAATTATAATTTAGTATTGTTTATTGTTTAAAATTATTTTCAGTCTGTATTGGAGCATAAATAACAGTATCACAGTTGACAAAATTTGCAATTATCATTGAACCATTAGGTACCTACGCACATACATTTTCATTCAGTTTGTTGAGTATAAATTAAAATCTACTCAACCGATTATGATGAAATTTTAGTGGGGCCAACTTGAAAGAAATATTCTAACAAAAATATAATAATAATATAATAATAATCAACGTCAATTCAAAATTAGCGGAGTAATCGAGCTACTGGCATAAAAAAAACATATTCGAGTTGAGAATCTCCTCCATTTTTTTGAAATCGCTAAAAAAGGCATCAAGTTCAGATTCTTCTCCTCGATCTGGATATGTTTAAGAAGACAGAAAGATGATTTACATGAACAAAAAAGCGTACAAGTAAAAAAAAAGGTGGTCATTACAGACAAAATGTGAGAAACCTGCTTTGGACAGAGAAAGCTGAGAAAACTGCATCATTTGAACTGACAAGAGCCTCTTGAATTACAATAATTGAATTACAATAACGTTTAAGTGACTTGCATACTCGTATGTCACTGTAAACAAGCTAAACAATACCTACTACTAACAACTAATAAAGCTCGTGTATACAGGGTTATTGGTAAAATGCTACCAACCCCTTAGGGTTGACTTCTGCTAGTCCTAACAAACAGTTTGAGATTACTGTTTTGTTTTGAAAAAATAAATTATTTTTTTATGATTTTTTTTTCTTTTTTTTTCTGTTTTGATGCCTACTCCGAGCCAATAGCGCCCGCCGCGGCAACACTGGACCGCGCCGTGCTCCCTTTGAAAAGAATTTTGAATATTTACATCGAGCAAAGTAACAAAAAATGTCAGGTGGCCCTAGTACTTATTCGGTCAAAAACTATGTGTTTTGGACCAAAAGTCCAAAAAAGTGTCAAAAAAAAATTTTTACAAAAAAATTCAAAACATTTTTTGTTTAATGAATAGATTCAGGCGTTACTTTGCGGAAATCCATATTTAATAATAACAAATACTTTTAAAAGTATCTTAAAAAAACATTAAATAATATTTAAATAAAACACTTTAAAAAGCATAAAATTATATATCTAGTGCCAATTCCGCCTATTTGTTGTTTAAACAAAAAAATGAATATCTCAAAATGTTTGTTAGGACAAGCAAAAGTCAACCCTAAGAGGTTGTTAGCATTTTTCCAATAACCCTGTATACAAATACCTACCAACAGAACAATATAAGCATCAGCACAACAATTTCAATTAGGTAACGGAATGGTAATTACAATTATCAAATATAATAGAGTGTTTATACATACGCATATTACGTCATTGTGTACGTAACCCACTGGTTTGTGTATAATTGTACAAGTCGTACTGAAATGGGTGTGTAACTGGATATCTTCAGTCGAGTGATCACATCGTAAATAGAGCGCGTCGACATATGATTAGGTACATACAACATCGCAATTTCAACAACAAAATTTTATGTAATATATCACGCCTGCACGCCCCCGAAGGGATATGCAAAGATGTCTGATGGTGCTATGTAATTGACCATCATACGCCATCTACCGGGCGCGATTCTAAACTCTTGACTTAATTGCAACGTTTCGCGAACTACCAAAATTTTACTACACAAATAATAAGGCCTAGATATTATATGCTACTAAAAAGAACCTATTTGAATACAGTTTTTTATTAGTGAGAGAATTCCAGAACCGAATCAGTTAGTCCTGAGCTGAGGTTACTCGACTACTAGAGAAATGTAACTAAATTTAACACGCTTGCCTTCATAACATTACCCGGGGAGATAAATTAGGATTTGTATATGGACATAAGAAATCTTATCACAATTTGTAGAAAGTCGTAGGTACCAGGTAAGATCTATTTTTAACCGACTTCGACAAAAGGAGGTGGTTCTCAATTCGTATTTTTTTATGATTGTTACCTGAGAACTTTTGACTGAGTGAACCGATTTTGAAAATTCTTCTTTGTTTGAAACCTGATGCTTATCGTTTTGTCCCATTTAAATTTCATCAAAATCGGACAAGCCGTCTTTGAGTTACACTCCATTAACTGAAAAATATTTATCTATCTTGATGATATAGTCGTTGACAATGAATGACAATCGATCCCGTAAGTAGGAAGGCTCACTAAAAAAAGTGATTTTATTTTTACCATAAAATGAAATTGACTTCAACACCCAAAAGTGTGAAATAACTTGTCAAAGTTGGTACCATGCGCACAATATTGTGATAATAGGTACTTTTGAACTATCATGGTACTGACTTCAACAAGTTATTTCACACTTTTGGGTGTTGAAGTCGGTTCCATTTTTTTGTAAAATACTGATGAGATTTCACAAAATGCCTTTACTACATTGATCCTCCTAGATTCTAAAATTTCTCTTATAACTTGCTCTAGAATAGTAAATTAAACAAATTTAAACGGTTAAAATCACAACACTTTGCAGTGATCGTGGTTACGGGGTCGATCACTGCAAAGTGTTTGAAAACGTCGTCGGGACAAAATAATGATAATATTTATCATTATTTTGATGAAAATAATGATAATATTTATTGATTTAAATCGTTTAAAGTTGTTTAATTACTATGTGTAACAATCGCGAAAACCTAAGACAACATTTTGCTCTAGAATAGTTCAAAGTTACACAACTATCATTTAGTTACATATTGCCAGTATTAAAAATAACCTCACGGGTGTAGTAACGCCCACATTGAGGTACTTTGACAAGTAATTGTTATGTTCGTATCCGACTCGGACGTGGGTGTAATGTTCTAAACGCCGCCTATTTACATTTTAATCATTACCATTTGTTATTTCTATGACAACATAAAAACTGGTAAAAGAATTTTGATCTGATAAAATTTAATTCACGTCATGACATGTCATAGTTTGATGGATAAATTTATGTTTTTTTAAATTGTTTTAGTCGGTTGTCTCTTGATACAACATACCTATACATATGAAATAAATACCTATTGTACTTACAAGAAACTAAAAAAATCCCTGTATTTAATAAATCTACGTCTGAACATTGTAAAATCATTTTCACGGCGTCATACGCAAAAAAGCCGCATCTATAAGGAATAGAAAATAGTCACAATGGATCCCGAAAACTGTAGCAAAGACTTATCTTTTCCCTTCATAAGGCATTTTGTGTCTTTGTGATGGTGAGATATTAAAAATTGGCTATTTTCTGGCAGTTATGTAGACAAAACGCTAACTTTTAAATAAACTTTAGGTAAACGTGTGTCACTACGAGATTGTGCATACTATTATAATATAATAATTTTAAATCTATATAATGAATATCTAAAAGAAATAATTTTGTATAATACTTATAATAATTCTAATTTGAATTAAGAAATATTTAGGTTCAAATTGGAAGCATTGACTACTATCAGGGAGCATAGGCGTATGCTAATATACTTAATTGGGTAAAAAAAACAATGGTGAAATCGTTATTTTTACGTGATTTCGTAAACAAATCCTTTGGTTTCTTAGAGACGGCATTTTTTTAAAATTACTCCTTTGTTTGCCACGTACAAATTGTATTGTTTATAATTCTTATATGTAAGTATTCCCATTCTTTGTAGAAAAATAAACCGTATTTTGATTTGACATTGTTCAATTTGACATTGACAGAACATCGTCAAACAACGTTAAAAGCCAAAACAAGAAGAAGAAGAACTACTGAATAAAATTACTTTGAAATCTTTAAATCATCCAAGAAAACAAGTTATGATCCTATTTAACAATTTGTATTCTTTTTTTAGTAAATAATACGGGATAACTCACGTGAATCAGTCAGATAGCTCCGACTATAGTTTCAACCACATTCGGTGGTCTTTTTCAAGGAGAGCTCGGGACGCCCTCGCTGACGTCTCGCTAAGCATCTTTATAATAAAATTTGTATTCTTTACTGTAGCCAACCGGCATTCTGACGACAAGGCTTCTGAGGAATACTATTTGTTATTAATTTTAATTAAGAATCGACTAATGGCGCAAATTAAAGTAGATGAAAAACCCTGTTAGAGAGTCTATTAATCAGCAGAATTAGCACAAATAACAACTGAATATCATATTAACAACGGAGTATTTCTTTTAGTCGGCTTTTAATTATTAAAAGGATATAAAACAGTCCGATTTTTCAGTCACGAAATGTAGCCGCAGAATAACTAAGTATAGCGTGAAATTGACGTTAAACAAGGAAATCATAACCAAAATATAAACCAACATCTGATCGCGTTAGGTATACCACACATAAAAATGAGGATCTTCTCTCGCCCAATAGGCACCATCAACTTACCTGTAACAATATAAAATATAATTATTAAAAAGAATGTAGTCATTGAAAAATCTCATCACAATGTTGCCAGTAAAACAGTTATAATAACAATGGCGGGTAAAAAACTAGACGCATCATTGTACTCTTTGCTCTATTTACCTAAAGAGACAACAGAGAACCGCTACATCATGCTTATCATGAGAAAAAATAAATGGTTAGATAGTAAATAGGATATGAAACTAGATGTGAACTACTCGGAATTTATGGCAGTTATTCTTTGGAAGTTAACTGCACTGTTGAGATCAAAAACGATAAACCAAAGCTAAGCGTCGTTTGGTTGAAAAAACAAACACTTTATAATATTTTCTCATACTTCAGATGACAGAGACAGCGACGTTTTGTTTTTAATTATTCCAGCGTCGATTGAGAATAAAAGTTGATATTTGATAACAAATCAATTTTTCACACGCTCACAACAAAAAACAAATAGGTAAACAATTGAAGCGCTCGTAGCCAAGTTTGCTTAGCCATTCTGAATCGATCAGCAAAGTTAAGCAACGTCCGCCGCGGTCATGACTTGGATGGGTGACCGCTGGTTGGGTATTACTACTGAGCGCTTCCGTGCTTCGGAGGGCACGTTAAGCCGTCGGTCCCGGTTGTTGTCTTAGTATAGCAGTCGTTACAGCATGGTGGCAGGGCACTTTGCAAATGCCCGCCTGGCTAGCTACCACCCTTAAGTTGAAAATCTGTCGCCAAGCACCTAACGGTGTGTTCCGGTAGCTGTCCTTGAGAGCCAGTAACTCTAGGTTAGTCTGAACAACATCCTCGACCACATCATCACTTACCACCAGGTGAGATAGTGGTCAAAGGCTAACCTATCAGGCATAAAAAAAAAAAAAACAATAATTTGTCCGACTACCTAAGATACCTAACCCAGGATCTCAAAATTTCACTGCAACGGTTTACGCTACTTGACTAATATTTTACAGTTCTGGAATAACTTATAGTGTATATTACTATCCAAATTATCCATTTGTTTCCGAGGTAGCATATAAACATTATTCTATTTACATTTTAAACATAGACCCGGGCAGGATATGTCAAAGACTTAGAGCAACACGATCTTCCACCATCTCGGAAGAGTTTAGTAGCCTTAGCCTAATATAACCGTTCAAATAGTTCTGGCACTTTTCAAAGGTCGTATGTGTCTAATGCTAGGACTGTTTAACGACCTGAATAATGTAAATTTCAAAAAAATAAAAAGATAAACCACTTAGTCTCCAATTATGTCAACGATAATACCATTATGCAACTTAGAACAAGAAAATATTCACATAAATTCACACGTGATCGACGATATACGTGATGTTGTTGATTTCAAAGACTAGGCAAAGCATGCGACAATCGAACGTGTTAAAATAGAGTTTCTCATATGTTATGAAAAGTGTCGACATTAATGCTGCAACGATAATTAGATTCATAGGTTTCTAGTTTCAGAGAAATGTGTGAGAGTGTCAATTAGACTTTAGTTTTTTAATTGCTATCAGACTTGTATGATTGTAATTATACCCTTGTACATTTGCACTCTACCAATTAGGGCATGGATACCGGTTTTCGGTATTACCGAAAAACCGGTAATACCGGCCTATTTAGAGTACTTTCAAATACCGGTATTGGAATCATAAATACCGGTGTTTCGGTATTATGATAAAAAAGAAGTTTATATGCATGAAAACTAATCAAAGGCTTAACCAATACGGCGGCTCTATATATATATATATATGGATAATATGAATAGCATCAACAATTTATTAAATTTTATGGTTGTAAATTAATGCGCAGTTAACGTTTTTCATGCTTTTACAAATTAATAGATAAACCGACTTCAAAAAACATATGTTCATAATCTAGTTAGGTAACGTTGATTTCTACTTAATAAAAAATGGCATTTTAAGATTGGAAGTCAATGTGTCCGTGCAATTGTGAGTACATATATGGTATTACTTATACGGTGGTAGTATTGTTTATATAGTTTAACAAAACTGGCATATCGCCCGCCGACCATGGCACGCCTCTTTTTATCTCACGAATATTCTCAATTGCATTGTGCGCTCTCGCTTGGTTCGCTGGTTTTCTATTCACAATTCTATTCACAATTACTACGCACATGCACGTGGTATAAACGGTAATCAGTGTTTCCGAGTATTTTATAGTGATATGAACTGTGTATGAACTGGTATCTCACACTGCGATCCCCAAAGAAGCATGCCAAGCGTGAGGATTATGGCAAACTCCGCCTTAATGAAGGAGGCTGTGTTCAGAAGTAGACAATCCAGCTAATACAGTAAGAACTGTGTGGGTAGTTTTCGATTTCGAGACAATATTACAAAAAAACTATCATTTAGTAGATAATCGGTAAGTAAGAAACTCTAAAATCTTTCAAACTTAATAAGCTTCATAAAGCGTATCTATCCTACTCAGATCATTCGGTAATATCAGCAGATAGTGCCAAAACTGGTTGTGGCGATAACGTCGAGGTGTCGGTTCCGCTTCAAATTAATAAGAATGAAATAAAACGATCGAGAAATCTCTAAAAGAGAAAAGTACATAAAATGATTTTTTACACTAATCACAAGGGATAGACAACAAATCTAATGACTCTGATCCGAAAGATGATGAAATCTGATGCGACACATTATTCAGTTATACGACACAGCACGAAAATGCGGAAATAGAGGACTTTATTTGGATGAACTGTAGAAGACCTTACCTTCAACTAGTGTTGAATCCGAAAGAGAGCTTTCAGGGGCGAATTGTGTAATATGGACTATTTTATTATATTATATGGCAAACTAATATTATATGGAAGAAAGATTTGATTGTTTGTTTGCATTGAAACTACTGGACTGATTTGAAAAATAAAATTTAATCTTTAGAATTCTACATTATCCCTGATATGAACATAGACGACAGAATATTTTCTAAATACCCGCCTGAAGCCGGGGCGAGCTTTATTTAATGACAAGACGTGCAGAAAAACAAACGGAATATAAATTCCATTTGTTTTTCTGCACCTTGTCCAGCAAAAATGTGTATATAATAAAATAATACGCAGGCACTAATTTTATCCAAAGACTGTTTACAGTTGTGCTTAATTAATCACGATATTAAGAAATGTTTTTTGAAAGAAACTTTTGAGCTTGACTTTTTATTGTCAGTTTAATTGTAAATTATATCTGATTATTTATTGTTACAATAAATAATAAATATTTGATTATTTATTGTCATAATAAAAAAAAACATAAGAAAATACCAAAAATTATGAATAAAAATTAATGTTTTAAGATGATCTTTTTATAATAAATTAGGTACATTTATTCAGACTAAAACAATATTACATGGAAAATATATTTTTTCTGCGTTTTTTACATTTATAGTGAAATACCGAAAAAATACCGAAATACCGGTATTCCGGTTTTTGAAAATATTGATACCGTTATAATACCGGTATTGCCAACAAGTCCAATACCGCCATGCCCTACTACCAATAGAGCGTTTTCGATGCCCTTTCAATTGTATTCATGTGATTATATCACAAATACAATTGCTAAAAAAAGTTTTTAAACTTGAATACATACCTACTCAATAAAACTTATGCAACTTTAACTCATATTGGCTTGAGATTTTGTTATTATGTCATGCAAACCCTGATACCTCGAACGAAGGCACTAAAACATAGAGCGAAGCTTAGTATTAGAACACTAAACAGTTATATTTGAAGCATAATAATAATAAACTGATATAAAGACGAGATAAACGAATAGTGGAAAAACAAGTAATACCAAACCCATCAATGGCACCAACGGCACCATCGAAGCTGTCCTCCAAAGGCCCAAAACCACACTTTCCACAGAAACCAGTCGTAGATCAAATAGTAAGGGAGGTGCGCACGCGCTGCTAACGGAATTGCGCATTAGAGGCACATTTGACACACCTCGGACGTTCCGGTGGATTCTTTAGAAAGTACTAATGTTTGCTGACGGTTGTTGAGTTAGAGGGAATGGCGCATGGCGTTCTTGAGGACATTAACTCTTTGAAACTTAACAATCCATAACATAATATCAAGATTTGTCTTCCTGTATAGCTAGTCAAACTTTTGTTAGTCAACTTCAACTTCTTATTTTTTAAGGCTTCTGCGGGGTTGCCACAATTTCGCCAATGTCACGTGGCTTTTGTTAGTCAAAGTATTGTAAAAATTATTTTTTGTGATATAATTGACAAGTCTCGTTTACTACCACAGTAGGTTATAGGACAGTATTACTCCGCAAAGAATTCTTATGCAGTGAGTCGAAGGGTGGATTGTTTTAAATATGCAGTGCTTTAATATTGATACATTTGCTATATAATGCCATCCAAGTATGGATTGCATTGCATGTTAGTATTAAATATGAAAGGAGGTTCAAATTTATTCCAGCATTTAAGAAAATAATCAACTTGGGAATTTTAAAGAGTCTCTTAAAATCGTCAATCTTTAAAAAATATAATTGGTACGATGAGCTTGAACCATATGAAACATCTTAAATAATAGAGACAATAGCAATCATTATACCGAGAGACAATACTGTACATAACCATAAAACCATCGTATCTCTACCACATGGGAGCGGAACGCATGTTCTGACTCATTGCCAGTTTATTATGTATTTATCTATGGTCATTACCCTCCCGTGACATTGAATAGCAGTTGTGTAACAAATCGGATGTTTAAAGCTATGATTTACATAGAACGAATCCGCCGAATCGCTCAGATAATCGTATTAAAGATAACATGCCTGTCGAAGATTCCAACGCGCTTTTTTGTGTTCTTTATCATTTATTAAGTTTTGTGAAGCTGGTTTTTATTGTTGAGATCGTGAGAACGGTAATCATCTTAAGTTTGTTATTAAAATCTCAAGGTATCTTTTGACAAGATTGACAAGAGATTTCATTTTGTCATTATCAAGATTATTAAAAATATCTAAAATGTAGTTTTTAGTTATTACAGTAACTTTATCAATCACCAACTAAAGCAGACCAAGCCTTAAAAATTCAATCTAAATTCTTTTAATATTCTCACGATAACTCAATGTCATTTCATTACGCAACAATTTTCTGGTATTTGAATCCTTCAATTAACAACCGAATGGAACTTTAATTTGTCGCTTAAAGCTCTTAAATTAGTTCTATTCTAAAACTGAATACTGCAAAAGGAATAAGTAGCTTTTTTGTCGGCGGTCGATCACCTCCAGTGCTCTAATCATACTAGTTAAAAGGCAATACAGATCTAGATTCGTTTATATCCTCCTTGTAGACTCAGGTTAGACGTGTTATTAGCTCCAGCGGCTTCTTAGCTTCTAAAGCGGATGTTTGGAAGTTCCAAAGAAGTATTCTATACTTTGTTTTGTATTTCGTCATTCATCATGTCTATTATTACTGTAATAAGTGTGCTAATAATTACTCAAAACCTAAACTACACCTACGTCAAAATAAATCCTAGTAATATAATGTATTATGTCCGTATGTGTTTTCTATTCAACAGACCTGGATGTACACACCAAATGGCACAGAAATAGGCTATTAGACCCGAGATGTAGATAAAATCTAACCTCAGGATCACAAGTTCTATTACCCGATACAACACGTGGTGTGACTGTCAACGTAGGTATACTTACTATATGAAACAGGTAGAACGAAATTCCTAGGCCTAGTCCGTCCATCCTCGACTATATCATCATCACTTACCAACAGATCAAGGCCTAGCCTATGGGCTATGAAAAAACGACGATAACTATTTGCCTATCTTTAATTTGCTTAATATGCGTTTTCTTCATAGTATTAAACAACTTTAAACGGTTTAAATCGCGTATATTTGTCATTATTTTTGTCCCGAGCGACGTTTCAAACACTTTGCAGTGATCGTGGTCACGGGGTGACTAATATTGGTTTTACTTGTCACATGAGTTATGAAGAAATTATTTGGCCTACCGTCAGAATTTTTTATAATAATCATAACGTTCCCTATTAAGTTGTTTATTATTTATATTACTATGTGTAACAATAGCGAAAACCTAAGACAACATTATGCGTATTCTTCTTTTGAATATTTAAAAACCCCATTTTTTTAGATTCATTAAAATCATTTTCATTTATTACTTCAAATACCTAGTTGATACAGAAAATGTTTTCTATGCAACGAACTAAAGTATGCTTTGATCACAATTTTTGCTATTTAACATCACGTACGAACGTTGCAATCAAACATCAGCGCCGTCAACGCCTCGCAAATTCCCTGCGGCAATTACAATAAAAAATTAGCTCACAAATCAGCAATTTATCGTCTTATAAAATACCTTACACACATAAAGATATTCGATATCTCTAGCACCTGTAGGTAGTACTTTCTCTCCGGTTACCATTTGTGGCACAATCGTCACGAGGTAATGTGATATCAGTTTGTCTGATTGGTGCTCGATCGTGACTAGAATAAGGTGAAAACAAAGTGGTTTCTGTTTCTGTCGCCGGAATAGGGCTATGTTTATTTACATAACTTCTAAGCCATAGCTTTTCCAGTTTCAATAGCCTTTTGATGTCAACATTTTCTTCTACTTATTTAAAAAGTATTGGAACTTCGAATATTAAAATTTAGATGCGAAATGTCGAAATGTGTTAGAAACTTTTTTTTTGCGTTTGTATAAGTGTTTATTACGGCTTACATCCGGAATGATTTCTAAATGGTTTGAATGGAACTCTTTAGCTCCAGAAAGAACATACACGTAGTGACCTTTTACCCTGATTCACAGTGTTTCTTATAAAAGCAAGATAGGTTACCTAATGCCTTCGATCATAAAATGTATGATCAAATCCAAATGCGTGTGAAGTCGACAGAAAGAAACATTTATTAAATTTGATTATTATAGTTGAATGTAACATTAATTTTCTTATTTAAAGTAGGTTTTGCATATGATACGAGCTCATTCTTATCGTTTCACATTTCAGTTGCAACATCTTATTTGTCTGTTAATAAAACGTGTTATCATGACATGGCTCCGAATATTTGATAACAATGGTTGGCTGTATGTTTTGTGCTACAGTTTATTTTGATTCCGATTTGTCACTTAGAAAACTTTAATTGTCCTATAAGACCATACGTAATATATGTCAATAATCTCCCGGCCAGTTCAGCTCATTACGAACCAAATAAATAGTTTTATTATAAGCTATTTTCTTACCAATTATATAAAAACCGCTGATCTAAACTTATCGTGCTCTCAACATGGCACAGAGTCCTCGGTTCGCTGAATCAATTACTAAATGAGAAATAAATTGCATTTAACACTTATTTACCTTAGAAGAATGGTTGGAGTCAAGTAGGCGACCAACCAAAAACACTATACTATTCACCACCATTACGTGTTCATCTATTACAAAAATGTATATTGCATTGACTCCAAATAAATTGCAAAAGGATACCTAAAGACTAAGATGAGTTTTTAGGCAAATAAACTATAACCTCTCACGCAACCCCCTGAAGTACTGCTTTGGTACCGTGGAATAAAGAACTATTTTTTTGATCTCAAATTTTAAATAAACGCATATGAGATACTGTACTGTACAAATTGCGCAAAAATTACTTAGGTACTTGAGAAAGGTGAACAACAGTATGAGGTATGTTAAACTCCAGGCAAGGTGTTATTCTTAGTCAGTAAATTACGTATTCAAGTGCAATTTGTTCTTAGAACGAAGTGCCGGCTGCGGAGGCAGGATATGCATCCGTTTTATTGTTTTCTGCATGCACTCCACTGTTTCCTTGACAAGTTAAGTAACTGATGTTTTGGATTTTGAGAAAATGGGTAATTCTTATGTACGTCTTTATTACGGATAGGTAAATTACAAGCAACAAGAAGTTTGTTTTGCTGCATAATAGAAGTTATAATCATAATCATCCACACAATATAAATCTAATTACTACAACTATCCTTGTCAGTTACTTAAATATTGCAATAGAATATCAAATCTTACCAATTTATTGAGAAAGATTGAAATAATTTGAGACACTTAAAACCATAAAAGATATTATGTTTCCGAGATTGGGACTTGCACGAAGATACCAGATTGTGTAACTGAGAGAAAGATGATATTAACGTTGAGATGAACGCAATAATATTACCCCACGTGATTTTATACAAAAAAAATAACTACTAAATACAAATCAAGTTCACATAGGTACACACTTTATCACCTGACCGAGACAAGCAGAATCATCTGATCGAAGATGATTGAACGCCTTCCGGACTATAATTACGAATACAAAATTACAAATGCAAGCTAATATTAATCATACTGGCACCGGTATATACAGATACATGCACTGTTGGTACGATTAAAGCTGTTCAATTACAAGAGAGATATCTCGATAAGAAATAACAAACGCGCCGACTTCCTTAGCCACCTCCATGCATCATTGTCGACTGTTAAAGTGGAGCTTACGACACTCTTGACAACTTCAGAGCCGCTACACGCATTGTATTCAAATTTATGTATAAATTAAAGCACATACATTATGATAATTGATTATGTATAGCCTAATAGTTACTTTGTTTAAATGGCAACAGTTAATATTGCTAATAGGTAGTTATAATTAACTTCCACGTGGGCTATAATAGCTTTCCCTATATTTTCCCGTGGGTTTTGTAAGGAGAGACTAAAAGAAAAATACCGGGACTTGAGTAGCAGCACTGAGGAATTGTCACCAATAACTGCGATCCCCAAGATGCCTAACAGCATGTGGATTGTGCCAAGCTGTCTCTATGTGGGAGAACATTGTTCAACAGTGGACTTTCTGGTGGATGTGATGATTATGATGAATTGGATGAGAAGGATGATCTCAAAGAGACTTCATTTAGCTTTTCCAATTACGGAACATAATCATTCTGGTTAATTTACAGAGATTGAACCTAACGATGATATACAATAGATTTCTATTTGATTAATTTTTAAGCTACCATTAAAATTCTACTCTTATTACTAATTTACATAAAAGTAAATGTTATAAATAAATACGCTAAGTGGGTATTCACGTTTTACAGTCAATGGTATGAATCCTTGATTATATTTTAGCAACATGTTTTTTCTAAGAATGGTTATCCCACGGTCATAGTTAGAATTCACTGCAATATAATGTGCTATGGTTACATAGGTTGGAGTCACATACGCTGTTATGAATTTTAAGAGCCAGTGTAGACTTATGAACACACAAACTTTGGTTGTGAAACGATCCCATCGTGACGAGAATGATCGATCACAATTTGTCCAACGAAGTACAGCTTGGCTCGTAGACTTCGTGTCTTGTCTCGCCTTGCTCCATATTAGCAACAGGTATCAGGTTGCTAGTATTGCCTAGGGCCAGATTTTGCAGCTCGCCAATTTATAACTATGATACCCTATGTGTTGTACAATTAACGTCAACCGCGCCCATGTGTGGAACTACATAACAAGTCAAACCAGAGTTGGAACTGCATTTCATAATTTTAATTGGGTTCTAAAAGTGAACTGTGTGGTCAAAACCACCGCAAAGTTATTTTACTTAGCTTAGCTGAACGAATCGGTATGATACACCATAGCAGAATTTACTGCGTCTGTCAGTCTAGGATTTCCAACCAATGGCCTGATTCTGTCAAGTAACTACCTAGTTATAATTGACATCTTTAATCAAAATCCATATTAACCATGAATACTTACATTTATCGCAGCTTATTAAGGAAACAATAATTAAATGAGCCATAAAACAAAGCTTCTGACATCTAGCAGAACTAGAATTTAACATAGATATTTATTAACATAGGTTTTACTTGCCTTCCAAGAGGTACCGATCCTACTACTGGTGTCTACCGTTTGCAAGCAACGATACCTGACAACCACCGTTATTCTTGCCATCGACTCATTATTTATTGTTTCGACTGCTGCTTTAACGAGTTAATTTAAACGCAACAAACCGAACAAATGGAGTAACAATCAAAACTTATGCGTCAAACGAAATGTTCGCTTTCTCCGGAACGCGATATGCTTCGTTACTTATTCGAAACTATTACAATTCGGTTATTGCGTCATGTAACTCAACATCATAACGAATTCTATTATGTACAGAGCTTCATTCATATCTCAAAGAGTTCAAATGTTTAAATCCAATTTGGAGACTTGGAGAGAGTCGGCGTCTTCAGTAAATTGCAAACCATGGGAAAGTGAAATGTCAAAGCTTTTGTTACTTTTCCTGCAATTTCTGAATATAACTAGAAAAGCAGAATTGAATATGTAATTAAGATCATAGATAAGTATTCAATTTGGCAACCATTTGTCTCTATGCAATATCTATCTTTTGTTTTGGTACAGAAATAAAGCGTCTACGAATTGAGACCATGTAAATAATTTCTCGAGGGTTAATAAAAACTGATAATAATAATAAATAGATAATGTTGAATTTCAATATCGTAATCAATTCCAAGTTCTCAATCTGACCGTCGTGTAGCCTGCATGGTTTTAAAGGGAAGTTTTAAAAGGTGCTTAAAAGGGAATAATAACAGTGTAGATGAGAGCCTTGAAAAGTAATTGTAATGTGATTTTGAAAGACAGAGTGCGGAACTGCACGATAAGAAACAAATATAGAGTGATGATATATTTTGGATGAATAATGATATAGTCATTTAGGTGAAAAAGGTGAGATGGTGAGGACCTTATTGAAAAGATGAACGAAACCAATAAATACGAGTAGGTATAGAGGAAGAAACAATGTCGATTATTGAAAAGATGAACGAAACCAATAAATACGAGTATAGAGGACGAAACAATGTCGATAAATGATGTGTGATGAACAGTGATGATCTCAGCAAATATATTTTGACCAGATTAGTGATATTTATTTATTTTATTATTAATTAAAACGGCACTAGGACCAATTACATTAATTAATTACACATTAAAATTAACATTAAATAGAAATGATCATTAAAATGTCACTTAAACATAATAAAAAATTACAAGAAAAACTATACATCATAATTGTGCTTTGTCAATAGTACAATACAAATAAGTTTAAAATTATATATAAAATTAAAATAATAATCATTGAAAAGTAGGTACTAACATCAGTCTCTTTCACAATATCTCAGGCAAGTTGACATTAAATCTGTCCATCCATCTCTAAACAAATCACATTCAGAATTAGTATCCAAGAGAGCGTTGAGCGATATATTATACATTAGTGATACATATTTCAAGATAGTAGCAAGTTGAAAGTTGAAACGCGTGGTCTCTATCTCCCCACGAACAGGCGTGACGCTATGTACTTCCACTTTTTGTATGAAACTTCACTCTGTAGTATATCCATTATAACTTGACATATTATGATGTTAGTGGTTGAAGACAGAACTGTTTGATCCACAAGGCTTCGTAAATATTAATAGGTTTATGTTCATTATCAATCCGACTGATACTGAGATTTATGATTTAATTCTCAATATTAATTGATAGCTGTTTGAATTGTTTACAGCACATTGTTGCCTTGTGCTCATAAGCTTCAAGGCTATCGTTTGCATTCAATAGTTACTTTTCGAATGTCTAGGCATGTTTGGATTACACAAAGTTCAATATAAAACAATAATCACGATCTTTGAATATTGGTAAATCATCGTAAATTTTGGTTTTGATTACTTTGTATTTCTCAATTGTAATGATGTACGGCGTAGGTACTTATTACATGACATACATTTTGTTTGAGATGGTAATTTTACATAGTTATGCCTACTCATTGTGGCATTTGGTTTTCTGTTGATGTGTTCACAAATTCGTTGAAAAACTAAAATCGTGACAGTTACATTATGGGTTAAGACGGCGCGGGCGCTTAGCTTAGTGCTATTAATATGGAGCCATACCGTAGAAAAAAATTACATGTACCCATATCAAAAGCAAAGGGAATACCTACAATCAGATAACAATAACTGACAAGAGTTCTCACATTTTTAATAAATAAGAAAGATAGTGTTTCTTACTGTTCACTACAAAAGTTGAAGCTTTTAAATGAAGAATTAAAATTAAGTTTTTCTCCGGACCTGGGAAAGGATTTTTATTTAGTATTTTCGTAGATTTTGGGGGGACGTACTATGTACTTACTAATACTATGTACTACTGTAATATGATGTACTTACTCTGCATAGAACCTTAATTTCCCGAGCCATGAGCACACTATCTTAAACTGTATAATGTAATCAAAACCAAAAATATACGATCAAGTTTTTAAACATGTTTCGAACGTGTATACGGTATAAGACGTTCTTCGATCTTAATTTTAACTCCCATGAAGAAATGTATTAAATTCGATTCAGTACAGCCTTATTAGGTTCATTGACCGACTGCAGGCGTCGACCGCATTTTGATAGCCATCAGTAGGAGCCAATGTTTGCCTTGAATGGGTGTTATCGCATGGCTATATAAACTCTCCACTTATAAGAATCATATGAAAAAATAAACTTATAATAACTTTTTTCATAACAAATAAACTTTTAATAACTTTGCGGTTAAGTATTAATAGACTTAAGAATACATACCTCGAAAACTACTATACTAAGTAAATTGGGATTTAAGAAAGAGCATCATAATGTGTGATATTCCAGACAACACAGACACAAAGTTTTTCATATTTGAAGAATTATTTTATTGGGAAATTATAGGATGCCGGCCACCAACATGCGGGCAAGATCCGCACGCGGGTGGCTATCCGTGTAACAAGAAAAGCAGCTTTATTCAATGACAAAGAATGCTCAATAATTATTGGATAGATCTATCCAATCTTGAACTTATTAAGCCCTCATTGTGACCCCAAGGTTTTCGAATTGGTACCTATAAGAATTCAAAATTATGTCTTTATTTTTAATTTTGATTTCTTCGGCTTTTTCACAGTTTATTGTCCTCATACAGAGTGAAGGGGTATGTGTTGAATTGAGACTATAGTTTTGAGCAAATCAAAATTATTGCATGAACTTCGCACATTCTGTTCAGCTAATCAAAGTTATCAAGCATTGGCGTGACCATTATTATATTTAGGTTCTAAAACAAGGATAATTTGTAAACGCGCATTAACATTGAGTTTATTACCTTATCAAATCCAAGTTGAAATAGTTCAATACTAAGCCATATTACTGCACGTCAGCTTATAGGTTCTCCGCTTTTATACAAAAGCTTTGTTACCAAAGTAGGTTAACAATGGAACGGCGAAATAACCGCGAACTAAATTAATTCATTAAACTATTTTTAAAGATCTGTAGCACTTAAATGCAAATCATTTCCTTGTCGTGTGCAATAAAATATGTACTTTGGTAGGTAGGATTACTTAGTCGAGCCAAGGTGACTTGTGTTCATTCATGCTTTCCTTTCATCTTTATTTTTGTTGATAGTTTAGCTATTGACCACAGTCATAGATTTTTGTGAGGGCTTTAATTAGTTAGCCAGACGTCGTAAACATAGACATCGATATCATAAACCATGTCACCGTAAAGATTAACGGTTTTAAATTTGTGTCTGTGAAAAAAAGGATCTATTCCCAAATCTTACATGCGTTTATTAAAAAATATTGATTAGTACGTTCAATCACATACGATTTATTACTATATATATTACTTAGGCCCAATTTTACCAATCTGGGCTTACTAAATACGCGGATTGTTTTATTCTGGCTAGCTATCACCCTCAAGTAGAAAAATTGTTGAAAAGCACCTAACTTTGTATTACGGCAGTTGTATTTAAGAGCCAGTAATTCTAGGTTAGCCTGAACATCATCATCAGCCACATCTTCAGTTACCATCAGGTGAGATGGTATTCAAAGGCTTGCCTATCAGCTATAAATACAAAATAAAATAAATACTATTAACTATATGAGGCTTTTGCTATCATTGAAAGTCCAACCCAGTACCTAGTAGATTTTAAATTAGCAGATTATTTTGAGGAAAAATAAAACTCCTTAATTTGCACTGTTATGACTTGTGACAGCAACGTGGACATAGAAATAGTATGTATTATCAGCTGTAGCAAAGTGGGTAGCTGTACCATATAGGTTTTTAAATAATGGAGCGATACCGCCAAATTCAACAGTATAATTTTTAAACCATGGAAAATTATATTCTCCTTTGCTAATACGCAAAAATTCATTAAAGTCAATACCATGGCAAATTCAAAATACTGCTGCGTCATTGGACATCTGTGGTGTCAAGGTTCTTTCATAATTTGTTAGTTACAGATATTTAAGTTATCATCGTATATGATTATACCCTAGTTTAGTAAAATTGGCCCTCTCCACTTGCCTACTTTTGTTTTTTCCTTAACATCAAATAATGTATTAGTAGGGAAAATCATATTGATAATCTAGGTCAAGTTCGCTCAAAATCATCGACTCATTGGAGAATCTTGGAATGATTCAATATTCAAAAGTTCATGGCGTCAGCCAGTTAGAGATTAACGAGAAAACGACAAAACTTGAACTTGTGACCTCATTGGCCAGCCTTACCCACATTGTCACAGGCCAAGAACCAAGTCCGAGACTAGTTTTTCTAGTAGTTGTAGATGCAAATTGACGGTGCGACCGGTCCACGTTTCCGGGTTAAGTGGCTATCTGATGACGATGCATTAATTGTATCGTTTTCACGCTTGTCTAGTAACTGGCAACACAGATGTAGCTGAGAGGTGTACGAGAATTAACACGATGTTCTAAGATTAGATAGAGAACTACAATTTGTAACGATTACTTTATAGTAGTGATAGAAATACCTGTGTGTATGATACCTATATGTATATATATGTATATATAAACATATATATATTTACAAGTGATTTATCTAGAGAATATTAGTTTTATTTGCTAGTTTGCTGCACTAAATTTTTCTAAGTTAAAAAGGTGTTACCCTGAATCCCAGACTGTGTCACAAGTATTAACATTTTTTTTTTTTATTCCTGATAGGATAGCCTTTGACCACTATTTCACCTGATGGTAAGTGATGATGTGGTCGAAGATGTTGTACAGGCTAACCTAGAATTACTGGCTCTCAAGGACAGCTGTTTGGCGACAGATTTTCAACTTGAGGGTGGTAGCTAGCCAGGCGGGCATTCGCAAAGTGCCCTACCACCATGCTGTAACGACTGCCATCCTAAGACAACAACCGGGACCAACGGCTTAACGTGCCCTCCGAAGCACGGAAGCGCTCAGTAGTTATGTCACCAGCGGTCACCCATCCAACTCCTAACCGCGGCTGACGTTGCTTAACTTTGCTGATCGATTCAGAATGGCTAAGCAAACTTCGCTACGAGCGCTTCAAAAGGTAATATCTGCCGCCAATGTAATCAAATTATAACCATAGGTATAAGTACCTTATTGTCCTATGGTTATAATATAAGTGTTAATACGGGTTAGAGCCCGTTGGGTGCCGGGCTAGAATTTCACGCCCCCCTCTCTACCCGTGGATGTCTTAAGAGGCGACTAAGGCTAACACACCAGGAAGTGAGCGGCAGCGCTTTCTGAGGAACTGATATCTCACACTGCGATCCCCAAGATGCCTGCCAAGCGTTTAAATGGCGGAGGCTGTGTTCAGCAGTGGACAAACCGGCCGACGCAGTATATTAAAATTACCGAAATGAAACTCTCGTTCGTAAAGGTAGCCAATAGGTAATCGAAGATCTTATTTAATGGGAGGTTATCTAACATGTCTTATATATCTATATCCTATGTTTGGGAGAAATATCAAAACCTTGCTTTGTCGTACAAGTCTGAATTTTTTTTTTTTTTTTTTTATGCCTGATAGGTTAGCCTTTGACCACTATCTCACCTGATGGTAAGTGATGATGTGGTCGAAGATGTTGTTCAGGCTAACCTAGAATTACTGGCTCTCAAGGACAACTGTCGGAACACACCGTTAGGTGCTTGGCGACAGATTTTCAACTTGAGGGTGGTAGCTAGCCAGGCGGGCATTCGCAAAGTGCCCTACCACCATGCTATAACGACAACAACCGGGACCGACGGCTTAACGTGCCCTCCGAAGCACGGAAGCGCTCAGTAGTAATGTCACCAGCGGTCACCCATCCAAGTCATGACCGCGGCGGACGTTGCTTAACTTTGCTGATCGATTCAGGATGGCTAAGCAAACTTAAATTTGCTAAGCAAACTTGAATTTTAATGTTCTTACGCTTAGTAAGTTAAATAGTACTCTTATGTCAATTTATAGGGCCATACATTTTGCCACAAATTTTAGGCAGAACATACCTGTTTTATTATAAAAGTTTCAGTCATTAAAGTAGTTCCTATCTATCTGAAAAAATACAAACTTCATTATTATCTAAAGCAAAATAAGTACTTAAATCTAATAAGTGTTGGATAAAAATTTAAGATTCTATTATACTACTTGAGCATTTTAACGTAAAGTTTTTTTTCTAATGAAATAACGCATTACTTATTCTCGTACAATAACTGTATTTCACATTTAGAAGCTTTAAAAAAAACTGATCAAATAAAAACGCGGATACGTTCACACTCTTTCACACAAATTGGCACCTAAGAACCGGTCGTTAGGTTCCCGATCGACGGACTAGTTAATCAACAATTACGCACTTGGTTAATCAGTGGTTTACGGACAGATAACTAGTGGTTATTAGCTAATTAGTGGATGATGATGAAGCAGTAAACATACTAGCCAGACGTAGGAAGAGTTTACCTTTCACACTTGAATGTTCTCAATGTTATAATGAAAAAGGTTACTAGATACAGTAAATTTTTTGCTGATGGTAATATAAAGGTGGGAAGAAAGGTTCTCGAGTGACAAAGCGGAAGATGCAACGTAGGCAGGCTAAGTAATAAACCGAAACACAGTAATTACTGCTTGGCGGTAGAAAGAGGTACAGTGGTTTTTCCCAAGACGAACTCCTTCACACTTAAATTCTACTGCTACAGAAATTCGATAAAGAAACAAAGAGTTTTTGTAATTTTTACCAGTCTAGGTACGATGAATGGTAGAAGCAAAAGAGGTGAGATGATAGACTTTCTAGTAGATCTCCAGGTAACAGGCATGATGTATATAGGAAGTTTTATGCTTAGTTACGCAGTTATTGATATAATGGTAAGCATCTAGGTAACAAACCATTGGAAACAATACGCCACAATAATAAATTTGATAAAGATAAAATATTAAAGCCGTCCTTCATACATTTTCCCATTATTATATTCCCCTACGATAAAATTTACTACCAGTTCCAAGCCTTGTGAGGTCGGTACAGTTTTCTCATTATAATATGTAAATAAAACTAATTCTATTTAGCGATCTTTCCATCAAATCGGCTGCAGGTATTACAGATATTTGACATTAAAATATGGGTTTTATTAACCTCTAAGTATGCTATTTCTGTGAAATCTAACATTTTCCTCGTTCATTCAAATAACAAAATAGCGTATCATAAAACAGCGCAGCGCTTATCTGGCATATACATTGGCAGTCGAGGCATTTGCACATTTACTGGTGTTTGTGTTTAGTGCTTAGTACTAAACACGTTTAGACAGCAACTGATTAGTGTTTAGTACCTCTGTTAAGTGACCGTTTAGTAGCTATATTTTGCGAGTAGCGAGTCCCTCCATTACCTCCTCCTTTACTTGCACTCTTAGTGTGCCCTGCGCCCGTTCCATGCGGGGATCATAATTATCAAGATATATATAAAGCGTAATAATATGCAATTTCTTTATTTATCTATATCTCTCATTTGCAGTGAATTGTATTTTATTAATCGAAAACCATTTTAACATCGTCTTTTCGTGTTTTACGAGCATAATAAAATGCTTGGCTTCCTCAAGAGATACAAAATGTTGTGGTACTAAGGTGAGGTGCTAATTGGACGCTCGTTAAACTTATCCAATTCAATCTTTATTTCGACTGTTGCAATTCTTTCTCAATATCATCAAATTATTGAATTACGTTTTCTTATGTACCTATGTGAGTTGCAATTGAGAAATTATTCAATCGATTTCAAAATTTTATATTTGCCTGCACTACATATGTCTATATTTAATATTCTGAGCAACGCTTGTTACAGTTACCTTAATGTTGAAAAAGGTATATGTGATTTTCACATATTTTCCCTTATGTATAAATAATAATTATGAAACTGGACATTATTCGCATTATTATCATTTAATTCAAAAATTTATCACATTTTTATATGATGTGTTTTATAAACAAAATTCTACGTGTGTATAATGTTTTATAAACATTGCAGACCTGGTAGGTACTCCAAATGCTTTAGCCCATTACCAATTGGCAATGTGCTCAACGTTCTGGCAGCATTGGCTCATTATTGATTTGTGTGTTATATTATACACTGTACTGAGATTCACAAAAAGAATGTCTAAAAGAAAAGAAAAGAAGAAAATTCGACTGGCCAACATCCGCAGCCGCACTGGAAGTTAACTTTTCTATTAGTAAGCGTCAATGGTCTTAAATAATCAGTCAAGAACAGTTAGTGTAAGTTATACATGCCTTGATGTACAAGGCATATATAACTTACTATACCTGTCTATATGTTATTTCCTAATTTCATGAATCATCATATTACATATAATATGTCACAGATTTTATATCAAACAATAGATATTTTAAGAGCATTGACGCTTGCTAATAGAAAAGTTAACTTCCAGTGGGACTTGCGGGTGTTGCCAGTCGAATTTTCTTCTTTTCTTTTTGTCACATATTGTTCCTATGTCTAGTTTTACACACAATGATGTGATGTCATATTACTTTAAAACAGAAGGCCTTAACCCGTTTCAACAAATATACAATTCTACTACATTGCACCTATGATCTATAGCTAAAACATTGCTGCCAAAACATTGCGTGTTGATTTCTGAATTCCCACGGAAAATATCAATCCACTAAGGTGCTAATAATGTGATAGCTGACAATAAGTATAATGCTAGTATTTCTGCCAATTAAAACATAATGAAAGCATTGTTGATTAGTTTGTTTCAATATCTTTTTTGCGTTGCCTATTATTGCGGTCTGTTTGATCGTGCGTGTATGAACACTGTTAATCACAGTTTTCCGTCTAATAATAATGAATAAGTGTTGAAATCTACTTATTATTTACTAAGATATATGATATAGCAAAACCAGAAAAAAATACCTAAAAATGGAACTGACTTCAGCACTCAGAGGTGTATGAAGTTGAAGTAGGCACCATGATAGTTCAAAAGTACCTACCTACATAAAAAAATCACAATATTGTGACATGGTTACCGGTTTCAACAAGTTATTTTACACTTTTGAGTGTTGAATTTTTCACTCTTTTTAGTGAACCTTGCTACTTACGGGATCGATTGTCATTCACTGTCAACGGCTATGAAATCAAGATAGGAATAATATTTTTCAGTTATTGGAGTGCAACTCAAAAACGGGTTGACCGATTTTGATTGTCTCTTCAAACTACTTTTTACTTAAAAAGTAGTTTGACAAGAGGCCCGAGGCCCAAATCTAATCTGGTAACGTAGAGTTGACCATATGTATATAATTGTATCTATTTCTCCAGGTTTTATAGGTATCTATATAATATGTGTAGGTATACTACAGCATACCAATGCGTATTATTATTCTCAGGTATACAGGTCACCCAAATTAAAACCTAAGTTAGGTAGCTAACCTGTACAGTGCAACCCATCAAGCGTTATTTTTTATTGCTTACCCAAATTCGATGTTCGTCTACATCGTGCTTGAATCATTGACACATGGACCTACATTTAGTATGCATAATATTATTCCAGAGCGGTTTTATTACTCGTCGATTGTGTAACGCATCTTCCTACGAAATGGTGTAATTACCAGACAAGCGCTAAACGAACGTGAGACGACTTTTACATTACTTCTCAAGGTTCACGGGTGCATGTGATCTATTGAAATCGTTTATTTAAATTAATATTCTTGCCACCCGTGACTTTCTCTGAGGTTTATTTGGCTACATCAAGCTCAATCAGGACCAACATACCCAGTAGGGACCTAAATAATACAGGATATTCTCCTGGCTAATTACAACATTTGAGTAGTTTCTCACTCGACACGCACTCTCTTCACTCGACAGTAAAGTCGCTTGACTATCGTTCTTTTACCGGGTACATTTCAGTAAATGTGCACAAGAACTACACGACTTAGTTCATCCCTCCGCTTTTTGGGAGAGGCGCCATTCATACATGATTATTCCCAGGACTCGTACGAAACGCTTCGCTTCCATTTTTCTCGCGTACTGCGAAAGGGTGGAACTCCTCTCGAGAGTAAATAAGTTTCTTATAGGTAAGCGTGCTCCATCTTAGAACACATCAATGCTTTACATCAGGTAGGGTGTGGTCAAACACGAACCTATCATAAATAAAAAAAAAGTGCTGTGATATTTGCATGCTCTCCTGTCTATAGGTTACTCTCTATATGTTGAAAAGCACCGAACGATGTGATTCGGCAACTACCCTTTAGAGGCGAAGTTTCTACTGTGAGTACATCCTGTTATGCCATTTGAAGAGATATTGTCACTTAACAACTATAGAAAACAAAGTGTTACAAGCAGAAGTAAATGCACGTCAAACAGTGAGAACAAGACATTTCAAAGGGAACATTCTCGTAAGAAAGTACACAACATGCCTATGGCACTGTTCTGGTAACAAACAACACATTGACCCAAGCACACGCCGCTTTCCCCATATACACCAAACAGAATTGTGCAAAATAAACTTAACAAAAACAAAATAGAAAACTTATTGGTTAACAATTGCGTATATATCAGACGATTTCTAAACTGGCTGCAGCAAGATTTCAAACCGAAACTCGAAACATTCGATCACGCACGATACTAACGTGTGACCGACCCAATTTTATTATAGCCTTATTATTCTTAAGAAGTACAGTTATATGGACAAATAGGAGACTAGCGCATTTTTCTACTCTCCATCTTAAAAAATACTAGTAATCAGCTAAGAAAAACAACATGATTGTTTACGAAATACAGAGTACCGCTTGCGTCTCATTACAAGAATATTAACTATTGAATTTTTGTCGTGACCTTGTCGCGACAAAAATTCAGGCCAGATTTTACTGAGTCACAACCCTTTAAAGTTCGGTTTGTCACCAAATAGGTCCAAGTGCCAAACGCTGATTTGATTTCGGGTAAAATTGGGCTTAACGACAAACTTCTAAAAATTATCTAAATCCTGAGAGTTATAATGTTGGGACCCCTATAGGTCCAGGTTTTTCGAACAGATAATAGTACCGAAAGGGCTAAAAGACCTGCACTTCGAGGACTGCAGCCGGGATAAACTGTTAGGATGCTTTGCGAAAGAATTTCAACTTGACCAGCCCCAAGAACAATATCCACTTGTACCACGCTGCTTGCAGCAGGGTTTAAATTATACTGGCTTATAATTTTGAGTCTCACTATACAGGTTAGATTCAACATTAATACGTGACTATTCGTAACTCTTCAACCGATGTTAAGGAGTACAAACTTCGTACCAATCTGTAGCACTACCTACCTGCTTAAGTGACCACGAGCTCCATATCGACTATGCGTGAACCTGTGCCACTGGCAGATGAGAGGAACCACATAACGGCACCTCAAGATGCGCGCTCATTGAATGGAAATCTGAACTGCATTGAATCGTGAATACTGTTATTGATGATACCTACTGTATCGACGGATGGGAAGTGGGACGTGAGCTGGAGATGGGGGCATTCTCGCTACTGTTCTGAAGAGGTTGTGTTAAATGAAACCTCCTTTGTAAATGGGTCTACTAGTCATAGCTTTAATTGTGAGAAAACAGCGAAAAAGATGAGCTCATGGCGGCCAATGCACCACAAAGAACTAAACTATTTAGTTGTTATACAATATTGTGGTATTTTATAAATAAAATCAGTAAGTGTTACTGATATCAGTTACTGCTTGGCCAGTGAGGAAAATAAACGCAGCAATGATGTCTCTACGAAGATGTACGAATAAGGTAAACAATTATAACAGTATGACGACATATAGATATGCTCCATTGCGATGAAAGTAGCATGAAAAAACTAATCATCAACATATTCGTATCTCAAAAGTAAGAGAGCATAAATCCCAAAGATACATGAAGTAATTATAAATACTATTGCATATAATCAAAATTATTTCCATTTGTGTATTTTCAGCATGTGGCCATAACTCATACGTCAGAGATTGACGTCCAGAAGGAGAATTCTATAAAGAACCCGAGCGATGCCGCATTCAATTCGCATTCCGGCTTTTTGTATGCAAACAAATAAACAATTAGAAGTGGGAATGAACAATGAGAATATCTCTTTATTTTTATTTGGTCTAGGGGTGTCATTCATTTAGATTTCTTTTGAGAATAATGTGCAATTATCCTTATTTATTTTAAATCAATTTGTTTTTTGAATACTTCGAATATATACGATTACCAAAATTTTGTAAATGTAACGTGCCGAACGTTTTTTTTTTTTAATTTTACTACATATTCTTCAGCTCGCTTAAAAAATATTATTAAAATAGATATTGACTAAACCAGTATAAAAAGAAAATTTAAAAGTATCGATATGAGTCTACCGTTTCGGAGATGTAGGTAGGTCACATAGATATGTAAAATTTTAAGATTTCAAAATTAACGCACCTTGTAGTAAGAATATATTTTTTCCAGGGATATAAATACCATTGAGATTGATATAAAAAATGACAAATTTGGAATGGTTAGCGTTACACAGACAATAAGTAATATAATATTATGTATATATATTTGATGTGTTATGCATGCATCTTTATGTATATGTTTATATAAATCGTGTATTTTGGTTTGTAAAATGATTTTGTATTGATTCATGTACTTTTATTAGTATTGTAATACCTTCGTCCATATCTAATTAAAATTATCCCTTTGTAATAGGTGGTCTGGAAAAGATCGTTCTCAGCGATAAGACCGCCCGTTGTCACACCTACTCTTACTTTTGTAATGTACTAAGTGTTTTTGTTCAAGTTCTAAGTTTGTAAACTTGTATTGTGTCAATAAAGTATTATCTATCTATTTATTTAAGTATTTCAGTCTTAATCAGCTTTGATTATTATAAATATATAAATTATAATTATAATTATAAATATAAATTATAATTTATATATTTCGTGTGTAAAAACAAGCAGCCCTAGTCTGCTCGTGGGTTTCATCCGAACAATTGTCCACACGAGGTCATATCGAGACCGAAGACCTCAATGTTTTGTCGATTCGGCTGTGCAATCGATTGTTACACCTACTTGTCTTTAATTGCAATTCAATTTATATTCTTAACATGAGTAGGCTTGACATAGCAGTTGTAGTATAGTGCTTATTTGTTATTACTGATTACTTCATTTGTAATAAGAGATCCAACAAAGGAGTCTGGCGTTTTGGGTAAGACTTTCGTCATGTGAACACTACTCCTGGTGTTCTCATACCTGTACTGTACCGTATACTGTATCAGCCGGATTTTCCACTGCTTAACACAGCCTCTCCCATTATATTTTTGTGGGGTATTGTCATAATCCCCACGATTGGCAGACGTCTTGGGGATCGCAGTTTAATATATCAGGCTCTGCTGCCCACTCTCGGACATTTTGCCGATAGTCGCCTCTTACGACACCCGCAGGCAGCAATGGGGGGTGACATTCTAGCCCGGCACCCCATGGGAAATTCTCACACCTACTGAAGCTAATTATGTATTGAAATGCTCGTCAGCTCGCTGAAAATCATGCATGTTATGAAAATAATCGAGTAATTTTGCTCTTATACCCACATTTGAGTATATTTACGGTAGGTTTGGGAGTTTTACCGAAGATAAAATATCAGAACTTGCTAATTTCATCACTGTTTATAAAGTTTTTGAAGATTATGTATAAATTACTGACAAAAACTTTATTAACCTCGTGAGTTAGATAGTTACCTAATCAATCCTCTCTAGCCTTTAACTTTGATACTAAATTTACTGCAATCAAAATTGTTTAGTTATGCTAGGTTCGGTAATACCTTCACTTTTAGCTAACCAGTGAACCATTGACATAGATAATTATTACGTAATAGTGTGTAGAATCTTAAATTAAGAAGGTATTGTTTGACAGGCGCCGCTGCATTCTGATCGTTGTGAACATTCTCTTATCTTTCCTTATCTTGAGTAGGTACAAGCTTATCAACTCTCTACTTTTTATCGCCACTCTCTTTTAACATACAAAACGCAAGTATACATATTCAGAACTGTATTGTTTTTTATTTTCGTTTAAGACTTTTTGAAATATTTGTATTTGGTTAAGCCATGTACCTGTTGTGTGTACGTTTTGCTCTAAACAACGTGCCTAATGCTCTCTATAGGAATAACGTCTTTGAGAGGAAGAAATTGTAATGCCATATGGTCTTATCGACATTGTTATTATTATGAAACAGATAAATGATCGATAAACGTTGGGGAAGAAGGGTTTTCAAGTGGCTACCTTACCATAGCAGTTGACTCATAGTTTATAGGCCCCATTAGATGGGCAGATGACGATGTAGCCTCAGGGAGTCGATGTATGCAAATGGCTGATACCCGTGCCATGTGCATGTGACGTTCAATGGGGAAGACGTACTTGTACATCCAACAACAGTGGTCGTCTTTGATCTTGCTAATGATAATGAATTAATTGATCAAAACAAAAACAGTATTTTGAAAAGGATTGACGCAAGTTTCTTGTTAACTCTTATTGCGATCGAGTTGGTAATTAGTGTAATAATTATGAGCAACATTCGTGTGAAGATAGCATTCATAATAGAAGTCCCAAATAAATCAATAATAAATCTAACTTCAGAATGAAATGTACATAATATATAGTCGTTTAAAAGTTTGTAGCAAAATCGATCGTTAAATGTTTTCGAATGCTCAAATAATCACTCAGCTGTGTAATGATGACTAATCAATCAATTATTGCGTCCGGCTTCGCGTTGAGGTCTTCAATAAACATAGATTGAAAGCATCCGATCAGAATTTTAGTCTATAACACTGGCGATATTCTACCTGAAAAAAAAACTAAACTAATACTAAATAAGTATGGTCAAAGGAAACATGAAGACGTCAGAACGCGTACCGATTTAGTTACTAACCAAGGAGCATTGACCTATATATACATACCTATCTCGATGCCAAGGAGTAATATTTAGGTATGTAATGGCCTCAATTGAGTCCTCGGAGTTAAAATAGGGTAACTAACAGGCTACGGCTCTATAAAAGTCCTTCTTGTAGGGGCAATTGTATTTTTGTTCTTGATACTATGGTCAGTACCTTTCGGATAATAATAAAAGGGCCTATTGTGTTCTCAATTTGTAGCCACGTCTTATTCACATCAACGTGAGTAGTTGGCATAATACTGCTCATCTTAACCTTAGTCACCTTTTACGACAACCAAAAGGAGGACATGGAACAGTATAAATAACGTGCAAATGTTCGAATACCGGCTCAGTTATGCATTGGCTTGTCGTTAAATTAATTCAATTATTGCGTCCGGTGTCATGTTGACGACGGATCTTCAATAAACATCGATTGTCGGCATCCGAGCACCAACCATGTTTGTAAACTCAAGTTAATTCTTCGTGCCTTTACCAAAGAAACCCCAGATGTAAAAACAATTGGAAGTCTCAACTCGTAAACAATAAATTGACGCCATTTTTGTTGACTTCGTTCATCATTCGTCATCTTCAGTTTCATGTTTTTGCTGCGAAGGGTAGAAATTTGTATTTATATTGCACAGTTAATATAATTTATCTTGATGCAATATCATCAGTCATTGATTTATTGAAAAGTAAGCTTAAAGAGGGGTGACTACTAGAAGATTTAATCCAGGTAGACCTCCCCTCTTCCCTTAGTAGGTAGGTCCTCAACATCATGTCTTAAGGAACCTTAATTAAGAGCTTAAAAGGTAAGGTGTGTAACAGCTAGTTCGTGGTTGTAGGATTTAATGCATATATATTAGCAGATCACTTAAACTAACAAAAAAAGAGGATGCTAACAGCAGTCTCCAAATAAATCGTAGGTTGAAAGAAGGGCCATTAACTAATAAACTGTAGAAATACCTAGAACTAGTCAATAGTCAAATTAAGTGCCATTTAAAACCGCAATCAAAATGTAAGTACCACTGTGAAAATCGTAGGAGCTCTTAATTAAGACTTCTCAAATTTAATGATCACATCTTTTTCGGTAGATTGGTGATCAATTGATAGATATAGTGATACAGTGGTTTGCAAAAGAATAGATGAAAGAAAAGCATAGAAAAACGGTTTTATTTTTTGTGACAGACTGTCTAGTCTTTCATTACCGTATCTCAGGTTCTTTGCAGATGGTCAGTGACGAATTTTGCTGCTTGACAGTCCGCTTAGCGACCTTAATCCATATTATCAACATCAGTTCGGTGATTTAGTCGAGAAGGGGTTTTTTACGAAATTGTAATACGTTTCAGATGTGATATTTGAAGATAAAGAAGTAGTATGGTAAAAAAATAATTGTAAGTAAGTATAGGTAATTGCAAAACGATGAAAATCTCCAATGATTTACCAAATTAGTATTTTCAACTCAATATAAGTACTGCAAAAACGTGCATATTATTCTAACAATTGAGAACAAATTTGTTTTTTTTTCTAACGTCTATTTTGTCTTTAGAGCCCGCAATATCATGACAATAACAAATCGTTTATAATCGATTTTTACACCGAAAGATAGGAAATTTAAAAATACTAATTCTGTCTTAATATTTTTAATGCCTAAGTTCATGTGTTTAGTGATGTAATGTGTGACTCTCGCGCATTTCGGGTGAAAATATTAAAAATAAATGGGTGCGCACTGCATTGATCCTTAAACCAACGGTTTACAGTTTGATTAATTTTCGTACTCGGTAACAGCAAGTTTTTTTTATGCCTGATAGGTTAGCCTTTGCTGCTCATTTAGCAACTGTTATGCCCCTAAGTATAACCTATGTGCCAAAACGATTTATATAACAGAACACTTAAAAAAATACTACAGATAATTTAGCTAATGAACCATTGCAGTGTTGCTAATAGTCCATAATGTAGTGAAGTTTAAGCCCATAATATTATGAAAGCACAAATTAAGCCAATCCAGGAGTAGAAAGTCTTAAGTGGATGACAGTTATTTATTATAGAATCTGTAGTGATGGGCATCTATTCAATAGCTGCTATGTGGTTGAAAGCGTAATTATGCTGTGCAATGAGAGTTATATTATAATAGTGGTTATCACATCGTTGTTAGTCAATGGGTCTGCTAATCGTTCAGAGACATCATATTTATTATCTATATAACGTATTACTTCAGTAAGATATTGTTTATCAAATGTATTATTTATGAATAGACAAGGTTTACAAGTTTGCATTTATTAAATTTTGGCAACAAAACATTACATTAAGTAAGTATAAAGAAATATCTCAGTTATTATTATTGTATTAAAAATGCCTTTGTAAAGAGTTAGCTTAATTAATTAAACCTTGCGAACGTATAAACTATATAGAAGAGCATCATTATAATTATATTTTATTCTTATAACGCTATGAACATAACATATTTAGTCCTTATAAGTCCTAATGCTAACAGCTAAGGGCCTACTTAAAGCAAGCTACAATTTAAATTCTTAAAAAACTACGGGCATAATCGTCTAGATTTTCAACATAGTTGTACCTACTCATACTTTTATATTAGGTCACAAATAATCCGTGGACATGGTTATCATTACTCAAGTTATTTGAGCTGTTAGTAGGTATACGTGTTCAATAGGGTTTTGGAAATAGTAAAACAATACTATTTAATGAAATCTCGGTCGATTGCGTCAATATTGTTGTCGATATCGTAGCTTACAAGTAACGCAATGTAATGTAATATTGGAGTTTATATGCACAAAGGTTTTATTTTGCTGTTTTCTCCATATTGTATTAGAGGTTACAAGGGGGAAGAAGTTTTAAAACTGCATATATATTCTTAAATTATAAATATTTTTGAAATTATTTTAAAGTCCAGAATAGGTGGTACAGAAGATTGCTACTGTTATAATTTGGTGCAACCTGGCTATAGTTTTTCAAATATGGAGACAATCTATTGTGTGGTATTATTTTTTTACCAAATATTAAAACTGATACTCATAACATATAATCTCTAAAAATATCTCATTTTTATTTAACTTAGCTCCTGAATTGCCAATGGGTCTACCCATTTGCTTACTGGTTGTTTTATACCCAACGAAACTGTTGTGCAATAATTATATTTTCTTTTTCTATAATTACTTTCTAGAACTGTAGAAGTTTAGCTTTTCCTACTCCTAATATGTACACTTTTTGCTGCGCAGACCTACTTCTTCTAGTTAAATAATTTGCTTTGAATAATAAATAATGTTCTTCGTGATCCTCTATTATTCTAAATATTTAATCTATTAAAAAAACATTATTGAACTATTCATTTGTCTAACACAGATAAAATTCAAAATGTGGCTTTCGTCGTTTACTTGGCTCCTATTAATTTTGCTGTAAAATGATAGGCTACAATTTTACCACGACCTCACAAGATAGTATGTTAATACTTACGATAAAGGTAGAATAAAAAATAGGCTACAAGAATAGCTGAAGGATAACACCATTTTAAAGCTCTTTCGGTATGAAATTCAAATGCTATCATTAATGACATCATAACGACAAAGCATGGGTTAAGTCCTTGGTAATAAATTCCTACTTTACGGAGGGGTCTAGCAAAGAGATCATTTGCAAAATGAGCTGCAAAATTTATTGGAAATAATAATTTACTTAGTTCATTAAATTTTATAAATTATTTGTACATTACTGAATATAGAAAATATAAATATATAGCAGAATTTGCCAGGCATGTTACCTACTACTAAAATAAACCTTCGTGCCGTAACATCATAAAAGAAGAGCCTCGAGGGCATGCCGTTAAAGATTTAATTAAATTTGCGCAGGTAATATACACAACAGAAATAATTATAATAACTTTAGCAATATACGAATAGATACAAAGTTACATAATGGCATAGTGTCAAGGACATACCATACAGAAATAAATTAGAAAATAGTGGATATACATTTAAAAAAGCTGGACACGATATGGTAACAGGTTAAAATATTAAATCGACGATTTAAAATATATATTCAGGATTTTTAATGTATCAAGGCAGCATCGGTATAGAGTAATATAGCGAATGAATGTGCGATGTGAAGCAAAGCAAACTGTTCGTGTAGAAATTGGAAATTCGAACAGGAAAACCAACTTTTCTTTTTCAATGTCACACAAGTCATGAGAACCACCGACCGGTTGCTATCGCCACCAGAAATAATACAAATAACGCATTAAAACCGTTATAACACGACAACACTATTTCCTGTCAAATAAATACCGGTATTCCGAAGTTGTAAATACGACTCAATCGTGTTTCAGCTAATTCTATTGATTAGTACTTTTCCGCCATAATTACTGTTATTAACGTTGGCCAATAATCCGACTAGGTACGCGTAAGTTGAAAAATTTTTAATCATGTTGCTTAAATTGATTATGCGAATATTAATTAAAAATATGAAAATGTATTCAGTTATTCTTTGACCGACATTGTGATCAACATCTAATGCCGATGCGTTTACTGTTAAAACTCCTTTCTAATTAGAATCTGTTAACATTATCATTTCGCGACTCTAATAAGAGAATAAGTTATACTTATTTTTCTAAAACTAACTTTCTCTAGCTACCTACTAATCTGCGATGAGAGATAAAATAATAAAACGGTCACTTACAGCGATAGAAAGTAAATCCGAAACACTAAGTCCAAGCAACTTTAGATCACGACTGCACAGTGCACAGTCACAGTGTTTTGATGCACAACACTAAAAATGTCACAGGTCACAATAAAATTAAAAAGTTAATAAATAAAGTCAAGTACGCGGTTACCGAACGTTATTTTGAATCGGAACGCGGGATAAAATGACAGTTGAGAAATGCAAGATGGCAGCGCGCGTGCGCTCACCGTCGCAACGGAACTCTGTCTGCCGCCAGAATTGAGCGAGTCAATTCGAACCGTGTTGAACTCAGTAGAGTAGAGAAGCCTCACTTCAGTCCTCTATGTGATGCGACCACACATGCCTGTGATAATAATGATACTTTTTTATCAGGACCCCGCATCGCATCGTTTTAGAACTGTAAACTATTGGTGAACCTGTGTTAAACCCTTTGTTAGGGATACGTGTGTGGCCCTCGGGCTCTCCAGTTATGAGGAGTATGTTTACATTTCACGCTCTACAATCTTATGGTATTTTCTATCACAGACATGGACTATCCTATATTATTTTTGTTTTATCGGTAAGTAGTTAATCTGGAATAAAGTATTTTGAACTTGAAAATAATGACATTAGATTTTCATCAATAAATATTTCTCTACAATATAACTTATACCAAATAGTATAGACTATTTGGTATAAGTTATTTGGTAGAAGGTATAGGTCCAAATTATAACTACAAGATATAAAATATAAAATAAAAAAATATACTTATTTATATTAGTTATAAAACTTAGGTGGTAATCAGATTGGTATATTTTCTTAGATTTCAAAACATAGGACAGTATTAATAAATGAGATCGACGCATTTATTAATACTGATAAGATGCACTTTTGACATTAAATCTGTGGAACATCTGTCAAAAACAGCATCTTTTGATTGATCTCAATTCTGTAGGAAACTAGAAGTGGCTAGGTACTCAATCGGCACTACCTTTACATACACATAATAAACAGATACAATACAATAATAAAAATACAACAAATACTTTAATAAAATATAGGTAGGTAAAGGTACGAAATAAAAACCCTTATTGAAAAGGAATAACCAGGTAAGCGAAACAAGAATGGTAAAAATATACTCTTCCAATGATTTCCGTAGTGACTTATAGGTATACTTTCAGTGAAACAGTGTTATTTAGGTACCTTAGCATGTAACGGGTTCAAAATATAAAGTACAGGGAAAGTACTTATTTTACACAGATCGTAATTATTTACATAATTATTTGATTTTACTTACAATTATGTAATTAAACCTAAGTAATTCACGCAAGGACTCTATACCTACTATATGCATTAAATATTAACCAAAACTGCACATTCAATAACTTTATAACAACAATTTATCATCATTGATCTATTTACCATAGGTGGGCCACATCCATACCAATTTTATAATGAACTTAATTTTTAGTTTGTGGTGCATAACAGAATTACGCCCGTTACCTACCTATATCAAATCGCTACATCCAAAGCGCGTGTCTAACCCTGGGTTCAAGCGTTAAAACATTATGTCTTGGAACTAAACGCCATACGCCATGCATGTCTAAACGACATGGGATAATTACCATAAAGTATAGAACATCATAGATGAGCGTGGGGAATCGTATGCTTGTGTATCGCGATAGCACCGTGAAAGTACCTATCTATATAGAATTTCTGTCGGCATTCCATACGAGTCCTAGGTTAGAACCCTATCGTGCACCATTTTTTTTAACCGACTTAAATGATTAGGATGTTCTCAATCCAATTGTGCTCATAACACGGTATACCGATCTTGATGTTTTTTTTTAAGTTGTGGTCCCATTTAAATTTGAGAAGTCTTGACGAGTAGTATTTGAGTTATCACTAATAATAGATAGAAAGATAGATAGAAAACTCTTTATTGTTACACCACATTTAAAATATTAAAGTTTACATCATAAGATTTAATTAAATAATAATAACATAGTGTTACAATGGGCGGCCTTATCACTAAAAGTGATCTCTACCAGGCAACCTTAGGATGGAGTTGAATAAACAAAACTATTGGGGCGGGTGTAGTCTAACAAGTCCAAATTCATAAAAATATTTAAAAAATAAAACTAAATTTATTAGTGTTTCTAAACAAATCTATAAAAATAGCATGTAATTTTTCAAAATAAATAAATATATATATATATATATATATACATATATACATATCAACATACATAAATAGATAATGATATACATATATGTATATCATTATCTATTTATTATATAAATAAATCAAATAAAAATACATATCATAATATTATCCCATATAAAGCCTAGAAATGTTCAAAAATGTAGTGCAAAATAATGCGTATGTTATGATTGTATTCGGTTTATTTTTTGTTAAAATTTTAATTAAGTTAAATCAGTTCAACCTAAGTAAGGTTCAAAAAGTCGCCAAGCACCTCACTGTGTGTTCTGAAACAATATTTCCTTGCGCCTTCATCCACTCTCGACTACATATTCACTTGTCAACAGATTAAATATACCAAGTCGAAAAGGATAGTTTATGGTATATCTACAAAAAATATTTAATAAAATCGCTAAAAGTGTATATAATTATGAAGGAGTCATCCGTTTCACTAACATCTATTTTTATCTGTGGTGTGTATCAGTTCAATCACTAATCGTGGGAATCCAGCTGAAGAGCTTTTGAGCCGGTATCTGTTAATATATGCCAATGGCAGCCTACACTTCTACAATCCGAAAATGACGTTTTAATATCCGATCTCTACTTTGATAAAGCTACCATCATGAAAGAACTAAAGCTACTTGACTCTTTCAAGGGTGCTGGTCCTGATGGTCTTTCTCCTTTTTTTTTTAAGCAAACAGCTGTGAGCATCTGCGATCCCTTATTCATTATTTACAATAAATGTTTAACTGAGGGTATCTTCCCAGAGTTATGGAAAAAAGCAAACATAACTCCTGTACATAAGGGAGGTTCTAGGCATGATATAGAGCAATATAGACCGATTTCAATTCTGTCTACTTTGTCGAAGCTTTTTGAGCGACTAGTGCATAACAAAATATATCCGTTGTTACACAATGTTATCATTGAGCAGCAACATGGTTTCGTCAAACGGAGATCAACTACATCAAATTTAATGGTATTTACAAATTTTTTAATTGAGAATGCTGATAATCGAGTACAGGTAGATGCAGTGTATACTGATTTCAAAAAAGCGTTTGACAAAGTGGACCATGAACTGCTACTTAATAAAATTGCATATAATGGTATTCGTGGCAATTTATTACGTTGGTTTGCATCTTATATCCAAAATAGATCTCAAAAAGTTGTTGTCAATGGGTATCAATCGGGTTCAGTCAGGGTCACATCTGGTGTGCCGCAAGGCTCTATCATTGGGCCGCTTCTTTTTAATTTATTTATTAATGACATAAAAAAATGTTTTGTTCATTCTAAATTCTTATTATATGCAGACGACCTTAAAGTTTATAAAACCATCACTAGTTATAATGATTGTTTATTATTACAAGATGATCTTGATAGGTTAACAGCTTACTGTAAAACCAACAAATTACATCTAAGTGTCCCTAAATGTAATTTTATTAATTTCACTAGAAACATAAATATTTTTAATCATATATACACATTATGTAATGTTCCTCTAGCTAAAGTTAATGTCTTACGTGATTTAGGAGTCCAAATAGATTCAAAGCTGTCTTTAAATACACATGTTGAAACAGTAGTAAATAAAGCTTTTAAAATGTATGGTTTTATCATGAGGTCTTCTTCTGAATTTAAACGTACCTCAACATATCTGTATTTATATAAATCGCTTGTACGCTCGCAGGTTGAGTATGCGGTACCCATTTGGAACCCCTATTACAGTAAATATGTCGATGCCATTGAGCGAGTGCAACGCAAGTATCTAAAAGCTATGCATTATAGATTCCATAGAAAGTATTTGTCTTATCCCCAACTGCTCATCAAGTACAACATGATAAGTCTTGAGTCCAGACGACAATATCTAGAAGTAACCAGTCTTTATAAAATTATTAACAATTATTTTGATTGCAACAATTTAGTTAACTCTATATATTATATTGTTCCTCGATCTACCCATATGAGAGAGGTTCGCGAATATTTCTTGTTTGCTGTTAGTCGGTGCCGAACAAACAGCGGGCGTCGTGCTCCTCTTGTCCGTATGGTAGAGATATACAATAGCATGTTTGTTAGTATTGATATATTTGCACTTAGTTTAAGTCAATTTAAAAAAAAAGCTCATACGATACTTACACAACAATAACATTCCTTATTTGTCATTTATTTATTATTTCTTTGTGTTATATAATCATTCAATTTGTTCAAATTTTATACTTAGTTATTAATAAATTATAACTTAATTAATCTCATACTCATGGAACTACATTTACTTTACAATGTTTAATATTTTTTTTTAATTATTTCTCTTTGTTTTTTATAACTCTCTCGCTCAGTCCACAACTATTATATTATATTTTGTTATTTTCAATATTATGTGGTACTTCTGGCGGTAGTTAATTGATACTTATATATTTTTTGTTAATCTGTGAATAGCGTTGTGGGCTACATTATAATCAAAATGTTAATTATGTTAACTTTATATTGTATATGCTTTATAATGTAGCTGTTTGCTTTTCCTTATAAAATAAAAATAAAATAAAATAAAAAGAGTTCCATAACAAAATATTTTCTTTATATATTACTAATGGTGCTTTTAATTTTTATTATAAATTAACGCAAATTTACTATATTATATTTTGCACCTAGTATTTTCCTCACTGGAATTAGGTGAAAAGTGGTGTGTTGCGCTCGGCAGAATTCTATTTGGAAAATTCAATCCTAGAACCCTTTGCTTTCAGGTTTAAATACAAGTTCTCGCGCCATATAACAAATTTACAGACTTGCATAACAAATAACTATTTTCAGTTAATGGAGTGTAACTAAAAACTTCTCAACCGATGTGGACGAAATAAAGTAATCGTCAGATATAGATAATACAGTAAAACTTATATGAGGTAAAACAAAAAAGTATAGGCACACGTAGACTTGAGTACCTTCCTCCATTATTAAGGCTCGGAAATTACGAAATAGTGCCAACATGATATGGAAAATCTCATAAACCAGGTACCGGATGGTACTGCAATTTAAATACACGATACTCAAGGATATAAGTAATACTTTCATCGATTTCAAAACATGTTTCCTAATAATTGGCTCGATAGAAAAAAATCTCAAAAACACCTCTGAAAATAGAGGATTCCTACTTTTTCCGCCAGATTTTAGTGTATTAAAAATTGGATTTTTTTTCTAAAATATTGATTTTTTAAGTACAATAAATTTCATTGATTATTTTAATCCAAAAAAAGCACAGTTAATGCGTACTGAGCCTGTTTACAAAATGTCACATACGCCCTTTCATTCCGAGAAGCGTTAACATCATGTCGCACTATTTACTCCAGCGATCTACGTATATTGCTATCATCCTCGCTCATATCGCGGTCAGCCGCGTCATGCGTCGGACCTGTGTCACTTTTCTCGGCGATCTCAATTAAAATAAAACATGGGTAAAATTATAAATAAACGCTTTGGGAATGCAAAAAATCGTCAAAAACGCATGATGGACATAATAAGGTAAGCATCTATGGCTTCCTTTCTCCATGTACCTATGTATATATCTCTTATATTAATGAAATTATGATATGATTGTGAACCCTAACGCAATATAAAAAACACTTCAAACATTTTACAAGACATAGGTACAACTTTAGCTACCTAAAATAATTATTATAAGCAATATTCAGAATTTTTCGTAATGAATGTGTTGTAATTATTTTAGATGGATCATGATTAATTTATACAGTTTCTGACAATAAGGCACACAGGTTATGTACATAATTTTCGACAAATCAATCGTCGTTCAAATAGCACATAGTAAGTGACATCGCTTCGCAATTGAGAGGCACGTGGATCGAATCCAGCGTAAAGAGATTCTTTTTGGTCTAATTTTAATTTTACGACATAATTCTTAATAATACAATAATAATTTTACGTATGTACGTGGACCAATATAATGTGTCTGACAGTAAGGCATAAACGATATGTGTGTAATTTTCGACACCTTGGTCAATGATTGTATAGTGTGTAACTACTGAAGTCGAATCAGAAGATCGAGTACCGTGGATCGAATCTCACATACCTATATTCTTTTTGGTGACTTTTTTATTTGTATTACTTTTTATTTGATACGTATTATATTTACGTATAATTAAGTTTTCTGACGCGTATTCAATTTACGATTACAATGCTTGCAAATTTATTAGGTATCTCGAGTTTCCATGTTTTCATATAATTAGAGAGTTTAGTATATCTAATGAACGTGAACATTAAATAGGTACTACCTAATCTAGCTACCTGAACACGTTTTTTCATAGATCTCGAAAAAGTATGTCTTGGATGGACACGAGTTGCCACAGCGTAATAGTTACAGTAGAACAACATTTTCAATTTACTACAAAGCTATGTTGAGTAAACACCGTCCTTCTGTCCACTACTATAGAAAACATAAACTTTCATACATGGAAAGTTATTGAAATATTCATGGTATTATCGAGTACGTAATATATTAGTACATATAAATTAGTAGTAAAAAGATGGCCGTAAACGTTTGATGCGATAGAGATAATGAAATTCTGAAATGAAAACTTAATACAAAAAGATGAAGCCTAAGCTTCTGCTTTAGAATGAGACTTTCCATGGTTTTCTTGAATAGCATAAGAATTAAGAACTGACTAAAAGAAAATGAAATAATTAGCACCATACCAATACTTACGTAAGAACATCGAGTAAGGTGCATTATAGAGGACTTAACTATAACGCCCTTAATAACCAAAGTGTAGCGGATATACTACCAAAGAGAGTATTCCCCAGGACGTTTTGGTGTTAAGGGGCGGCCGGTAATTCAACAAAAGTTAAAATTATACACATTATAGCCATTATGTTTTTAAATGTTACATCTTCTGTGTTGTATAAACAACATATGGTAGCCATATAAACAACCCCATATATTGGATAGGAGGATGCTTCTTGGTTATTGATACTATCCCATAACTTACTTACCAATAAAATTCTTACCCCCGGTTTCTGAAACGCAAATCAGCGACAAATTATTTTAAATACTTGTTAATCCATTGTCATACGCAGATTGGGTTTCTAAAAACTTCATGTGACTGTTTGTCAACACTAATGTCAAATCTCCAATTAATCGACAATTATTTCAATTTTGGGTTTCTGAAAAGCTTTTCGGTACGTTAACGGTTTGTTAAACTGACTAATTCTAATTGCCCAAAATCGACCAATTATTCTAAGATTAACGTGTTGATATCGTAAAAATATATAAAAATAGTTTTAAGCATTCCTACCTACAACGTTTACTCTAATAACTGATAAGATAGAACAAGAACAGAATTATATCAAGTATGATTACTCTAAAAACACATATTGCTATTTTTCATACCGAAGGTACTGGGTAGCACTTCACCACTATCTCGCCTGATGTTAAGTGACGATGCCATCGATGATGCAGCTCGCTTACCCTGAAGATACCTATTCACTCCTGTTTAGAAAACCCCCCCGTAATTAACCAGAAACACAGACTCAGGCAGAGTGTTCCATTCCCTAGCGGTGTGTATGATGAGCGAGTATAGAACAAGAGTCCGATTATAGAACTACGTAAATATATTACTAAAGACTACGTGATTATAGTGTTGCTGCTCATTTGTTACTCAATAGGGTGCTATAACATAACCATAGCAGCCATTAAACAAACCGCAGCTGGGTAGATTGTAATACCAACAAAAGCATTTCCAAGATAAGTAGGTTATGGACCTTCCAAACCCCAACCCTCTTTGAGAAAACACCTTTCGGCTGAGGGCGTTAAGATATGGTTTAAAGCTCTGTTTAGCGCCTGATGTGCGGCTACAACATATTCACGTTGATGTTAGAAGTGGTATTATTTCGTATTGATGCGCAGGAGGTCCATAGTTAGAATCTCGCCGCGGTCTTCCACTTCACCGCATGATGCGAGGGCGGGAGTTTTTAGAATCATTGATAGGCTTGATAGTTAAATATTATAAATAAAACCGGCAAAAACACTCACGTTGGGGATCGAATACGTCGACCCGGGTTTCGAGTATATCAGATACTCATCATCAGGGCGAGTGCACAGCTGCGTCTGCGAGCTCCCGACGGGCACTGCGGCGCGCGGCCCGCGCGGCTCGGCGCGATATCGGCGCCGGCGGTAGCGGGGAGCTGGGTGGGGGCGGAGCGAGCCCAGCGCTGCTGGTGCTAGGTGACGAGCTCCTAGCGTGCCCGGCGGAAGACGGTGGGCCTATTTCGTCGTCTGTGATCGCATCATCATCATCCGCACACGTACCGTGACAAACAGTACTGACCGTGTCGCATTCTAGACTGCCTAACATCTTCTGCGTTGAGGTGACATTAAGGGTAGGAATCCAGGCTGGTGGTAGCGTCCAACCCCCATCTCTGTTGAAATTAGGATGTCTGTTGATTTCTATAGCCTCACGTATTTTACGAGGTACATAAAACTTTTCTCTGGCTAATACGGAGGCTTTATCAAAACGAATATAATGATTGGAGTCCAAGAGATGAGCGTGTTCTGCGAGTGCTGATTTAGTAATGTCCATATTCTTAATACTCCTAATATGCTCGGTCAGTCTAGTAGCGATGTTGCGTCGAGTCTCTCCTACATAACTCTTGCCACAGTCACATGGTACTTTATATACGCCCGGTACGTTAAGGCGGTCTTTGTCCTTCGGTGAACGCAGCATCTGTCTTATTTGACCGGGTGGACGGAAGAACGTTCTGATATCATATTTCCGTCGCAAGAGATATCCGATTTTGTCCGTTATTCCTCTTACAAAAGGAAGATAAGCAGGAGAACGTTCCACTCTAGTTGGTCGCTTACGTTCACTTCTCTTTGCCCAGCGACAACATTGTCGCCAACTGTATCCATTGTCCTCCAGTACTCCTCTCACGTGCTGGAGCTCTTTTTCTATAAATGGAGGGTCACATAGCCTAAGAGCTCGGTCCATCAATGCTCTTGGTACGGAGGACAAATGTGCAGGATGATGATGTGAGCTAGTATGAAGATATCGATCCGTGTGTGTCGGTTTTCGATGAATCGTGTGCGTCAGACTGTTGTCTGGCATCCGGATAACACGCACATCTAAGAACGGCAATACCCCTTCCTTTTCTTCTTCCACGGTGATGCTGATCTTATGATGTAAATTATTGAGGTGATCCGTAAAACCAGATAATCCATCTTTGTCTATAATTGCGAAGATGTCATCTACATACCTCCACCAATAGCGCGGTTTTACGAGTGCGGTGCTTAGGGCCAGGGATTCGTACCATTCCATAAAAATGTTAGCTACCACTGGAGCTATAGGTGAGCCCATCGCTACTCCATCCACCTGTAGGTAGAATTCTCCTCTCCACACGAAGTATCCGCTCTTCAAACATAACGTTATCCACTCAATGTACTCAGTAGGTAAGGGTGAGTTCTGTATCATACAGCTTATCATTTGTATAGTTTCGTCTACTGGTACACTAGTGAACAAAGAAGTTACGTCGAAACTCACCATGACTTCGGTGGGTTGGATTCGCACATCTTCCAACAGTTGAACGAAATGCGTTGAATCTTTCACAAAGCTATTGCTCTGACCTGTGAACCTTAGCAGGACAGAAGCTAGGTATTTTGACAGCTTGTATGTCGGCGAATCTATTTGACTGACTATAGGGCGTAATGGCCAGTTTGGCTTATGTATTTTAGGTAGGCCGTAGATTTTTGGTGGTGTTGGGTTGTGTGGACGCAGACGTGCTAACAAATCTATATCCGCATTATTGCGTAACAAGTTCACTACTTTCGTGGTAACTCTGGCTGTAGGATTATAGTTCACCTTCTTGTATATAGTGTTGTCACTCACCATTTGCGAGATCTTGTGTTCGTACGCCTCCGTATCGACAACTACTGTTGCGTTCCCTTTGTCGGCTGGTAGCACTAAAATTTCGGTATTATTACGCAGATCGTGCAATGCTGCGAACTCACCTTTCGTAACATTACTTTTAGGTGGTTTAGATCTACGTAATAAGGACGAGATATCCTGCCTCATACATTCCGCGTCATTGTATGGGATTTTATTACGTACGATCGTGTCCTCAATACTAGTAATAATGTTCTCAACAGGAATCTTCTTAGGTGCTGGTGCGTAATTAAGTCCTCGGGAAAGAACATTACATGCATTATCATCTAAGCGGCATGTTGACAAGTTAACAACGGTCTCATTCTTCGCGTACGACGCATCATAATTTTTGTTGATATTTCGTGGGTAGGCGCAAGAACCGTCGCTCCACTGTTGCCGCTTGAGATATGATAACTTTTTGTTATGCCTCTCTGTAATGTTCAATCCGGTGATATTTGATCTACTGTACGACATCGCATCCAATACTTCCCATAGATCTTGTTGTAGTTTTTGCGATACTTGAAGATGCAAATCGTACATCTTTTTGTTGACGCACATTAGATGTCGTCGATTTTCTGCAATCACTTTACGAAGTAATTTCCCACTCGCGACACGAAAAAATTGATCGTATTCCCGAATGCATTTCACTGGTTTTATTATTAGAAACTTAGGAATTACACCACTATCCCGACACTTCACTAAGAAATCTAAGCTGCACTCGAGTTTTGTACGTTTCAATCTTAATCGCGCGAACTCTTTAACTTTGTTAAGCCATTCCGTGCCGTAACGGTAAGCTATTTTTGAAATGAAATTCTCGTGAGTTTCACACATATTTAAATATTATAAATAAAACCGGCAAAAACACTCACGTTGGGGATCGAATACGTCGACCCGGGTTTCGAGTATATCAGATACTCATCATCAGGGCGAGTGCACAGCTGCGTCTGCGAGCTCCCGACGGGCACTGCGGCGCGCGGCCCGCGCGGCTCGGCGCGATATCGGCGCCGGCGGTAGCGGGGAGCTGGGTGGGGGCGGAGCGAGCCCAGCGCTGCTGGTGCTAGGTGACGAGCTCCTAGCGTGCCCGGCGGAAGACGGTGGGCCTATTTCGTCGTCTGTGATCGCATCATCATCATCCGCACACGTACCGTGACAAACAGTACTGACCGTGTCGCATTCTAGACTGCCTAACATCTTCTGCGTTGAGGTGACATTAAGGGTAGGAATCCAGGCTGGTGGTAGCGTCCAACCCCCATCTCTGTTGAAATTAGGATGTCTGTTGATTTCTATAGCCTCACGTATTTTACGAGGTACATAAAACTTTTCTCTGGCTAATACCCCTGATAATGAAATTTGATAATTCCACTAGCGATAACCCATCAATGTTGACATTTTAGGTATTAGAGCGTACACTCGCACGACTGGACTCTGTCAGTTAGAAATCCGAGCGCAAATAGTATTGTTGGATGTGAATGCCCAAATCTGCTTGTATTTTGACAAATAGGAACGCTTCGAACTCCTCTCTCTTGTTGTTTTACGTTTACGATCATCCGTCATATTTAATTGGTAACCATAGTAACGGTGGTGATGCCAAAAATGATTTGGGATTAATTTCATGTCAAAACAGAAGAGACAACGCTATGTGTTAAAAAAAGACAGAACACTAGAGAATGAATGAATTTGAACGACATTTTCAAATTTCATGTTATCATAGATAAACAAGCATTTTAATCAGGTGTTCTGTAATTTTTCATTAATATGCGTTCCAGAAACCCGTTGAAAGTTAGCGGATTGTTAATTGTGATGGCTTGTTAGATGAATTGAATTTTGACACGCGTACCGAAAACCGGCGATTAATATCGGACACCAAAAATATTATTTGAAAATCAATAAAAGTTTGTTATTTTTCTAGTATAGAAAATGGAGGAGAAGAACGACGCATTGTTGATATACACTATTACACAAAGAGTATATTAAGACAAATCTCGAAACATTCACCTTTCGATTATTTTTTTATTAATATGCAGGGTTATTGGTAAAATGCTAAATCCAGGGAAACCCGGACGGATGGCAGCCCTACTCTCATAGAATGTCCGATTTTATGTCGCACTCCGGTGCATCTTCGCAACATAATCTACCTATACAAGTACATACATCAAGTGACGGCACGGGTGTCGTTTACAAACATAAACGTATCTTTCGTAATCTTTGACAAATACAGTTAATAACAGTAATACCACGGTTTTATAATCGATATGTAATATTGTGGTATTACGTATGAATAGTAATACAAAGTAATACATTTTCAAACAAAATACTTATCTTTCTCCTTGGGTGATTTCAATAATGGTATTATTTTGTTAGAAGTTTTGTTGTTCCACTCATCTACACAATAGCATCCACGAGATGTATTTATTATTATTAACAAATTGAAACAATAACTGTACCTACCTACTACATTCTCCATGTGATTTTTTGTTAGTGAAATCTTAATATGACTTGTAGTAATGACACGAGCAGGTACCCTTGATTGTTAGCGGAAACAAAGCCAGGATCTGAATGAACTACGCTACTTGATAAAAAAAAAACAAAAATTGGAACCGACTCCAACACCCAAAAGTGTGAAATAACTTGTTCAAGTCGGTACCAGTATAGTTCAAAAGTACCTATTATCACAATATTGTGCACGTGGTACTAGTGTTGGACTTCGACAAGTTAATTCACACTTTTTGGTGATGAAGTCATTTCCATTTTTATTTTAAAAAAAAACACTTCTTTTTATGACCCTTGCTACTTACGGGATCGATTTTCATTCATTGTCAACGACTATATCATCAAGATAAGTAAATATTTTTCAGTTATTGGAGTGTATGTCAAAAACGGCTTGACCGATTTTGATGAAATTTAACTGGAACCAAACAACAAGTATCAGCTTTCAAACAATAAAAGATTTTTTTAAATCGATTCACCCAGTCAAATGTTCTGAGGTAACAAACATATAAGAAAAAACAGACGAATTAAGAACCTCCTCCTTTTTTTGAAGTCAGTTAAAAATACCCAATAGTATAACCCGCTATTTGTATTTTGATCAGGGGTAAAAAAGTTTTTTTATGATTTTCTGTGTAAATTTTACACAATATACTTGTTTTTGTAATAAATAAACCATCTATTGTGTAACAGCTTACGCCTTGCATCAAAGTAGATACATAGTTCATGTTCATCAAAACCATAGTTCATGTTCATTAAAAATGAACATACACAAAAACTGCAAAATCAAACAAGTTGGTAATAATCAAGACTAAACTTGTTCTACTGTAGGTATGGTAAATTTAGGCTTGCGGGAACTATGATCGCAAAGGGTTAACTGTGTCACACTATGATATTTACAGCATACAATCAACTAATGGTTGGTATCATGTATGCATACTAGATGGCGCTTCAGCACACATCACATTCGTGTGTGACAAGATAGTTTCTACTAGTTCTACTAGAGAGCGCTCTAAATTTTTAACCAAATAAAATATTACCGTTGACTTGCGGACGTGGCGCCATGTACACCGCGAAGTAAACACGCGAGGAGAAGTGGGGACAAAATCTAACATCTGGTTTTAGAATTCTGTCCCTTAATGGTCGGTCATAATAACCCAACTTCTTCACAAAACTAATAGGACCACGATATAATATATCACGACATAATATATCGTGGTTATTTATTACTTTTTTTATTATTGATATACACTCACCGGCACGAAAAGTATTTTGACACTGAAATTAAGGGTAGATGCATTCAGTAAGTGTTTCTTAAGCATTTAGTACTTGAAATTAAAAACGTCACAAAACCAAGTTTATTTATTAAATTGGGCACTTTTGCGGAAATAAAAAATTTTACACTATCAATTTTAAAACACTATAGAATAAAAAAAACATAATTTTGGTTCATTGTCTCTACTTTTTAATATCGGGGTTTCCTCCTCTAGGCTCCTTATTATCGGCCTGCATTCGATCTGGCATGATTTGAATGATGATTTGATTGGGAGTATTTGCGAGATAAGCGCTTGGCCAAGATTCCGTGCCGCTGCGCTGACCTGCTGAGTGTATACTCGCATATTATGCGAAGCATTCTTTTAACCCTGTTTACAAAGTTTTGAGATGAATGCAAAAGCCATTGTATTTATAGCGCTTTCCAAAGAATGGAAGAAGTAGTGTCATATTTTAAAATTCAAACTCCCATAAGTTTATCATTGGGTGTGATTCATATGATTTATGACGCACTTAAAATGTTTAAGGCACACAAACTTAAAGATCATAAAAATGAGACGTAAGTACTTTCTTGAAGATTGTGAGAACTTAAGTTTTAAGAAAAAAAGATTAGACAAGGATATTAGGTAGGTACTACCCGATGGCAATTTTATTGTGTTTTCTAGGTTAGGTTCTACGAATAAATAGTTAGGCTAGCTTAAAGTCTAGATAGCCCGAACAACATCTTTGATTTGCCCGCATCATCACTTACCATCAGGTGAGATAGTGGTCAAAGGCTAGCCTATCAGCAATAAAATAAAAATTTAAGATTACATACGGGCTTTAAATCAAAAACAAACAGTGGGTGAAACATGAAATTCACAATTTAAAGTAGGTAAGTAACTGAACTTAAGTTTTGTCTGGTGGCCAGTATCTAAAAATAACTACATACATAACAGAGAGTTGAAATACTAGAGTAGTTATATCCTAACACCACTGCTCTAAAAGCTTACTAGAATTTACCATCTACATACCTACGCACATGTATATGCAGTTTGTAATGACAAGGAAAGAACGTTCAAATATTATGCGTCATATCTGTTGTAAGAAAGAGATAAATAAGCAATTCGTGTAACCACCGAACCGCCACGAGACGTTCCGACTTCCGATCACCATTACACTGCCATCTCTTCCACTCTCTCACACCAAACGATACACATATCTCGCTCATCCATTTCATTGAGACTAGTTCTTAAGATAAAATAAAATGACGATATTTTCTATTTCATCAATAAAAGCAATAATTACGCGTGAAATGAAACAGTTTTCTTATATCTCACAGTGCTTGTATAATTGGTGCAGAGTCTAAGGACACAAGGAAGGCATATTGTCCACAGATTATTCCTAAAAAACACGATTAGCGGCGATGTATTCACCGGACGCTCGGAAGTGCAAGACTGGTAGTGACTCTGGTAATTACCCTGAATTCATCTAGTAAATATGGAGGACACACAACTCATCTACAGGTAAAAAAATCTTAGATACATATATTGTTTAGAATTAACATCAAGGTCTATGGTAAAAGTATGATCATAATAGGGCATGGTTAAGGGCAAAATCCATTGATTTTATTTTATCATTTTAAAAATATCACATTAGTGCAAACCTATGTCAAAGAAAGTGTATTTTCCATTTACTAAAATCGATTATATTTGATCATAAACAAAAAGATAAGTAAAGCGTTTTTATTAAAATGTAGAAAGTCCATAAATTCTTCAACGCATTTTTTCTGCAGTCGTCTTTTTCGCAGTTTCATTAATTGGAAAGAATTAGCCGAGATGAAATAAAGAAATATTCCTTTCGACAGCTTCATCAAAAGACTTAATTTACAACCAGCAATAAATCCATCTCAGAACGGAAATTTCAGAAATTCTTTTGTGCTTTCCAAATTATGAATTTGACCACTCCCTAAGAAGCTTGCGGTGATTATAGCAGTTGGGGCCCGGAGCCCTAGGGCTGTTTCTCACGCTGCGGCAACCAGGAATTTTGGTCAAAAACGGTTTAGAAATTACGGATTCCTTCCTGGTAATTGCTCAAGAGGGAAATAATATTTAAGTGGTAGGTACTCGTAAGTTTTTGTTCTGTGCCTTAAATGCTTAATTAATATTTTTATTGCAATTTAGAGTGAGTCTAGAATATTTTGAGCTCTATTTTATTAAATTCGTTTATACACCTTACAGCCGCGTGGAGAGGCGTGGTAATGTTAAGGATACCAAGCATTTTATTACAATACAATTATACACTATCCAAGACAAGAGAGGATAATAAATCATATATTTAGGCTTACATACACATAAATGAGATCATTTTTTTAAAGTTATTGTGACGGAACAAGCTCGAGGTCCACCTGATGTTAAGCGGACCTCTGCCTATAACAGATGCATTTCGTCACAGGTCACGAATCGCACTGCGCCCGCAACCTTGAGACATAGTTGTTAAGGCTCATGTGCCTGTAATTTCATTAGCTCTCGAGGACAGCTGCAGGAACACACCATTAGGTGCTTGGCGACAGATTTTCTGCTTGAGGGTAGTTGCTAGCCAGGCGGGCATTCGTAAAATGCCCTTCCGGCATGCGGTGAAGCTCAAGGCCGGGCGGGATTCGAACCATGGACCTACTGCACGGCAGTCCATAGCCAATGCCACTGAGCCATCACTGCTTCAATATTAATAATTTCACGTTCATTTTAGACCGCTTGCGTTTTCGAAGTGCGAAGGTACCCGTAACGTAACCTTCATAATTTTTTATCAATATACCTAGGTACTTAATATTTTAGATTCATTATATTTCTGTTTAGACTACGCTTGTAAATGTAATGTACAATGTAAGTACAAGTTACAAATGTAAGTACCTACCTATAATCACTCCTAGTAAGTATACGAAGTTTGGTTACCTAGTCTTTCTTTGGGCTTGGAAAGCACCAATATTGTAGTATTAAAAAAAGTTTCCAAGGAGGTTTGTCTCACTGAGGTCTTAAACTAACATGTTTAAAATTTAAAATACAGTATCCGAAAGATCTAAAATTATTCATATAGTTCTGTTCATCCCTTACCTGATCATTTTGTTGTGCGGCTGCTGTTCGCGCAGCCTCTCGCTTCAGTTGTATGATCACCCTTTCCTTCGATTTGATTTCCTCCAGCTGTTATAAAAGAAAACATTATTAATCAAATATCAATTTCAGGTTAAGTATATCAATTCGTACCATTATTCTCACAAAAGTATACATCCTAACCTAACCTCTAAGCCTACATTATTTATATAAGCAAAGAGAGCAGTGTGCTTGCTCTAATAATCAGAACAGGCACCCGTAAAGTAATAAATTTTAAATATTGTATATAATTTATAGAATGCGAGTAGCATTCTATTAGTTATAATTTTGTTTCTTCTGAATTTTTAACGCCTTCTTTGATTGATCTTCATGAACTTTGGTAGGGAGGCAGGCACATTTTTTTATTTCTTACTCCTTGTTCGTGTTCGTGCTATGTTGATCGGGGAATTGTTGATAAGAGTTGAAGTTTTCAAAGTGTAAATAATTGATTAAGTACTTCACTTAACAAATAATGTACCTACCTATGTAGTTACATTATAGCTTGAAATGTTTTTATGTTACCTACTTATTTTTAATACCACTGTCCTCTTTTTATTTAGGTAATATACGTAAAATGTAGTATAGCACTAGATCTCAACTGAAGTCGCGATAGGAGTTTTAAAGTGGAAGACCACTTTAATTTTTTTTCCACCCAGATAGCGCTAAGCGTTTGTTACATAGAATATTGTATACTTACAAAAGAAATATTGGTAAATATTAAGGAAATGAAAATTAGATTAGCTAATATAGTAGTTAATATATAATTTTTAATACAGTTTTTTTAGGAGTTCTAATTCTAACTTCTACCTACCAGTTGGTGGCAGTGCGCGCGCGCGTCGCGGCGGGCGGCTCGCTCGACAGCCGCGTGCCGCGCGGCCTGCGCGCGGAGCTCTGCCGCACGAGCGCTCTCCGCCGATTGCGCGACCTGCATCGAATACAGCTAATGTTACACAGATTAGCACAATACATAAGTGTTTGGTAAGTCACTAAATTTGCATAAAGATAGTAGGTAAGTAGAAAAAAAATATATAGTTCTATCCCCACCTCCGGCTTCTAGCTTCACCGCATGATGGGAGGGCAATTTGAGAATGATTGCCTGGCTAGCTACAACCCTCAAGAAGAAAATCTATCGCCAAGCATATAACAGTGTTTTCCAGCAGCAGTCCTTGAGAGCCAGTGAAATTACAGGCACATGGGCCTGCAGCGCGGCAGTTCATAGCTAATGCCACTGAGCCATCACTGCTTCAGAACAATTATTATTATAGTAAGCTTATATAAATTTATAGACGTATGAATATTCATACGTCTATGAATTTGTTCCTTAGGTTTTATTACAAGTACTCGTTCCAAATAACAACTTTGCAGTCTTGCGTTACAAATACGAATTACTATTTTTCTTTTACATTTTATTTTAAGTCTTAAGCTACTCGTACTTAGGGACTGTCGTTAAAACTGATTAATGTCAATTAGCGAAAATAGACCCAAGGTAACTGACAACGTTGTAGTTCGGACAAAATGGCGAACAATTAAGCGACAATATTTCCCTTGTAGCCCCTAATTGACATGCTTTTATTAAACACACAATGCATATACGTGTGATGACATTCACCTTAATGATTTCAAACGCCCCATTTAACCATTAACTGACCTTAAACTCTACAGTTTAGTTACCGCCACCCTCGCTAACTGGACGCAATAACTTTTACAAAAATATGAAATGCTTAACAGTTTTCATACTTCTCTATATAACCCCTTTATCCCTGAGTTTCGATATAAAAAGTGCACTGTTCCAAGAAGTATTAACATACCACAATGATACGGCAGAAAGAGCAGCGTTTGCGTACGAAGTAGTAGAAAAAATTTACAACGCGTTCCATCAATGGTTCTTCACAATCACCTACTGCGACTTTACTTACTTCGAGAATCGGATTCTCAAGTACACTGAAACCCACGGCTACGGATACCCAGTGATTCTGCTCAATGGCTGTCCAGACACGAACAACACTAAAGTTAAACCCAGACTCAATAAACACGGAGCCACGGCATATTTAGTTACCTCCAAAGAACTGGACCTCGACTTAAGTGACATTGCGATTGAAGCCCTCAAAAAAACCGGCGTCTTCATGCTGAGACGTGCCGTCATCTTCGTCATAAGCGAGCCAGTGAAAATGAATCAATATTTCTACTACACACTTAAAAATCACTTCCAACTTCTCTGGAGTAGAAGCGTCACCAATTCAGTTATAATTTTAAAATCTGATCGATTGAGAATTTATACATACAATCCTTTCTTCGATGAGATACGAGATATCACAGACGTCAAAGACCTTGGTGATCTTCTTGCTCAGCAGTATCATAATCTTTATGGTCATAAGCTTCGACTGAGTGTATTTAGAAAAGTCTACGTTTCTGATAAAACGGGGCCAGTTCTCTGTGATTCGAATTTGGCGAGAACTGTTTTAGAGTTTTTGAATGCTTCTTGTTTGCCTTTGGTTCCACGAGACGGTAGTACTGTGGGTGATTTACTAGATAACGGGACAGCAACAGGAGTTACAGCGGACTTAATGGATGGTTATACGGATCTAGAACTAAACTCACGTATTTTGAAAAATTCATATTACGGATATATTGATACTACCTATCCTCTAACACAAGATAAACTGTGCTTTTTGGTGAAAAACTCTGAGAAGCAATCCACATTTACAACCACCATTAATTTAATATCCATGTCTCTACTTTTAACGTTTCTATTTATTGTTGTTTCATGCATTTTGCTGTCTATTATAATCCGCAAGATTGAAAGCAAGGTATGGAACCTAGAAAACAGGCAAACCGCTGGAGGTACTGCTATGGAATTGATAAAATGCTTCATAAGGCAAACTGTTGATATAACATTCTGGGGACCCGCTTTTAGATTTCTCATCATGATGGTCGTTCTCTATTCACTTATAGTTGATTGCGCCATTGATGTAAGTAGCATCAGATTCAATATAAGTACTATCAAAAATAACAGAATTTAATCTAATGTGTGACGATGATAAAAGACCTGACGGAATGACTGTTTCTGTGGAAGTTAGGGCAGCCATTAGTGTGGGACACTGCATGTGTTGACACATTGGCGCCGTACAAACGTGGAGGCTGGGATATATTCGAGTGGAAGTGGTTGCATATTTGAGCCGATTAGCTTTGGTTCCGTGGGGTCCTGGAGCTCATCGTATTTATATGAGAATGCTTAGTCGATGCGATGCGTTATGAAAATGCTGACACTTATTTAGATTTTAGACCACAAATAAGCATTGCAACCCAACCGGGCAATGCTATCAGCAAGCTAGGCACACCGTCAACTAGTAGTCGGTTAATAAATAACTGCCTGCGGGCCTGCAATGACTTTTAAGTTGCCTCAATTCTTTCACTGCAGTAGTGCTTAATATAGATTGGACTCTTTTTTTTATTGAAGGCGTACTGCTGGTAAAATAAAAATGAATTACATGAATGCATAAGATGTTACTAAATTCCTTGAAGTCTAGATAGACACCACGTATATCCACTTTGCAAACCTTTCTCGCCCTGAACACTATGAAATCCAAACACGATAAATTGGTTTTGGTTCATTTAGTCTACATTTCCCATTCACTTATGACCATAAGTGAATTGGAAATGTAGACTTACACACAATTTAATAGTATAATAATTATGCTATAAAAGTTTTTTTTGTTTTCAGGGCATTATATTTTCAGCACTTCAATACCCACGATTCAAACCAAATTTAAATACTTTAGCAGAATTGGTAGCATCCAATTTGACAGTTGCTGTTCATAACAGAGACTTAAAATTGTTCGAGAAGAGTTTAAGCCCTGAACATTTCAAGGCGCTGAAAAATCGGACAGAGGCGGTCAATGATAAAAAAATTAAAGAGGTGATAGAAAAGAGACAGTTTCAATATGCGCTTCTTTTAAGGAACTCTGATGCCATGTACATCAGTAAGCAACTGGCCAATTTGCACAATGGCAGAGGATTGTTTTATGTAATGTCAGAATGTCCTGTTCACGGTTCAGTTGTCTACGGTCTCCGATATGGAAGCCCTTACCTTCTGAGAATCGATTACATTCTTAACCATCTAACCCAAGGCGGTATTCTGAAGCACTGGAGTAAAACTGAAGAATATTCCCTCCAGCGGAGAATATCTTCCAGTAATAAAGAACAGAAACCTTTAGAGATGGAAAATCTACTAGAAGTTTTTTACGTGCTGCTAATTGGGATTCTAATCAGCTTCATGGTATTTTTATTGGAACTTACATCGTATTCATACTGTCACCAACTTTGACGGGTCGTTTCACTAAGTTATTATGAAATATAATAAAAGATATGGAACTAATTTGAAACCCACCTTTAATTTTTCTTGAAGACCCTTATTTGCTGATTTTAAAGACTGAATCTCTGTCGTTAATTTCTTAATATCTAATAGTCTGCTTGATTGAGCATCTTCGTTCGTTTTTTCTGGCTTATTTACTGTTCGTAACTGTTTTTCTAAGAACTCTTCCTTCTTTTTGTATTCAGTCTTTAAGTTTCGCAACGTGCTGTCGTTTCGGGCCTTTAGTGCTCGGACCTCGCTCCGCTCGACGTCGAGTGACTTCTTTAAAGTCGCGTTCTCAAGCCTGAGCCGTTCGACAAGGCATTTCAACTTGTTCAGGAACGCCTCGTCGACGGTACGCTTGTGGTTCTCTGCTGCTACGGCGGATATCTGACTGCTGGCGGTCGATGTGTCGGTGGACGCCATCTTGTGGCGTCACCGAAGTCGTTTTCGGGAAGACGTCCCGATCGTCCGCGGTCTTTTGCCTCGTACTATGCTCGTACGGATCGCTTTACTGTCGTTTTTTCGTTCGATACTTGCGGTTTCTGCGTAAGAGGTCGCGTTTCCAATCCTGAAATGCAAAACATGTAATCTTTGAATTGGAACAAAGCCAAATAGCCTCTGGAAATCAGTACAAGAGTTGGAAGCGACATAGTTTATCCCTAAGATTTTTTTACCTGTAGATTAGTTGTATGCCCTCCATATTTACTAGACGAATTCAGGGTAATTACCTTAGTCACTACCAGTCTTGCACTTCCGAGCGTCCGGTGAATACATAGCCGCTAATCGTGTTTCTTTGGAATAATCTGTGGACAATATGCCTTCCTTGTGTCTTTAGACTCTGCATCAATTATACAGGCACTGTGAGACATAAGAAAACTGTTTCATTTCACGCGTAATTATTTCTTTTATTGTTGAAATAGAAAATATCGTCATTTTGTTTTATCTTAGGAACTAATCTCAATGAAATGGATGAGCAAAATATGTGTATCGTTTGGTGTGAGAGAGTGAAAGAGATCGCAGCATAATGGTGATCGGAACGTCTCGTGGCGGTTCGGTGGTAACACGAATTGCTTATTTATCTCTTTCTAACAACAGATATGACGCATAATATTTGAACGTTCTTTCCTTGTCATTACAAACTGCTTATAGATGTGCGTAGGTATGTACATAGGTAAATTCTAGTAAGCTTTTAGAGCAGTGGTGTTCGGATATAAAGTATTTCAACTCCCTGCCTCTAACCACGGTAATATCTCTAACTGACCCAAGCAAGTTATGTAGTATTATGCAATCTTAACTGTATTCAGTATACCTATAAGGGATTTTTATATTATTTGACTTCGTTCTATGCAGTAGAGTAGTGTTAGGTTATCTAAGGCGTTATAGAACCGGACATTCACAAGCCAGATCGGTCAAAAAAATTTACGGCTTTGGACTTGGAGTCCTTAAGAAATTTTCTAAAAATAACATACTATGTAATTTTATTAAGTTTTCAATAACGCCTGCTAGGTGAATTACATTACAAAATAACAAATTTACGAGACAAAAAATTATAGTCATGTGCGGGATTCGAACCCGCGTCCATCCACCCCTTTAGCCGGGGTATGCTCTAACCAATTGAGCTAAGATGACACAATGACTCATAACTTTAATTCTTGCTCTCGTTCTTCAACCATCGTATCGGGATGGAGCGACATCTATAGTTCAACTTGCGTTGCAATTTTGCAATTGGTTTTAAACTTGTAAATGATGACACAACCTTATAATTTTAAGATTGTTAAGTTTGCAATAACGCCTGCTAGGAGAATTAAATTACAAAATTACAAATAAAAAATTTACGAGAGAAAAAATTATAGTCATGTGCGAGGTTCGAATCCCGCACATTACTATATTTTTTCTCTCGTAATTTTTTAATTTTGTAATATTATGTAATTTTTACAACGATCCCAAGTGTATGCATTTCCCGCCAAAAGATTAACGGTGTCATAACTTCATCACTTGCAGACAGAGCTAGATAAAATTAGAAGAGCAGATAAACCCACATCCCCTAATTTTAGTCACCTCGAGGGATTTTTCACTCTTCCGCAGACCCTCTGAATACACAGGTAAAAATTTTGCACTCTAAAATGTGTACTTATACCTATGTGATTTTCACTACACAAGTGAGTGCTTTGAATAAATATTATTCTTATTTATTAATCTGTGTAGTTAGTGTAAGATTACGCAAACCGCACAATCCTTGATAACTGGGTATACCTTACTATGTTTAATTTGAGATCAAATAAAGTAGGTCACATACTGCACAAGATTCAGTACGAATACTAAGTACCTACATAAACTCCGCGTATACGTAGATTGTTTATGGGATTACGTTTTCAATTACCGAACCAACTCAGGATTTTCCTACCTTTATCCCACGAATGATGGGGTCAGTAAAATTAGTTCTATTTAAAAGCATAAAAGCATATAGGGGTGCTTAGATAGCAGAAATGTTGGCTTTGATTTAATGGCTCGTCATGCAGCTGTCGTAAACAAGATTATCTAAAATAATGAAAGCTTATTTTTATTGCAGAACTCCTATTTTTACTCCCGGAAGATGTATAGCCGTTTATTCTAACCTTCCGTAGCCTATGCCTGGCAGATATGACCCTATAAGGCTTAGAGCTGTTCCACAAATTTCTTAGAATGATGAATATTCATTCAATTTGTGAATATGACAACATATTTGGCATAAGTTCACGAATCAATGTGCGGCACTCTACACATTCTAATGCCTTGCATACATCACAAAATACTCCAATGCCATCATGTGAACTCTATCAGGCTTTAAGTACATGGGGCATCTATTGAACACTTGTATCTGTTATGCCGAATGAACATTATGGCAATACTCACATCGACTTATTTGCTTGAGATGTTACTGTACATTAGGTGCACAATATAGGGTTCTGCCATCTAAACGCATTCATAAACCGATCATTGTAAATTATAATACTATTCTATTCTCAAGCCCAAACACTGTACATTGTAGGGTTTTCATTTTCTCATAAAGCTCATATTTCGTAGGTTATACTTCGTACTACAATACTAGAACATTTCTTTGTACGTAATATAGTTCGTACTAACAATACTAGAACATTTCTTTGTCCTTGATTTCTTTCTGGTAGGTATGTGACTGCTACTTGGTAACATTATGGCAATACTCACATCGACTTATTTGCTTGAGATGTTACTGTACATTAGGTGCACAATATAGGGTTCTGCCTAAGATTTTTTTACCTGTAGATGTGTTGTATGGCCTCCATATTTACTAGACGAATTCAGGGTAATCACCTGAGTCACTACCAGTCTTGCACTTCCAAGCGTCCGGTGAATACATCGCCGCTAATCGTGTTTTTTAGGAATAATCTGTGGACAATATGCCTTTCTTGTGTCTTTAGACTCTGCACCAATTATACAGGCACTGTGAGAGATAAGAAAACTGTTTTATTTCACGCGTAATTATTGCTTTTATTGATGAAATAGAAAATATCGTCATTTTGTTTTATCTTAGGAACTAATCTCAATGAAATGGATGAGCGAGATATGTGTATCGTTTGGTGTGAGAGAGTGAAAGAGATCGCAGCATAATGGTGATCGGAACGTCTCGTGGCGGTTCGGTGGTAACACGAATTGCTTATTTATCTCTTTCTAACAACAGATATGACACATAATATTTGAACGTTCTTTCCTTGTCATTACAAACTGCATATACATGAGCGTAGGTATGTATATAGGTAAATTCTAGTAAGCTTTTAGAGCAGTGGTGTTCGGATATAACTAATCTAAATATTTCAAATCACTGGGTTCTGCCATCTAAACGCATTCATAAACCGATCATTGTAAATTATAATACTATTCTATTCTCAAGCCCAAACACTGTACATTGTAGGGTTTTCATTTTCTCATAAAGGTTATATTTCATAGGTTATACTTCGTACTACAATACTAGAACATTTCTTTGTACGTAATATAGTTCGTACTAACAATACTAGAACATTTCTTTGTCCTTGATTTCTTTCTGGTAGGTATGTGACTGCTACTTGGTACATTGCATACTCAGCACTGCCTTACTCTGAAAATGTATACATATCAGTACTAATATTATAAATGCGAAAGTAACTCTGTCTGTCTGTCTGTCTGTCTGTTACGCTTTCACGCCAAAACTACTGGACCGATTTGAATGAAATTTGGTATGGAAATCCGAGACCCGGGAAAAAACATAGGATAGTTTTTATCCAACTGCGCAAAAAGAGGTTAATGTTTTTGCGCGATAACCGACATGCGCGCGGGCGGAGCCGCGCCCGGAAAGCTAGTTACTTATAATTACGCTCAGGTTTCATTGTGCTAAGGAGTATACCTATGAATAGATGTAGGGATTTCATAACCCGTCCCAAATTCCTAAAAACCACGAAAAGTGATAAATAGCAGTACTGATATACTATACCATTTTAACTAGGACGATCACTCCACACTATGACACTAATGGCTGTACCTCGTGGTACCGGCGTGGCGTGGACTCTATATGCGAGTAAATTTTAAGTACAATTTTTGCGTGGAGGTAGGGCATCTTGGGATGGTTCGCCGGTATAATCTATAAAAATTTTGGCAAAGTAACGGCTTAATCTACATGTATTCTCATACAACTCAAAATCATTCGAACACATAGGTAGAAAAAATTCGCGTACAATGTCAACTAAGATAACGTGCTTCGGAGGGCGCGTTATGCCGTTGGTCCCGGTTGGTGTGGATGTAATCGTTACAGCAAGATGGTAGGGCATGCTACTATATTGCGAATGCTCGCCTGGCTAACTACCACCCGCTAGTAGTAAATATGTCGCCAAGCACCTAATGGTGTGTTCAGTCAGTACTTGAGACCAGGAAATTCTAGGAGAGCCTGAACAACATCTTCGGCCACATCATCACTTACCATCAGGTGAGATAGTGGTCAAAGGCTAACCTTTTTTGCAAAACAGGCTAGCCTTTGACCAGTATCTCACCTAATTGTAAGTGATGACTCAGACGGGCACAGAAAATGTCCACCATAAACACCATAGCATAACTACTGCCATAAGATGGCTGATACAACAATTGTGACCGGCGAAGCACGGAAGTAGTAATGCCAGTAGCAGTTCCCATCCAAGTCATGACCGCAGTGGTGTTTGATTAATTTAGTTGATCAGTTAAGAACAACTAAGCAAGGTACGATACGAGTCTTCAAAAGCTTCAAAGAAACAGCGACGGCGGATGGGACGGGTACGTACTAAATCCACCAGCTATAGTGTATCTTATAATAACATCTGAATGCTCTTGAAACGCATTTATTTCAATTCGTGACGCAGTGAATGAGATCACTCTTCTTGCAAGAACGATTGCGAATAAAGTTCATCATCACTATTTTCAGTGGATTAGTAGACTCAAGTTTATTTTTATGGTCTCTGCACAACTGGCAAAACGGAGCACATAGACAATTTTCTTCCACGAGCCGCTGTAATGCTGTAGGAACGAGGTGCTTGCCCAGTTCTTTCTGACCTGAGACTTTTTTACATGATTATGGTGGTCTAAGTACTACTACTTATGTTATTTATAGCTAATTATAGCTAATGATGACTATATAAGTCTTATGTGCTGGTCATTTCTTACTGTACCTATGTCAAGGACTGGTGGAGCACACTGATTTTGCCAGGCGAGCATTTGCAAAGTGCCCTTCCTGGCGGAAGGAATGGAGTGCGGTGAAGCACAAGGCAGCTGTGGGCTCGAACCACTGCAGCACCGCAGTCGTCAGGTATTACCACTCGGCTATCATTCCCAAAATTTTTTTTGTTTAATTTATTTTCTTCATTTTATATTCAATGATTTAAATGATAATCAAATAGAAATTGATTCACAGAGTCATTGCCCTATCGCGCCACTTTAACATCTGGCTCACCTCCTACATTTTCATACGATCCTCCACTGACATGCAGGTCATGAATGTACGAATTGGCTCCAATTTAAATAGGAAACGGTACAAAGGACGCTTGCAATTCCCTCAATTGACAGCGTGTTGAACTTTGCTACATAATGCTTCTGTATCCAGATTTTGTTGGGAATAATATGGATACCAATATTAGTAAATTGGGCCTAAGTCTGTTGTATATTATGTTCGTAGCCTAAGTCGAGTATTTTTCTAGAAACATTAAAACAACACAAAGGGCTAGCCCGATTAGGTAGTTGTTGAACAGCTTTTTAATTTAATAAGGTTTCAGTTTCATGCGTTACTTTGCGGAAAACCATATGTAAAATAACAAATATTGTAAAAATATTTTATGAAAACATTGAATTAATATTTAAGAAAAAATCTTAAAAATTATATAAATAATGTATTTTTCGCTGTCAGGCGCTCGAAGAGTCAAGAGCTCCTGAGGGTGCTTCGTGTAATAACGAAAATACTTCCGGTATGGCTGCGAGGATTTTGTGAAAAACCTAGAATTACTGACTCTCAAGAACAACTATACCGGTACGGACCGTGAGGTGCTTGGTGACAGATTTTGTACTTGAGTGTTGTAGCTAGCCAGGGCTTTGCGCTATCATATCTTCCGATTGAGATCAACCGACCACGTAGTCAGATATTAAAACCCATATAAATCACATTATGTTGTCAGAAACTCGTAAATCTTGCGATGAACAAGATGTTCGGATGTGTTTGGCTCCAGTTAGTCGGCATCGAAAGCTATTATATTGTGGCTATCCAGACGACACGAGTCGTTTCGTGGTAATGGCATGCTTATCCTTCTGTATCTGTATATATATTTCCTACTGTTACGGTCACAGTGTAAAATTTGGCTCGAATAAACTAGAGCCATTTGTATCCCGGCCAAATTTTTGCGGTCACAGTGTAAACAAGCAGTAGGTACCTACTATTCTGATTTGAAACCAACACGAATCTGGTTGTGAGTCAGAAGCTCGTAAATCAAGATGAATAAGTAATGATTGGAGATCTTCGGCTCCACTCAGCCGACATCGGAAGCTATCTAACTGCGGCTAATTCTCATTGTTAGAATGTAATGGACTGTGACGTAATGGCTTCACGCTCACTTCGTTATAGAAGTAGGTACAGTATAGGAGAGATCGATGCACTGATAAGTTATTCGATTATTGCGTTTTCACTGATTGCTACGGTGAAATATACTTGGGTTTAAGGCTTTTGTTACTATATAGAAAAGCTACACTAACTGAACAATATATATTTTATTATATAATTATATTTATCTATATAGGTATTATATAATCGCGTTTACAAAAACTTATCCAACGCATTCCGAGTAATTCAATAAAATTTGGTTTAGGTTAGTTTTCGGGGATAATAAATCGATTTTTCATGTCTGTAAAAACACTTTTTACACCAGAACTGAGTTAGTCACAATGATTAATTCCATTTGTAATCTCTTAGGCTTCAAGTATATATATATATATAAAATATGTTACATCAACAGAACACGCTGGTGTTCAATTCTGCTGTGGCAGGTCCACTCCTTGATAAACCAAACTGATTCTCATTCAAGTGTAATATACTCATTAAAATGGGATAGAAGTTGTTTGAGCATAATTTTGTGGAATACTCAGAACCATATGGAAATCGATCTATAATTGAAAGGGTCAGATTTGGTAACCAAACTAAAAATGATGATGTGATTTTACTTTGAACAGCCGGATCGTCCACTGCTGAACACAGCGTCCCCTATCAAGGGGGTATTTGCCATAATTCCCTCGCTTGGCAGGCATCTTGGGAATCGCAGTGCAAGTTGGCAGTTCTTTTAGGTGGAGCTTTTGACATTTTTTTTTCTTTTATTGATCTAGAAAAAAAACCATAGCGGTATGCAGCCAGTCAGCAGTTGCACCCGAATTTTTCAGCTCTATGTTCAGTAATAAATATGTTGATATTATGATGTTTATTCAATATTATCTGGTAAATCAAGCAGACCCCTTTCCTCGCCCCAGTCCTCGTTGCCAAGCAACGTCAGCCAAAACATAAATATTTGTGGTTTTTACTTAAAAATAGTATAACGTGGTACGTGTTCATGATACCGTTCATTGACCTTTCAAACTTCTTACTCAATGATCAGGATCTAGGCGTATAACAGAATCTTGAGATGTAAATATTTGAATTGATAACTAAACAATGTGGTTTTAGCAACCAGCTATGATTTTTCACGTTTATAGCGTACAATCCAATTACCTACTAGGTATATTTAGCTAACATGTTAGCACTTATGTTAGTTAGTTACAACTTTTAGTATTATGAGAGGTGTCGTTATGAGCTTTGTGATCGTAATAGGTATATGTCAAAGTTTTGATTTAGACCTGTTTGATTCTGATCAACTTTCTGATTTTAGAAATTTAATAAGTACATGCCAGGTACATGAGCTTGAAATGCAAATTACAACCTCAAAATCAACACATATGACCGTCTGCACTTTGCATTAACTTTAAAAGTTGCTAAATCCATACAAACTTATCTCGCATAATACGACATTCGTAACAATCAATAGAAACCTAAATGTGTTCTGTTTCACTCACTTATTTTTAGCTTTCATTAAATAATTGTGTTTTATTTTATTCAGTTCAGATTCATTATCTTGAGCCCTCACAATTGGCCAGTGCGTATTATTAATATGGATCATAATAAACATAAATTAAATATACCTAACTAGTTTACTTTTTGAGATAAACCACTTAACAAAACTGTTCTATAACTAACAACTTAGACGACATATCGTACCAAGTCTAGACGATGAAACCCCGTATGCTAGGGTATAACGAAAAACATGACACATGTTTCAATAGGTATTTAGTTTTGGGTCAACATTCTGCACACAATCTCTAAATTTCTAGTTGTGTTGCGATTCATCTCATTCATTTGCGAGTAGAGACTTGTGAAGACATTCGAGTATTTAGTTATAGAAGCTCATAGGCGACAATCATGAATTTGGGCGACGATGGACGGTCAGATTGACAGAGAGCACAGTGATATTTGTAGGGATCCAATTTGCCCTTTAAATACGGGACCATAAAATAATCTTTAGACGTGCATGGTGATACGTTCTCCATATCGTACCGGGGGACTTTTCGAGCTCTCCGAATGGAACGGATATGCAAGGCAATCTACGGAGATGGCTTTATATACGCAACTTTGTTTCACCGATGATACAGTAGTGTTGATGATACGCAGGAAAAATTTAACATCTTGCAAGCAGTTTCATGATTATGTTAGGAACTATTCAAAAACTTTTAAGTCTGTTTGCTTGTGTGCTAAATCTCTTTTTATTAGAGATAAAATTAGCAAGTCTAAAAATAAAATAAAAACCATTTGGAAGACTATAAATATTGAGACTGGTAAAAATAAACCTAGAGATTCAAGATATGTCTTAACTATTAATAAAAATCAAATCTCTGATCCAATACAAGTGGCGTATATATTTGAATTTTTTTTTTCTAACTTACCCCTAGAAGTCACTAAATCATTGGATTCTTGTCCCAATGTAGCAGAAGCCCTATTAAAACATAATTTTCCCTGCAAAACACCGGACGTTTTTTTTTAGATACACGACAAATTTTGAAATTATAAAGACATTCAAAAGTTTAAACATAAAGAGTACTGAAGACTTGTGGGGTATGTCAGTTATAGTGGCAGAGTCTATAATTTGCATTATCGTACCATACTTAGTAACAATATTCAATCTTTGTGTCGATAGAGGAAATTTCCCCGACTTAATGAAACTATGTAAAATCACTCCAATTTTGAAGTCGGGGGCTGCATCTGACCCTTGCAATTATAGACCTATTTCCATCTTACCTGTTCTGAGTAAAGTATTCGAAAAAATTATGCTCAAACAACTTTTATCTCATTTCAATGAGCATAACATATTGAATGAGAATCAGTTTGGTTTTACTAAGAGCAGATCCACTACAGATGCAGGTGTTCAATTGATGTCACATATACTTGAAGCCTGGGAGAGTTCACATGATGCTATTGGCGTATTTTGTGATCTTTCCAAGGCATTCGACTGTGTAGAACACTGCACTCTGATTCGTAAGCTTTCACACTATGGTATTCGTGGAAAAGCTTTGAATCTTATAAAGTCTTATCTGTCAGACAGGCTACAGATGGTTGGAATAAATGGCAATACTTCTTTCGGGTCTTTGGTAAAAATAGGTGTACCGCAGGGATCAATTTTGGGACCTTTTCTGTTCCTAGCGTATATTAATGATCTGCCTTGCATGGTCAAAGATTTCTGCGATATTGTTTTATTCGCCGATGATACCTCTCTGATTTTTAAAGTAGATAGGAAAGATAGTGAACTCATTCATGTAAATAATGTGTTATCTATGATCTCTGAATAGTTCGCCGCTAATAATCTTCTCTTAAATTCAAAAAAGACCAAATGTTTAAAGTTTTCTTTACCAAATGTTCCTTATGTTGAACCAAACATTAAGCTTGGCTTAGATAAACTCTCTATTGACAAAGCGACAGTCTTTCTGGGAATCAAAGTGGACTCAACTTTACAGTGGGATCCACATATACATGATCTAGCCGGAAGACTTAGTTCTGCTGCATATGCAGTTTGTAAGATAAGACAGTTAACAGACGTAGCTACTGCACGGCTAGTTTATTTCGCGTACTTCCACAGTATTATGTCGTATGGTGTATTGCTGTGGGGAGCTGCTGCTGAGATGGAAACAATCTTTATCTTACAAAAGCGTGCAATTTGAGCCATATATGAAATGGATCCTATGGAATCTCTAAGGGATCTTTTTAAAGAAATTGATATATTAACTTTACCGAGTCTGTATATACATATTTGATAATATTATGTATGTTCGGAAAAAATTGAGTAAATTTAAATAAAACAGTGACAACCATGATTACAACACTAGGAACAAATATAAATTAACGGTACCGTGTTTTAGATTAGCATAGACAAATAAAAGGTCCTTTTTAGGTAATTGTGTGCGGTTTTATAATAAAATTCCCGAACATATTACAATGCTCACAGAAGGAAAATTCAAATAACACGTGAAAAACATTTTGATTAAGAAATCCTACTACACAGTTTGTGATTACTTAAACGACAAAAATGCTTGGAAAATTCCACCTCTGCCAAGCCATCACCTGTCTCCTACGTAATTTAAACAAATATTGTAATAATTGTATTATATTGTTTATAACAAATTGTAAACAGACGTTTAAAAGAATGGCCCCGAGTTTCTTGCCCGTTCTTCTCGCAGTGGCTCTATACATTTTTTTGCTGAACGTGGCAGTACAATGTAGAATATTTCAATATTAAAGTTTGTAATTGACCTTCATAAGAGCGTCGTAGATGCCTAAATTGAATAAATGATTTTGAATTTGAATTTGAGTGATTATGGCGGAGTACTTAGCTTGAAAATCTCAGTATAATGCTCAGCAGTCTCAGTAATGTCGCCCAGCGTGTATGAGTCTTAGAACATTGACAAGACAAAAGTCACATTTCTATGTGCACCTATTGTTGCTTTTTGCCTATGCCGGTAGTTGGTGAGAACAAATCTCTTGAAGTTTTCGTCGATTACGTGTACCTTAGACCAAAGATATGCTTGGCTTCAAACATTCAATATATCGTCCAAGATGCTTGTACATACTGTTCAGTTTGGTAGGAGCAACTCCGGCAAAGCGGTCGCCTGAGGAATCCAATTCGAATGTGCAGCTTTCAGGAAATTATGCGACAACTTCTATATACCGCAGAGCCTAAAGGCAAAAGACTTCAAGTAATATGTGTTGCCAGTGATAGTTTATAACACTGAAACGTGGTCAGAGTACCCCAACACGCCATGGAAAGAGCTTTAGTATGCTTGGAACTTGTTTGAAACAAGCAAATTCTCCGGAAAACTATAGCCAGAGCCAATCGTCCGAACCGATATCTGACGGGAAAGTAAAGAAGACTGTGTAATATACATAATGAACCTCTTCCGCCTGATGTTGATGATGATAAGTTTTTGCTAAAACCATTATTTAGAGATATAAGTAGCTGGACGTTACTGTAAAAGAGGGGAAGTGATACTATGTTGTCATAAGGGCAACTGCCTTCACAGAATTTACAATTTGCTACTCTACCAGATGTTAGGATACATAGATATCCCGAAGGTCTAATTATCCTAGACCTACGAGTGTGTATTAACTTCTTATGAAACGGCTAGGACCCGCGTTATATTTACCGGAAAGATTCCGACCAGTTTCGGACTGTTTTGAAGTCCTTCGTCTCCTCAGCCCGTGGCCTCAGCGCGTAACTGAGTTACGCGCTGAGGCCCGTGCTCGTCGCTTCGCGCAATCGTAACTCCCAGACGAAGGACTTCAAAACAGTCCGAAACTGGTCAATATAACGCGGGTCCTAGCCGTTTCATAATAAGTTAATATGGATAAAACTCGCGATAGTTTTCAAAGTACGAATAATACACATATTCTACCATATAGTTAGATCAGCTGATGGTAGAACTATAAAAGCAGTTGTTCTATGTTGTAATTAGGCTTAGCTCAAATACCCTCACGTCACCTTTATTTTAGCTGCGGCATAAATAAATTCTTGTGCCTTGGTCAGATTATACTTATCATTCCACTTTTTCCAAATTAAATTCTTATTCGAGTAGTAAATCACTAAGGCATATCATTGGCTATATACAGTTACTATGATACAAATCTTAATGTGTGCTATACCCACTCAACATTATGTTTACAAAGCATGACCGAGTTAGTATCTTGATCCACGCGTCAATTGGGTGATTCTCAAATTCTGATACCGGCCTTCAATTTGAGCTAAATAGCCCGGTGGCGGATTGCCAGCGTTTCATTGAATTTCATGAGCTGACTGGAAGCCATTAAGGCATACGTCATGGACCGCCTCAGGACAAGGGCATTAGAACTTGCGAAGATCTATTTGCGATTGTCGTTATTATGTAGAATAAAATAAAGTCATAATAATGCTCTATCTGACAAGCTTTTCAGGATTCCTTAGTGGCTATTTAATTTACCCCTCTAGATCGGTTATTCACCGCCAATCCTCGGGGGCTATAGAATTATTTTTAAAGTGATTTTTTATTCAAATGTGGTTTAGGTTTGTAGAAAACTTTTGCAAATCGAATGTAGCAGTCATACCTTAAACTTGTAGCTCTGTCAGCGGAAGAACTCCTGAGTGCTGACTGAAATATTAATTATAACGTTTTCTTATCAACGCCGTTATGAAAAATTACCGAAAACTGAATGGACAAAAAAAACCATATAATAATTGAACCTGCTTACAAAAACGCATGAGAATTGCGGAGGAGACGCTTCACTCATGCTACATCAATGATGCACTTTAAAATATCCAAAGATATGTTACACTATTTCTTCTTTATATTCGTTCACCTACAAAATCTTTTCTTCGCCGCGCCGCTTTGGAACCTAAAACAATGGCAAGAACTTACTACTAACGCCCTGGCTACGAATAATTTGATTCGTAGCTCCCTGGCTATATCCTACTGTTGTAATTCAAAGTGACACCTACCATCATAGTCTAGCGATATAGAATTTAATCTCCAACCAACATTAAAACTGAGTGTAATCTTTTATTTCTTTCTCTATGTCTAGCAAGAAAATAAGAAAATCTATCTTAGGTAAGTATACTAAAATAAGCTAGGTAGGTTCATTAATAGTATACTCAGACTACTGCCGATACAGATTCCAATTGAATTTCCTTTCTAATCGATATTATCTACCAGCCATAGTTGCCTCTCAGTTCCTGAAACATCGAGAATCTGACCACGAAACATTGAAATTTATTCGTACTTTAGACTGGCCGAATGTGCGAAGCATGGTTTGCGAATGATAAGAATGGGATGTGAAAGTGACATGTCTATCTGCAGTTCAAGCAATCCAATTAGTTAGAGCAATAAAATTAGAAAGTACTCGTAATACTAAGGATTTTTTTACCAACAGCTAGTTTTCTTCTATATCTATATGGTTATAAATGTCTAATTTTATGACCTTAAAACAAAAACACAACGTAGAATTTCATCTTATACGGTGCTACTTCGTATTTCTTACCACAAAATATAAATCAATTTGGTATGTAGCCGTTTCAAAATAATTGACCATGGTAGTAAAGAGGATGTAATGGATTTTAATTACATGTAATTATTATGCAAAGCGGGTATACTTCAACATCAATTTTATCAAACAATTAAATGACAAAATACGTCGAGTAGCTCATGGAAACCAAACTCGGTTACACTGTCGATAATTAAATGGTAACTTATTTGTGTGAGATAGGAACGATACTTATGATTAATATACTTATCTAGATATAGATCTACACAAAAGTCTATTTGTAGGTACTTATTTATGTACTATTAGGTAGATCTAAAATGTTTTATCGCGATGAATGTCAAAGAAAAGGCCCTTCCAACTCTTCTAAAACGTAGCATTCTCTACTTTCATATGTTGAATGCATCGTAAAGAACATTAGATAGATAAGTAACAGCATATAAATCAAGCTATGTCCGCCACATCACAGAATTTACAGTAGTTTGTATATGCCGAACGGTAATCTCGGTGATATACACTTTGCAATTAGTTTTATTACTGTAAACAAGAATTTTATGGTACTTTCTTGCATTTCTCTTGAAATTGTATAGCTTGTGTTTTAGATCATGTACCTATATGTAGTTCGCGTGGCGTAGATATTGAATTGAGGTGCTGTAATCGTTCCGGTGGCATACCTAATAGTTTTCTTGCGACCCAACGAAATTGCACGTGAGTCGGATAGGCCATTGTTCTCAAACACAAAGATGAGATTAACAAAACTTACATTAAAAAATCTGAAGAATTGTGTCTAGAATTGCAGGGTCCTTCTGCGGCCGCCTTGTTAGACGAGTGGTGTGAATAAAAGCTAAAAACCCAGTAGTAGCGTTGACGGAATCAGAGTATAGGTAGATACTCTAACAGAGTTCACTCAGATGCTGACTCAGATGTTTCTCGAATCGAGCAATCCGAAAAAACTCGTAATCGGGAATGTAGATCAGAGTGTACTCGGATTTATTGTTAAGAGTACTCTGGTCGTGTCAACATTGGCCAAAAACCTAGAAACATAACTAGCGAAATGTAGTTGCTTAAGCCGAGACTATTGCAGTGACGTGTTTTTCGAAACATTCAATAAGAACTCATACTCATAAGTACCTTGTTTTCGAAACAAGTATTCGTCCAGCTCATTAATGTTTTTAAAACCACTTCATTACTGAAGTGCTGACTCTGTGATCTATACATTTAATTGTTTCAAATGCCAGTGTAGCAGTAGAACTCCGTTTCCAAATTCGACCGGGGAGGTTGCAACCATACCTATTTCTACCACCAAGCACTAATGTTCACAGTACTGTGATCCAGTTTGAAGGGGATCTGTGAAATTATAGGCACATGAGACTTAACAATTTTATGTCTCAGAGTGATGGGCGTAGTGCAATTTACCACTTATGACGAACCTTATGAAGGGGATGTACAAGCGTAATGGTATATCATGTTGTACCATAAAATACCACCATGCTTGCCCCTGCCCTCCTGATATGATTTGTCAATCTTCGATAAAAATATATCTACGGACGTACTTAATATGAAGTCTTTGTAAAACTTAAATAAATTTTACCAAAAAAACGACTGACTTCAAGTATAAAATACACATTATTAGGGATAACTCAAATATTAGTCATCAGATCTCGTTCAAATTTATATGGGACCACAAAACCAGCACCAGCTTTAGAATCTAAAAAAAATCATCATAATCGGTACACCCTGTAATGAGTTGTGAGTTTGTGAGATAACACACAAAAAAAATTCAATCGATTTGACAACCTATTCCTTTTTTGAAGGCGGTTAAAAAAACTATTCGAGTAGGTAAAAATGTTATAAAACTGAAGTGGCAGAAGGCCAATAGTAATTTCAGGTCAGTGTGCCAACCTAATTAGTTAATTGGGCAACACAGCAACTAACACGATTGTCTGGTAAATACGGTAAATATTTCTAATATTATTTACCAGTAAGATCGAATTGGATGGAGAGATAACGACGTAGCCAATATACTTGTAGGTAAAGGTTGGTGTCTTCGGATAGCTCCGGTTATGTCGGAGAACTTCAAGCAGCCGGAACCCCGGCGTTTTGCATGGTACTTGGGCATTGTGCGAATACCCGCATAGCTAGCCACCCTCAGTAGATAAACTGTTGTTTCGGCAGCTGTTCTTTTCTTAAACTTATCGCCATAAAGAAATTGACTATGATGTCTCAAATTAATTGACTAAGACTCTCAACGCCACAAGTTTTCTTTGGTAACCCATACTGCTTCAAATGGCAAGCACAAAACGATCCGTAACTTCCTTTCCTCGAATGCCACCAATCGCACGTCATCGATGGCTTGATGCTGTACATGGGCGCACTCCTACATGCTTTAACTGAAAAGTAGTGGGTATACTATACTCGTATCAACGAGAGCATGCGCAAGGAGACAGCTATCCTTGACCTTGACCTAGTAAACCTAACCTAACCTTGGGTTTTTGTAACTCATTCCGTTTATGAGCTAAAGATCTGTGACAGACGGACGAACATACAGCGGAGTCTCGTTAACAAGGCTCCGTTTTGTCATTCGGCTACGGAACCCTAAAAATATATAACTGTACTGTATCAGCCAGATTGTCCACTGTTGAACACAGCCTCCGCTATTAAGGTGGGGTTTGTCATAATCCCCACGCTTGGCAGGCGTCTTGGAGATCGCAGTTTAAAATATCAGTTCCTCAGAAGGCGCTGCCCACTTTCTGGTATTTTACCTTTAGTTGCCTCATACGACACCCAAAGGTAGCAATAATCAGTTAGTTAATAGTTCTTCTAGCCCGACATCCTACGGGGCAAAAATATATAACACAGAATCAATAATAGTTACTTCCTAACCCATAAGGTAGCTTCTTCTATGACAGAAAATTCCTACTTATCATCGTTAACTAATTCTATTTTATTTCCAGCAATGAATTGTTAGTGATGAAACAATATCGATCTCTCACAATGTGTTGACGTAGAAATAACCCGTGTAATGGAAGCATAGAAGGGTCGTTACCCTAGGGACTTCAGTCACGCGACCATCACAGAAGAGTTGATAGTATGTATAGAAGATGTACTGTTGGGCTGTAGTAACTGCTGAATGTACTGTGGCTGTAGTGTAGGCTTTAAATCGATCTTGCTCGGTGCCAATGAAAGCATGAAAATATTTTGTTATTCAGTCCCAATTTCACTGCGTTATTGAAATGGTGAAAGCTTTGCTTTGGAACTTCAAGGTTCTGGGTTCGATCACCAGGTCCAGCGAATTCCAGGGTTTTTCTAAAAAAAATTGTGACGGTAAAATTCTCATTAGCTGTCTGAAACACCCAATAGGTGGCAGTAGGTTCGCTCTGTATCAAATAGAATCAAAACATGTGCGAAAAGTAGGTGTTAAGCACACCTGCTTTCCTCTTCCGGAATTTGTCGTAAGATAAACCTATGAATGTTATGTTTTTGTCACTCCGGATGTTCTGTAATCATAACTACCCGGTTGAAAACCTCGTAGTGAAACTTTTCTAGTCATTCTTAACTGATCTACGATGAAGACGTGGTCTTTGTAAATTATGAGACGGAGCGTGGAGGACGCCAAGACCTCGTTTGGTATACCACTGAGTGAAACCGCAATATTTAAATATATATATTTTTTTTATAAATTCACATAAAAGTGAGATTTCTAAAAACGGAAAATAAATCAGTTACTGCATCACATAGTTGCTATATTATTATCTATATCTATACTAATATTATAAACAGGAAAGATTGTTTTTTTTGTATGCAGCGAATAAACTACTTTGAAATAATTTGAAATAGGGATAGGACATAGGATAGTTTTTATCCAACTGCGCAAAAAGAGGATAATGTTTATCCGCGATAACCGAAAAACGCGCGGGCGGAGACGCAGCTGGAAAGGTAGTAATAAATATAAACAAAATTGGTACTGATTCAATTTACCATATAGATAAAAGCTTGATTACGCGAAATATTAGAGCTCTATTCATATTTTTTCCCATCAATGGAAACGTGTTTTCGAATCAGGCCTCTTTTTTGTCATACCTCCTAGAATATTATATGTTTTATTCATATCTGTAAGACACAATTTAATTCTTAAAAATGTTTAACATTTTCCTTTTTGTTTCTAAATGACTGACGGGTCTATCCACGCACGAATTAACATCAAAATAATATTTTGACTAACCTCGACCTCGACCGAGATAGACCCGTCAATAATTTAGTTCACGAAAGTTTAAATAAAAGTATTTTCCTTTTTAAGACCCACTTCACCTTAAGTTACGTCGCTGCGGTCATTACTGGAATGGGTGACCAGTGATAAATACTGCTGTGCATGCACGTGCTTCTCTCGTCGGCACCGTTGTTCTAAGCTCGTTATCTTAGGACGGCCTTGCAGTAGTTAGAGCATGATAGCAGTACACTGCGAATGCCCGCCTGGCTAGCTACCGACCTCAAGTCGGCTCAAGTTGAAAATCTGTCGCAAAGAATCTAACGGTGTTTTCCAGAAGGACAGCTTGCGGAAAACTCCGTTACATTCTATGTGATTCTTCTTTGAGATTCAGTAATTCAAGGTTAGACTGAACAACATCTTCGACCGCACAATTACCTACTAATCAATGGATAGTAAAAAATAGTTGTGGTTGGCACCTAATCATATACCATTAGGTGCATATGTGGGTCCAATCACGAGGCCCCGTGTTACAATTCCGTACTAAGCGTAAGGCCCGTGCATGCCGCTTTGCGTAACTGTTACTCCAAAACGAAGGTGTCAAAACAGTCCGTAACTGATCAGAGAAATTTCCAGTAAATATCACGCGATCCGCAGCCGACGGACAAAAAACGTCACAGCTTAGGGCAAGTTATCGTTCCAGGTTCCAGGTACTTAGACTGGTAACATCTTCGCGTCATCCTCATCATTACCAATTCATAAGATATGATGGGGTCAAAGCTATTTACTTATTAAATTGACTTTGACTACTTTAGCTATACCCGAGCATGATCGTGTACGATCGTAAATTCGATTGTGTGGAAGATAATGATAACTTAAGGTGCTTCGTGGAGAATTGAAACGCGTCGACAACTATTCCAGCGGAATGCGGGGCGTTTCTGACATCTCATCGACGTGTAAATGGTAAATGAAGTTGAGGTTAATAAGCACTAATCCTTGATCAATTTAAAATGGGACCAACTTAAAGGTAAACTCCACCCAAAAAGAGAATTATCAATATTGGATGTTCCAGTAACACCAAAACACGTGTGGTCAATGGTCAAACATAAAATTAAAATATACGCTTCCACTTGAGCAAAATCCTCCTTTTTTTGTAAATCTGTCAAAAATATAAGCGAATTAAAGGGCCGTTTGTACTCTAATAAGACATGTCGATTTCATTCAATAATGTTCTAAATTTGGCTTTAGTTTCACCGCATGGTGGAAGAGCATTTTGCCAATGCTTGCCTCTCTAGCTACAACCCTCGAGTAATATATTTGGCGCTAAGCACCTAACATTATGTTCCGGCAGCAGTCCTTGAGAGCCAGTAAAAATACTGGCTCATCATTGAACAACTGCATGTCTCAGAGATATGGGCGCAGTTCGTCACTTCTATCAAAATCCATCTGTTATAAGCTGAGGTTAACGCTTAACATCTGGCGGACACAGCGCAGTGAAATAAAAAAAATATGTGTATCGAAACAAGGACAAACTTATAACCCACCCACATAGATATATAGGTATTGCAAGGTGAGCCTTGTGCTCCTTCACAATCGAAATCACATAAAAATTGTATACTAAAATGTTGTTATGTCTCAATGTATACTTTGTAGATACAGTACCACACTACCAGTGTGGTACTCACCATGGCCTCTCCTGCTCTCTAAGTGCTGGTCGAATTTCCCGCCACGCCAGCCTTAACGATATCATTCGCAGAGCTTTTACCAGCGCCAATGTTCCAGCTATTCTCGAACCGAATGGTCTGATGCGTGACGATGGTAAAAGACCTGACGGCAATACTCTGGTTCCGTGGAAGTGAGGACGGCCCGTAGTGTGGGACGCTACGTGCGTAGACACTAACGCCGTCACATCTTTCTGAAACCAACGTGAAGACTGGAGCTGCGGCTACTTCGGCGGAGCAACTCAAGCGGCGCAAATATGCTAACCTCGGTATGGGCACGATGTGTTACATATTTGAGCCTTTTGGTGTAGAGATGTTGGTTCCGTGGGGACCAGGAGCTCATCGTATTTTCTTATGTGACGCGTGATCACAATACTGGCACATATATGGCTCATCGAATAAGCATTGCAATTCAACGGGGCAATGCTGCCAGCATACTGGGCACGCTGCCAACGTGGGCTAGAGCATTTGGACTGCCTATGAGTCTGCTATGACTTATAGGTTGTCTAAATGCTTTTATTGTAGTAGCTGTAGTGTTGTATATAGTTCGTAGTATTTTGTTAAATAAAGGCATACCGCCGGTAAAAAAAAAACTTTGTACATTTAAACATAATTTCAGCAAGAAACTTTTACGAAAATAATTGGTTACGACGACTTGCTTGTCCAAAACCTTACTTAAAACATTGTCAAATAACTAATTCTTGTATTATCCTCATAACACGACGGCTATTTCAGCGTTCTGAAGCGCACATTAAAATCATGTTGGTAATTTATTCTCCGAGCTGAGTAAACAACGCTTTATTTTTAGTTTGACGTTATGGATTGTGATGTTTACTAGTTTTTCAGTATATAACGAAACATTCTGTGAGTTTTTGTTCCCGATCTACACTTACTACACACTTATGTGCTAATAACATTTCGGAAATCTTAATCAACCACCTAAAACGCGTCATTTTAAAAACTTTGTCGTTCTGGCTTCGATGTGACACAGATAATAGAATGCAGTGAGTCAGAACTGGGCTTAAAGATTGACTAAGTGCTAATTGCGCAAACGTTAATTCGGGAGTTAAAGTTGGGTTAATATGGTTTTTGTATGATAATTTACAGTTAATTTGAGTTTAGCTTGCGTTTCCTCGTTGGCGAAAGTAGGCCAAAGCCTATTAGCAGCAAGCCTTATCCTAAGCTGTCATAGTAATGGAGTGTTGCAAAATAGCAACATTCCCTTGCTACGCAGCTTTAGAGAAGGCGTGCTGCTCATTGGCGTAGTCAATTTTTATACTGCACCCAAGATCAAAACGGTGCCTTATTAACGTCATCTCATCGGTCTGTCCTTCCGTATGTCCCGGACACTTGTTCCTAATCGGAATGAGTTACGAGCCTGAAATTTTATGAAGTTATGTGTTGATCTGATTCAATACTATATTCGAAATCGAAATTATAATGTTTTTCTTACTTGTACTACTTAGTGTGTAATGTTTATGGTATAGTATATTATCTTTTATATAATCTCATTCGGTAATATTCTAATTATGAAATTAAATACAGACTTTTATTGGCATATTTTATGTACATACTTTTTTAAGAAAATTAAAAAGTTAAATTAAAGCATTGGTCTCCTAACAAAACAATGTTTTAATTATTAAAGTACAATGTGTCCCGACCAAGGAGGTTTCAATTCAATTTAAGTACTTATGGTGAGCGAGATGCGCGCGCAACGCGCTGCTCTGGTTCCCAGCCAATAGACCAATAACAGACTTTTTCCATTTTGGCGCTATTTCGTATATTATGAATTGAACGTTCATATGAATTTGAGTGATATTTTGTTGGATAAAACTTTAGTGGCAAAAATGTCAAGCAACACCCACGATACTGATGATTTAACTCCACCTGACATTCTAGAAACAGCTACGAAACTGGCGAATAGTCTTTTGCCAGAAAAATCAAGAAAAGCGTATAACCACAGAGAGTTGAAATACAGGTAAAAAAATAATAATATAGCCATGAGATTAAATAAAGTAGTGTATGCAACTGCATATAATTAGGTATTAAAACACTCGTGTAATCTTATTTTGAAACTCGCCTGCGGCTCGTTTCAAAAAACTACACTCATGTTTTAATACCCTCTATTATATGACAGTTGCATAAACTACTATTAGAGCCCCATGATTAGAGCTTTTTTCTAATTGTTGTCTGTTGTAGTTGACGCTACCACTTTTGTTACAATACTCTAATCTAAAACATCACTTCGACGAAATGTGGTTTCGGGGTTTACTTTATAATTAGACGCAAAAACTAAACTGTTCGGAATTAAGAGTTTCGAAAAAGTATGCACCAATACATATATAATATACGATAATAAGTCTATTATATATATAATATACATACACCTATTGGTAAGAATGAATTTTAGAGCAGATGAAGGTAATTTAAACGTAATGTGTAAGAAGTAGTAAGAACATAATAATAACACCAAACATTAACTTCTTCAGATCAACAGCCGGAATACGTCTATCGTTGCACAAACTCCGGGAGATCGCCATAATTCACTCTTGGCAGGTGTCTTGGAGGTCATAGTCAAGTCAAAGTACTGTAACAGCCGGATCGTCCACTGCTGAACACAGCCTCCCCTATTAAGGGGGTATTTGCCATAATCCCCACGCTTGGCAGGCGTCTTGGGGATCGCAGTGTACGTTAGTAGTTCTTTAGAAGGCGCTGCTGCCCACCATCCGGTATTTATCCTTAGTCGCCTCTTACGACACCCACGGGATGATATGGGGAGGTGCAATTCTAACCCGGCGGCACCCCACTGGTACCTGGCACTCGACGGGTCAAAGTACAGTATGTAAAATATCATGTAAAGTATTTTTTAAGCTTGTTCTCAGCTGGCCCTAATAGCAATGAGAGAATCGCGAGGATGGGGTGAAAAACAGATCAGTGCTAGCGGTGCTTGGATAGTGAACGGCATACGTAGGAAGGTACCACGTAGACTACATATTAGTGTCCTAAGCACACTATTCTTGTTGTGGACACTATGGTCAGAGAAAATAACATGCAAACCAGTCATAAAATAGATGTCTACCTTCTTACTTTTTTATAAACCAGGCTTATTTTACTACCTAAAAATATAATTACCTCACCTTCAAAAAAAGAATCCAAAATATTGTATAAATCCTCAATTAACGCACTTAACACCCAATTTGTTCGAAACACACAATTTGTAATTCGAACGATTCGAATCGCGTTTCGTCGTTTCCCAAATAAAAAGAATTAAAAAAAGAAAAATTAGAAATGTAGCGCGAAATGTCACATGGAGATTTGAGTTTGAACTTTATGTTATTGTCTATAAATGTTATTGTTGACTGTGTTGGGGGAACGACAGGCGGACCGCGCGGAGTGGACGTCGAGACTGGGGTTTCAGTGGGCGGAACACTGGCACGTAGTAACTTGAATGTAATCTGTGACACCGCCCAGACGCGCGCGGTGACGCTACTCGCTGGCGCAAGCGTCATGCAGAAGTGAAACATTTCATTTCTTCTTTGAACTATTAGAGAAATTATTATTTCATAGTGTTCTGGAAACTGCATCATGTGTCTTTGTTCCGGTTCACATTTCTAGGTATTGACAAGTAATTCAGACAGTGTTTTAATTAATTGAATAAGTAAGTTTTGCTATTATACTGTTAAATGCGTTTTGAGGCGTTATATGGAACGATATAGGTACCCCGTGGGAGCGCAGCGTTAGAATTGCACGCCCCTATACCTTGGGTTGGGTGTCATTCGATGCTAAGTACTACTACGGGGAAATGCTGAAAGGTGGGCAGCAGCACATAAAGAACTGCCAGCTGAATAAGTATAGGTATCTACGTTTTGTTTGTACGCCAGCCATGCGCTTGGCAGGTGACTTTATTATGGTAAATACCCCCTTAATATACTTGGAGGATTGGCTTAGTACTAGGATATGGGCAAGGGACTAATTCCGTCACTACTTACAAAGTGTTGAAAAGGATCGATAAGCTCTTAATTCTTTACAGCACAAACGAGTACTCGATTAACACTAAAAGAATAATTCGGTCGGGAATTGGTAATGTTGAAAGAAAGTGAATCAGTATTTGATTTTTCAGAGACATCGATAGGCTTTGTGATGGAACATGCATACGAGGTCCTGATGCTAGGCAGTAACCTCTACTTATAGCAGATGCATTTCTTCATAAGTGACAAGCTACACTGCACCTATCACAGTGTACATAAAGTTGGTAATTCTCATGTACCCGTAATTTTACTGGCCTCTTGTATACTGCCACTGGAACACACTGTTAAGTGCGTGGTGATAGACTTTCAACTTGAGGGTGGTAACTAACTAGTAGAAATTCGCAAAATGCTCTTTCACAATGCGGTGAAGCTCAAGCCGGCGCGGTAGGGGTCGAACCATAAACCTGCAGCACGACAGTCCGTAGCTAGTACCACTCGACTATCATTGCTTCAATATTGAAAAGAACTTGCGAGATTGAGATGACCTATATATACTTAAGTTATTAGGAATAATCCTGGCATGATTATAAACAGGCAGCGGAGTGTCATTAATAAGGTTCCATTTAGCCCGATGGGTATAACTTAACGCGATAAAGGTGGTTATAAAGAAAGAAAGAAGAAAGATAAAATACTGATTCCAGACAGAACTGCATACAACAGCAACATAAACAGAGATAGGTTAAAATATGTAAGTTTTAAAATGGTTAGTATTTTCTAAGAGAAATATATATGCCCGGCCCCTATTATGATACAATTTTCACACGCGTAAGTGCGATAATACATCTTACATTCTCTCATGCAAATGCTACCAATTTTCACACAGGAAGTCTATTTCCATTCCCTCATTTTAGCATAATATAGTGAATCAGAAAGGATACGTAACTTCTATGAAAATAGCTCGCTCCTTGGTGCGGTCGCGCATGCCGCGACATTGCCACAGTATACAGCGTAGTGTGTACGAGGCCACGGAGCGATGAGCGAATCCAAAGCGATTGACCTAAAAATAACTTGTAGACTAGAATTGTTTACTGTTCACGCCTGAACTTTGGGTGTGATAGTTGGGCATGTTAAAGAGCGATTATGGTTGGGAAATAGATGAAAAGTCACGCCTAATGTCGATAATACTTACCCTATTTAGCGCTAGGCAAATAAAGAGGATTCATATATATTTCTTTATTAACTGTAGCTTTAGATAACATAGTAAAATATCAAAGATCTCAGGGTGAATACCTAAAACAAACTTTTGAGGTGACACAAAGTCAAGCAGATGAGTTGGATGGGTGACCGCTCTGGTAGCATTACTATTGAGCGAGCTTCGGATGGCAAGTAAAGCTGTCGTTCCCGGTTGTAATCTCAGGATGACTGTCGTTATAGCATGGTGGTAGGCCATTTTGCGAAAGCTCGCCTGGCAAGCTACCTTTACCTTACCTGTTGAGTAGAAAATTTGTCGCCGAGCACCGAACGGTGTGTTCCGACAGTTGTTCTTAAGAATCAGTCATTCAAGGTTAGCCTAAACAGTATATTCGACCACATCATCACTGACCATCAAATGCGACAGTAATCAAAGGTAAGCTGTAAATAAATAAAATAAATTATTACGAAGATGCTATCTACACACCTTTTGATAAAGCCTCCGTATTAGCAAGAGAAAAGTTTTATGTTGATACCTCGTAAATACGTGAGGCTATATAGAAATCAAAACTTTACAAGAGATGGGGCTTGGACTCTGCCATCAGCCTGGATTCCTACCCTTAACTGCAAAATCGACTGCGCGAATTCGCATAACTGTTCCACATGCATCTAATACATAGGGGAAGGTCGGGCATAACGGGCCCCTTAAGGTTAATCAATAAAAAAACACATAAATCTTTAGAAATGTAATAATCAGCATTAACATTAATTAACATACCACTTTGGCTATAATTATTTAAAACAAATCACTTAATAAACTAACAACATATCTTAGAAAAAATGTTTTTTTTTTAATTTGGAAAATACCCGTTTTGCCCATAGGGGGTGGGTAAATAGGGTACCCTAGGCCGGCAAAAAGAACACTATATTCTAGTCGTTACAAAAATCACAAAAATAGGACCCATGTCCACTGTAGGAAGTGCATGATTCATGTGCCCATTCCACACATTGTGAGCACATAATCCAGTCCTCTGCCGGGGGATGTTCATATAATGCCTTACATACCAAACAATAAAAGTCTGTTTTATTATTTTTTGTTGATGTTTTTTTCTTATTCTTTGTCAGTCCTGATGATGAAGGTGTTGCCTTTTTGCTATTCTCTTTTCCAGATAAGGCCTTAGGTAGTTTTACTTTATTTGCATATAATTTTTCAAATTTTTCTTTTTGTAGTGCTTTGATTTGAATACTTGTTAATATTTCAGACTTTTGTGTTTTTCTACGTCTATTTGTATTTTTTTCAACAGCCTGAGGTAATGGATGTATTTCCTCAAGGATATTGGTGTTCTGAGGGCTGTCATTTGGTGGTGTAGTTGATCCATAAATGAGTTCAGCATCTGGAATATTCAGCTCAAACAATCTATGTTCTTCGGCAGGAAAATTTCCATTTGGGGGATCGGCTACCTCCATTGGTTCTAAAATATTTTCTGATGGCAGTTGTACACTATCAGGGCTGAGATTTGGTGTAAATGCTAAAAACTCTATTGGTTCAGAAACTGGAATATTTTCATGCTCCCGTGGTATACTTTCAGGTGTTAAAATTGGAGGAGAAGCTGTGATCTCCGTTACTTCTGCAACACGGATATTTTCAGCCTGATCGTGATTACCTACTTGTGCTTCCTGCTCACGATTGTAAACAGCAGATGGCGCAAAATATTCATCCCCAATGGCATTTCGATCAAATGGTTGGATACCTGCTGCTCTGAAGCCACTTAAAGCATTTTGCGGCGTAGCTGCTTTTAGATAGGCTTGGGTCACTAATCTTGCTATGTCGTACTGACCGAGGACTCTTCCGGGATGTTCTTTTTGAAATTTGTTAATTTAAATTTCAAAAAAAAGTTTTGAATGGCGAATATACAGACACATCAAGGGGCTGTAATTTGTGAGAAGTATGTGGCGGGATTGTCAAAAATATGACATTGTTTTCAGAAGCATATTCTAAAGCAGGGTAATATTTATGTGATTCATGGTTATCCAAAAGCAAGAGAGCCTTGCAATCTTGGGTTGGTCTGACACGGCTGACAAAAACTCGGAGCCACTCCAAAAATATTTCACCACTAATCCACCCACTATCTGAAACAGAAGCTTCACAACCTGGCATGGCACCATCAAGCAATCGAGCTTGGAATCTTTTTCGTTTGAAAATAAAGAACGGAGGTGGTGCAAAATTTCCAGAAGCACTGCAGCAGCAGACAACTGTTGTTAGTGTACCTTTTTCTAGGCTACTAACCATCCCCACTTGTTTCTTTCCATAAACAGATAATACTTTAGGTGGTTTCGTGGATGATGTTCTAACACCGGTTTCGTCCATATTGTAGATCATGTCTGGACGAATATGTTCTTTATCCACGATACTTTCTAGTAAATCGTAGAATCTGCTAACAGCTGGTTTATTAAATGCTTGTAACCTAGCTATGGATGTTGATTCAGGGGTCCTTAATACAATTTCTGGGTGACGTTTTTTTAAAGTTCCTGTACCATTGTTTGCCGGCAACACCATTGTTAAATGGTGTGTCCTTATTTTTTCGTTTAGCAAACTCCCCTACTAATTTCAAAAATTCTCTTTTCGTTAGTCCGTAAAATAGTGCATCTAGGTTCTTTAAATGCTTTACTAGTTCAAGTTCTTCGTTTTCTGTAAAAATAGGGGTATACCTTCCAAGTTTCTTCTTAAAAGATCCTGTTTTTACTCGGCGCTGCAAAGTACTGTATGGTATACCATATTTTAAGGCAGCATTTTTAATGCTGCTTTTTTTGGCTTCATTGATGGCTTCTTTTAGCGTACGCTCTGACCAAGAAGCTCTGTCAGATTTTCTTATGTAATTAAATACCATCTGTAATGAACAAAGAAAGAAAATAATGCATATCTGCATAGCAAATAATAGGCGGGCAAAAAGAGCACTACCCGTTTTGCCCGCACCCGTTATGCCCGACACTAAGCCCACGGACAAAATGTTATAAACTCAATAACCTATTCGGCTGAATGCATTCGTATTAGTTGTCACAAATACCAAGCTTGATCGTAGAAAACATAGTTATAAAATAACCTTTACAAAAACCATAATATATGTGAGTATTTACCTTGAAAATATTTTTATTTTTGCGCGCGAAAATGAATACGGTCCCTTATGTCCACAACTGTCACGCGCGGCTGGACGCGGCTCACTGATTTACCTTCGGAGGTATTGTGCTTGCGCTAGAATTAATTGTTTTGTCTCTTTCTTGCGGGAACAGTGATATTAGAGCAATACCCGTCTTGCCCACCATGTTCTTCTTGCCCGACCGTCCCCTACCTCGCAAGGTCAATGTTTAGATGCTAAAGCAACCTCGATGCAGAAAGTGCGAGGATTTTCTATATTGGCGACAGATTTTCTACTGGAGGGTGCTCGCTAGCCAGGCAGGCATTCGCAAAATGCCCTTCCACCATGCGGTGAAGCTCAAGCCCGTTTGAAGCCGGCGGGATTCAAACCATGGACCTGCTGCGCGGCCAGCTCTGCTCCGCAGTGCTCGTCGGGAGCTCGCAGACGCAGCTGCGCACTCGCCCTGATGATTAGCATCTGATAATTTAGAAATAACATTTAAATATGTGTTAAACTCACGAGAATTTCATTTCAAAACAGACCACATCATTACTAATGGCAATAAATAGCACATATATTTTTAACCACTTCCAAAAAAGAAGAAGGTTCTCAATTCATCTGTATTTTATTTCTCAGAACTTTTGACTAGGTGAACCGATTCTGATAATTATTTTTTTATTTGAAAGCTGTTGCTTGTCGTTTGGTCCCAATTTAAGTCGGTACCATGAAAGTTATTTCACACTTTTGAGTGTTGAAGTCGGTTCCATTTTTTAGTTATATTTTTTTTCTTTTCTATACTTAATCCCGTCCCATCACTATAATTTATACTCTTTCTCCATTCAGCCCGTGAAGAATAACAAACACTGAAGGGCTTTCACCATATAGTCCACATATTATCAAAGGAAAATAAACTTTATTACTCCCTATATAGAGCAGAAAAGTTTCATGTTATGAAATACCATCGTGCCGTCATTTCCGTGAAAGTTCGTACAAATCAATTTGACTGGTACCCACTCGTGTAGGCTGCTGCGTATGCGCACTATATTACAGTAAACAGGTGCAGTTTATTCAGGTGAAATTTATTGGACAGTTTTCTTAAAATATTTAATTAAGTTGAATTCTGTTTTCTTATCAAGAGAATTGGTATTGGGCACGGAGATAAAAAGCTAAACATCTGTGCTTCTATTTATTTTACATATTAATTCAGCAGCTATATTTTTTTTAACGCCAATTAAATTAACAAATTCCCAGTTGATGAAATTGTATGCTTGTCCTTGAGACTCACATCTATGCTGGCTTGTCAGATTTCCTCAAAAATGTGTATTTCCAAAATTATTTGGTAAAATGGTTTTGTACGGGAATACTTATTTAAACATTTAGAGATAAAATCTATTCTTATAATAAAACTGTAACAGGTCCAACTCTGTACATTACAGATATTTTGAAAATAATTTTTGGGAGCACTACTGATGCCAAACCTGTATTTTTTTTATTCCCTGTCTGTATCCCGGCCGCGCATCACTCGAAAACTACTGAATGGATTTAGATTTGAGTTCATACTACGAAGAAGGACAGGATATTTATTATCCGGAAATTCAGCACGATTCCCTTGGGAAAGGGGATGAAAGTCAAAATATACACTTAAATGTTATTCATTAACGCGTAGTCCGATTTCAATCATTCTTTTTTTGTTAGAATAGTGCTACTTGAACCATGGTACTTTAAGTACCCCACGAGCAGACCGTAAATGTACACTTAACGTAATTCAACACGTAGTCTTATTTCAATCATTATTTTTTTGTTAGAATAGTGGTACTTTAACCTTGGTACTTTAAGCCCCAGCACATTCTCCACGATCAATTTTTTGAAACTATCTATCTTTTGCCGGATACATTTCAGAGATTTTATTGATTAGATTTCGTTTATTGTGTGAACTGTGAAGGAACTCTCTGAGTATTTTAACTACTGTCTTCTGGAAAATACAACCCGGGAGTTTACAAATTCAAAGTAAAAACCATTTTTCTGAGCTATGCTTTACTAAGAGTGCTTCACCGCAGACCACAGCATTACTTAAATATGAACAGTGCTCAAATTTTAACAATTAGTCTGCAGGTACGGCAATCGCGTACGAAGTCGCGGATACAGCTAGTAAAATAATAAAACTGGCAAACCAAAAGCACATATTATTTGAGTATGATGTATTTGAGCCTATACATGCATGGAAAATTTCAACAAGTTTGAACTATTTATAGTTAAATTATGTTGAAACTACATATATATTTGTATGAAAAGCTACAAATACACAAGCCTTAAACCATGCACAGGAAAAAAATATCTATTATATTGAATTTAGGCTCCGATTCAGAATGTCCTAATAAAGTTTCGGGTTGCTAACCGACGAATATAATAACTGAATGATAAAAATAATAGTTGACATGCAGCGCGTTTCAAGCTTTAACCGATGGATAGGCTAAATCGATGACTGTGAAACGCAAAGATAGTGTTTTGTTTAATAAATATGTTCTGGGTAGTAAAACCGGAACTTACTGGAACATTCTGGAACAGGCCCTTAGACAATAAACTGCTGGTTTGTATTTGAAAGTTATAATATAAAAAATTTGTTATTTTTTAGTGGCAATAAATGATCTTTTATTTATTTATAATATAAAATACTTTTACAGCTGTAATCAAAACTATCAGATATTATATTTTTTGGTCTGTTGCAAAGCGGATGGCACACATTGGGCCAGATTTTAGTTTTTTTAAGTACCTACTTCACTCTTCGTTTATAGAACGTTCTTCGTCTTATCTGGCCTGTCCTCTCTGTGATAATTCAGACTCAAATCCATGCTATAAAGATGTTTTTAAAACTCTGTAGCTGTATTGTTGATATCTGAGCGTGCTGACGTATATTCTTGGAATTAAGAGACTCAGACGGAATTCACGTGTTTCCTTTAATAAGATCATTCATAGCATTCTTTAGACTGGCAGTTGATTGCAAATATTTCACGATTTGTAGTCTCCACGACTATGTTCCTTGTAATGTAACTTTGATAATCATCCAGAATACATGAGAAATTAGCCGAGAAAAATATTTTTTATACGGTACACAGAACGGATGAGGCTCACCTGATGTTAAGCGGTAACCTCAGTAGGTATATAACAGATGCATTTCGCCACAAGTGACAAGTATAGTATGTAGGCTATGTAGCCAAAGTCAAAAAGAACTGCAATCAAACGGATGGAAAAATAATAGACAGTCCAAATACTCGCTTCCATAGCATAACTAAAATGCAAAAGGACTGTATTCTGGAGTTGCGAATCTAAGTCCCACTGGATGTTATCTTTATCCATTCAAAATGAATACAATATTATATTAATGTGGGGCCGACAAATTGTTAAATTTAGACAATTTTATTACGAGGGTATTACATAAACAAAGCTAATTAGGACTCTGAAATTACGATATATTTTTAACCGACTTCCAAAAAAGGAGGAGGTTCTCAATTCGTCTGTTTTTTTTTTAATGTTTGTTACCTCAGATCTCTTGACTGGGTGAACCGATTTTGAAAATTCTTTTTTTGTTTGAAAGCTGATGCTTGTCGTTTGGTCCCATTTTGAAATTCATCAAAATCGGTCAAGCCATTTTTGAGTTACACTAAAAAGATTGAAAAAAAATTTTTAACAAAAAATGGAACCGACTTCAATACCCAAAAGTGTGAAATAACTTGTCGAAGTCGGTACCATGCGCACAATATTGTGATAATAGGTACTTTTGAACCATCATGGTACCGACTTCAACAAGTTATTTCACACTTTGGGTGTTGAAATCGGTTCCATTTTTTGGTTAAATTTTTTGTACTGATGGCAAAAGATTAACATATATCTAATAATGGCGGAATCTCTCTTTATAATTTATAACACAATATAAGTTGATAAATGAAACCTGATCCAAGCTCTCGTGGGAGTATCTCGTCTTCTTGTCTCCGTCGAATGTATCTTAACCTTGAGATTAAATAAAGGACAATCAGGCTCAGACACAGGTCACCTGACTGTCTCCGTTGTGAATCCAATTTGGTCTGTACCCACTTTACACGGTTATTGTGATCATCGGAGCGCTAATTCTGGTAGATAATTCAATTAAAACTATAGCACCATATATACATATAGGTACTCCTACTTACTTCTTACAATGACTACAGTTCTAGTACAATATAAGGTAAGTAAGTTTTTGAAGCGCTCGCAGAGTAGCTTAACTTAATTTTCGGTAAAACGACATACGCTGCGGTCATGACTTGATGGGTTACCACTAGAGGCTTTACCACTGACTGAGCGCTTCCGTGCTTTGGAGGTAGGGCTATCTACCACTCTCAAGCAGAAAATCTGTCGCCACGCACCCAACGGTGTTACAAAATTACAAATTTACGAGAGGTAAAATTTAAGTCGTGTGCGGGATTCAAAGCAGCGCCCATCCACACCTTTGTAATGTATTCCGTAGAGCAAGCGTTATTGCAAACATAAAAATATTAAAACCTAACACCAGTGCGTTTGAGATAAATCTTAACAACATCCTCAACCACGTCATCACTTCCAATCACGTGAGATCATGGTCATAGGCTCGACAACAATAATTATCCCATCCCATTCCTACCAACCTGATGACTTGTATCTCCTTATTCGAGCCGGGTGTTTCTAATGAACAATGAATTAAAATGAGTTATATTTTTTAATGTAATCCGCGGAGCATGCCTCAAAATATTAAAGTTACAGGGTTGCGTAATCGTTAAGTTAACTAGATCTCGCTCCAACCCCATACGATGGATCAGAACGAGAGAAAATATAGATTCATGAACCAAATATCATGTTGGCATCTCAGACCGAATAAAAAGTCAAGACAGAATGTTGTGTAAAGAGCACAGCAAAACTACGTCTCGCGGTGTACGAACACAATTACACACATATGTACAACGAAACTACGCCTTGACTCGTCAGTCGAACTATTGCGGCGCGTGGAAGCAACACGTAAAATACTTCGATATATTTGCTAGTCAAAATGCCGAATTGTGTTGTGAAAGGATGTATAAAATAAACTTGACAGGATGGAACCACAATTCACTTGTACGTAACGTGGAAACCAATATTTTTAATATAACATAATAATAATAGAGGTTTTTGCTTGAAACAAAGCAAGTGCTGCCGTTATTAAGCCTATAAGGTTTACCGTATTATTGGGTGATAATACACAACATATTGCTATTAGTTTTTTTTAACAGTTGATCAATGTGTTTTAACCGACTTCAAAAAAGAGAAGGTTTTCAATTGGACTGTATTTTTTTTAAATTCATTATCAGAATCGGTTCAGTGGTTTAATTGCAAATTTAAAAGATGGATTTCATTCATTCAGTCCATTTTTAACCGACTTCAAAAAGGACCAGGTTTTCAATTCAGTTGTATTTTTTAATTTAATTTATTTGATTAAATCTTTGTTGCTTCATAACTCCGTCATTTTATTTTTGTTGGAAAGCTTAATTATGACTCATATTCATTTCATTGGAATTGGATTTTCGGTTTTGAAGATATTAAAGTAGATGATGTTTTTTCGTTATAAAAAAACATATTTCTATTTTTTTTTGTTTTTAACGTTGTTGTGTATAGAGTTGAATTATTGCCATATAATTATTGATATTACAAAGGCAAATTTAAGTTCTCTCTTAACGGTTCACACTTTACTAGTGTGTTTAATTATTATTTTCATTTTCCGAATTGAGTCCAAAAATTTAACAAAATTGGATCGAAATCATGTGGAAAAGTAAGAAGGAACTATTATGGCAATATTTTAAAATCGGCGACTTATATTTATTTATACCTATTTCTACCGCCAAGCAGTAATGTTCACATTCCTTTGTTCCGGTAAAATTACAGGCACATTAGACTTAACATCATTATGTCTCAAGGTGATGGGCGCAGTGCAGTATGCCACTTGTGACGAACTGTATCGGCAGAGGTTACAGCTTAACACCAGGTGGGATTTGTGCTTTTTTTCCCCGATTGCATAAAAAACCCGTCACTAATTAGTTACAAGAAATAAATGCATGTAAATTAAATACCCAGTAATGTTATTTCTGAAACACTTTTTCCATTCCCTTCCCCTACTTAACGACACAACTTTTACCGACACCTTACGTCGGAACCCTATTGTTGTATTAAAACTAATTACGCTGTTAAATTGGTAACGTTATTTTTATAAGGTAATTTGATTATCATGGCAACACCGACACACGCACACATGTTTGGAAAACCGGTCTCATTTCTCTGTTCACAACATTCTGTCTTGACTTTTTATTTGGTCTGAGTTTGGCATAGCGGTTCTATCCGCATGCCCCGGCTGTAAGGGGGAATGGTGTAAGGGGGAATGGTGCGGGTTCGAAGTTCTAATCCACCACATGACCATAATATTTCTTCTCGTTGTCATTTTGTTATTGAAATAGTTTATTCAAGTATAGCCGTTGTACAGTTTGAGTGGAGTGGTTGAGCTCCTATTTTCCACTCTAAGCTCGAGACCCGTAATATGAAAAGCTGAAGTGTCACCGACGTTACAAAAAAAATCGTGCTTTACAATGTTTAAATTTTATGAAAGCTAGTAAAAATATTCTAATTAAAAAAACATAGGTATATTTATTATATTATACAACTGAAAAATATTATTGAACAGAAAATATACAGGGTTTTTTGTAAAATGCTAACAACCTCTTATGGTTGACTTCTGATAGTCTTTTCAAACTTTTTGAGATAATTATTTTTTGTTTTGAAGTTTTTTGTTGTTACTAATTTGTGTTTTTGACGGAATAAGTACGAGGACCACCTGATGTTAAGTCTATTGTGCCTGTAATGTATTATTTCACATACTTTTTTACTTCGATAAAAATATTCAAAACTCTATTCAAAGGGAGGGAGTTGCCGCAGGCGAGCGCTCATGGCTTGAAGAAAGCATTAAAACACAAAAAAAATATATTTATTTTTTCAAAACAAAAAAACCATCTCAAAATGTTTGTTAGGACTAGCAGAAGGCAATCCTAAGAGGTTGTAGCATTTTACCAATAACCCTGTATATAAGGTGTAAGGGAGGTAAGGATCTTAATGGGTGTGTATTCATGTGAAAGGGTATGTTTGAAAGGGTGAGTATGATTGCATTAGAGCGCGTGTGTGGGTTTATGCTGTGTAGAAGGGATTGTGTGTAAATGCGTGTAACTTTTTGAAATGGAATAGGAAGTCTTCAGTGTCATGATAATACTATTTAGAAACGAAATCGGCTATGATTTTCTTGACTTCAAATTATGATTTTATGAGGTAAGTATATATATTAATACAGGCCTATTATTTAAGAAAACTTTCATACAAAAACAGTGTTGGCTAGAAGTGTTGAAAGATATTGCGAGGAACACGTCTTACTGTGTTATTGCATGATTTGCATGTATCATAAATTGTATGGGACTGGTGATAGAATATTAAATTATCCATAAAAAGTTGTATAACTGTTAATACCGTCTATTTTTTTTACAAGTCCTCAGTTGGAAATCGAATTGGTAAATTCATTGCACATTAAAGCAGGCGAGGTTAAACTTTTTTCTTGTGAAAGTACTAAAATTGTTTTTTTAGAGCCACCATAGGTCGATTGCCAGAAAGAATAGTAGGTACTTTATATAATTTTGAGAACATCTTAGTTTGCACAGTCTCTAATATTTTTAAAAACAGCAATTAGCTCCCTGTCTCCGCAGTTTGACTTATGTGAAGATTAAAATATAGTTTATTATCCACGATATTAACACCCCTCTCTCTCTCTATCTTTCTCTCTCTCTCTGCAATGCCAGAAAATCACTAGTCGGAAATGTTGTTAAAAGTTGACATGCGATGCATTTTGTAACCGTAATGTAAAATAATCATAAGTTTACTAAATAATAATGTTGTTTAGGTTTTCTCGATTAGTAGTAACATCTGACATTATTTTAAATAATGTCTGATGTCTTTAGATAAAAATAATATTTTTGGTCTTTTCTATATTTTAGGTAAGCTAGATCTCGACCTCTAGCCACTAAGAGGTGCTTTTAAATTTTTTCTTTACTGACACTTCATTCCAACTCTCTTGTCATCAGCAAATGTTAGTTTTCCTCCTTAGAGTAAGAAAGTTATATAATAGAGTGACGGGTAGCGTGGTCTCATGAGACAAAATATTATTGACATAAACATAGGTAAATAGAACTCAGTGATACCATGTACCTTACCCTTTACCCAGTAACAGGGAGATTTCAGTACCACGCAGTTCCACCGCGGCGTGGAGCACAGTTTTCTAAGGCAAAAATCGATATCGAAAAACTCGAGCTCTATGGTTCATTATGTTAACAGCTTAATGTTTTAGTTACCCGAAGGCTTCAACAGATCAAGGGTTCGAAAATAAATTCATAACCTAAAACACAGTCAACATTTACTTTTTTTTAAACATTTTATACAAAAATCACAGAGAACAGAGATAGTAATTTATTGCCCCTTGAATAGCACTACTTTATTGTGTATCTTTACGAATCCTTTCGTTGTGTGCAAAAAACTGTTTGGTACTGTGGTGAGGTTACTGTCGTGGTGGTGTTTAGTACTGTAGGTTTACGGGTACGCCATGAGTTACTCCAAAGTAACTCATGGCGACTGCTATCAATAGCATTATCCTATGATTGCCAAACAATGTTTGGGCATCATTAATGTGCAGATTTACAAATATATAAATATCACGTACACAGGCCTTAAAACATGAAAATATTAATTTCTGCATTAAGTTTTTCTCATTGTATAGCCGATGCCTTCATGTGTATGCAATCTAAATATTTTTTTAGCACGTTCGAATATTTTGATTACGCTCCTCCATGAATAGATCAACCATCCTTAATCTTTTTTGGCAAATAATCTATCATATTTATTCTAAAACTACTGAACTCTCAATTTTACTGTGGAGAGAAATCAGACATTAAAGAAAATGGTTTATAAATGTTTCTCTCACCATCATAACTGGAACAGCTTGAGGATGAATGTAAGTATATATTCCTTGTTTTAATATATGCTCCGCATCAAAACGTCAGCAGCAAATTTTTGAACCCACTGATATTGACCACATGCAGCATTTTTTTTTTTGTGTATCAGGATGATAAAGAAAACTGTAATAAGATAAAATTTAAATTATATTAGGTAATGAAATGATTGGATTAAACAATTGAATTCCGGTTCCATTTCCGATTCTGTATGTGTGTTATTTTTCTAATATTACTTTATATTATTTATTGACTATTGTGTAAATCACTCACATATTTAATTGAATTTGAATATAGATTTTACAAAGTATTGTTATAAGATTTGTGAAGGACAAGGGAAAATACACGACCTGAAACTAGCAACACTGTATTTTAGGTAATGAAATAAACGTTATTCCGAATCGTGATCTAAGTCTTTTAAACACTGTTATTATGACAAAAACTGGCAGAACTTCACTGAGATCAACACTTAAAACATAAAACATTGTTACAATAACATAAAGAAAAACTTGAAATTATGTGTACCTACTCGTTTATTCATTATATGTATTGATCTCCAATTATGAGTCTACCCACTTTGCTCAAAGAACAAAGAGCACTTTAGGCTTACACTCAGAATAAAGCGGGTCAATAAAATTTGTATACTTAAGTACATTTCAAAAATGACCGTATGTCCAATGCACGTAAACTTTGACATTATAGTTTAACACTAGCTGTACCCGCGACTTCGTTCGCGATTGCCGTACCTGCAGACTAATTATTCACATTTGTGCACTGTTTATCTCATATTAAGCAACACTGTGGTCTGCGGTGAAGCACTCTTATAGTAAACCATAGCTCAGAATGGAGCTTTCTACTTTGGATTTCAAAACTCCCGGGTTGTATTTTCCAGAAGACAGTAGTTAAGTAACTCAGAGAGTTCTTTCCCGGTTCGCACAATAAATGTTGAAGAAACGCACAAGGTACTTACCTTGTGCGTTTCTTTAGAATTTCGATTTTAGGCGGTTTGTTTGACGGTAGATCGTTTTTTTTATTTTATTTCTCATTCTCGGAAAGTAGTGTTTGTTTGATCTGAGTAGCGGGTGGGAGACGCTCCTTCCCACCTAAGGCCGGGAAAAACTCATAGTAAATGCTTCCTTCTCTTGGGCCGGAATGACTTGTAACCATGGTAACCATTGGTGTAAACAAAGTTATATTTCTAAGATTTTTCGTTGTAAAATACTCTGTTGTTATAAAACAATTGATAACAACTATGTTTGGCAGGGTAGTAACTAAATATAAGGTAAAAAGTGTAGGTTAAAAAAAACTAACTAAAACTTTCCCTAAATTTCATTGTTCTAACTCCTAGTGTATCTTTGTATCTTCTACTCATGTTTATTATTTTAAGTAAATATTTAGAAAAACTTTTTTTATTATGCATGATAGGTTAGCCTTTGACCACTATCTCACCTGATAGAAAGTGATGATGTGGTCGAAGGTGTTGTTCAGGCTAACCTAGATAATTACTGGCTTTCAAGGACAGCTGCCGGAACACACCGTTAGGTGCTTGGCGACAGATTTTCTACTTGAGAGTGGTAGCTAGCCAGGCGGGCATTCGCAAAATGCCCTACCACCATGCAACTACTATTATTTTACTCTCCTCATATTTTAAATGAAAAGTAGAGTGTTTAACACGGATGTAAGTCATCGATTCCTACTTGGACTATAGCCGCATTCATTTTAAAAAGGTTCTGCTCATGTTATTAAATAATATAAAAAACATACTATTTTTATATCGTTATTCCTTATATTAGTAGTGAAAAGCAGAGAGATTCCTATTCGGGCTATAGCCGCCTGTAAATATTCCAAACAAAATTTTACGTAAAATTTCACAAATAGTTCTAACCTCTCAATAAAGTTTTAGTAAGTATGTTATTTTTTAAATAAATAATTTTTAGAAAAGCTACTTTTTTTAATTTCTTTAAATTCGAAATGAAAAGTAGAGAGCTGACCGCGGGTGAAAGTTACCAATTCCTTTCGACCCGTGTATAACAATCTACTAAAGTTGTGCACTTCCAACTTTAAACGGATTAAATCACATATATTTATCATTATTTTTGTCCCGACAGTCACCCCGTGACCACGATCACTACAAAGTGTTTGAAACGTCCGGACAAAAATAATGATAAATATACGTGATTTAAACCGTTTAAAGTTGTTTAATTACTAAGTGTAACAATCGCAAAAACCTAAGACAACATTGTGCACTTCCATTGCGCAGTCTCCGAAATAAATAGATAAATGTAAGCGTCTTACCCCTCGCGCTTCCCTACCCGCCTTCTGCAACCTGTTATAGGTATAGATTAGACTGATTAGAGCATTGCATGTTATGAAAAATATACGTAGGGAAGTTGTGCTTATCGTAATAAAAAAACTGTGTTTTATCGTTTGAAAAATCAGTCTTTTGGAGAAGTCCAACTACAGACCTATCTATTATATACGATAAAGTGCAAACGCCAGCTTAAGATGAGCCGTACGTTCAAAGGTTTCTGTACATTTTGGGTGTCAAGTTATTTGGAAAGTAATATTTAGGTTGTGATGTCTGTTATTTCTGAACTTCAAACCCGATGACTTTGAAATATTTACGGGATAAATTTTAAAGTACCACTATTCTAAAAAAAAATCTGCCAAGTGCGAGTCGGACTCGCGCACGAAGGGTTCCGTACAACATTAGACTTCAAATTTTAACCTTTTTTTGTTTTAACGTGCGCGAGTCCAACTCGCACTTGGCCAATTTTTTGCACTTGTTGTTAGAGTGGCAACAGAAATACACCATCTGTGAAAATTTCAACTGTCTGGCTATCACCGTTCTTGAGATACAGCCTGGTGACAGACAAACGGACGGATGGACGGACAGACGGACGGACGGACAGCCGGACAGACCGTTTTTACCCTTTGGGTACGGAACCCTAAAAAGAACGTGTGAAATCGGACTACACGTCAATAAATTACAACTAAGTGTATATTTTGACTTTCATCCCCTCTCCCAAGGGAACCATGCTGAATTTCGGGATAAAAAGCCAAATTATCCTACCTTGTAATATGAACTCCAATCATGCTAAGTTTCATTGAAATCCATTCAGTAGTTTTGGAGTGATACGCGGCCGGGATACAGACAGACAGACAGACAGACAGACAGACAGACAGACAGACAGACAGACAAAAATAAAAAAAAATACAGTTTCGGCATCAGTATCAGCTACAGAGTACTGTACATTTTTTTTTTCAAAATATCTGCCATGTACAGAATTGGACCTGTTACAGTTTTATTATAAGTATAGATAGGTACAATACGATTAAACTACGAATAGGACGGGCTCTCGGCTAACTTCATTCATATAAGTACGATCAGCAGAACAAACTTAAAAACAGAGCAGTGATTTGGATAAATAAATAAAAATAAATGTGACCAGAAATTGTTAATATTAATAAATTCATATCTTTAGGGTCGACAGCACCGAAGCCATCATGGTTTAATGACATCGCGGGCGTCAGGGTCTTATTTCACCGACAGTGTACTTTGTTGATATTCTCGTATTGACTATTGTTATATCAGTTGATTGATATATCAATAAAAAAAAATTTTTACCCGTTACTATGATTACTCTCTCTGACTCAGTTAGTCATCAGTTCAATGAGCGGCATTGAAAGGCTAAGCGATCCCTAAGTACAAAATATTGCTAACAAATAAAATCAGTTCAAATTATTTCTTTGTTTGCTGTACATTCACCTTCGTTTACCTACCAATAATTCTTTTATTTCTACTCGACTGCCCACAGAAACAATAAACTTATGTATGTTTTTTTATTCTACCACAACTTCTAAACGGTTTAACCTATTTTAATGTATGAGATATCTTTAGATTTATCTTGATACCACAAGTGACACTAGGTACTTAAAAAAATAAAAAACAAACTGGTAGATTATAAGCACCATATAGTGAGATTTTTTTTCTTCCACGCTCATTTGTATTGGGTATCAAAATGAAGGACTTTAAAAACGATTCCATAAATATACATAACTTGCAGTTTTAATTTCAATGAAACAATAAAACGTTTAACGAAAATAAATAATTTGCAGTCGGGTTTTTTATATTTTTCATTAATTAATACTTGTTATATCACTAATTTTTTTGCACACTGTAACAAAATCTATGTTTTGACGCACAACATGGTGCTAGGCCGATCCTATTCTTATTTTAATTGCATTGTATAATTATGTTGAGGAGGTAGTGTACTCAAACAGTGTCAATTACTTATTTGTCAACCCTTTTTACATATTTAATGATCAGTTTTATAACAACATTTAGTGCCCGTTTCAGAATATGCTAATAAAGTTTCGAGTTGCTATACAACACATAAAATAACTGAATGATAAAAATGACAGTTGCAGCGCGTTTCAAGCTCGAACCGATGGATAGGCTAAACGATGACTGCAAAGATAGTGTTTTATTTATTAAATATGTTCTGGGTAGTAAAACCGGCACTTACTCGAACATTCTGAAACAGGCCCTTATTCTAATATGAAAATGATGAAAAATAGTTTGGACTTGTAAAAGATTGATATGCCTGTACAGGACTTATGATACCTTGACATAAATCGTATGGACATATAGTTCTCTGAAAATAATCAACCTCCACTAAGAGTCGAACTCAGTAGTTATGTAGGTTAAGGAGGTAAATATAATTACCATAATCATAACATGGTACCCTGATAGCGTAGTATTATTTATTTTCACGTACCTATTTATTACAAATTAGGGCCTCACATAAACAAAATCTTACACCTCATGTCGCATGCTTGACACCGGTATGCAAATGAAAGGGGTACTTACTTTTCTACCCTTTTTTTCTTGCTTTTTTCATTATAGTCTTAAGTCTATTTCTTTTTCGAGCTTTGTCAGGCTCCACAGTCCCAATTTTATTTACATATCTGTCCATTATACATAAAAAAGAACAGCAATAGCGCAAACGCAACCTCAAATGTCTCACTAATATTGACGCCATGTCGAGTAATTTGACATTCTAACTATGATTGGTCCCAATGGACTTGTAAGAATTTGAAATATTCTTTAGGACCTAAGTTTATCGACCGTTATTATTAATAAATAGCTGTACCTACCGGATTTTTAATTGAGGCGGCAAACTGACATTTGAGAGGTATACGACTACATCAAAAATTCATATAATACTAGCTTTCCGGGCGCGGCTCCGCCCGCGCGTATGTCGGTTATCGCGCGAAAACATTAACCTCTTTTTGCGCAGTCGGATAAAAACTATCCTATGTTTTTTCCCGGGTCTCAAACTATCTCCATACCAAATTTCATTCAAATCGGTCCAGTAGTTTTGGCGTGAAAGCGTAACAGACAGACAGACAGACAGACAGAGTTACTTTCGCATTTATAATATTAGTACTGACTGATAGTACTGATTAGTGTCATTGGACATAAATGGCATTTTGATATTTACCGACTCGTTAATATGTATTTTTTTCCTGTGATTTGGAAATTATTCGATTTCATGCATAGCCATTAAAAAACTAGGTAAATATTGTAAGTAAAATCAGTACTTCAGTACTAATATTATAAATGCGAAAGTAACTCTGTCTGTCTGTTACGCTTTCACGCCAAAACTACTGCACCGATTTGAATGAAATTTGTTATGGAAATAGTTTGAGACCTGGAAAAAAACATAGGATAGTTTTTATCCAACTGCTCAAAAAGAGGTTAATGTTTTTGCACGATAACCGACATACGCGCGGGCGGAGCCGCGCCCGGAAAGTTAGTTGTTATATAATTGATTAAAAATTATAAAAATATATCAGAATAAAATTATATTATGATCATTATATCCAAATAATAAAAAATAAAAAATATTGCATGACAACCAACGTTTCGTATACAATTCATTTCTCAAGCAGGTTTTTTCAAAACTGATTTAATATACTAGCAACATTTTGAATAGGTACAGCTCGTTTCAAAAACATCTTAGTTCATAAATGTTTTGTTTCACATACAACCACATTACAAAACATTTATTTCGGAACCGCTTCTCTTGTAGAACATATCGAATTATGTTTTGTTTCTGTCCATTTTTGTTTCTTTTACATTAACTTTTAACAAAATGTAACTGTCACAACGAGTACCTACATATTTTTAAAGAGTAGGTACGTCATGTATTTAATTAAGATATAAAATTATTTATGTACTTAGTTCAAGTTCTATCGAAGCATGGCACAAATCAAATCATTGACAAACAATACCCAGGAGTATATTTTTTTAATTATGGAAAATATAGGGTAGGACTTTGGTTTGCTGCCAATCGATCTTCTGGCACATTGCCGGCCGCTGCCGCGGCACGCTCCCTTCGCTCGCACTGAGAGTTGTTGTCATCAAAAGTAACCTAACGCTCCTCCTTGCTTCTAACTACGACGCACCTAAATATGACTTTGCTCTAGCTAGACTTGCCATTGCCTTCATCCAACACTTGCACTACACTCGATTCTTTGCTCTATGTCAAAAGTGTTACCCAAACAGGAGCATGAAAAACACTCTCGCTCTCTTCTTCTTTTATTGGCAGTAATTATAATAATTATAGTATCTCTCAAACATTTACTGACTTTGATTAAATTGGCATGATAGTGACAATTGATTTACATATAATAAGTATTATAAATATATATATTGAACATGCACATAACATTTTAGCAAAATGATTATAATAAACACAACTTAAAACCTATTTGACGTAATAATCAGCTTGTATATGTAATGCAAATAGTCAATAAAAATAATTGATTTCAAGTGAAAAATTTTTTTTTTAAACATTTATAAAGTACCTACCTAATGTGAATACTTTTTTTTACACTTGATAGATTAGTCTTTGACCATTAACTCACCTAATGGTAAGTGATGACATGGTCGAAAATGTGGTTCAGGCTTACCAGATATGCTATTTTAAAATGTACCGTTTGTCACATTGTAAAATGTATAGTTGATGTTTCTGGTAAATGTTAGCTACGAAGCTAAAATTAATAGGTTAAGTGTCGGTGAAATGACAGGACACCCAAATAACAGTCATGTAAAGACTTTATACTATGAGTTATTATAGTAAATTTTAAAAATTGTCACCTAAGCCACAACCTAAGCCACAGTATTTTATACAATTAGTTTTAAGTCAGTAAAATAATATAACTGTATCAAATGGATTGTCCAATGCTGAATGCAGCCTCCCCCATTTAAGAGGGGTTTTTCATAATCCCCACGGTTGGCAAGCGTCTAGGGGATCGCAGTTTATGATATCAGTTCCTTAGAAGGCGCTGCTGCCCACCTTCTGGTATTTTACCTTTAGTCGCCTCTAACGATACCCCCCTAACAATAAGAAAGAATGGGTTACATTTTAGCCCGGCACTCAATGGGTCAAAACAAAAAATAAAATAAATAAAGAAATATTAAATAATAATTTGGGTGCCGGGTTAGAATTGCACCTTATCATCCCGTGGGTGTCGTAAGAGGCGACTAAGGGAAAAATACTGGAAGGTGGGCAGCAGCGCCTTCTATAGAACGTTCAACTTACACTGCGATCCCCAAGACGCCAGCCAAGCGTGGGGATTATGGCAAATACCCCTATAATAGGGGAGGCTGTGTTCAGCAGTGGACGATACGGCTGGTACCTACAGTAAATAAAAATTAATATAAAAAGTTTCCATGTCGGACAGTTTTCGATAATTATGACTTTACCGATTAGTTCTTCTAGAAGGTGGCCTAAGTTTTGACAGCAAGGTAAAAAAGTGGTCGTCAGAAGAGATCAGAGCTATGCGATAGAAAGAGAACGCCTTGTAGGTTAATATAAATATTAGTTACTCCGTGCTTTGCTAGCTGAAGTGCACACTATTGCTTAGTATAGCTATAGTCGCTTATTAATTGTAAAGGTTTTTCGGAGTGATTGTTCTGGTTCTGGGATCGCGACGACTAATGGCAGATAGGACAATTATAATAGCGTCTAAACAAATGATGCCAATAATAAATTACTTATTATTGGCATCATCATTTTATTATATAGGTATGTACGAAGGGTGACCTATCTCCTGAATACCTACCGATTAGATGCTTTATGGTTGGTACCTTATGTGAAATTTTAATATTTACCATGAACCGTCACGGCCATCGGCAAAATTTTAATGACAGAAGGACACATTATGCAATTCCAGTAAACAGCATCTAATTTACAAACATACCGTGCGTATGAATCATCCAAAATACCGATTTATCAGCACACACTCGTCGTTAATCTATGGCAACACGGAGATCAGCACCGATACTGCTTTGACAGTACGTTCCGTTTCTAAGTAATGTGCTACATAAAACGTCAATATGAAGTGAATCTTAGATTACCAAATAAAACCATTCGTTTTATTTTATAGTAAGCAAATATCATGCAAATTTAGACCACAATAATGGAAAAGTACCTATATTACATCCTATACTTTTTTTTATTTCAAGATAATATCAACAACATATTCATGTGTAATGGAATGTTACTTGATAATTTATGTCGACATTTCATTCTCTTTGACAGATGATTGATAAAAGTAGCTGCCGTCCGAGTTGCGATCCGTCCTCTTTTTCTTTTGCCACTCCTATCTTGGCGAATTCTAATCAAAAATAACTCTTCACATGAGTGTTTACCGAGAAATGTAGTGTTGTGCCTTGGATGTAACATTGAAATGGCCTAATAGTTAAAAGAAGACATTAAAACAATCAAGATGAGTATACGTTCGGGTCGCGGGGTATTTGGGAAGCTATTCTCCAAGAAGCAAAACAAAGACAGGGAAGAAAGAGTCACAGAAATTGGTATGCCAACAAATGTGCAGCAGCATATTCATGTGAGTAAGAATTCTGAGACAGGGATGCTGGAAGGGCTTCCATCATCTTGGCAGCGGCTGCTGAACACGCAGATCACGCCCGCAGAACAAAATGAGAACCCAGATGCGGCCATTCAGGCCGTCAAGTTCCATATGTACTCCATGAAAAACAAAAAAGCTGCTGGAGAACCCTTTAAACCGTTTGTAACGCCAGAAGCCATCACTGAAGAAGATTTGGAAATAGAAAAGCTTCTCGATCATAAAAATGCACACCAAAGCCAGGACTCTGATCTTTCTATTGGGCAGAGTAGTGAAGATGATGTAAGCTCCAATGAAGTGTACTCACAGAGGCAAACTATGCCTGTTTCGCCCACTAAACATAGTCTGAAAAAGAAAGATACTATGAAAGATCTCAGTGCAGTGGTAGAGGACTTATCTCTTATTGGTGAAGACAAAGAGGAAAGCCCTATATTAAGAAAGAAAGAGCTTGAGTATGCAACTTTGAATGATGAAGAGATTTATGAAGAGTTGAAAAAAATTTGCAATAAAGATGATCCTTATGTTCGCTTTGAGAGAATCAAGCAATTAGGTGCAGGGGCATCAGGTAAGCAATATATTGCCTCTCTAATTCTTATTTCAGTGTTGCAAACCTTATAGAAAGGTTTCTTTCAGTATAATAATCTTATCTGCACACTCACAATCATGTTCTGATAGCTATAAATATGTTGAACAAATTAAGATATATCTATGATAATCTATTATATGGCTTTATTAAACAAATACCTTGTTCATAATTAACTTTTGCTTAGCACTAAAGTTAATTATTAAGGTATTTTACCATTATTACCAGCAGTTACTAGAATTTAAAATAATTTTGTTTTGATATTGTGTAAAAGCTGATTTAAAAAATGGAACTAATTGCAGCCAAGTTACTTGCTTACTGTACTATTATTTATACAAATATATACATAATCTCAGTAAAATGCAATAATCAAAGCCATATGTCTAATATCTGGTCACAAATGAATTTGGGATAAATTTGCATAATTTAGTTAACATACTTTGACTGAAGTTTCAATGTTTGGTCGACTGACAAAAAACCAGGATAGTTAGCCAATTGATGGTTAGTTTTACTAGGTGGTTACAAAGTAAATTTGCTTAATCTATTTTTTCCGCTAATGAAATTAATTGGATCACATCAGTTTAAAACTCATGTTATTTTATTTGTGTTATCAATTATTGTTATGGATTCTAAATGTCTGAGTTATTTTATTTCGATTAAAGTCTAAACAGAACATTGTGATGTGTGATATGGTCAAAGACTAATCAAATCACTCTACTGTAACCTTTTAACATCAACCTTACACTTATTTCTTTATTGTGTGATTGAGAACAGATATGTGCTGATTGAAATTTAACTTAGAGAATGTTAAATTTTTAAAGTAATATATGAAATATATTTCGTAATTTGAGAAGTTGAGTTTAATATGCCCTGTTTGAGTTGCACAAGTGTCAGTCAATTTAAGTATAATTTGACCATAGTTAGCTAGTTTTAGGTCTACAGTCATTCCTCAGCTCTTATATTAATTACTTATAAGTGTGTGTATGTCCTATATATCCAGTGACTAAATGAAATGTTCTGTACAGTACATAAATAATATAGACTATTTTTATGTTTATGTTAAATTCAGCTATATATTAAAGAAAACCAGACCCCGACCACAAAAAGATCCCCGATTACATCAGTGATATTTCATGCCAATATTAAAGCAAACTTAAAATAAGAAATGTATGATTTTCCAGTCAGTTTTTGGAAAATCATTATAATTTTTTTTTTAATTTTAGTATAATTGTCACATGGTGAATACATAACTATGGGATTATTTAAATTTTTTATTCCAAAAACTATTCCAACACCTTTCATTTTAGTATCATTATTTATCTGTTAACTAGACAACAACATGAATATCAACAACAAGAAAAATTATAGCTTCCTAGGATAAGTATTTAAGATGCTTTTTCCGCATTGGCTTACAGTTAGAGCATACCTCAGTTATAAGGATTTGAAGAAACCCTTGAATTTTTCCTCTCATTGTAATTTTGTAACACTTTCCTGTTTTTCTGCCAATTTGTATGAAAATCTCGTGAAATTTTTTTTTTAAACATGCAATATTTCCTGTTGTCGCAGAAGGGAGAGTTATTTTTTAGTAATGATAAATGTATATCATACTATTGGCATATGTTTTCTAAGAATCTGACCTAAGAAGAAAAAGTTTTTTTTTAAAGGTTCTTTGAATGGAATTGATTCTGTGATGTCTACAACAGACGGCTAACACTTGTTGACATATTATGAAATCTACCCAACCTTAGACTTACATCCCAATATTTTTGCCTGTGTCATATTTTTTTCTTGTATTGTATACCTCTGCCCAAGACTGACCACTGTTTTAATATTTCTGCTTCAGGAGTGGTGTTCATTGCTATAGACAGCAAAGACAATTCAAGGGTTGCCATCAAGGATATTGACCTCACAAAACAATCTAAAAAGGAACTTATCCTCAATGAAATTAATGTGCTGAAAGGTTTCACTCACAAAAATCTGGTGAACTTTCTAGATGCTTTTTTAAGTTATGAACATCTGTGGGTAGCAATGGAGCTACTCGATGGAGGGTCTTTGACAGATGTAGTCACAGAAGTAGTTATGAAGGAAGGTCAAATTGCTGCTGTGTGCCGTGAAACACTTCAAGCAGTGGCTTTTCTACACTCCAAAGGCACTATTCATAGAGACATAAAGTCAGATAATGTTCTACTCGGAATGGACGGCACAGTGAAAGTAACAGACTTTGGATTCTGTGCGAACATAGTGGGTGATGAAAAACGGCAAACAATGGTAGGTACGCCTTATTGGATGGCACCTGAAGTTGTGACAAGGAAACAGTATGGAAAGAAGGTTGATGTTTGGTCACTGGGAATAATGGCTATTGAAATGATTGAAGGTGAACCCCCTTATATGAAGGAGACACCATTGAGAGCCTTGTATTTGATTGCTGCTGTTGGTCGTCCCAAGATACCTAGATGGGATAACCTATCTCCAGAATTCCAAGACTTCCTGGATAAATGTTTGCAAGTGGATGTGGATTTGAGAGCTACAGCAGATGAGCTTCTGGTGCATCCCTTCCTCAGGTGTGCGATGGAGCTGCGAACTCTCACCCCGCTCATAAAAGCCGCCCAAAAAATCCTTCACAAAAACTTCGACTGAGTTACTTGCTCCCATTCCTGTTTATTTTTTTACAAATATAAAAATTCCCTTTTGTATCTGTTTACATTTTTGTATGTTCAAAGTTTTGGAATGTTACATGGGTGCCAATATTAATGATGATGATCGATACTACAGCAGTAGATTGCATAGCATTTATAAGTGTTTTTACAATAATATTTATAAAGGTGATGTCTTGGATGAATGATTATGAAACTTAGTCCTACAATAAGTGCACAATTCAGTAGTGAATATTGATACAAATATTGTATCTGGAACATTACTATTGGAAGAGGGATCAGAAAGCCATGCATTAAATTGGTTAAACACATATTATAGCTTAGGATTTAGGTCCAGATTATGGTGTTCATGCTAATGTTTAAAGTGTAAAATCGCAGGATATATTTTGGCTATACGCAAGCGCTTAGCTTTGCCTTATCACTAGGCTCAGTAGATATGTTATCTGCTACTGATATAGATATTCAATTTCAGACATCACATTGCACAGTATACTATCTGTATAATCATATGAGTAATGTACAACTTATTGCTGGACTGTACAAATATATTGCCATAAAATAAAATTGAACTATTAATTGGATGAGTTTTAGATACTTAAGTTTATCTGTCCAAATTGTTAATTTTATTTTGTTACTAAGAATTTGATAATCTATATATCTAAATTACCAATGTTTCTGTCGGTGGTAACAATTAACCTATATTATCTTTTGTATTTGTATTATTAAGAACTGGTGCATATTTTAAACTGTTCACAGTAATTTACCAAAAAGTGTACATAAATATTTTTAGCTAGTCGTTATTATGTTTGGTCTTATAATTATCATATAATATGATAGAAATATTTTATTTGATATCTTATCTCAAATGCAACAATAGTAATTTTCTTTTTCAATATTCTATATTTTCACATTCCTTATAATTTCTTTTATTTACTTCGGAAATCTATAAGACTGTAAATGTATTAAGAAACAAATAATCCTGATGAAGACTTGATACTATACTAACCATCATTTCAAATACCTAATCATTTCCTTATTTTAATGAATATTACAAAAAAAAATGCAAAACAAATTTAAATGTATGCACATTTTTTGTTTTAATATAACATGTAATTAAATAATAAATCTATATTTTTATATAACACATAAATTCACATAATACAATAATTTCATGCAAAAACCTCCATGTTCTCTCCATATAAATGAACTAATATCAACTTAAGTGACATATCACTAACCACCAGGTGAGATGGTGGTCAAAGGCTAACCTATCAGGCATAAAAAGAAAAAATAAATAAATATGAGGACCCGGTATCGGCCGAGTCCATGTCTCAGATCTAAAGAGCGGTCATGTGATGGGTCTTAGTAGTTGAGAGTAGCATTACCTAATATGCTTTTGATATTCGTGTATAAATTAGCGACGGTATTAAGATTCAAAGCAGGTGGCCCATTATGTAATTTGCTACTAACAAAATCTGATTGAAACCAAAGAATCGCTTTGGGACTATATGTTCACTTTTAGTCATCGCTAAAACTTATTTTTTCAATTATTTCAATAAGGTTTTGTTAGAAACAAATTTGGCCAGAGCCAGCATGTCTTGATAGCTTAAAGCTGTGCCACACAGTTGGAAACCACGGGCTCCGCCCATTGGCCTTGGCGAGCGGCTTGTTGCCCACCACCCTCGGAATTTGCTACTATACACAGTTGCTCACCACAGTGTGTTTCGAAGTCCCGCGCCGATAACACGCATCCAACGAAGGCCAAACTATACATGATATCGCTTAATATATACGTTTTAAAATGACTATCTTTGTATGAAATTTTGAAAAAAAATTGGTCATAAATAATGCATTATATTTGATCGTGGCTTTTATACCTACGTATCTCAAAGAGAAAAACGCGCTATACTTGCGCTCTCGCCGGCTGCAGTGGCATACTGCCCTCGCATGGTTTGCGACTGGCGTCTACACAGTAGGAAATAGTGGTTGCTGACCACGGTTGACAACGCATGCTCGCAATCCAAGGGCGTTGGAAGGTCAAACGTAATTTGGTCGCAATTCATCATCTCCACAGTTGTGATCCATGGATGGCGACCATGGTGGGAGGCTCGTTTCCGACTGTGTAGCACAGCTTTTACCGTTAGTCTTGAGATCATGTAGTCTCTAATAGTCTAAATAGAATCGGTTTAATATTACAGGTCTTGAATGACTTTAAAAATGATAATGAATTACATTATAGTCATACATTTATCAAGGATAATTTTCCTAAAGTTTTGGCATGACATCCATATTCATAGAATATTATGAACTTTATGCACATGAGTCTTAATATCACCATGTATTTTATCAACGGCGATGGCAAAACTTTATCACATGCCATCATTAACTTAGGACATACAATTTGATATCGGTTTGTTAGGCTCGATTCATACCGAACTGGCAGCGGCCCGCAGCGCCTAGTTCGGCAACCGGTGATGTTAAACCGCTTGTGATGGCGAAACCGTTCAACTGAAACTATGCATTGTATTGATATAGACAAAGTCGAAAATGGTTTGACAACTGCAGGCCGCTACCACTTCGGTGTGAAACGAAGACTAATGCTCTATGCATTAGTCCTGTTTCCACACTATTGTAAAAACGTCACACTCTCGAGTTAGTTGAGAAAATATACTGGTTTATATTAATTTAAATAAGTCATATTTTGCAAACAAACATTCTACAAAATAATCTTTTTAAAATATTTTATATTTTTTTTACAATACATGTGACAATTTGTTGTGAATATTTTTCATTACCTGACATCTATCTGTTAGTGGATCAAAGACTCAATATGCCATGCCCAACTGATTCCAGTATTTGTGCTGTAATTTTATGTTTAACTTAAGACATAGATATGTTAATAACAACATTTTAATTGATCAGTATGTATTATGAGTTAGCCATATTATTGTTATATGTTCAAGCCTTCGAACATATTCTTATCGAAGGTTCTAGGTTTTAGTTATGATGTCATAAACTTTGGTTCTTTTACATGTATTGGCTGGAATATGTATACATGCTATTTACTCATTTTAATTTTAAGACTAGAAATCTTGCCATGGTTTAAAAGCCGGCGCTGGGTTGCTTTGTCACGATGACTCGTTAGATCTTACCTTATCTTGACTTGGAGTATTAGATGTGGAGTCGGACAATGTATTTCGCTTACCAATATGCACAAGGATTCAAATTGACGGTTGACTTCAGGAATCCAAAATTTAAGTTTCCTTAGCCGTTATTCACGGATCAGCTAAGTTAAGCAACGTCTGCTGCGGTCATAACTTGGATGGGTGACCGCCAGGGACATTATTATAGAGAGCTCCCGGGCTTTTAAGGGCACGTTAAGCCGTCGGTCCCGGTTGTTGTCTTACGATGTCAGTCGATATAGCATAGTGGTATGGTATTTTGCGAAACCCCGCCTGGCTAGCTACCACCTTCAATTTGAAAATCTGTCGTTGAAAATCCCTGATTGGTGTATACCGACAGCTGTCAAACTCGATGACAGTAATTCTAGGTTAGCCTAAACAACATCTTCGACCACATCATCACTTACTGTCAGGTGACAGAGTGGTCAATCAGCTATAACATAGTTTAGTGGGTACCATACCATCCCCACGGGGTGCCGGAATAGAATGTCACACCCCCATCTCTACCCGTGGGCGTCGTAAGAGGCGACTAAAGGTAACACACCAAAAGGTGGGCAGCAGCACTTTCTGAGGAACTGATATCACACTGCGATCCCCAAGCCAAGCATGGGGATTATGGCAAACCCCCCCATATTGGGGGTGGCTATGTTCAGCAGTGGACTTTCCGGCTGATTCAGTACCATACAAAAAGGATTCACATGGACCGTTTGCTACATCCCATCGTATGGCCCACGAGAGTGGGTTCATAAAATGCTATTTTAGGTGAATTCTGTCTTAATGTCTGTCTATTACTTTGTTTTTCAAATTCTAAGAGATAAACACATTATGTTTAGATAGATTTATGACCTGACGCCAACCGTCCATACTCGCTATAATTCAGGTAATATATAGCTCTGTTCTGCGCACTATGTGAAGCAATACCAACAGTAAATAAATTCGTAAGCCTGGTGATACAATTTAAAATAGCGTGCAGTTCATATTCCAGTCTGATCTATACCTACTCTAATTCATCCACCACGAGTGCCTGCTTTTTATAGTTGTAAGTCAGAGAATTGTGGTCCGGTAGGTAAATAGGCTTTTTGTAAAATTCATTAGTTGGGATTCCGTTAATGAATCTTACCTACCCTACAGTACGGACTGTCTATCTCGGCTGGCGAGGGGCCTAACTCCAACCTCTTAAAGACTATATAGAAAAACGAAAGTCAAGCCTAAAATATTAATACTAAATATTAATTCGTAACATAAGAATGTTCTTAAAGCGGTACATATTTCTATCTCTTATATAACTTGATTCAATGTGTGCAGCCCGCTCATGTTGAAGTTTTAATGTACAGCAGTAATTAAATTATACTTTAGCAGTAATAAAGTGTACTTGAAGTAAGACTGAATCAAGGGATGGTAGTTGGCCCCCAGTACTACATGCGTAATTCATGTTGGTGGTATAGTGCAAGGCTTCCATGGTATGCATGGACCTACATTAGCGAATGCTACGACCCTATACTCAGGCCAGCCAAAGATAAAGCTTATTTCCATGACTTTTTTAATTTATAAAAATGCTGGTCAATAATCATTTAATACTCAAAAATATATAGATAGCTTGTCAAAAAATATTTCGTTTTTAAACAAAAGAAATAAGCACAGGGTCCTTACGGATAGCCTCAGAGCAATTAAGTTTGTCAGAGGGGGTAGTTAAGACATTGACAGTCTCAATGATGCTATGCCAGGTACTTTCAATCTCAATTTGTTTACCCTCCATCTCAAAATAACAACAAAATACATATATTTTTATGCCGTGTATGGCAATAAGTCCAAAGTCCATCTGATATTAAGATCAGATGTATTTTGAGTGACTGTAATTCTGGCTACCTTGACCAACAGCAATGATAAATTGCTGCTTGACTGACAAGGTACCGGTTCTCAGCCACAGAAGTTTTCCTCACTCACCTAACCTGGTGCGACACACTTCAACATATGGCCTCTGGCACCATATTTTTTGGTAGGTCTTCCAGCCGCTTCAATGATATCTGGGATACCAAATTCTCTGACACTAGCGTAAATAAAAACTGTAATGGATAGTTGTAAGCATTAAAAGCCACACAACGAAACAATTGTGTACATGTATGAAGCTAGTGCTTTAGATGTAAGTTTATATACACCAATGACACTTTTTGAACACTTTATTAATAGAATTTGCCTATTAAATTATTTTTGTAAAATTCAGTGGGTCTTTTTTTCTTCAGATCTGATTCTGGAAATTCATACAGCTTTCTTTCATTTGAAGCAATGATGGCCGAACGGTAATAGCTATATGGACTGCCGTGTCGCAGGTCCCTGGTTCGATCCCCACCGCCGGCTTGAGCTTCAACCGCGTGGTGGAAGGGCATTTTGCGAATGCCCGCCTGGCAAGCTACCACCCTCAAGTACATCAGGTGGGATTCGTGATTGTTCCGTCACAATGACATTAAAAAAAGTTGGATAATATTTATCTCCGTTATATCACAATACATTTATACTTATACTATATAGGGTAGATACGGTTTCAGAATATTTTATTAATCCCAAAATAATACAAAAATCCACTTACTGAGATTACTTAAATTAACTTAAATAATATAATGCGCCGCAAATCGTAATGTAGCTAAAATAAAATTAACACGGTAATTAATCATAATCAGTCACATAAAAATTAGACATAATATTATTTTATTTTATAAGTACCCCACGAGACACATTAAAGCAATACCTTTAATGTGTCTCGTAGGGTACGAGACACATTATGTATATACATACATAATGTTATATACTAGTGTTGCAACAGAACTCTGCTTCCGCTTCCGCAACTGCAGAAGTTCCGCATGTTTTTTCACTTCCGTTTCTGCTTCTGGTTCCGCAAACTTTATAACAGAACTCTGAACGGAAGCGGGGAGAAAATGACTACCTCTTAATGAGGATCCCCTTGTGTGGTGGAATGGAAATGCGCACCATATTTTGCCAATAGTTCGCCAATACTTATCAGCTCCCCCCAGCAGTGTAGCCAGTGAGCAATTATTTAGCGGAGCTGGTTTAATATATGAAGAACATCGAAATAGGCTGAAAGGTGAAAAAGCGGCCAAGTTACTCTTTATTAAAAATAACTTGCCGCTGTTTAATTTTGACTACTAAAATACAAATTTAATAAAAAAAGTTTTAAATGTACAATTGTGCTTTTTTTTCATAGTGTTAACGTTTCCGTTTCCGCTTCCGTTAAGATTTACTTTTGACATCTGTTTCCGTTATGCCAGTTCCGTTGCATCACTATTATATACATATTCATGGGTAGAATATATCTAAAATTACTAGTTTGTGCTGGAGACCCAATAAGTATTCTGTGAATGACTGTACATACAGCCATTATAACAATTTAACGATACAAAACGCGTCAAAACTTGTGTAAATTAATACCTATTTGTATACGTTCGGAAAAATTTCATCCCGTGAAAGTTGGATCTATGTGAACAAATTTTTAAGCCTGCACCGAGGCAGCGATACGTAATTGTGGTTCGTTTGATCCCTCGCTGTATCTTTATTTCTTAATTTTGAGTTATGTAATTAATATATATTATATTTCAGGAATCATTCTATAAATCATACACTTTGGAAACACGATTACTTAAAATTTTCTCGATAGAAATAAAATTCAAAGTTACATCTAAAAAACGGAATAAACCCTTAATACGGCGTAAATACCTAACGGAGAGTCATCCGTATTTGAAAAATAAAAAAACAACATGTTTTCTATAACGTATATACATTACATTTTTCATATAGGTATTTGTTTTTACTATACGAAGGAAAAACTCAAATTCACGCATGTTCCGCCCATTTTAGTCAGAGCCGCGATGCTTTGTCCCTATCCGCTTTAGGAATTCTTCGGCCGTCGGACGGGGACGGTTGCTGTTGGCGTGCCTTACTTACGCACACATACGCAGCGCGCCTAAAAAGCTCGGTGCACCCTTAAGGACTTCTAGAAGTAATTTCTTTGCTACGAAGAATGGACCCTGGCAATGCCAAAGCCATGGCTAGCCACGCTATCCACAAAAAGTATTAATTGGAAGACAGTAGAAAATTGGGCAGCAACAATTTTAGAAGGAAGTGAATTAATAAATGCTAAAAATTCAACAACAATTTTATTTATTCTGCTATAAATAGGTTCATTGTATATAATATCAACTCCAAGCATCAACAACGTATTTCTTGTTCTTCTGTAGAAGAATCATTAACTTATTGGCTTCTTCCAAAGTCTTGCCAGAAGTAACTAAGCTCTGTATAATTGTGTCCTTTACTTGAGATGCTAAGTTTTTGAGGTCGCCACATACAAATATTGAAGCGTTAGATTCTATCAGCTTAGCTATTTCATTACTCTTCTGTTTCAAATTGTCCTGTAGAAAATATAAGAATCATTATGTAGTCAAAATATTTTATTCAATTTAGGCATCAGAATATGCGCGTATACGCGCACGTCAATTACAAAATTTAACATTAAATGATTCTGCTGCCAACATTTGACATTGAAAGATTCTTTTGCCAATAACATTGAAAGATTCTAGTGCCAAACTTTAACATTGGAAGATTCTACTGCTAAGAACAGATCATCCAGGCATTACAAAATTTAACATTAATTAAATGATTCTGCTGCCAACATTTGACATTGAAAGATTCTATTGCCAAAAACATTGAAAGATTCTAGTGCCAAACTTTAACATTGGAAGATTCTACTGCTAAGAACAGATCATCCAGTCAAAATGCTGGGCATGGGTCATGCTGCTAAAATATTTATTTCAAATCCATTTAATTACTACATAGTTGGTAGTACTGAAAATTGCTCCAATGTAAAAGGCAATGGTTTCCAAACATGTGTTTTAATACATGACTAAAGGTTTGTGAAATATACCATCAATACTAATGCCTGTCTTTTTATCACATTGTTTTAGGTAGATTAGTAATTAATAAAAATAAAAATAATAAAGACTAATCATTGTCACATTTTTGCATGTTGGCATTTTACTAGTATTTCACCTGGATAGAAATCACCTATCCAAGTGAAAAAATCTGCTGCAAAAATTGTGTAATTGGGCAGATATTCTACACTTGAGACAGTATTCAAAGGCTAGACCATGAGACATTAAAAAATAGGTTATGAAGCAGTGATGGCCCAGTAACAATAGCTTTGGACTAGTTTGGATAACGCGGCGGGCTTGTACGTCACCACATTGTGGTAGAGCATTTTGTGTATGCTCGTCTGACTAACGGCTTTCAGTAGTTTAGGTACTTGTAGCCAAGCACTTAACCATTTGTTGCGGGAACTGTCCTCGAGAGCGAGTGATAATAGGAGCAGTTGATGATCACTTATCAAGTAAGATAATGCTCAAAGGCTAATCAATCAGCTGTAAAAAACTGTTCGCGTGGTTTGCACTTTAAACAAAACTTGTCATAGGTACACATTTTTGTATTGTTTTGGTTGAAACAAAGACTTAGTTTCTTGTTTTCCGTAGCTTGTGGAAAACAGCTATATTTTTCTAAACATTCAACAAAAAAAACGAGACACCAAACTTTGTTACAGAAACACGAACATTGATGTTTATAAAAACATTTTACTGGAGACTTAATGATCTATACATTTCTATACCCCGCGCGTAAATGTTTCCACTAACACTAACACTTCCGGAAAACATGAAACAAAGTTATTGTTTCGACCATCGCAACAGAACTTCACAATTTGATTCCGCCATCCCCATTCTATAATCGGACATCCCCCTGATACTCAGAAGCGCCATTTACCCAAACAAAGCGATTTGCTTCTTCGTTCATTATTCGAACCGCCAGGGAATGGAACACACTGCCTGAGTCTGTTTCCAGTTAAGTACAATATGGTGGTCTTCAAAACGCGAGTGAATAGGTATCTTCTGGGTAAGAGCGCTCCATCATCGATCGCATCATCACTTAACATCCGGCGAGATAGTGGTCAAGTGCTACCCAGTTCAAAACCATAGACAAAAATTGTGTATGGCATCTAAATATTAGTGTTTCACCAAAAAGGTAAATTTGAACATTTAATGCATCATGAGCACAAATTGAGATGCACCACTGAATTTACAATAACATTTCTTATTCTTGCAAGTCAAAGTCAAGTCGGTAAAAAATATTAGATATCTCACCTGAATATACTTGGCGTCACTGTTTTCCACCCTAGAAAATGCTGCACACAACTCGGTCAGAACATTTCTATTTAAAAATTCCTTCAACTCTTTTTCATATATAAAGTCTAATTTCGGATTTCGACATCCGAAAAACAACCAAACATCTCCTTGTTTCGTTTCAGGACTAGTATCTTTAATGAGTTCCCTTTCTTCCAAAAATCCTATAAAAGGAGAAACTCCACTTCCTTGGCCAATTAGTATTAAAGGTGTTTCCATACTTTCAGGTAAACAAAATCCTGACAAATTCTTCCTCAAATAAATAGGTACTTTGTACTTTTCTTTCTCATATTTATCAGTTATGTTTAAACTATCCATTCTTCTTTCAAGATCTTCTTGACTTAAAATTAGTCTTTCTAACCAGCTAGTGGTCAAACCGGATCTGTTATTTTGTAATGGCATCACGGAGAAGCATATTTTAATGATTTTATCATCTTTAAGTCCACTGTTTACTATTGAATAAGGCCTAGGTAACAATCTTGGTAGATAAGGTAATAGAACTTGAATTGGTGGCTTGCAAGTTTTAAAAATTGCAAAAATGTCTAGTAAACATATGTTTCTGTCCAAAATATATGTCTGGTAAGCATTAGACCCTTCTTTGCTGCAAAAATATTCAAGGATTCTCCTTTCCTTTTCATCTTTGGTATGCTTTGATAATGCCAGTAAGAATAGCTGAAAGTATATAGAATAGAATTAGACGAGAGTTTAGTGGATGAGCCTGCATTTGTAGACTAAAAGATCTCTGAGTATGTTTGTCTTAACTTCATAAAATTTCTAATTTAATTCCATGGATTAACATGTAGGAGTACTTTTATCTGGATTTACTAAGTAGTTCCCGAGAGATAGTAATATAACCATTAACCAATCACCATGTAGGTGAAGCTTGACTAAGAGAAGCTGTACTATTGCTATACCTATACAGGTTAGGTGGGTCATGTCATGTTTCATAAGCTAACATGTACCTTTACTAACTTGAATACTGTACTGAGTTAGCAGGATCATCCACTGCTGAACACAGCCTCCCTCATTTAGAAGGGATTTGCTATCCCAGTCTTTCAGACAGTGCTTCTGCCTATCTTCTGGTATTTTTCCTTTAGTTGCCTCTTACAACACTCACAGGACGATATGAGATGGTGCAATTTTAGCCCCCATTTTAACCCACTTGAATACTTGACCAATTATAAGAATTTTATCACTTACCTTTTTCAAAACACTTCTCAGATCAACACAGTGTGTCAAAAGATATCTCAAGCTTGACTTTACAGGGATGTGGCCAGGAATTTTGCTGATCTTCACAGCTGGGCGTGAACTTATTGAGTAGCTGGAGTCAGCCACAGATGTAAGATCTAAATGTGTAAGGATAGCGCTCACATCTGCTTTATCATTTTTGGGTATGATTCCTATGGTATCACCAGCTTTGAAGGTATAGCTGCTATTCTGAAATCAATAATTTTGTAATATATAATATTTCTGTGAGATTTCTCTGGTTTCAGAATGCATTGTACTTTATATGCAAACACTTCTCTTCACCGAAAACTGCCAAATAGCATTGTAGTGGCATATTGATTTTTAATATCAAGGTCTTGTTATATATCAAGGGTTAGACAGCCAGTAAGTTTTCTGACAGAGAAAGTCTGAGACCAGAACTGTGCCCAGTGCTCAACCTATTAGTACTTAAGACAAAACATGTTTGGCAAATGACTCCTTGGCCTACGCCTTCTGAGAATACAAACAGAGGCAGTGAACATGGAGTGTACACTTGGAGGCGCAAAAAAATATTTTTTTTTGCGCTTTAATGACCTCCTGGGTGGTCAACAAACGTCCTGGGTCAATGACCTTAACTTTGGGGTCATTGACCTTAGTAACCTTATGCAAGTGAAAGATTTTCAACATTTTCGAAGTATAGTTAAACTATATTTTTTTTTGATGCCACGTGAAAGAGGCAGCAATACCTTGCATCTTTAGTTCGAGACAATGTTGTCTAGCCCCACCGGTAGCCCACTTGTAGCCAAATAAGTTTGTTGATTTGAGCCTATCTAGAGAAGTAGATGTTTGTGGTGGGGGTCACCTTAACAAAATTTGTAGCTATGAGTGTTACTAACCAGAAACTACAAAAAAAACTAGGGGTCAATTGGACATGAAATTTTCGTCAAAATTTTTCTTAATCCCAAATCTAGTTTGTGTAGCAACGGTAAGGGGGCGCAGAATTTGACGCCAATTATCCTTTGTTTTTTTGATGCCATGTGACTGAGGCACCAATACCTTGCAGCTTTGGTTCGAGACAACGTTGTCTAGCCCCATCGGTACTTACAGCTAAATAAGTTTGTCGATTTGAGCACAGTAACAGGTATTTATGGTTACATGCCTAACTATACTTATATTACTTTAGAGACCTATAATATGTATGTTATTATCTTAGTAAGTACTTAGTTTATCTACTTATCTATTCATTTTTAATAACATAAGAGGTAGATAGGTATCACAAAATTACAAGCGTCATTTATTGAGGTAATAGGCAGGCACGGGTAAGGTTCAAGCGGCTTGCGTGAAGGTTGAATGTAAAAAAATATATATATCACTGACTGACATACAGTTATCTATGGTGATAAACTCATTTTTGTAAGTTTGTATTATAATACTTGTTCTTTGTTGATTTTGTATGTGAAGTAAACCAAAGAGGTCGAACGGATAATGTAGGTAGGTATGAAGAAGCGAAAATTGGCGGCAATGCGCGCTTAACAAAACTGTCATGTGTATTCCTATAGATTTTCATTTCTGTATTATTTTTCTTATATTACTTATATTATGTAATGATGAAAAAATAGAATCACTCGGGGCCAAAATATTTAGTTCTCGGGCGGTGTACTTTCGTACTTTAGAATCCTTCGCTTCGTTCTGAATTTTATAAAACGCCCACGAATAAAATATTATTTTGTCCCCAAGTAACACACAAATAACAGCTATTCTTACTTAGGTACCTTACCTATCTATTTTATGATCTCCTACTTATATGTCGTTGGTCTGTTGAGTCAATCACCACTAATATTATAAATGCGAAAGTAACTCTGTCTGTTACGCTTTCATGCCAAAACTACTGGACCGATTTGAATGAAATTTGGTATGGAAATAGTTTGAGACCCGGGAAAAAACATAGGATAGTTTTTATCCAACTGCGCAAAAAGAGGTTAATGTTTTCGCGCGATAACCGAAAGCTAGTTACTTATAAAATGTTATCTATGTACCTACTTCTGTTTTGTTATAAGTACCTACCTACTATAGCGAGTCCTACTTATTCTACCAGCACTACCCCTCTCGCCCCGCAGCCACGGGGGCACCGACGCTCGAAGCGACTTCGCGAGCGCGCCTTCGTGGGAAGCAGCCGGTTGCCGCTGTAGCTGCACTGTTGTTTTTTTAAACTTCATATATTTTTTCTCTATGCGAACTTCATAATAATCTTTTATTTGAAAATTCTCTTCTTGTATTTTTTACGTGTCGGGTCGTTAATAAAAATAATATAGCGTGTAGGTTGTTTAATACCTACTAACGGCCAAGAGCGAATAAGACGCGCGTACGAAGGGTTTCCTAATTCGTATGATTCATCTAACAACATTAGACGCTACATACTTTAACGGGACCCTATTAGGTACTACTATACCAACTCCACTGTTTCCGACTTCCGACTGACTGTATCTCATGAACCGTGAAAGCTAGACAAAAGTATTTTTCACAAACGACGTATTTATGTTGCCGCTATGACGACAAATATTAAAACTCGGCCAAGTGCGTGTCAGACTAAAAAAGGGAGCAGCGGAAGCGTCGGTGAAACTATAAAAAAAAAATTAACAAAAAATGGAACCGACTTCAACACCCAAAAGTGTGAAATAACTTGTTGAAGTCGGTACCATGATGGTTCAAAGTACCTATTATCACAATAAAGTGGGCATGGTACCGACTTCGACAAGTTATTTCACACTTTTGGGTGTTGAAGTCGGTTCCATTTTTTGTTAAAAATTTTTTTTCAATCTTTTTAGTGTAACTCAAAAACGACTTGACCGATTTTGATAAAATTTAAAATGGGACCAAACGACAAGCATCAGCTTTCAAACAAAAAAGAATTTTCAAAATCGGTTCACCCAGTCAAGAGATCCTCTGATCTCTTTTTTTTTTTTTTATGTTTGTTACCTCTGTAACAAACATAAAAAAAAAAAAAAAAAAATACAGTCGAACTGAGAACCTCCTCCTTTTTTGGAAGTCGGTTAAAAATTGGCCAAGCACCAACCTAAGTAACCTACATAAAAAATCAATGTTCAATTAATCCAATACCTAGTTACTATGTTACATTACTTACTGATTATTATATCCTCGCGTGGGCAACAGATGACGCAAAATAGAGTACCTACCTATCAATATTATTTATATTGCGTTTTATCCAAAAGCGAGGATTGTCACTTCGGATAATATAATAAAATATTTTTATTTTATAATTATATATTTGATTTGTTATATACCTAGATACCTTACCATCCATGTTTGACGTTGTAGAAGTCGCCCTCGATGTATATTCTGGTAAACAATGTGTTTCATCAACTGCCACAACGTCATCATCTCCACCAATCGGATCTGTCGTGTGCTTCTCTAATTTCGCAACTTCTCGTAGGAAGTGAAATATATGGGCGGCGGTTTTCTGTGACTGAGGCAATTGAGACTTTTTCCTTAGAAAGAAAATGAAAAATTAAACGCAACGTGCTAAAAAGGACATTGGAGCGCTCAAAAAAAGTTTGGGCAAGAGGGGAAATAATTTTGTGACAGCCAGCTCGACGACATCGCCACCGGAAACCTAACTTATAGGTTGGTTTGGCCTCTTTATTTAAAGGGCTTCTACAGCTAGGGCAATTAGGAGTGTGAGTTGGAAATAATAACCAAGCTTTTGCGGCAGCAATGGCGTCGGCTTCATTTTTAATTAAAAAAAACTCTAGCCTACTTAGTAACAAACAACTTATGTTTTTGCACTACAAGTCTTTAAAACTATAATACAAGTACCTATACACATACCTACGCCTAAAATAAAACAATATACAACTAGTTACCTACTTACCTATTTATATGAAAACAATAAAAACTATCACTAGCTACTTACACAGTTATATATAATCTAAAGTACACAATAGTTAACCGTCACCGCATCTATCTACCGCGAATGCGACGAATGAATGATTTAAAATGGCGTCAATCCCAATCATTCGATGCTCTATTAAGGGGAAGAACGTAATTAGGCAACTGTTTCGGGCGGGGCGCGGGGGTATAAGAAATGGGTGTTAATGGAATTTTGGCTATAGTATCTAGGTTTGTGGTTTTTTACTTTTTCTTTATTTTGTAAATTGTTATATTGTTTATAAAAAATCGATCGGTTTGACTCGATTCCAAAAAATGTAGGAATTAGATATAGATTAAATAGAGTACTAATAGCCATGTAGAATGAAATTTGGGTGGTAAAAATACCGCAAATCGACCTTAATTCGAGGAAATTTGTCTCAAATACAAATTATAAGTTTATATGTATGTATATTTATATATATGTCATATGTATATAAATGTCATATGTATATATATATGTTATATGTACATATATATATGACCCGTTTTTACCCTTAGGAATCCTAAAAAAAGCCATTTCGTAGTGTTCAAAAATGTCATGTTAGTTACTTCTCAAAGTAGATTCAATTAATACTTTATAGTCTTCTACTTCTCTAGGTAGGCTCAAATAGACAAACTTATTTGGCTGCAAGTGGGCTACCCGTGGGGCTAGACGTCGTCGTTTCGAACTTAAGATGCTAGATATTGGTGCTTCGGCATCAAACAAAATACAGGTTAATTGGCGTCAAATTTTACGCACCCTTAGCTACCGCTGCTACACAAAATAGATTTGAGACTTAAAATTATGACGAAAATTTCATGTCCAATTGACTCCTGTTTTTTTTGTGTAGTCTGTTTGTATTTAACAAACGAGTACTGAATTTTTTACTGCGTTGCAATTGGCCCACGTAATCAATATAAAGTCCGGTCCATACGAAGTCTGTAGTTACCTGTAGGTACATTCACAAATATTGCTTGTAACCACGGATTTAGGAAGGGAGGGGATATGGCGCGAGGCATTTATTCTACTGATCCGCATGTCGCAGTTTTTCAATTATCTATCCCCACTGCGCTTCACGCCTACAAATGAAACAATAAACTCTTAAAGTAATACACTGAACGCAGGGCTCCCATTAGCTACTTACACCAACTAATTACAATGCACACTGACAAATCAATCAATGAAAGCAAAGCGCTCGGACATCACAGTAACAATAAAAATTACTCCTACATGCATACATTTACACGTACGCTAGGGCTTGATACTATCGGTAAAGTGGTATCGAAATAAAAACTACATAGTTTAACTGAATAAGTAATTGAGTATAAAATAACATTTCATGCTACATATATTCAAAATTCATGTTTTATTTATTTTCATGTCACCTAAAATTTTATGAAAATGTAAGTAAATATTATGAAAAAATAATTGAATATAAAATAAAACAGCTTGCACTTGGTTTGAACCGTTTTAGGTTATTATTTATTGGATAAATGATACTTGACAACACATAGTATGTATGTAACTTTATTAGTTTTTATATGTTTATATTAATTTCACACGTACTTCTGTCAAAGCAGTCGTGGTTTCGGGGCAATTCGCATTCTTGGGGATTATGTAGCTCCTAAGAACAAGATGCCTTTGAGTCGACTTTCTCCGATTCCTAAAAGTTATGCAATTGAATGCAATTGCATAACTTTTAGGAATGCAATTAAAAACGCAGTAACTGTAGTCGGCGTACTGTAGTCACTACCTGCAGTATGCGATCGGCAAGGAGGGTAAGCGACGCGCTGCGCTAGACGCAGTAAATATTATTATCTTGCAGATAAGATTTCGTCACCAGATGTCAAGAAGTTCTCGATTGCCCTCCTTACCGCTCGCATACCGCAGGTGGTGCCTAGCATTAGCAACTATAATAACAAAGATGATACATTTTATATTTCATATCATGCATTTTTCGTATAAAAAATAAAAGGTATGTACCGAAAATATATGAAAAACTTTTATTTTTGGGACTGCTCAATCAAAAAGTCTGCCACTTTTATTCAAGGGTTGAAACATCTCTTCCCTAAAATGGGCTGAACATATTCTGCTATTTTTAAATGGTAGCCAGGTAGATCCCCTGCCTGTCGCTTCAATCCATTTTTCCTTAATATTTGGATCTTTTGGGAAACTGACAGAAAATGTATGTTCTGTTTTAAAAATATCTTCCACTTTACAACAGTCAATTATTGTAAGTAGTCTCTTTCCAAATAACGCTTGCAATATTGCTTTAAAGTTTATTAACAACATTTAGCAGGCTCGTTACAGTATCGATTGATCGTTTTAAAAATATCTTCCACTATACAACAGTCAATTATTATAAGTAGTCTCTTACCAAATAACGTTTGCAATATTGCTTTTAAGTTTATTAACAACATTTAGCAGGCTCGTTGAAGTATTGATTGATATAAGTATTTCTATAATGTATCGACCACATCACTAACTCTCGGCCGATAGCAGCGGCCGTACTACGCGACGATGCTCGCTTTCAGAATATCGTTAACGCAATTCTACATTGCGGCATTTGCTTGTTGAGTCGTAAACAATTTTATAACATTAGGAGCAATGGACTTCGATAATGAATATGCTATACTTTTGTCACCTTTGGAACATTTTCAACGGCTCTGTTAACTTCGTTTGGAATTATGATGGATTTTAAATAATAACATGTGAATTCTTGTATTTACATGTCAATTGATATTCCATTTATGCTATAGTTCACCTTGTCACTTTTGTTCTTGCACGTAATGACAGCACAACTTGGCATTTGGTGGTAATTACACGATGTTTGCACGACCGTGGACAAAGTGCGACTGGCGCGCCGATATTTACGATTTTAACTAACAAGTTCTCTGGAACTCGTTGCTGCGACACGTGTCACGCCTCCTCGGCATATCCCCTCCCTTCCTAAATCCGTGCTTGTAACGAATCAATACTAAAGTTGCAACTTTTGAGTCAGGGTAAGCAAAACAAAGATCGTTTTGAAAAAAATGTTGTAGCTAAGTCAACAAATCGTCTCGTCATACGTTTGCCGACGTATCACTATGAGCTCAACCCAAAACAGATAACTTTGTTACGAATATACCAAGTATGCAAATTATTTTTTTTAAATAGTAACGTAATTTTTTTTGTATTCAATATGAACGGGCCTTAACAATTTCAAAACAAGAACAAAGGCATTAACCAATGACGGCAATGACCCTTCTCACTCTGTCAATATCGGAAATGTGCGAGAGACATACTCAGTACTCGTTTGTTAAAAAAAACGGACTATAGTTTCTGGTTAGTAACACTCATATCTACAAATTTTGTCAAGGTGACCCCCACCACAAACATCTACTTCTCTAGATAGGCTCAAATCAACAAACTTATTTGGCTACAAGTGGGCTACCGGTGGGGCTAGACAACATTGTCTCGAACTAAAGATGCAAGGTATTGCTGCCTCTTTCACGTGGCATCAAAAAAAAACATAGTTTAACTATACTTCGAAAATGTTGAAAATCTTTCACTTGCATAAGGTTACTAAGGTCAATGACCCCAAAGTTAAGGTCATTGACCCAGGACGTTTGTTGACCTCCCAGGAGGTCATTAAAGCACAAAAAAAAAGTATTTTTTTTGCACAGCACATGGCCACTATAACCGTGAACACTCAGAAACGGTGCTTATGAAGACTTCCAGCAACAACTTCCTCAAGTTACACTTTGGAAATTGTTATGTAGGTAGGGTAAACATACGGGTTTACCGACCACTATGGCTTTTCGGCCACTTCACATATTATTTTGAATAATAGACAGTTTTTAAGACCACTCAGGTTTAATTTCGCGTTATTCGATCCAGACAAACTTCACGATTCATAATCCAACGGCATGACCTCAAAATTTGTGAACTGAGCCCTCAGCAACCATTTCAAAATTTGGTGTTTGGATGCATGTCAAATTTAGCGAAAAAAATAGCAGGTGTATTACTTTTCAAAGGTATTTTTTTATGTGTTACTGTTGGTTTAGTGGTGATTGATATGGTTTGTGTGTATTAAGTTTTATTTTAATATTTAAGTGGTGAAACTCATAAAACTTTTCATAATATGCGCTTTTTTAGGTCGTCAGATAGTATGTTAATGATTAAATGCAAAATCTACTTTCCAACTGGGCGGTCGTAAAATCGGTTTATTCACGCTCTTTGCCTTTTTTGTGTATACCTTAAAATTACTGATAAAGATTCCATTATATTTGGGCACAGTTATAATTTTGTGAATTTACAACTAGATTCCAGCCGGCATTATATGTCATATAAAAATTAACTAACTTAAAAAACTATTTAGCGGCCGATAACCAGTAAAAACAATACCTGTATAAGGCCGTATGAAATTACCGACGGGGGATAATTGGTAAAAATGAAACCTGTTTCCAGCAGTTTGAAATAATAAGCTGCCGAAAATCGGTAAAAATTACACCAGATTGTATTTCAGTCATAGGAGAAAAAATAAACAGCATTTTGTAAATATATTTTATGTTGAATGTGATGTTACTTTCATGCTAATAATCCTATGAGTACTATAAATAAGTGTCGTTTTTCTACCGTAAATAAGAGTCGTTTAATAATGTGGCCATTTACCAGTGTACTGGTGGAGGATAACTGAGTGAAAAGGCCGAAAACTGGTATATATGCTATATTGACGGAAAATATTTTTTCTTTTAATTATAGTATCATAGTTACATCTATAATGTTTATATTATATGAAAATAGACTATTGTAGGTTTTTTTTTAAAAAGACAGACTAGAGCGTTGTCATATAAATCAAGACAGACGTCAACAAGTCGCTGAAATGGCCGATAACCAGTATGTTTACACTACCTACATAGTACAGTTGTACATATCAATGAGTCTTTTTAGAGTGGTTTGAAAACATAATTAGGAAAGTATATAATATGAATTGATAGTAAGTATACCTACTTGTACATCAAAAGTGACTTCATAAACAGCTTTGCAACTCTCATTCACTGCGGTAAGTCTTCGCCAAAGAATAATGTTTGCGGAAAATACATCACTGTTTGCACATGGCAAAGGAGGCTCAGATCCCATATAGACTGTCTCATACACCTATAATATGAATTCATGATATAAATTTCCCGATTCTATTCGACATTGCTTCTTCCAGGTCCGTCTTGTTTCCAGGTAGATGGCTAACTATTTAGGAATAACTACAACTAAACTATACTACTTTGAAGCGCTCGTAGCGAAGTTTGCTTAGTCATTCTCAATTGATCAGCAAAGTTAAGCAACATCCACTGCGATGACTGCCGTGACTTGGATGGGTCACCTCTAGTGACATTACTACGGAGCGATTACGTGCTTCGGAGGGCAAGTTAAGCCGTCGCGTCAGTCCCGGTTGTTGTCTTCAGATGGCAGTCGTTATAGCATGGTGGTAGGGCATTGAGCGAATGGCCCCTTGGCTAGCTACCACCCTCAAGTAGAAAATCTGTCGCCAAGCACCTAACGGTGTGTTCCGGCAGCTGTCCTTGTGAGCAAGTAATTCTAGGCTAGCCTGAACAACATCTTCAACCACATCATCATATACTATCAGGTGAGATAGTGGTCAAAAGCTAGCCTATCAGCAATACAAAAAAAGAATAAAACACGCGGACTTACGTTTTCTTTTTCAAACTTTATTTCCATGAGATTTTTTCTTACAGACAGGAAGTTTTAGATCTGTATCTTGTGGCACAGAGTCAAACAAATCCTGGAAGTCATTTTTATAAACCATTTTTCTTTCAATTTTTATATGAAATAAATAATAATTATTTTTTTTTTTTTTTTTTTTTTTTTTAATGTGGCAATTGTCAAATTGACATTTGTGCCAGTTTCACGTCAAGAATTAAATCAATAAAAGACAAAATTTTGCTATTAAAAAGTGATGACCAGAATAACTAACGTGGTTATATGTATAATATCATATAGGATAGAAAATAACTAACATATACATATTTTTATATAAGGAGAAGTACAAAGTATTACATATTGAATAAGGAATGATTAAAATTAACATGATATAAATATAACTTATTATAAGTGAATATTATTGAGAGAGAGGAAGTCAGATAAAATTTTATATATATCAAAATTATTAGACGATAAAAGTTCAGGCATGTAAGTTGGAAAGGAAACTTTTAAAGATTCAAGGCATAAATAAAACGCTACATGGTTATAAAGGGGACATGAAAAGAATATATGATTGAGATCCCCCTCATCCAAACCACATTCACATATAGAAGAATCTTTAACATGAATCTTTTTTAAATGAGTAGGAGTACAACAATGACCCAACCTCATACGGATTAATGATGATGTAAAACGTTTGCTTAACTTTATCCGGGCAAACCACGGTTTGTTCGGAATCAAAGGTTGCATTTTAGCAAAACCAGATCCAGTTGACCGACTACTGGTTCTCCAATGTAATGACCAAGATTTTGATAAATAAGATTTTGGAAGACATAATAAGTCATGGCAGTAATTAATAAAAGGAACCTTGTCTCCACAAACAACTGCATCTTTAGCAACTTTATCAACTCGTTCATTGCCAGAAATCCCAACATGACTGGGTATCCAAGCAAGAATAACGTCAAAACCCTTAGTATAACATTCAGCAATAGAACTTTTAATTTGAAATAAAATTGGGTTGTGAGCATTAGAAGAAAAAGGGTTCGAAAGTAATGATTGGAGAGAACTCCGAGAATCAGAAAATATAATAGACCGATGCAGCTTGAAGAGAAGGATATATTTAATAGCCTCAAGGATAGCCAAACATTCCCCAGTAAAAACAGATGATTCAGGTGGACATTTGACTTTTTGAACGATATCGTATTGAGCATGAAAAATGCCATAACCAACACAGCCAACTGGTGAAAGTTTTGAAGCGTCTGTGAATATTGTATGCCAATCACGCCAATCTCTTTTAAGTAGCTCGCGGAAGTATTCATCTGCATAAAGGTCACCTTTACAAATATCAAATTCTAAAATTATATGAGGTTGAGATATAATTACATTAAATTCATAATTGAATATTGGAAGCTTTTGAGAACGATAAACAGGGTCTTTTAAGGAATTAAAAATAACGTAACTCTTAACAAGCAAAGGAAAATGTTTACATCTCCAAAAACGAGTAGAGTTGACATATTGATGAAGCAGTTGTAATTTTGGAATCAAAGGATGATTAGAGAATTGGATAAATCGGAAAAAGAATCTGTTAGCAAGGAATTGACGACGAAGGTGAAGGGGAGGGTCAACACACTCAACTTGGAGAGCATTGACTGGAGAAGACTTCATAGCTCCTGTGATAATACGAAGAGCTTTCGATTGAATCAAATCAAGTTTACTAAGGCTTAGTTTGTTAGCAGGATCCAAAAGAAAGCATCCATAGTCTAAGACGCTTCGAATAATTGCATTGTATAAAAGTTTTAAGTTAAAAGGATGGGCTCCCCACCAAACACCGGATAAGCATCTTAGAACGTTGATGTTTTTTTCACATTTTTGGATAATGTATTCACAATGCTGACGAAAATTTAACTTGTTATCTAAAACAAGACCTAGAAATTTTATTGATTCTCTAACTGAGATTTGACAATTATTAATGAAAATATTGATAGGAGGGGGGTTTCTTTTACGGGTAAAGAGTACAATATTACTTTTAGAAGGAGAGAGTTCCAAACCATTTTCGCTAAGCCAAACATTCAATTGCTTTAGTGAGTCAGAGAGACAGTCACTTGCCACATCGATTTTGTTATTGGAATTATAAATGAGAATATCATCAGCATATTGTAAAATACGACAAAGACCAACAGATGACTCTAAATCATACGTATAAATATTGTATAAGAGAGGGCTAAGCACCGATCCTTGGGGTAAACCACGCCAGATAACTCTACTCGGTGAAATAGAAGGATTGTCACAGCGGAAAAATATAAATCTCTCCGTCAAAAGGTTCATAATAAAATTTCTTAATTTAACAGGAATTTTTAATTTAATTAATTTACTTTTTAGTATTGAAAGTTGGACATTATCGTAAGCAGCAGATATATCAAGGAAAGCTCCGACAATTGATTCACCACGAGAGAAACCAAGTCTTATATCTGTAGTGAATATACTAAGACTATCCATGGTACTTTTTCCTTTCCTAAAACCATACTGAGATTTAGCAAGTAATTCATAATATTCAACATACCACTCGAGTCGATTTTTAATAAGGTGTTCAGCTATTTTAGCTAAAACAGATGAAAGAGCAATAGGACGGTAAGAATATGGATCATCTGGATCTTTGTTAGGTTTGAGAATAGGAATAATAAATTGCGATTTCCAGCTATCAGGGACATAGCCAGAATCAAAGATAGAATTAACAAGGCATAAATAATAATTCAGGACACAGTCATTAGCCTTAGAAAAAAAGGAATAAGGAATGCCATCCATACCTGGAGCAGAATCTTTGACCGATTTCAATACGTTTTTCAGTTCTACGATAGAAAAAGGCTGATCTAAAACGTCGTTAGAACTATAGGTAAAATGAGAAGGAAGTTCATCAGGTAGAGGACAATATTGAGGCGCTAATTTGTCCATAAACGAGTCAGCCCAAGACTGACTCGGGCAACAACGACGATGAGGAGGGCACCAAGCTCTTCTATATCTGTGAATTTTATTCCAAATAATTGATAATGGAGTATGCGGGCCTATAGAGCAACAAAAAGATTTCCAACCATGGAATTTTTTGGTGTGGAAGAGACGTTTTGATTGAGCAATCACTTTGTTCAATAGCATGAAGTTCTCTTTTGTCATGGAGAGGCAAAAGGTAGTTTCAGTTTCATTACGAAATTTAATTGCCTCCGAGCATTCCTTATCCCACCATGGAGGAGAAGGTATTTTACTCGAACTACTTTTTTTAATATAGAAAGACATATCAGCACAATCTAAAAGAGCTTTAGCAAGGCCCTCCGAACAAATTTTAATGTTATTGATTTTAATCACGGGTAGTTTAGAAATATTGATCTCTGCAATTTCATTAAATTTATCCCAGTTAGCATTGTCATTTAAAATATATTTAAGAAGAGGTGAATTTCGATAGACTGTTGGAGCCAATTTTAGTGAAATATTTAGAATAATAGGACAATGATCACTGCCATGAGTTGAAAGCAGAACGTGCCATGACAAAAGAGATGCAAGATCTGGAGAGCAGAGAGATAGATCAACTGCACTAGGAAATTCGTTTGGGCGGGTTCTTCTTGTAGGAGAACCATCATTAAGAATACACAGATTGAGAGTATCAAGGGAATCTAATAGAAAAACTCCAGAAGAATCTGAAATACCACAGCCCCAAACAGTATGGTGGCAATTAAGATCGCCAAGGACTAGGAGAGGTCTAGGAAGGGAGTTAAGAATAGGGATAAGCTTACGGATAATAGATATGGAAGGAGAGCAGATATATAAGGAAATTATTACAAAAGATTTTGTACGGACAGCCACAGCTTCAAAGCCAATCTGAGAAGGAATTGAAATAGGGGAAAATGACATATTATCTTTTAAAAATAGAGCAACACCACCACAACCATCCTGTCGATCTCTTCGTACATCAACATAGCCAGATAACCTAAAAAGGGAATCAGGTCTAAGCCATGTCTCAGAGAAAGACAGGATGCATGGTTTGTATTTATTAATTAAAAATATTAAATCAGTTTTTTTATTGTTTAAACTACGACAGTTCCACTGGAGGATCCTGTCGGAGGGATCCATTTTGGAAAAGAGAGAAAAGAGTATTCAAGTTGAAGGCATCGTTGGACGGTAAAGCGTTTGGGGAAGAGGAAGAAGAATTACACATAACAGTTGATAACAAATTTAAAAGCTTTATGAGCTCTGCTATAATATCAGGAACAGTAGGCAATTCAGAATTTTTACCTATAGGATTAGGGAGGGCACAGCCATTTTGGGAGGGAGCATCATAATCATTCCTTATTATGTTTAAGTGGGCAGCTCGATCATACCCAACACGGGAAGTAGGAGAGACATGTACAGTTTTGGAAACTTTTTTCTTATAATGAACTTTAGATGGTTCAATTGTCAAATTTTTAATAGAGCGATTTTGCGGAGGAAAAGATGTTACAGAGGGTGCGGCAATTTCAGCATACGATGATTTAGACACAGGAACCATTTTTGAAGCTTCAGCATACGATATAGCTTTTTCAGACATGACAAGTTTAATATTTTTTTGTCTTTGATATTCCGGACAACATTTATTGGTAGCGAAATGATTACCATCGCACCATATGCATTTTGCACTATCAACATCTTTTTCACAGGAATCTGCTAAATGGTTTAGACCACATTTAAAACAGGTGGGTTTTGAGCGGCATTGAGTCTTGGTGTGGCCATATCGGCAGCATTGATAACATTGTATGGTAGGTAAAGAGTATAACTCAACAGGAATTGAGTTATAACCCAAAAAAACTCGTGAGGGAAAGACTTGGCCATCAAAAGTCAATACGACCGTTTGAGAAGGTTTCCAATGTGTAGATCCTTCTATGATAACTTTAAAATTAAGACGACGAGCTTTAATTATGGGACCACAATCATTGGGAACCTTCATTTCTGTCATAATTTCTTCGGGAGACATATCGATTGGGATGCCACGGACAATGCCTAATCTCGTTATAATAAAGGATGGAATGAAAGCTTTAAATTTATTATGAGATAGAGACGGAGAATCCATAAATTTATTGGCACAGGCAGCCGAGTGAAAATCTAAAGAAATTCTATTTCGACCGACGCTTTTGATGGAACCATCTATAACTCCTTCAAACTCTCTGGAACGACTAAATAAAAATCTGCCAAACGTTACCGGATGTAACGAGGTGCCAGCAGTTAGAGACGATTCATTTCTCTGTACATGTACCGTAAATGGACCACGATCATTTGGGCCATATGACTGGCGACCAGTTGGGACATAGGAATTTTGTGATAGGAGTGGAGAAACTCGAGGGGAATCAGGCAGAGGGACAGAAGGGGCTATTTGTTGGTCAATATGGGTGTTTGGATCTCTGACAGAGGAAACTGAATCAGGGAGAGAGTGTTGACCAGGTTGGAGAACAACATCTGATTTTAATATGAGTGTGTCATTGGACGACTCTGACTCGGAACGAGAATGATCTGTATTAATCTTTCGTGCTTTTTTCGCTTTCGAACGTTTACGAATTACTGTTTCATATGGTAGATCATCAACAGACATTGTTATTGATTCAAACGCGGCTGGAGAAGGAGGTTTTACAATAGCTAATGTTCCACCAGGATCAGGGGGTTCATTCATCTTGATGAGTATGAAGCTAAGATACCAATCTACAAATAATATTTATACTAATATACTATAATGCAGCTACTCTGGTCTAAAAATAAGAATAATTTATCAAGAAAATTAAATTTGAAAAATTTAACCAAAAATCCACGACTTGACGCTACACCGTAGAGCACAGATCCCAAATAATAATTAGGTACATACAAGAAAGAAGTTTGTAGGTTACAATCAATATATTCTTCTTCTTCTTCTTTAGACGGCTTTTAAACGCTGGAGTGCGTTCCGAACCATGATTAGAGCGCACTCGCACAGATTACCTAGTCCTCGCGCACTCGGAGTGCAACTTTTCACTCTAACGTCGTTCACAACCTTCGAGTAGAGCGCAACTTTTTAACTGTCAAAAGCGGTCGTTAAAAGGTTGAATCTTTAACTGACAAGACCTTGACATTTCTTGATGGGAGAATTATAGGCACTATTTATATTTTACAGGTAACGGCTGCTATTGCTTTTTAAATATCTTAAACGTCTATATATTTTGCTATTTCCCGGCCATATAATATCGGTATTTGAGGTTATAAAACAACTGAGTCGTTCGGAACCTTGGAGTAAGTTAAAGCAACCAAACAACTACACTCTGACGCTTGGAACGCGGCCCTGGAGGTCGTTCGGAACCTTGGTTAGAGCGCACTCGGAGTGCAACTTTTCATCATAACGTCGTGCACAACCTTCGAGTAGAGCGCAACTAGGGCTGCCATCCGTCCGGGTTTCCCCGGATTTGTCCTAGTCAGAGGTTAGAGGGCGTCCAGGGAGCGTCCGGTAGTGGTTAGTGTCAGGGGAATCTGGATTGATTGAAATATATAAGCAATTGATTGAAACAAATCTGAGTTAAAAATCAATTCGTAAGCTGCATACAAGTTAACTCTGGCGCTGCAAAATCTACAACAACAGACCGTCCCCCACGCCGCGCCGGCCCCACCATAAAGAACTGCCGCCGACCCCGATCATGCACTCACTGTGTTGCTGTTTTGGTGCATTTGGTGCTAGGTCAGGATTTCTAGAATATTTCTAGGGTCTTGAGCGCCTTTTTCTCATTACCATACGCTAAAAACGTCTAGTGAAATCTGGCGGAAAACATTACACACATTACAAACAAGATTACCTTGGTATTAGTTGGCAACTCAAGTTACATTGTGAGTTTATTCGCTAGTCTCGCGGCAATGGACGAAGGAGAAAAACGCACTAAAAAAGCACATGGTTTCATCTCTGATCGAAATAAAGTATAAATTTAAGGACCTGAGTTGCTTTGACTTGCCCGAATTCCTGTTGGAAAAGTAAAGACTATGGTTACATCTCTGATCGAAATAAAGTATAAATTTAAAGACCTGAGTTGCTTTTTTTGCCCGAATTCCTGTTGGAAAAGTAAAGACTAAAATTTGAATATCTGAAAAATACCGAAATAAATAAAAAGATTTGAATATTTGATGTTTGCAATAACGCATGCTTTGCGGATTACATTCCAATATTACAAATATACGAGAGGAAAAATTATAATCATGTGCGGGAATCGAACCCGCGTCATCCACCCCTTCAACTGGGGTATGCTCTGACAGACTGAGCTAACATTACGGCCAGATCAGAGCATACCCCGGCTAACGGGGTGGATGACGCGGGTTCGATTCCCGCACATGATTATAATTTTCTATCTCAATGCCTAGTTTGTTTTTGCAACATGTCATAATGCTTGTCAAAAAGCTCTGGGTGATCCTGAACAAATTCACAAACTTCCATTATGTACATGCAAGGTAATGGAAGGATATTGTATTCTTTGAAAATAGGCCGACAGCTATTCGTAGACCAGGCCCCACATATTGACCGTACGCATTTTTTTTGTACAATAAACGCCCTATTAATGTCGACTGAGTTACCCCACAACAGTAGTCCGTACGACAAAACCGAGGATACGTAGCCGTGATACGCGCATAGAGCAGATTCTCTCGACACCGAGAGCCGTAGTTGTCGTATAATATAGACGAAACGGTCAAGTCTGCCACAAACGTTATCTATATGATATTTCCAGGAGCAGTTCTTGTCAACTGTTATTCCTAAAAACTTACATGTACTTGTTCCACTTGCATTTTTTGGAATTGAATATTTAAAGTATCATATAGTATTAGTATTTTTATCACTAGATTGCCTCAGAAAGAGAAGAGTGAATAACAATGTGTGAAGCGCTGTAGTTACTGCGCAAAAAAGATGTATAAATGAAAAAAATATGATCTTTGTTTTTATGGGTGTCCGGGAAAAAAACTCAATTTCACCCAAATGTCCGGGTTTTTTAAGATTTTGTCCGGCATCGGTGGTTTAGGTGATGGCAGCCCTAAGCGCAACTTATCGAGAATTTACTCGTTTATAAGCGAATGTACAACGTTCGAATCGGCTTTTAGTACACTTAGGGCCCGTTACAGAATGTCCTAATAAAGTTTCAGATTGCTATGCAACACATAAAATAACTGAATGACAGTTAACATGCAGCGCGTTTCAAGCTTTAACTGATGGATTCACTAAAATTCAGTGTTTTTCAATCTTATAGATATCGCGACCCCCTTACATGTCGAATAATTCTGGCGACCCCCTTATTAAAAAATAATAGATTATTTATAATTTAATAGAATATCATTTAAAAGACTTCGTACAATAATGACTTTGTTTGACTTTGATACCTTTACTTATTAGAGAAAAAAATATTTTAACAGCAAAATTCAAAGCATTTCATGCAAAACTTAATTTATGGTCAACCCCTGTCCAAAGCCATTCTCCAGAAATATAAAAGAATTCTTCATAGATTTAGCTGCTGACGGCATTCTTGAAATATAATTTTATTCACTAAGTGCCGACATGTTTTGGAAGTAAAGAAAACAAGAATACCCAGATCTAGCAAGGGAGACGCTCTAAAATTATTAGTACCATTCACCACTTCATACCTGTATGAACTGACATTCTTGTCAATGGTGGATATTAAAACTAAAAAGGAAATTAGAAAATTATTTGATTGGTAACTTTTCAATACTTAGATATTTTTTGTTGAATATTAAACAAGCCCATCCTTCTCACTAAAAACTTAAAATTGTATTATTATTGTAGTCTACCTTACCTTTTTTCCTTCTGTCGGCGACCCCCTGACTAAGGTGAAGCGACCCCCCTAGGGGTCGAGACCCACAGATTGAAAAACACTGGGCTAAATCGATGACTGTGAAACGCAAAGCTAGTGTTTTATTTATTAAATATGTTCTGGGTAGTAAAACCGGAACTTACTCGAACATTCCGAAACAGGCCCTTAATAACGTATATGTCATGACAAAGAATATCATTTATGCCAGACACATACTTGCGACTAGGAAGCAGCAGAATAAAGAGGATATGAACGCATATATTCGTGTTTTAAAATTAATTGCAAAGAACTGCGAATTCGAAAAATTAGATGCTGAAAAGAATATATGTGATAGTATTTATTAGAGATGCGATTATTTCTGGTATAAAATCAAACAAAATTAGACAAAGATTACTAGAAAATCTTGCAATCAAGCTCTAGCGTTGGAGATGGCTGAGATGAAAATGCAGAGCTATAATTTATCAAATTTTAGTGCTGTTAAGAGTTTAGAAGAAAATCAGGAACTATTAGCCATAGCGTCATCTAGGTCTTGTACATAATGATAATAATACATAATGTCATTTAAAGAAGAAACATGGCAGTCAAACTAATTAATGGCTTCAACTTCTTTTACGTCTCAAGTAGAGGGACAGACCTACACATCAGCTAAAATTGGAAATTATGATTACTAAGTCCTTAACCTACTGATTGTCAAGAACCTGTGCTCTGACCTTATCATTGGACATGACATATTACAGAAGCATTCTTCACTAGAATTATCTTTTGGAGGAACGAAGAATCCTGTTAAAGTGTGCAGTGTGGCTGCAGCTTGTGTACCTGTTGTACCTTTATTTTCAAATCTATCTCCTGATTGCAAGCTAATTGCTATAAAATCTCGAAGAAATAGTGAGGATGATAAAAAGTTTATTGGAGACGAAATTATAAAACTTCTGGCTCAAGGAGTAATTGAAGAAAGTACGCCACCATGGAGAGCACAAGTTCTCATTACCAAGAATTTAAACCATAAAAAACGTCTTCTTATCGACTATTCCAAGACTATAAATAGATATACGCAACTTGACGCATATCCATTACCAAACATAGAAGAATTGGTCTCTCATATTTCAGAATACTGTGTATTCAGTGCTATAGATTTACATAGCACTTACCATCAGGTCCATGACGGCAGCTCAAAAATATGGTCTTACTCTTAACAAGAAAAATAGTAAGTTTTCTCAAAACTCTATTAATATTATGGGATATAATATTAAGGACCATATAATTAAGCCTGACAGTGATCGCTTACAACCACTATTAAGTCCGCCACTACCAAGCGATTTACCTGCACTGAGATCAATAGGCATGTTGGCTCATTACAGCAAATGGATTCCAAACTGCTCAGAATTAATTCATGACCTCGCCCATACACAAGTATTTCCATTAAATAACGAACTAAATCATAGTTTTAATAAACTAAAAACTGATTATATGACTGACTGATTATATATTTATATTTGAAACGACTATGACAACTATGATTTCAATATAATAATAATAATAATAATAATAAAATTTTATTTCGGTACAGGCAATTTTACACAATTACAAGTTAAGTGAGCTCCTGGTTCCTAAACTAGGTCCATACAGACCCGTGCGATAGGTTCCAGGCCTCCTTCGTCGGTGTATAAAGGTATCTAGATATTGCCAAAAAGTTACACAATCTATAACATGTAGGTACACATTTATACGATATACTAAACAATATTTAGTAAGTACAATAGTACCATAATAATGGTACTATTGTAAGGCTTAAATATCACTGTAAAAAATGAATCTGTATTATTATGCTGGCATTGCAAAGTCTGCTATTCATGCTATTAGCCATAACTCACCGTTCACGATGGAAACGGATGCGTCCAATCATTCAATTACAGCAACTTTATCACAATCTGGTCGACCAGTTGTATTTTTCTATAGAATACTGAACAACAGTGAACTTAGCCACTCAGCGATAGAACAACAAGCTTACGCTGTAGTTGAATCACTAAGGAAATGGCGCCATTTTCTCATTGGCAGACCATTTCGTCTCATTACTGATCAGCGATCTGTTTCATTTATGTTCGACAATAAAGTGACGAGTAAAATAAAGAACGCGAAAATACAGAGATGGCGCTTGGATTTGGCACCATTTAAGTATGATATTGTGTACCATCCAGGTAAAAAAAATGCACTTTCATGAGTAGGTATGTGCTTCAGTGCCAGCATGAACCGAGAAATTGAAGTCATTACATGCAGCCCTGTGTCATCCTGGAATAGCACGCATGAACCATTGGGTAAAATCAAAGAATTTGCCTTACACAATCGATGAAATCAGAGATATGACTAATTCCTGCAGAATATGCTCTGAAATTAAACCGAAATTTTACAGAACAACCCTGCCAGAGCCTATTTTGATAAAAGCTACTTCACCAATGGAGAGATATGAGAAATAAGTATATACTTAGTGTTATTGATGAATACTCACGCTTTCCATTTGCACTTCCATGTGCTGACATGAGTTTTTCAACAGTAATAAAGCAGTTAAATGAAATATTTATGCTATTTGGTTTGCCGTCATATCTACATTCAGATCGAGGTACTTCATTCATGTCTGCAGAAGTCAAGAATTTCTTAAACTCACGTGGAATTGCTTACAGTAGGTCTACTCCCTACAATCCAAGAGGAAATGGACAAGTAGAACGTTTCAATGGGACACTGGGGAAAAAGATACAATTGGCTTTACGATTGATCCTGCAACAAATCAGTAGAAAATTGGGAACAAGTTCTTCCTCAAGCTTTACATACCATACGCAGCCTATTATGTACAGCTACTCATTGTTCACCGCATGAAAGGATGTTTAACCACACCAAAGATCGACAAATGGAGTCTCTATACCGACTTGGTTGATAGAATCAGAACAAGTGTTAATGCGAAAATTTAACCGGGTGAACAAGTATCAACCGGTGGTAGAGGAAGTAACATTGTTTCATATAAATCCGGATGATTCTTATGTTCGCCTTGCTGACAGTCGAGAATCCAATGTCTCAAACCGTCACTTAACACCATTAGGACAAGATAGTCAGATAATACAAGAAACACCTGAGATACTGAACGAGTCAAAATAATCGTTCGTAGCAAGTGATGAAGATTTTTATGATTCTCAGAGTATGAACGGTATAGATGAAAGCAATTTGGCAATTGAAACAATTCCAGCTGCTGAACATTTAGATAACTTTCCTTCTACATCTGAACAACCAGCCACTATTGAGCGAAGATCAATACGGCAACGAAGGCCACCCAGCGGCTACGAAGATTATATTCTGAACTGAATCGATAACTTTTCTGCCTGGAAGAATGTAGTGATACGAAACTCTTTGATGCTCTATGGGTGTTTATAAACAGACAGGCTGTCATAACGCCTTTTACCGTATTTGTTATATTAGTATATGCCTATGTCTTTTGTTAGGTAATAGTTATAGGCAGAGTAATGAAAAACACCGTTTAGACTGAACTATAGCAATTTTATTTCAACACTGATTAGGTATCTGGGACTATTTCGGTATTGAAACATTAAACGAATGGGGCATGTTTGAGATATGGCCTTTATTTTAATAATTCAATAAAATATATTTCGATAAATATTATCTTGAACTCATGAATACCATGATCATGTAGAACTGTTACCAACCATAGCTACAAGTGCAATAATTTACATCCACAAACGTGAGTTAACCTTCTACAGTACATAATAATATTTTTCGATAAACACTTACTAAATTTTGTATAAAACTAAAACAATAATTTAATAATTTTAAGTGCAAGCTCCTATAAAACAAATGATCGGTGTCGTGCGCACTACCACGGACGCAAGTTGAACCTAAGATTTTTTTACCTGTAGATGAGTTGTGTGCCCTCCATATTTACTAGACGAATTCAGGGTAATTACCAGAGTCACAACCAGTCTTGCACTTCCGAGCGTCCGGTGAATACATCGCCGCTAATCGTGTTTTTTAGGAATAATCTGTGGACAATATGCCTTCTTTGTATGTCTTTAGACTCTGCACCAATTATACAAGCACTGTGAGAGATAAGAATACTGTAATTATTATATGCGTAATTATTGCTTTTATTGATGAAATAGAAAATATCGTCATTTTGTTTTATAGGAACCAATCGCAATGAAGTGGACGAGCGAGATATGTGTATCATTTGGTGAAATGGTGATCGGAACGTCTCGTGGCGGTTCGGTGGCTACATGAATTGCTTATTTATCTCTTTCTTACAACAGATATGACGCATAATATTTGAACGTTCTTTCCTTGTCATTACAAAATGCATAATATGCATTATGTTATTATGCATTATGCATTATTATTATTATTATGCATAGTTTAGAGGGCTTCCGGTAGGGGTTTTCAAATATTGTCGGGGTAAATCCCGTACACTTTTGTGTCAGTGAAATCCGGATTGATTGAAATATAAGCAATTCATTGAAACAAATCTGAGTTGAAAGTTCATTCCTTAGCTGTATACAAGTTATCACCGGCGCTGCAAAATCTACAAGAATAGAACGTCCCCCGCACCGGCCCCTATCATAAAGAACTGCCGCCAACTCCGATCATTCACTCACTGTGTTGCCGTTTTGGCGCATTTGGTGCTAGGTGAACTAAGAACTCCTTCATTTATTAGATACTTATTCGTCTGATGTCTATGTTTGAAGACTTGTGTCATAATGTCATTATTTGTCATGTATATTCTCTAACAATAATACGCTATGTTTTATGTTGAATAAAACCAATTATTCTGGTGAAAATCTTTATTATACGACACTAGGTCTAGAATATTTCTAGGGTCTTTAGCGCTTTTTTCTCATTACCATACGCTAAAACGTCTGTTGAAATCTGGCGGAAAACATTACACACATTACAAACAAGATTATCTTGATATTAGTTGGCAACTCAGGTTACATTGTGAGTTTACTCACAATGGAACCTGAGTTGCCTAGTTGAGTTCGCTAGTCTCGCGGCAATGGACGAAGGAGGAAAAACTCATTAAAAAGGCACATGGTTTGATATCTGATCGAAATAAAGTATATTTAAGGACCTGAGTTACTTTGACTTTTCCAAATTCCAGTTGGAAAAGTAAGATCACTATGACTAATATTTGAACATCTAAAAAATACCGAAATAAATAAAAAGGTTCTAATATTTTTATGTTTGCAATAACGCATGATTTGCGGATTACATTCCAATATTACAAATATACGAGAGAAACAAATATAATCATGTGCGCGATTCGAACCCGCGTCATCCACCCTTTTAGCCGGGGTATGCTCTTAACGACTGAGCTAATATGACGGTCAGATCAGTGCATACCCCTGCTAACGGGATGGATGACGCGGGACCGCACATGACTATAATTTTTCCTTTAACTTTGTTTTTATGGATGTCCGGTGAAAAAAACTCAATTTCACCCAAATGTCCGGGTTTTTTGAGATTTTGTCCGGGATTAATGGTTTAGGTGATGGCAGCCCTAATTATGACTGTTATTTTAACTTGGATTTTCATGTACATAATTAATTATTTAGCACCTTAGCATTTTGAACACACCTATCTATAGATATCCGCAATATTTTGACACTTAAAAGGAATGTTGCCCATTGAGAATGTTATCACTGTCTGTTTCGTAACGTTATGATGAGGAAGTAGTAAAATTCAACAAAAAAAATAATTATAACATATAAAATGTTTTGCACTTCTTAGTAAAATAGTGATAATTATTTTAATTAAAAGCCACTCTACTAAAATCTTGCGTTTTTGCAGAACCGTTTAATCTTCTTCTTTCATACTATTAAACTAGTTACCTATGTGATAAAATAAAATATCACTATAGAGTTTTCTTGCTTACCTTAACTGTACCTAATGATTGAATAATTAATGAATTCGAAATAAAATATTTGATTAAATGAACTCTACCAAGTGATTTTATTTTATGCATTATTTTATGTTTATGGTAATATTTTATGTTAAATAATATCACAATTGAAACGTTATTTACTTTGGGTAAAAAATCAAAACAGGCTTATTTTTATGAAATTTTTATAATTAATTAATGTGATTACAGAGTGTGTGTATGTAACTTAATTATTTCTTCCTGGACTCGTTATCCGACACTGTAAAAAAGGAATAATTTAAATTAAACTTGGAAGTATTTTTTTTTTTTTATTGCTGATAGGTAACCCTTTGACCACTATCTCACGTGATGGTAAGTGATGATGTGGTCGAAGGTGTTAACAGGCTTAACCTAGAATTACTGCCGGAACACACCGTTAGGTGCTTGGCGACAGATTTTCAACTTGAGGGTGGTCGCTAGCCAGGCGGGCATTCGCAAAAATGCCCTTCCACCATGCGGTGAAGCTCAATACCGCGGCGGGATTCGAACCATGGACCTGCTGCGCGGCAGTCCATAGCCAAAGCCACTGAGCTATTACTGCTTCTTTAGTTTACTATTTGACTACAATAAAATACAAAAATAGTAAACTTACGTTCAATTTCGTGCCCTTCTTCATCATTGAAACCTTCAAGACATTCGGGACATATCGTAGTATCGCAGGGATCGGCAGGTGTTGTCGGGAACGCAGGAGTCATCTCCACGGGAGGTGGCTGTATGTAACAATTGAATTTGTACTAACTAAAAAAAAATGCAATCAGGAAAGCTTCCTTCTGAACAGTTAAAACACAACCAGAATATATTTCATTTCAAATTCTTTCATAAAAAAAACATACAGTTGAATTGAGAACCTCCTTCTTTTTGAGAATTGGTTCAAATATTAGAGATAACGTGACGATCTTGGTATTTAATTTTACAAATTAAAATAATTTCAAGAGTTATAAATATCTTCATTGAAAACCCTCATCAAAGAAATATGTTGGTGACTCAAAATGTATTTATAACAGTAAAAATCTAGAAATATTGTCGAGTAAGCAATTATAGCAACAATGTGGCAGTTTCAATCTTAAAAAATATAATGAATCATTAACCAATGCAAATAATAAAAAAATCGATACCTCAAGGCGGTACAAGTAAGCTAAACGACAAGGATCCCAAGTAGTGCACAGAGTCGCATTGTGCATCATGTCTTTTCGAGGCTCATCTCCGAAATAATCAAACGTAATCACTATGTTGTTGTCTATAGCACATTTATCTAGAAATTCATCAACCCCCACCTGAAATTTTATAAGTAATCCAAATGAGCAACTCACTTTACCAGAAACTTAGAGAAAAAAACTTAGCACGTTTCTGTTGGTGTATAGAATTATTGATTTCACGCGCTTAAAACATAGATTGAGCATACTTACTTTAACCTTATTCCCACAATCTAGAGTTCCATTCTGAAAATAGTTGTTCTCTCGTTCTCCATTCCCCAGACAGAACATCCAACCTTCATGGAAGGAATACTCAATGGGGGCTACTTCAGCTTCTATGCAGGGGTCTACAGATATTGGAATAGACTGCTTCCCGTAAGTGCATTTCCGTTCATGCATATTGGCTTGGACTCTATAGGCGTCCAAATCAGGTTCTGAGCCTTCCGGACATTTGTAATAATTTCCTGTAACATTTTTGGGAAGTTCCTGAGTAAAGTTTATCTGTTCTTATTTTTATTGATGAGATAAGTATATATTTTACTTACCATTCTGTATAATGTAAATAGTCTTCTTTGTGGCGCTGATAACTGTCCTCACAGTAAGGCCGTTGCCACCGCTTTTGATGTTTTCCATGAGTACTTCTTGAGCCGCCCGTTGTTCCCTAGACCATTTAGCTGCTTCTTCAGCTAAGATCTGACGACTCACCTTTCCAGGTGCTTGGGTGGACTGTAAGAGATATACATATTTAAAATTGACTGAACCCAATTTCAGATATAGTATTCAACCTTTTTGAAATAGTCTTTTTACCTGGGGAGGATTCTCCATGATAACATGGGGTCTTCCAAGAGTGTGCTGCCAGATCAACTGGGCTGCTACTTTATGCTTAGAGCTATGATGAAGTGGTTGAATTTGAAGAATTCCATACCATGCCAGTTCTCTATAAACGCTATCCGGCAAATATCCTGTCTGGAAACAAAATCATAAACTATGAATAAAGTAATTATAACATGATATATTTACGAGGCAGACGAAGTGACTTAAGCCTAGCTTTAGAATCTATAGGTCCGGGCTCGACCCCGACTTGGTAACAAAGTGGTTTTCAGCTGGAGGTTTCCCCGTGGGGTCTTTTCAGAAAGAAGTCTGAAACTGTTTATGGGTAAATTATGGGAACTTAAAATATCTTGTAAAACGTTATATTTTTCTAACACTATCTCACCTGACGGTAAGTGATAATGTGGCCCTCTAAAGGACATCTGCCGGAACACACAGGTGCTTGGCGACATATTTTCTCCTTGAGGATGGTTAGCTAGACAAGCGGGAATTCTCAAAATAGCCCTATCACCATGTAAATGCCATACCATATTTAGATTCATTTGTATATACATACATACATACCTCTTTGGGAATATGCATACTATTATATTTATTTTAACTTTACATACGCAGCCAGCTAGGAAATTCGTGAGTTTGATTTTTAATATTACAAATGCTTAGTTTATTTAATGACATGTAATTAAATTATCATAACAATACTTACAGGCATGAAGTCCATATGCCACTGTAAAATAGAAAATAATGAGATTTAATATGGCATATTATGGTGTATAGGTATATCTGTTCCAGCGGGACTTAAACCCGCAACCACAGAATACCGTTTTGGTGCATTTTCAATTAAGTGACCTTACATTTTTTACATGTGTTTGAAGCCAAGTCCCAAGGAAAGTTATTATTTTCTACCGAAAAGAGTCCACTCGTGCACATAATGCACGTGACTGTGTAAGTACCTACATCATTAGCGGCGTCACCCGACATCAAAGGCTACTGTAAGAGCACAAATAAAAGTGTGCTCTTATTTCAATTGAGTAACGGTCGAAATACAGCTAACGACAATATAAGGTGTCAAAATTCATGAAAGTGTGCCTCTAAAATCTCTAAACATAGTCGTCGCGTCGGTGAGTAAATATAAAATCAGTATTGAATAATCAATTGTTAAGTATGCAATCAAAATAAAATTCTTAAGGCAATGTTTGACAAACACGCCTATGTTTGTTCAAATATTTGTGGTTCTTGAACAATTTATAATCTGTTCACTGCTTCGTGAGTGTCGAATAGTGCCACAGCAGCGTGCCGAATAGTGCCGATGCGCCTATGGTGAGAGAAACATGATGAGTAAAATGCTGTAAACGTTAGGAATAACGTTTTTAATAGAAGGTATATAGTATACACTATTCTAAGGTACTGTTAGTCATTCAGTTTCCTTTATGTATATATCAACTTTGAAAAAAGAATATCAAATTATTTGGAAAAAAAGAAATATTAATTCACTAATCGTTACTATGTGATTGACGCTCAAGTTGAAATTGTCCACATCGTAAAAATCATTGAACCGGCCAACAGCCGACTCGGTGGCGTTGTGTCGGCGGGACGACGTGACGCGACCGACGACGTATCGTAGGATTCGTAGTGGTCAGGCACGAAGGGAACTTCACCATCCTACATTAATACATACCGCACCGGTTGGATGAGTAGACTCACTATTAGAATTTATTACGGTAAGAAGGTAATGGTTAGGCCAAAATATTTATTCTAAAGAGGTTGGTATTATTTCACTCTTTCAAGCTGCAGATATACATATATAAAATTTATCAGTTTTATGATTATTTTGAGACGATAACATACTTCTTCCTCTGGCGGTTCTTTTGTATAGGTATCTGCAATTACAAAAATCAAAATGAAATGCTATACATATATTATAAGTCTATGTTATATTATAAGGGTAGTACAGTTTGTGTTGCAGAATTTGATCCCTACCTTCTTCTTCTATATCACTAAATTGGCTGTCTATCGACCCTGTTATTAACTGAAACAAAAATATTTTAAGTAAATTAGGTACCTATATTAAGCTATTTAGCTTAATTTGATCTAAACACGATTTGATCATACCAGTTCCGGGCAACGACGTGTCTGACCTAATTAAGCTTTGCCAAGCCAAAAGTTTACTACCTTTTGAATCTGCCTAATCTTGGTTAGCTGTCAAATGTGACAGAGTCTCTAATAATATGTAAATATTTATAATAGATAGGAATAATAAATTGTGTACAAGCTAAGCCAAAGATTAGTGATGATTACCATGTTACCGTCGTTTAACTACTTTATGAGTCCGATTTACAAAACACGCAGAAAATATTTTACCACCTAAAACATCGCTATGAAACTCATATTTTGACAGTAACTTTATAGTTCTGATCATCTAGCAAATCTAACTCGATAAATTTTTGGGCAAACATTGCAGTGATGTGCCCCTGGTAAAACAGAAATTATATTCCTTAGAATATATCGTCAGTACTTTCAAGAGAACTTATATTTCCTTCTTTTAAATTTTACAGTAGGTAGAACTAAAATACTACCAAATAAATTATAATAAAATAGGATCAAGTATTGTTTTACGATTTTTTCGTTCAACATTATATATACAAAATTAAACTCAAACAGGCACTTACATAGTTTTTATTAATTGTTTTTATTTTAAGTATTTAATATAAATAAATACAGCTCAGTTTTTATTCATTTTGTTCTCCCTATTAATCGGTACCTACTTAGTAGTATATTAATGAATAATTATTCATTAATAACATTATGCTGTGGAAATTGTCTCTTGTCACGTATTTGCTCGTTGGCACTCAGTATTGAGAAACATAAAACAGCTGCATTTCGGGGTAGCTTTCGCTATGCTGCTACTAAGCGCTGGAATAACATTCCACCGCCAATTAGGAACTTGCAAAGTTTGTTTAGTTTTAGAAATAAATTAAAGAGTTTCATATTTCAGCACCAAAAAAGTGAAGCCTTTCATATAAATGACACCAGTGCAATTTAGTGAATATATATGTATATATAAATACTTAATTGATTAAATTTATAATTTTTATTTTAATTCGTACCACAGAATAACCTCATAGTATAGAATATAAACTTTATATTATCCTCAGTTAAATTGATTTTAATTTTCTTGTTATATATTATTAGCGGATCATATTTTATATAATTACTTTTTGTTCTTTTTTTATTGCACTTTTATATACTGTTACGTCCGTGATGTCACCGCCAGTCTCAACGGAAGACCAGCGCTGGTTGTCCGCAACCAGCATTATGCTGAGTTGGGGCTGGTTCGTGGCATTACAATTTTTATATATGTAATTAGAAATAAGTATAACACATAATATTTTATTTATCATCTTGTATTGCTATGAATAAATCTATTTCATTTCATTTCATTTCAAATTAGTGAAATAAATTAACCCAGCAGTAGCTACATCCATCAACTGCCTTATTTTACGAACAGCATATTATGCTGAAGGACAAGTATCCCGTATAGATCATGAACAATATTAGGATTCCACATTACAGTTACAAAGTTACACAGTTAAGTTTTAAAGTTTTCATTTTGATTCAGAATTAAACTAATTTTATGGGATGTTCTCGCATCAAAATATTAATTTTCAGAAAAATTACGAATAAGATTTTTCTTGAAAGTACCGACAAATGTATCCCTCATCTTCCTGACATTTCTGTCCTGAAAAGAAAATATTAAAGCGTGGAAGATGTAGGACAAATTCTAGAGCAATATTAAAAAGATAAATTCATTACAATACATAGAAGGCAAGGCGAAAATATAGAAAATTTACATAAAGCATTATAGCAAAAAATAATACATCAGGTTTAATGTTAAACTTACCAAAAACATTTGAAGAGTAAAAATAAATAAAAAGCGCTTCATGTTGCACGACTCCAAACGCAATTTCTCCGGAGTGAATCAAATGTCAATTAACTTTGCCGATCGTTGTTATCGTTAACGCTAACGAGATGAAGTATATTCAACCCATTATTTGTTAAATTGGGACCGATAAATCTATACAAACTCGTAGTTTAGTTATTGCTATATTGTTTTTCAAATGTGATAAATATAATATTGAAAAATCTTATGCCATAATTTTGTTTCAAGTAGGTATTTTCATCAAATAATATTGCTTCATCTATGTACAGTGTTTTCAGACGGAATAAAGAGTGGTTATGTTGTATCTGAAGTTTTTTTATTTTTACTCAAGTGACAAGCAACAATTGGTGTCTTGTGTTTTGTAAAACATATAACTAGTGAATGTTTAGCCTAACACCATATGGCTATAATGTAAAGCATGGGCTGCGAGCAAACTTATGTATAGTATAAGACTTATTTATTTACTTTTATTACACTACCTACTATGTAATCTACTTCTACACTAATATTATAAAGAAGAGAGATTTGTATTTTTGTATGCAACGAATAAACTTAAAAACTACTGGACCGATTTGGATGAAATTTGGAATGGAAATATTTTTGAGATCCGGGGAAGATAGTTTTTATCCAACTGCGAGAGGTTAATGGTTTTTAGTAAATAAATATGCATTTTGTACGGTACATGCGTCACATATTAGTACCTAGTGATTGTAGCAGGGCTTGGCTAGGTCATGAGCATAAACAACACTATCTGCATTTAGGTAGGTACTGGTTAGATAGGTGACCGCTAGTGAGGCCCTGAGATGTTCTGAAAACTTAGAAGAATGCCTACTTTCTTCCGAATGGATGATTTATGATTCACTACGCCTACATAATGGATCATTGCGCACATTTCTCTACCGAAGCGCTCGTAGCGAAGTTTGCTTAGCCATTCTGAAACGATCAGCAAAGTTAAGCAACGTCCGCCACGGTCAGGAGTTGGATGGGTGACCGCTGGTGACATTACTACTGAGCGCTTCCGTGCTTCGGAGGGCCCGTTAAGCCGTCGGTCCCGGTTGTTGTCTTACGATGGCAGTCGTTATAGCATGGTGGTAGGGCATTTTGCGAATGCCCGCCTGGCTACCACCCTCAAGTAGAAAATCTGTCGCCAAGCACCTAACGGTGTGTTCCGACAGCTGTCCTTGAGAGCCAGTAATTCTAGGTTAGCCTGAACAACATCTTCGACCACATCATCACTTACCATCAGGTGAGATAGTGGTCAAAGGCTAACCTATCAGGCATAAAAAAAAAAACCTTACTGAGGAAGTTTTGTGTCTCAGCAGTAGGAATGTCATAGCCTGATACGGTTTATGCAGCATTTTCATCATTATACGGGGGAAATATCTTGAATGATTCCGCCCTTGTGAAGGTCTCCGAGTGGACTGCTAACGGCTCACTGCACCTCATACACTCGTTTATTTAGTGTTGTTGTAGGTCATATTTATTAGACTAAAAGAAAATAAATCTGCTATAATTGGCAAATATTATTGAAGTCTTTATTCAATAAGTATTTACTATCACGAATTAAGCACCTTAAAAATCCTATTAATCCTAAACCTATTAAATCTCGAAAACTACTTGAACTTGACGACTTGAAGAAGACGTCAGCTACGAACTGCTTTTGCAACCGGGCTACTACTGCCTACAATTAATACTACTAAATGGGAGTCAATCTGGGGCTCAAAATTTCTATGAAAGTCCTATTGTTTTTGAAGTTAATTGCAAGAAATTAACTATGAATTGAAAATGACAAAACGAAAATGACTGCACTAAGAATTTTAGACGCTAATAGGGGAAAATATATTATTATAAGGTCTTTTATTGAAGCTGAAAACTACTTTACCTTTATAGGTAGGTACCTGAATATAGGCAGACAGATAGTTTATTATGTAGGAGACAGTTAAGAATGGGTTTTATAAATACATGTTATTTTTGCAGTAAATAACTTTTTGTGAGATCGAACGTAACTATACCAAATATCGACAATGGCCCTGGCAACACTGTCAATTTATTACAGGCAGGGCAGGGCGTTGCGTCGTTGTGTTTTCGTGATCACAAAAAATATGATTCGTACATAAATACCGGTGATTTATGTCATAAGTTCTTCATTAATACGATGATGAACACAATCGACAAACAATTAGCCGATCTTAGGATCTACGCAAATGAGTTGGACGCGAAACTACAAGATGATATAAATGCTGCAAAAAAGAAGCCTTCGATTCCGCCTAAAAAAAGTAAAGCTCCACTCCCACAAATTCCTCAAAGTTGTATGGTGAAATCAGCCTGTGAACCCTCCTATTCATCGAGGCTCGAGTATGGAAGCAGAGCCAGCTCAACGTATTCAAATTTAGTGCCAGTGAAGAGCTGTATCGTTAGGAATACCGCCCGAGCTCGGAGCGGCGATGTTCTTTTGTATAGTAACGTGCTTCCTCCAGGGGGTACTAATCACGTTTATTCCAATATGATGATGAACCGAAATACGTATGGAGCGGAGAGTATATATGGAGACCGCGACTCAAGATCTGAAGTGTCTAGAATCAGCGATTTAGGTGCGCAATCTAATTACAGTGAGCTGCGCCGACCTGGCTCTGCTTATCCCCCTTCTTCAGCTTCAGTTAATGCTCAAGACTTTTCCACTTATGGGGGTTCTCAAACATCTTCTACCTATGAGTCATTGTATGAGCCAATCAACCCCAGACCATGTAGTCAACTGTCTGGTACATCTTTGTATGGTGGATATGTTGGGACCGTCACAGAACCGACCCCAGAGCCAGAGGATGCCCTCTACTGTGGAAACTGCTACAGATGTGGTCACAAAATCATGGGAGAGACCACTGGATGCACTGCTATGGAAAGAATATATCACATCAAGTGTTTTTGTTGCCAACAATGTGGTATAAACTTACAAGTAAGTAGTGAATGAAAAGGCAATGGATGCACTTAGCATTAATTTATATGCTGTAAACTCATTTTGGATTCTATGAGAGATGTCATGGCATTGTAAACTAAATTTTATATAAAAACCATACAAAAAAATTTGAAATTTAGTTAATTAGTGTTAGTAACTTTTTCTTAACTGAATCATTTGAAACCAATCAATGAATTTTCAAATTGAACACAGTGATAGCCTGTATCACAAATGGGATACTAAACTTTTATCTCAATCTAACAAACAGTACCCATGGAAGCATAATATAGCCCATGCCCATGTAGGCAATATCTGGGTAGGTCAGTCAATACTGATGATTTTTTCCAAATACAAATAAATATAATAATTCATTTTTTTAAACATGTTTGTGTATCCTTGCAGGGTCGCCCATTTTATGCAGTGCAAGGTCGTGCTCTATGTGAGAGAGATTACCTTGACACTCTTGAGAAATGCTGTGTGTGCCAGGATCCTATCCTAGACCGTATCCTGCGAGCCACTGGAAAGCCTTACCATCCTCGCTGCTTCACATGTGTTGTCTGTCAAAAGAGTCTAGATGGCATACCATTTACAGTTGATGCTGTCAACCGTATTCATTGTATTGAAGATTTTCACAAAAGGTCTGTATTATTTTCACCTAAAATTTGTAGTATGTCTAAGAATTCATCTGTTTGTATTACATTTTGCAAAAAATAGAATTTATATTCTAAGAGCCCTTTTAGATTTTTTTTTGTGTTAATGTAAAAGTTATCCTTGTGCTGTCCAAAAAAAAATTCAGTTAATTTTTACATTCACTTGAGGCCATTCGAAAAAATAAGTATAAGTTACCTAGTCTGGCCATAAGTTCTGTTACAAATGAAAAGGCAATTTTTTCTGAAGTAATGTAATGTTACTAAAATTTTTATGTATTTTATTAAAGTCTCAGCAAAAAATAAAATTAATATTTGATTTGAAATGGCCAACTTTGGGTTTCTGGCTACTATTCTATGGTTGTATGCACTGTTTTCTTATGAAATTTTGCCTCTACTTGCTCCAGAGATTTTTTAAGAGAATCAATACCATGTCTTTTAGAGTAAGCTATGACCTCTAAAACTGACCATAATATGTAGTATAAATAGAGGTTTGATGTTTCGGCTAGATGTGGGCCAGTCTTCAGTTCATATAAAGTCCGAAACATTGGTTTCAAGCCCGGTTTGGGTAGATCGTGGCTTGAGACCAGGTGCAGAGTCTGCTGGAATGTACATTCACCACAATCAGTTTTTTTAACTACATATCTTTCTTTTGCCGGATACATTTCGGAGACAGCGTAATGGAAGTGCACAATGTTGCCTTAGGTTTTCGCGACTGTTACACTTAGTAATTAAACAACTTTAAACAGTTTAAATCGCGTATATTTATTTTTGCCCCGATGTTTCAAACACTTTGTAGTGATCATGATCATGGGGTGACTGTCCGGACAAAAATAATCTATACTTATAATAAAACTGTAATAGGTCCAATTCTGTACAGACAGGGCAGATATTTTGAAAAAAAAAATTACAGAACTCTGTAGTATTGATACTAATGCCGAAATTGTATTTTTTTTATTTTTGTCTGTCTGTCTGTCTGTATCCCGGCCGCGCATCAGTCCAAAACTACTGAATGGATTTCAATGAAACTTAGCATGATTTGAGTTCATACTACGAGTTAGGATAATTTATGCTTTTTATCTCGAAATTCAGTATGGTTCCCTTGGGAGAGAGGATGAAAGTCAAAATATACACTTAGTTGTAATTTATTAACGCATGGTCTGATTTCATACGTTCTTTTTAGGGTTCCATACCTAAAGTAGTAAATACTGAGTTTCAAAAAGTTTGTCCAAAAATAAAGAAACAAGTAAATGAGAAGTTGAAGTTTGGGGATTGGGCAACTACAGGTATTCGAAAAAGTAGAGATTATTTGTATGATCTGTATCGCAGGAAGAATTTGACATCCTGCAAGCAGTTTCGTTATTATGTTAGGAACTATTCAAAAATGTTTAAGTCTGTTTGCTTGTGTGCTAAATCTCTTTTTATTAGAAATAAAATCAGCAAGTCTAAAAATAAAATAAAAACCATTTGGAAGACTATAAATACTGAGACCGGTAAAATTAAACCTAGAGATTCTACATATGTCTTAAATGTTGATAAAAATCAAATATCTGATCCAATACAAGTGGCAAATATATTTGACAATTTTTTTTCTAACTTACCCCTAGAAGTCACTAAGTCATTGGTTGCATGTCCCGATGTAGCAGAAACTCTGCTAATACATAATTTCCCCTGCAAATCGCCGGACTTTTCTTTCAGACACACAACAATATTTGAAATCATAAAGACATTTAAAAATTTAAATATTAAGAACACCGAAGACTTGTGGGGTATGTCAGTTAAAGTGGCAGAGTCTATAATATGCATTATTGCATCATATTTAAAAACAATATTCAATCTTTGTATTGATAAAGGAAACTTCCCCGACTTAATTAAACAAAGTAAAATCACTCCAATTTTGAAGTCGGGGGCTACATCTGACCCTTGCAATTACCGACCTATTTCTATTTTACCTGTTCTGAGTAAAGTATTCGAAAAAATTATGCTCAAACAACTTCTATCCCATTTTAATGAGCATAATATATTGAATGAGAATCAGTTTGGTTTCACAAAGAGCAGATCCACAACAGATGCAGGTGCTCAATTGATGTCACATATACTAGAAGCCTGGGAGAGTTCACAGGATGCTATTGCCGTATTCTGTGACCTTTCTAAGGCATTTGACTGTGTAGAGCACCGCACTCTGATTCGAAAACTTTCACATTATGGTATTTGTGGAAAAGCTCTGGATCTTATAAAGTCATATCTATCAGACAGGCTACAGAAGGTTAGAATAAATGGCAATACTTCTTCCGGGTCTTTGGTAAGAATAGGAGTACCGCAAGGATCAATTTTAGGACCTTTTCTGTTTCTAGCATATATAAATGATCTGCCTTGCATGGTTAAAAATTTCTGCGATATAGTTTTATTCCCAGATGATACCTCCCTAATTTTTAAAGTAGATAGGAGGGATAGTGAACTTATTCATGTAAATAATGTGTTATCTATGATCTCTAAGTGGTTTGCGGCTAATAATCTTCTCTTAAATTCAAAAAAGACCAAATGTTTAAAGGTTTCTTTACCAAATGTTACTTATGTTGAACCAAACATTAAGCTTGGCCTAGAAAAACTCTCTTTCGACAATGCGACAGTCTTCCTGGGAATTAAAATGGATTCAACTTTACAGTGGAATCCACATATACATGATCTATCTGGAAGAATTAGTTCTGCTGCATATGCAGTTCGTAAGATAAGACAGCTAACAGACGTAGCTACTGCTAGGCTCGTTTATTTCGTGTACTTCCACAGTATTATGTCTTATGGTATATTGCTGTGGGGAGCTGCTGCTGAGATAGAGACAATCTTTATCTTACAAAGCGTGCAATTCGAGCCATATATGAAATGGATCCTAGGGAATCCCTGAGAGATCTTTTTAAAGAAATTGATATTTTAACTTTACCAAGTCTGTATATATTTGAAAATATTATGTATGTTCGTAAAAATTTGAGCAAATTCAAATCAAACAGTGGCAATCACGATTGAAATGAAATGGAATGATTTGAAATGATTTTTATTTTATCTTTACAAACATGATATAACTTTACACACAGTTTTTAGTGGTATTAAAATAGCTTATTGTAAGTATAACAAAGTTAATATTCCAAGGGAGGATTATAACACTAGGATTAAAGATAAAATAGCGGTGCCAGGTTTTAGATTAGCGAAGACAAATAAAAGGTCCTTCTTAGGCAATTGTGTGCGGTTTTATAATAAATTGCCCAAACATATTACAACGCTCACTGAAAGAAAATTCAAGTTGCATGTGAAGAATATTTTGATCAAGAAATCTTACTACACAGTTTGTAATTACTTAAACGACAAAAATGCTTGGACTGGTTCGCCTCTGCCAAGCTAGCGCCTAACACCTACGTAATGTAAATTAAGTATTGTAATTATTTTACTATATAGTATATTTAACACATTGTTAAAAAACGTTTAAAAGAATGGCCCCGAGTTTCTTGCCCGTTCTTCTCGCAGTGGCTCTATAATTTTTGTTTGCTAAACGTGGCAGTACAATATAGTATATTTCAATATTAAAATTTGTAATTGACCTCCATAAGAGCGTCGTAGACGCCTAAATTGAATAAATGATTTTGACTTTGACTTTGAAAATAAATCTTTGAAACGTGTTCTTGATTCAATCTGTATACATAAAATCAATTAGCAAAGTGCTACGCTTTGACCTGATTATTGTATTTGAAGCGCTCGTAGCGAAGTTTGCTTGGCCGTTTTGACAAGACTTGAATGACCCCTGGTGAAAATAATTTCACCAGCAGTCTGGGCGTTTCCGTACTACATCTAAGACTGTCTCTTGATACACTTTGGCTGAAGTTTTCACTTCTTTTTCACAAAAATGTAGCTTTGTGACATCATTACCAAACACATGCCCCATCAAACCATCACTGACGCAGGATGATGACGGTGTTGTACCTTTCCAACCACTTGAGCAGCTTCCATAGAACTGAGCGTACACTTTATCATTTTGCTTATTGTAGTGCTCTTCAATGGTGAAATTTATTTATTGGTAAAGAGGATATTTCTGTTCCCTTCACGATATCACAAGAGGATATTTCCCTGCGTATTGCAACAGAAGGTGTTTTGATTGATCCACTCTCTTAAATTGTAAAGATTAATTTAAAGCATGTCAATGATAAGATCCAAGCTACAGGTCTTGTTTTTTAAAACGTGACAGAGTCCTAGGGGGAATCTTCATTTCTCGCAATTTTTTTTTTCCTAATGGGATTTTGACGAATTCTATATTAACGGCATTAACAGCCGTTCTAACAGCACTCGGCCGCTGGTCTTTTATGATGTTCGAAATAGGAAATATTTGAAATAGGATCTGTTGATTTGATAGTACCATATACAAACATACATCTGATACCAAGCTTTTGAAGTCTCTGGAATATGACTGACCTATCCCCACTTTGTGCAAGGCGATCACTGCAATCCTATTTTCTATAACTCCCATTGCATATTGTAATTTAATAATGAACACGAAAATATATTTGAAATGATGCGATAACGAAAGAAGTTATTAAAATAATAAACGGGTTCCAAATACAAATTGAAAAAAATAAAGTTTTTCTGTAACAGTATTTGTGGCCAGACTAGTATATAGGAGCAGTTAAGAACTATTGAAATCCCAATCCCACTTCTGCTGAAGCTAACCATAAGGTTCCCTATTCACGCAGTATTCGCTCACAGTGTCCAGAGGTCTTGCAGATTTGTGTCGGCCTTGGGATTTAATTCATTTGATAACAGGATCCCAAGCAAGTGGTACTTGGCAACCATCATCTCTAACGAAATTTTCTATGAATTATTTCATTGTTATTTATTACAATATAAAAAAATATATAATTTTTTATATAGTTTATATCATTTTATTATATAATTTTTTATAAAATTATATAAAAAATTCTCTCAGTGGATTGATCAATATAAACAAAAATAGAAACCTATAAACATATGTATACCTTAAGCTAAGACCCCAAAATTCTACAGTCATGTCATATGTAATGTGTCCACTATGCTAATAACCTGCCCCAAGAGTGCGTTGTTTAATATTAATCATTTTATTTTACAGATACGCGCCCCGCTGCGCGCTCTGCCGCGAGCCAATAGTACCCGAGGGAGGCGCCGAAGAGACCGTCCGCATCGTCGCCCTCGACAAGAGCTTCCATATCGCCTGCTACGCCTGCGAGGACTGCGGAGCATCGCTCTGCTCACGGCAAGAGGGCAAGGGCTGCTACCCACTTGATGACCATCTATACTGCAGGGAGTGTAACGCTCGACGCATACAAGACTTGTCTAGGAATATAAACTAGCAATCCTATGTAACTTGACTTGGCCATTTCTGCCATGGTTTGTTGTTGTCTATTCCTGTTAGTTAATATTACATCTTGCAGAATTAGTCTACATATACAAAATTTTACTGAAAAATAGAAGCTACTGCGTTACAGTAGTAATTTGAACAGTTGTATCATATACTATTATAAAGCTCGTGTGACATAAACCCACCTTAGTCAACGTATGTAGTCCATTGTTGGCACGGTGTGCATCACGGAGACTTAAGTGAGGGTTTAGGTCACATAGTCCTGTAATGTATTGTTACTATTTGACCATTGATCGCTTTGTCAGATGTATGTGAGTGGTGATAATGGTTACAGGCTAGACAGAAAACAGAAAAGCTGCCGAAATACCGCTAGATGCTTCACCATAGATGTTCTATTGGACGTCTTTAGCCTAAGCTACGTGAGGATTATGTCCGGCCACCGCGGCAGTCCACTCATTACCATCACTACAACTAAAGATGTGATTTAAATCATAATCAGACCACTGCTAGATATCAAAATGTATTTTACAGTGTCACACAACTAAAAAACCCTATTTAGCATCGAGATTTTATTATATATATTTTTTATACCTGATGGACTAGCGTTGATGATGTGGTTCAGGCTAATCTCTAGTTTCTGGCTCTCAAGGTCAGCTGTCAGGCAGCTGACACACCGTTAGGTGCTTGGCGGCAGATTTTCTACGTGAGTGTCGTAACTAGCCAGGCGGGCATTCGCAAAATGCCCTTTCACCATGCTGTAACGACTGCCATCCTATGAAAACAACCGGGATCGACGGCTTAACGTGCCCTCCGAAGCACGTGCACGCTCAGAAGTAATATCACTAGCGGTCACCCATCCAACTCATGACCGCGACGGACGCTGCTAAACTTAGCTGATTGGTTAAGAATGACTAAGCAAACTTCGCTAGGAGCGCTTCGGCGACGAGAATTTCATATTGAATTTTAAAAGTATTATTTCATAAATTATTTTGCACATCTACGATTTCAAATATGTATGTATAATTAACATTCCTAGAGCATTTATAGTACTTTTAGAAGGCTGTGTAGCTTATTATTTATAGATAAGTTAAATATTTTATTTTGCAGTATTATAATGTTTTTAAGCTTTCATATATAACTCGAGATGTTCTTGTCGTGTAGAAAATAATGTTGATGTGATTTACATGAATAAAACTAGTTAGATAAATGTTAAGAATCGAATATTTGTAATGAATCATCACCTAATTAGTGCCATGTATATTATGTTAGGTTGTGTTGTTGGTTACTGAAATAGGTAGGGCTATGTTTTGTAAATTATAATTATGTTTTAGTATAAGTATATTTTAAGTTTGGCTCGCCAAGTAAAATGAGTTTAAAATAGAGTCGGTATTTTTAGAAATAAAATAATATTACTTTGGATACGCAGATCAAAAAGGAGTTCCATAAAATGTATTGTGATTTGTGTGAGTAGAATTATCAGTAAATCGGCTACTTTGATACACCGGCATACTAGTCAAAATACTGTTTGTAGATAGCTTTTTTATCAAAGGCAGCTCTACTTAATAAATAAAATACCTACGCTAAATATAAAATTGTGTTTTAATCAAAGCAAACCCTATAATTATTAGCGCAATTTTACACAACCAATAATTGTCGAATGTGTTACAAATTGAAACTTACAATACCAGCGACGAAGATGACATAATACTTAAATCCTTTTCCAACCATAAGGGGAAACGGAATTTAAGTATAGTTGATACCTAGTATTAAAAATAATATGTCGGTATGGATTGAGGAGCCATTCCGGAATTTAAAAGGAAACTAACGCCCTCTCGCAGTGCACATGAATTATAATAAGTCCTATGCGCGAACATTATTAACCGTTTTGAGAACAGAAAAACTGGGACGTTTTGCTAAACATGCAGAACGAAAGTTTTTTAATACCTACATTTATATTTTTTAGAACATGGAAGAAGTTTTTCCTATGAAAAAAACTTATGCGAGCAGAGATCAGATGAGTCTCCTTTAAGTTGATTCTATGGTACCACGGTTAATAGAAAACAGCAGCAGATACCACGGTACCTTCAAAGGAACCATTTAACGAAAGTTTGGACGTAAAGTCTGATGGCCGAGTGTTAATAAGAAGGTCCCGTTTTCTAGTACAGAACCCTAGAAGAGAAATCTCCCCTACTATTATTTGGACAAACAATACTTACAAAAGTTTGGCATATTTAGGATAAAACCACAAAAAAATACTACCTACTCGTCTGATGTACTCATATGTATATGGTTTTACAGTCCAAAATTTACATATTGTAATAAATCTAACTACATACATAACCTGATCGTCCGCGTCTTAACGCTGATCTTAAAAAAGAGGTGAGATAGTGCGTCAAGGGCTAGCCAACAGGCTATCTTCTATGTAATGCATTTTATAAAATGGTTTAGGCTTGAGGTTTTGCACCTATTGTTAGATGTCTTGAAAAATATTTTTTAAGACATTCATTCTTTATTTTAGAATATTGAATGTTTCAAAACTATTAAAAAGATTCAGTGACACTACCGACAATAGTCTACGTTTGAACCGCCACGTATTATACGTGGCGTATATATAACACGTATAATAGTTTTTGATTCGAAGCATCTTCTACGAAGCATTCTCCAGCGCTTTCGCTGCTGGTAATGTAGAACATCCTGGATTAATCTCTTGAAACTGTGCTGCCATATTCCTTTGGGGAGATTGGGCCGCCGGATTTCCCACAAATCGTTCGAAACGCAGTGTCATAGCAGCCACTACTTCACGTCGATAATATTATGTGGGAGAGTGGTACTGCCCCGGTTTGCGCTGCCCTATGCAACTGTAACCTGTATGGTTGTGTATGGTTTTATTGTTTACGGTAAAATCTAATTCGTACAACGCTTGCTAATGAAGTATTGTAGTTCGTATTCTGTTCGCACTAATAGCTAAATTTGTATAATGCTTGCAAGAGTAATCAAGAAAGTCAAATTTTTGAGTTAGAGATGAAATGGTGTTTTTTTTACGTCAATTTAGTCATAATGTAACCAGTTAAGAAAATGATGTAACGTTAAAATAATGGAGGGTAGGTAACTAAAACAAAGTAAAATCACCATCATTCAATTTACTGTTTTATTTCTTTTACGCTATACATAAACTTGAACCCCGAACATACTTATGCTTGAGGCAAGTCACCGTCTTATAAAACCTATGTGTTACAAATAAGAAGACTTTGGCTTCTCATCAAAATAGAAATGTTCAATACAATTATTTACAATTTTATCTATACACCGTTTCACGTTTATCAACTAACTATAGAGAAGGAGGCATTGGATTGTAATGACGTTTACAAAATGCCTACAATTATCGCTATAGTAAACCATATATGGTTTCCAAGTGACAAGAGAGGATGAGCCTACAAGTAGCGAACGAGGTGCCGTTTATTTAAAACTTTTGTATTAATTTTTACTTGGCATATTCAAGAGTGGATTTCAGATAGGCACACGAGCAATATGGAGACATTAAAAATATATTTTAATCACTGACGTTTAAGTATGTGTCATAAGTAAGTACTTAAGTACCTATTTTTTTTTAAAGTCACGCCACTTGCTGCACTATTTGAAAGATCATCCCCACAGCCCACTTGTAACTTAGACACCATATCATGGCCTATTCTCGGTAATTTGTAGGTCACGTTTATGTGTCCAGCCATACTGGACTTTGTGTTCTGTCTCATTCAAATCTAATAGTGATCGCATACAGACTCAATTATTTGAGAAAAGAAGCGATAGTGGTGCAAACGCAATGTAGGCATTTTCTTAAATTAGTTTGCCCCTAGGGACATCCTGTTAATCAAATGCAACTCAATCGCTGGCTTGTTTCAGATACCATGCTTCATATCGAACAATTATAACGCACAAATTAATTTTAATAACAATCACAAAAAATATTGACACAAATCAAAACAAAATACAAAGCGTATTTTACTTATATATTTTACAACATATAGCCAATCAGATAAACCAAACTCAAACTTAAATCAATTAAAGTTACCTTCAGTAAACATAACATTTGGATATTATAAAATGGTAATAATATACATATAAAATGCAAATGTCGGCTATATGTTACATAAAGCAAAGGCTTTGTTCATCAGCAGTTTTGAGGTCTATTTTATGATCGGAACTGTGGCTTTACATATACAAAAACTACGTAATACATGTAGGCAGTCAAACTTGCCACTCATTATTTTATAACAGTCACGTTTCATGAAACAGCCCCCATACTGTGGTGTTACACCTTTTTCATCATAACTCAGCGTGCATTCATCGACAGACATATTAAGTTGTCTTTTAAATCTGAAACGATCTCTCTCTCTCTCATAGAGATTCCAAACTTTAGCCAGTCTATTTGTTACATCGGTGCCCTATTCTGTTATATTTACAATCGCTTAGCGGTGAATCGGGCCAACTATCTTATCTCAATATTTTCAAATCTATCAAATAAAATAGAAGTACTAAACGAAAGGTACATGCATGAGGATAAGAGAGCAATCTTATGTTTACTCTGCTTAAAGTTTGAACAACAACCTAGCATATTTATATTGAAAATCTGCAATCAAAACTCTTTTATATATAAAAATAATGTATAGATAATAGAACCAAAGTTCATTCATACATTCGTTAAAAAAATCATTTTACCATTTAAGTGGAATAATAATTGCCTACGATTTATACGAAGGTTAACTTAAGCTACACATTAATTCATTTGCATGCTAAGAACATACTGCAATAGAAGACCCTGAGACTTTGTATATAGATATATAATATACCAATTGAATTTGTATCATTACAAACCATCAAATATTTACAGGAATGTATTCACATATATAAACATTTGTGAATTTTCACATCATAAATCAGAAAAATGTAAATGTGATTGGTCGTAAAACCAGTAAATAAGCCTGACAGCTAGGCTAAAATGCATGCTCTGAAGATTTTATCATGTGTAAATGGGATAAAACCAATTATCTTACAACTTATAGACCTCTGGTTTCCCTAAAACATAATCTCACCATGTCATGGTGTTCATGTGTTAGCCCAGCAGTGGTCAAGAATTTCACTGTTTACTTACTGACACACATCTCGGAGCCCACATGTGTACAAATTCATATTAACATACTTACTAAGTAGTCTTACATTGTAACAATAAAGCTTTTTATTTTGGACTGAAACTAAACTTATTCAAAATGCATCCACATTGAGAATGCATTATCATTATGCCGCACATTAAATTAACCTTACATTTAAAGAGCCTATAAAAATATTATTATGAAGTAATAACTTTTCAAATGATAACAAATATTGATAGCAGAAAAGAGGATATAGATAAATGATGTAACACAAAGGAAATTAATTCAGTGGATGACAAACATAAGATATTATGAACATTTGGAATATATGATGAATGTCACAGCGTGTTCAATGGAAGTGAAGTTACACACTCCTATTAAAATATCAACAAATTACAAAACGGCATGACTTCTAAAATATATCTATTTACATTAATCATCCAATCAATGAATGATTTACTTAGTAACCTTAAAAAGACAATTTTGTAGGGCTATGTAAATCTTAACTATAGTTACAAATCCTTATAACATAAAGAGAAAAGTATTATAATTTGTTTTTGCACTAAAAGTAATTAACAATTAAATTTAAGAATAGCTAGTATCAGGGCATTCTTAGATTGCCTTGACCTTTCACTGAAGCAAAATATATCTTGCTTTAACTGCTACACCACTAATAATTCATATTAAAACAAAGACAATTCTTTATAATTTCTAACCAGTTTTAATATTCATGAAGCTGTGGCGCTCCACACTGATATCATCTCTAGTGAAACATTACCAATTCTAAACATCACTTACAAGAATTATAATCTAACATCAGTTCATCTTACTACCAATACTAAATTTAAATCAACTCTGAATAATAAACAATTTTGCTTTCAGTGTAAATAAGTCTTGCTCTACTTGACATTTGATTAGATTGTTCATATTATACAGAAGTTTTTCTGTAAAAACAATACTATGTAGTGTGTTACCAGTGCAGTACAGTTAACTACAGCATCAGTAAGTTGGCCACAGAATCGGCATTTTATTCACAATTTATTCAGTACTTCCTGGTTGTAATAATTTGCCAAGTCTTATGCAGTGATCAGTACAAATTAACCATATCTCACTATAAAAACTCTTCAGTAACACATATTCTGTTATGCTAGCGATACTCATCTGAAAGAACTTTTCCTTTTCTCAGATTTCTCTACACTGGGATCCCATTCAATATCGTCTGGATCATCTCCTTCATACACTGATAGGGACACGGGTGACAGAGTGCTGCTGTCATCTTCTAAAACTTCCAGTGTTTCATCAGGTAACAGGGAGCACTGGGGACTGGGCGGACGGTACCCTTCAGGCATCACGGAGAGCATCTCGAGGTACGCATCATCTGGGAGAGGAAACTGACGAGGCGAGTATGGCTTGACACTCTGAAATAATAAAAGGTTTTTTGCCTTACATGAATATTAAGAGGTATTTTTTCATACGAATTTACAGAAACATGGGACTTAACTTTATGTCTTAGGGTATGCAGAGTGCAGTTTGCAATTGTGAAGAATCGCATCTATTATGGGCAGATTTTACGCTTAACACCATTTGGGCCTCGAGCATGTACCATCACATGTATTAAAAAAATGAATACTATTTTGTGAACAATCCTGAGGAAAGTTTTTAAGAACCATATTATAGCAAGAAAAGTGCTTCCTAAGCTCTAATGAAATTCGGCAAGACGATAAAACCATAAACAATAAGTTATTGTGGCAGATGTCACTGAAGTTAAGGTTAGTGTATCCATATAGCACTCACCATTATTATGGTTCGCTTTACATGGCCCTATATTTTAAATTGCAACTATCAAGTCGACAAAACGATGCATAGGTACATAAACCTGTTGTTCATTTGGTAAAACATTTTGCATGAGAATTCAACATAGTAATATTATTAAGTTGTAATAGGTGACAATGGGAATAAGTACCCAATGTGCGGCAGCACTTTCAAAAGAGCTGGCATCTAACACTGTGATCCCCAAGCCGCCTGTTAAGCATTGTGATTATGACAAACGAGCCCTTAATGGGGAAGGCTGTGCACAGCAGTGGAGGAACTGGTTGATACAGTATGCAAGTTACCTCTTGAGGTTGGTGTTGTTGTTGGTGATGTGTCACCGAAGGTGTCGGAGGCGGAGGTGCAACCCTGTCGAGTAGCGCGGGCGGGGGTGGGGGCGGGGGCGCGGGCTCCACGTCGCCGGCAGCGTCGGGGTCGGCCTCGTGATGCGAGCGGCGCGTGCGTTGCTTCCGCAAGTAGCGCGACTTCTCACGTCCCTCTGCACGCCGGTGCCGCGCCGCCACCACGCTGTCAGACAAGTCTTCCTCCTGCAAATAATATATCAAAGGTTTAACATACCATCGAGACACCTTATCACTGATAGCTCTTTGGGATTGCAGAAGCTCAGATTTGCTGCAAGCTTGGACACCAATGAGGTCTCTGTGAGACGTTGCTCACTTAGTCATAATGAACCAAACAACTATGTTAAGTAATGTCTGCAGCAGTCAATATTTGGATGTGTTAACTTTGATGGGGATTGGCATTAAGTGCATGAGAACATACTTGAGATGAGAATGTACGTTAAAGCCGCAGGTTTTTGTCTAAGACAAATACCTTGGCAGTCATTATAGCACGGAGGTAGGACATTTTGCGAATGCTCGCCTAGCTGTAGACTATCATTCACCATGCACATAAAGGTGTATTCCGGAAGCTATTCTTGAGAGCCTGAAGTTTAGATTTCCCTGAACACCATCCACCAATAACATTATTTGAAATAGTAATATTCGTGGGATTCTTTCATATAACAAACCGTCGACAAAGAATGATTTCCGCAAAACTTAGAATGTAAACAGGTTCTTTCGTTGAACGATCTGTCGGCAATGAGTGTTATCGGCGAACCTTTGAATGAAGAATGATTCTTTCGTAAAACAAACCGTCATCAAGGAATGGTTTCGGCGAACCGTTCGTTCGGCTTTCACGATGCCTCAGTCCACCCAGAAATGGACCTACCAACTCCATGACATGTATAATTTGGTCACCACTCGAACCTCTCTTCCCCATCGATTATCAGTTCAAAGAGCAATGGGGCCTGCCCGTTGCCACTTCAACTTGCAAATTCTGAACGCTATGTCGGTAACTTTGCTTCTTCAGCGATTCCTGGTTCCGAATTTTATCGCGCAAAGAAACTCCAAGCATAACTCTCTCCATAGCTCTGTGAGTGACTCTGAACTGGTCCGTAAGGGCTACAATTAGATATAAAACTAAACATGAAAACTCCGACATTCACAAACGATTTGACAGCGTCTATACAAGGCTAGGTTGCTTGAAGTTTGTATTAGCAGATTATAGCATTCTAAAATTCTTATGTTGAATATTGGTTGTTAAAATTTCCCTTATTTTACTTATATTCAGCTGTTTTAATAAAATACCACTATAAACAGACTATCTATATTACAAAATTGTAATAGTTCTCATAAATCTACAATATAGCTTTCAGATATTTCTTAAACTTTATTCAAACTTAATAATGCTTTAATATGTGAAGAAAGTGGTTTTCACAGGGTATTATTCTGCCTGTACCACTTTTTACCTGACGTACTACATTATTAATCATAATATTATCAGTCAATGTTATTTTAATTATTATTATTAATGTTTAACGAATGGATGAACTAATGTCGCTCTCATCAATGGACATTGTAAAATAATGAAGAATAACACTCTATTTCATGTTGTGTTAATATCACTATAAAATTGTTTTTTTCTTGTTTAAGGTAATGTGTACTAAGTAAAGAAGAAGAAGAATGGATGAACTTACGTCGCTTTCATCGATAGACATCCGGTTTGAATTGGATATACCATTGTTCATCGGCATTTCAGGAATTTCGTGCACTCGCCACCTATAAACAATATATTTATTTTATAGCTTTATAAATACATGATGATATTTTATCAAATTAATTAAATTTAAAAACTTGACTACCAAAATATTCAGTGTCACTGGGAATCATATAAGGTTTCTTACAATACCCCATACATTCAAATCTGTTCAGACATTTAACAGTTATGATGGAATAAAGCAATCCAAACCAAACATTCATACAGCCTTAAGACTAAGTTTGGGCAGTTGTGTAAAAAGACTGTAAACGTGTGCATGTGTGAAGTAGAATGAGCGTCAAAACAAGCGCGAAAACCGCATACGTAACCTATATCGGCAAAGTGTTAGTAATGAAGGCGTATAGACAAGGCAATTGTGCAGGATGTGGGGGACAAGAGGAGGGGGCGCCGTCCCAAACTTCATACACCACGGCTGCCATATTTAGTTTGTAGTCGGGGACATTAACCGTACAGAGCTAACGCGTATGTTTTAAATAAAAAATAAAGGTAAGTACATTATGTTGTCTTAGGTTTTCGCGATTGTTACGCATAGTAATTAAGGTTAGTTAGTGGTCACAGAGTCACCCCGTGACCACGATCACTGCAAAGTGTTTGAAACGTCGGGACAAAATAATGATAAATATACGCGATATAAACCGTTTAAAGTTGTTTAATTACCATGTAAGTTACATTACATACATAGTTGTTTAATTACCATGTAAGTTACATTACATAGTACGTATGCGGTACGAGACTACAAGTCATCGTTTCGCACAGCGCATTTACTGAGATAACAACAGTTTCCAGGATATCTTGTCATATCTTTCGGAAATTGTGTGCGGTTTTATAATAAATTGCCCAAACATATTACAACGCTCACAGAAAGAAAATTCAAGTTTCATGTGAAGAATATTTTGATAAAGAAATCTTACTACACAGTTTGTGATTACTTAAACGACAAAAATGCTTGGACTGGTTCGCCTCTGCCAAGCTAGCGCCTAACACCTACGTAATGTAAATTAAGTATTGTAATAATTTTACTATATAGTATGTACTTAACACATTTTTAAAAAACGTTTAAAAGAATGGCCCCGAGTTTCTTGCCCGTTCTTCTCGCAGTGGCTCTATAATTTTTGTTTGCTGAACGTGGCAGTACAATGTAGTATATTTCAATATTAAAATTTGTAATTGACCTTCATAAGAGCGTCGTAGACGCCTAAATTGAATAAATGATTTTGACTTTGATATGCGGGGATACGGATGCAGATGTCCAACACTTCACTTGAGTTTATATAATCACCCTTTTGGGGTTGTAATCATGTTTTTATGTATAATAATTACTTTGGTGTGATAATAATATCCGTGTGCTAGCGACCACGCTTTGCTGGATCTCGATATCATCGATGCCGTGGAAAATGTCGTACGGTGAGACCCATAGCTACTTTGGCGTGATCATCTCTTCGTATGTTATTATCTGCGTCCGCGTGTAAAGTGATAGCGATTGTTACTTTGGCGTGAAATTGCCATATTTATGAGTATCTGCGGCCGCCTGTTTGCCGTCAAGCTCTTTGGGAACTTCATGTTTTTATTAGTTATTGCTGAAAGTGTAACCTTTGACCACTATCTCATAGTGATTTCCTAATGGAAAATGATGAAGTTGTCGAAGAAGTTGTTCAGACTTACTTAGGATTACTAGCCCTCAAGGACAGCTGCCGGAACACACCGTTAGGTGCTTGGCGACTTTAGATTTAATACTTGAGGGTGGTAGCTAGCCCGGCGGGCATTCGCAAAATGCCCTACCACCATGCAGTCGTTATACTGCCAAAATAGAACAATAACCGGGACCGATGGCTTAACGTGTCCTCCGAAGCACGGAAGCGCTCAGTAATGCCAAACGGTCACTCATCCAAGTCATGACCGCGGCGGATGTGTTGCTTAACTTAGCTGATCGATTAAAAACGGCTAAGCAATATTTGCTACGAGCGATACAAAAAAAGCGATGATGTTGATACCATACTGTTGGATGTATAGTTACTTTGGCGTGATGATCTTTTTGTATGTGAGTGTCTGAGTCCGCGTGTGGCTATCCACGCTTTGCGGGATTATGATATCCATTGACATCCATACCGCAGGATGTGATATTTATGTTAATGTGATAGCGATTGTTACTTCCCCTACCGTGTATGTATATATAAGAGACCTGTGTATCTTTGTAAAGGCAAATCCAACCTATTTTCAAAAAAGAAGTGATGTTATTCCAAGACAAAAAAGATCGAAGTATAAAAACTTATTATACCATCCTCTATGCCAAAAAGTTATTTATGAAAAAAATGTTTATAATATGGCTATTACTGTTTTTAACAAATTACCGGACAACTTAAAAACTTTGACCGGAAACAGCTTCAAAACTAAACTGCAGAATTGGTTATTGGACAATTGTTTTTATAGCATGACAGAATATTTTAATGTATAATAATTTAATGTATTTTATTGTTTAAAAAAAAAACTATATTTTTAGGAATAAATACTAATATTTGTACACCTGCTTGCAGGTTGAATGCATTGCTATATATTTTCCTAACATCTGAAATTGTAATTATTGTGCATTCTGACAAATAAATGATTTATTGATTGATTGATTTGGCGTGATATTGCCTTGTGTAAGAGTATCTACAGCCGCTTGTTTGCCGCCAAGCTCTGCGGGAACTTGAAGACAAAGAATGCCGTACTGCTGGATGTGCTATGTTAACTTATATACAATGAGAATAGTTACTTTGGGGTGATGATCTCTTTGTACGTGAGTATCTGCGGCCGCGTGTTGGCTGCCACGCTTTGCGGGATCACTATGTTGTCGATGTCGTAGGATTGACGTCTCCACCCGCGGGATTCAGTACTGGCTCGGCCGCGCCCTCTGAAAAGCAAAATATATTCATATTTAAAAGGTTATTATATAAGGATATTATATAATTTTACTAACTACTATTTAAGCTGTGGTAAGTTGGTTTTGAAAATGATAGCGACTACGCCCGTAGTTCAGGCGTATTTACTCTAGGAGCAAAAGGATCATGGCGGCAGACTGCGAAGGCGCAAGCCGAATCTCACAATCACATTCGTGCGCCTTTTTGTTGTCTTTCCAAAATATCTTTTGTATGGCTATTATAGTATTTTAACGAAGCCAATGAACGGCTATTACTAGGCACAACACAACTCATCTGGCCCATCGTTACTTTAAAATATTTGAATACACTCCATGTTCACTGGTATTTTTTGTTATGTTGTTGTTGGTATGGTTACCACATGAATCATACAGTCAAAGTGAAGCCCTCAATTACCTTTCCTGTCCTTCTTCTTCTCGTTCCCGTTCTTTTATCTTTCTTGATAGCGGTGGTCTGCCTCTTTTCAATTCTGAAACAGAAAAGATAACAATTAGGTTCACACTTTGTGTACCTTAACCCAGACTTAGTCTTTACGGCAATTAGATCTAGCTACCACCCTCAAGTTGAAAATCTATCGCCAAGCACCTAACGGTGTGTTCCGGCAGCTATCCTTGAGAGCCAGTAACTCTAGGTTAGCCTGAACAACATCCTCGACCACATCATCACTTACCATCAGGTGAGATGGTGGTCAAAGGCTAACCTATCAGGCATAAAAAAATAAACTAATATAGAGTGATGTCTTTACAAAACAATGACCTTTGTATTTATAGAAAATTATCATTTCAGATGGATTCAGTGCATGAAACAAGTGAAGCCCAAATAATACCATGCTCCCTATCATATGGACCGTTTCTACAGTATAGCAAGTTAGCTAGCCTGTGGAGCGTGAATAGGACAGTATGTTGATTATACAGGAGTACATAAAACAACTAATTTTAGCCAATTTTTTTATTTAAAATTTAACAAAGCAGAATAATGATTGTAATGGCCTGTAGTTTTTATTCCGGGCACATTCTATTATACAAATTTAAACATCTGATGAGAATAGTTGATTTACATAACTGTGAAATGTGTGGTGGTATAGAAGACTTATAACACTTGTACCAATGTTGATGGAGTGTCCCTGGGGTGAACCTATTATATCTTGTAAATAAAGAGGAAGTCTGGGCCTCAATTATTTTGATGTTGGTTTAGTCCAGAGTGTATTGGTAGTGCTGTCATTCACTGCCAGAACACTACTTAGGTTATATTGCTGATTTTGTAATTAAAGCATTGTTCTAGTGGGGCTCGCATAGCTGTGTCCAATGCGGCTAAAAGCTCCAAAAATTTAAACAGAATAAAAAAACATTGCCAATATAGGTCCAGGCTAAAATGGGTTTTATGCACGATTTTTATACTCAGATCTTCACTTCAATTATGAGGATATGAATCATTGATATTGTTAGATCATATGTCTTTAATTGAAATTGATATTTATACAATGTTCGGTTTTCAGTGTCTTCATTAATACCCTTAATCTATGGGTATTATTAAAGACATGCAAACTTCTTACATTAAATATATTAAAAACTGAACCTTCTTGTACAATTTAAAAAAAATAATCACTTTTATGCACTTGTGTTTAAGCAGGCTTTTATGCTCTATGATTTCACCCAACTCCCTGGAATTCAAGTTTCGGGCACCTGAGAGTTGAGGCTCTTCCTATGCAACGGCACCGGACCCGACACGGTGAATCCATGGAAAGCTAAGTTATTAGTATCTGTGTGTGCAGTATTGTAGTGTAGATGTACTCACTATTTTTCTTGAGAGGTTTGAGCAACGAGTTGTGTCCGGTGTTGGGCGGATGGCGGGCCGTGGCGGAGGTGGAGGCGGCGGCGACAGCGGTGGAGGCGGAGGCGGAGGCGGAGGCGGAGGCGGAGCCGTGTGCGGAGGCGGAGGCGGCGTGGTGCGCGCCGCGGGAGGCTCGCCCGCCGCGGGCACGGAACCAGCCGCGCGAGCACAGCGCGCCCATGTGGGTCGACATCGATACATCTGCACAACAATTATACCGATACCTCAGTTCCATATAGTAACAAATCCGAAATTCAGTGAGTTTGAGATAAGTATGAGAAATTGTTCACAAAACTATTACACACCGTTTCCAAAGAGTAACAAGTCGATAACTAAATGCAGTTTAATTGTTACACACAATACTTTTTCATAAGCCTAGATTATTTTATATCCATATAATAACAATTCTAGTTGTTTCTTTTTGGAACTGAAAATATTTACATTTTCTAGTAACAAATCGAAATGTTACTTTTCGTAACTGGCAACTTAATGATTTCTGGTTGACGTTTTCTTTTTGACACATCAGATTTCTGTCAAATGTGAAATGATTGAAATCTTCCCGCTTTAACCAAATTGAATTCTACTCGTTTATGTGTTTTTTAACAAAAAAACTGGTTAACCATGCATAAAAAGTGTTACGAAAGTAGATCCATGCGTATTTTAAAACTAGTTGATAAAAATTACGTTAATTCTTATCATAAAAACAAAGTAAGTAAATAGTCTTAGCAAAGTTAAAGCTATGTGTTTTATTACAAAATTGGGTAAGTAAATATTGTTGATGTCTAGTATTATTAAATTATGATCCCCTTTTATTTAACAGGAAGACGGCGATGATGAATTGGGCAATAACAGTGATTCTATTCTATCAGAGAGTAACCACAAAATACTTAATTTTGAGGTAGTATAAAAATACACTTATAATAATAATAATTTAAGAATGTAAACAAAAATGTACATTCTTAAATTATTATTATCATACCACATATGTAACAGAACGTTAAATGTAAATCATTATGGTATTTTCAGAATACAGTCCTAGAAGAAGGAACTAGTTCACAAATAGTGCATCATAATGATCTTCTAGACAATGTTATATTAGCAGAAGAGTCGAAATATGACAAAGGTTTTTCAGATGGTTCAAGTGACATATACATTCCTGAATCCTCTGATATTTCTACAGGTGAAATTCCTGACACTCCTCCTCTATCTGTTATCAGTATTACAGCATCAAGTTCAAGACCAGGCGATATGACCATTCACATTCCAAAGAAATCTAAAAAACGGACTCGTCAGCCTACGAATTGGCAGAGACGAATTACTTAGCATTCCATGGATTCACCGTGCGGGTGCCGGGTTCATAGCGTTGCAGATGAAGAGGCTAGAGGGGCCTGGGGCTTGCAACCCAGGTGTAGGGTTAAGAGGCATCTTTATGATATATCAATGCTCCCCTTCCCGCTCAAGCCTCCTCCCCTACCTAACCAAATTTGGTAAGATCCTACTAATGCCGCCTTAGATGCACGTTCTAGGATGGAAGTAACGGTTGTTCTTGGCAGGCCAAGGTCTTTAAGTAGGTTATATAGGGATTTCGCTGGTATACCCCTTGCTCCAATTTCTACAGCATATAAATTAACCACATAACCGTTTTTGGTTAATTCATTTGTTAGGTCATAATATTTGTTTGTTTTTATTGTGTAGTCTTTAGGTATGTTCGTTTCCCACGGCACAGTAAGTTCTATAAGTACTATGCGTTTTAGATTTTTTGAGTATAGAAATATGTCTGGGTCTGGAAGACGAAACACCAACATCCTCAGGAATTTTGTAGTGTTTTTCATATGTGTCCATCAAAAGAGTCCAATCGGGAGCTGCACCTATGATGGAGTAAAGCTTGGATTTAGATTTTGTAGATGACCCTTCTTTTACAAAATCGACGTGTCGTTTGTTCATGGTCAAACCTTTTTTTGCTCTAGCTACCGAGAGACGCTTCTCGTATGATTTCGAGGACTCTATCATGGCGACGTGAATAATGACCCCTATCAAGAAGCAACTTGTATCCTACCAGTAAATGCCTTGCTGTACCTATCGCTTCCCGACAAATGCCGCAAGACTTTTCGGTGGTTTTCCCCCATCTTACTAAGTTACTTTGGTCTGGGAGGGACATCTGAAAGGCTTTTAGATAAAATTTTAATAAGGCAGGTGACCAATCGTATATCAAGGTACGCCACTTTAACAACAAAATTAAAAAAAAATAAAGCGTAATTCTGGCCAATCTTATACAACCAGCTCTGGTAAAGAAATTCCTGCTAGGAAAGTGAAAAGTAGCTGTACTGAAACATGTAGGCTTAAATGCTCACCTAAAATAAGTGACAGTGAGAGGCAACTGGGCTCTATCAGATATTGTAAAACAGCGTGAGTTTTTAATTAGACATTTTGAACCTATCAAGCCTAAATATACAATGATAAAACCTGGAAGTAAGAGATCGTACAACAATAGATATTACTTTAATATACAACAAAATAAAGTGCAAGTTTGCAAGAAGTTTTTTAAAAATACATTAGACATAAATAATAGAGTTATATTTACAGCTACAAAGAAAATATCAAATACTGGATTTCTAGAGAAAGATAAGATAGGAGAGGTGTAACAAGACTAAGACTGTCTTGTTACAACTTTACAATTTATGAGATAAACAGCAAACAAGGATACTGCTTTCTTTGGCATGAAGGACTGGCCAATAGAGGAGTGAATGAGATAGGCAGTTGTTTAATACAGTACCTAAAGGGACATGTTACTACCAAGGATGTCATTTTCTACTCAGATAATTGCCCAGGGCAAAATAAGAACAAGTATATGTGGGCACTTTAATCTCATGCTGTCAAGAATACACAAATTGCATCAATAACCCACAAGTTTCTTGTGGTAGGACATACACAAAATGAGGGGGAAGCTACGAGGGTGGATTGAAAAGTTCGCGGCCTAACACATAAATACTTGAACTATTTTAATGTAACTGACCTCATTCGATTTGCTTACTCTCTGGTTGTCACATTGTAAAATTTTATCGCAATAGCATTATCAGTTTTTAAATTAGACTGAATTTTGTGAGCCGCAAGTGCAGCATTTTTAAAGAATGGAGAAAATTGAGCAACGTGCGGTCATCAAATACCTGTTTAAAAAAAACTAACTCCAAAAGAGATTCACGAAGACATGTCAATAACATTTATTTATTTATTTATTTATTTATTTATTTATTTATTAGACACAATAATAGTAAGCTAACAGTTAAAAAACCAAAACGCTGACTATCTTAAATATGTACTTAAAAATAAATTTATATTTACAATAATATTATTCATGCTGTCGTTAAATATATCGACATGTTGGAACTCCTGTAAAAACTTATTTACTATTGCTAGTAGTCTAGGTGTGGGCGCGTTACTGGCGTGCTTGGTTCTCAAGATGGGAGGTGAGAACAGTTGATGCCTTCGACGACTCCCAGCACTAGTGTACTTGTTGGGTACAAATAAGGCAAGAGTACCTAGCACAATCGGGTTGTTGACCTTATTACGTAACAATTGGCAGTAATGGATAATTAGCAGTAATTTACGTCTGAACTCCAATGTATCCATTCCAATCATTCCTGAGACAAATAGCGAAGGGAAGAGGTAGGGGTAATATCCATACATCCGTTTGTAAACAAATCTAGCAAATTTGCGTTGGACTCTTTCAATGAGCAAACTGTATTTAGCTTCTCTTGGATCCCAAACTATCGCACCATACTCCAACTTACTGCGAACGAACGCGTTATAGAGCATGATGGCAACACTTACATCTTGGAATTGCGAGGATGTTCTCATTATAAATCCTAGCATTCTATTTGCCTCTTTACAAATAGAAATGGTGTGCTCTCGGAAATCTAGACGGTTATCTAAATTCAGGCCTAGATCTCGAACATGACTCACCCTCTCTAATGCAGATCCGTCTAATGCGTATTGGTGAATAAAAGGGATTGGAGATCTGGAGAAGGATATCACCTTACACTTGGACACGTTAAAGGACATCTTATTCAACCGACTCCATACTACCAACGACCCAACATCCTTTTGAAGCTCCATACAGTCATCCAATTCGCTAACGGGCTGAAAGATTTTCAAATCGTCAGCGAACATTAAACATTGAGCTGTGCGAAGTACAGCTGGTAGGTCGTTAATCATAGTAAGGAAGAGGGTCGGTCCAAGTGTACTACCTTGACTTACTCCTGATCTGGTGAAAAATTCGTCAGATACGTTCTTTTGCAGTTGTACGTATTGCCGCCTATCACTGAGATAATGAGCGAAAAATTTCAAAAGCTTAGGTGACGCGCCTAGGGAGGAGAGTTTAACCAAAAGGATGTCATTATCAACCACATCGAAGGCCCGCCTGAAATCGAGAAATACAGCATCAACTTGACAACCAGCATCCATGTGCTTACTTACAAAATCAACAAACGTGATAAGGTTCGTGTTTGTAGAGCGAGAGACCCGGAATCCGTGCTGCGAATTTTCATAACTCGACTCAAGTTGACGAGTTAGATGGTGGTTAATAATAGACTCAAATATTTTAGCAAAAACTGATTGGACAGCGATGGGTCTATGGTTTGTAATGTCTGTAGATGAACCAGTTTTCGCTACAGGAGTCACCTTTGACAATTTCCACCTATCAGGATAACAAGAAGAACTGAGGGAGAGATTAAAGAGATATAATAATGGAACTTCCAATGCCGATGAGCAATCTTTCACTAAATAAGGTGGTATCGCATCTGGACCGGCTGCCGAGCCAACCTTTAACCGACGAATAGCCCGGCGAAGATCAGTCATTGTGACGCTGTCCAAAGTAATGAGCCGCGAGTCGCCACAAGTAGAGGATCGTGCTGCTATCTCAGCGTCGAGAACCGGAACATTGCTGAGGAACACAGAGCTAAAGTATTCTGCGAACGCCAATGCAGCCGCCCGCCCCGCCACCGTAGTGCTATCTAAAACATACTCTTTTAACAGAGGCCTATTTTTCCGCCTATCTCTGACATGCTTCCACAATTGTGCGGGATCACGCTTAATATTATTACCGATTTGCTTTATATGCCTGCAATAAGCTTCATGTACAAGTACTTTAATATGTGTTCTGTAGTACTTATAAACTTCACGGTTGAACTGGAGCCCCAATTGTTTATATTTACAAAAATGAAAATATTTTATTTTTAATTTATTAATAATTTCTGAAGTGTACCATGGTGGATACTGTCTCTTATTACAAACAGTATTAATCTTTCTAAGGGGCACATGATTGCTTACGGTATCATTAATTTTTTCATAAAAAATATCTACTGCCGTATCAACATCCTGCTGTACAAGTACATCAGTCCAATCGATAGCTAATACATTGGAGTACAGAACGTAAAAATCAGCCTTTCGAAAATTCCAACTAGGCGCATAGGCATTTGCACAGGGCATAGGAGGTATATCAGAATCAGTATGGGAATTCTCTGCACCACACGCTAGTAGCAACGTCAACTCAAACGCTGGGTGGTAAGCATCAACGGGCACCAGCGGAACCACATCATCGAACACACTAACATTATCAGATTCCAAGTTAGATAGCACGAGATCCAACATGCCGCCATAACAGTTTAAAATTGTATTATGTTGATGTAATTTACAAAATTCTATGAATAAATCAAATTGCATCTTTACATTGGCACTGCAAGAATTGAGATTAAAATCACCAACAATTAATATATCGAGATGTGACGAATATTTACACACAGCATTTTCGACACAGGTGAGAACATCTAGGTATTGCTTGTCGTTATAACTAGGCGGTATATAAACAACACAGATTAAACATTTTATGTTCTTACAAGAAACTTTTACAAATAATATTTCTTTGTCATCTGTTAAACCATCAACATCTGTAATTAATTTAGGTGTATATCGATCGCTTACAGCCAACAGGATTCCTCCCCAGCCGACGTCACCCACACGATCCTTACGCATTACAACGTATTCTGGAGGAAAGAGCTCGCCATCTGACACCGAACTGTTCAAAAATGTTTCTGTGAGAGCGATAAGGTCACAAGAATTCGCCAAGAGGTTGTTACTGAAAACTACAGTTTTACTCTTCAAGCCTCTAACGTTTTGGTAATACAGTTGTATAGTTTTAACTCTATTCTTGACTTTTCCTGGTTTTCGGACGAAAGGACTGCTTCCATGGCTTGACACAGATATCTACGGCCCAGTTCGCAGGTGACATGATAGTATCGGCCACTCTGGATGGTACATCTAGTTTGAAGGATGCATAACTACCTCTCGCCTTCAGGGCTTCTACTTTATAGGTATTATCTTCATGTATCGTTCGCAGATGTTCACGTACTTGATCCTCCGTAGTACCGATTTTAACATAATAAAGATGGAGAAACCGTCGGCGCTCAGCAGCTTCGAGCTTAGTCGCGCCAGGTGCAGCCTCTCCTCTCGTAACTCCAGTAACAGCATTCGAGCGACGCGTCTTGGGCACTTGATTCCGCTGGGAAGATTCAATTTCGACTCCATTCACACGGCTATTGGTGGACTCATTAATAACAACCATCGGTGCCGCAGACCTAGGCGCGGATGAAGCCAACTTCATCACCTGCATGCTATTGGAAGTGGGTTGGTCGATGGAAGGAAGAGGTGGAGCAATTTGTACATTCTTCAAGACATTGGAGTACTTTTGCAAGTCCTTCTGAGGTCTTAATTGGGTTTCAAGTGCTGCTACTCTATTATTGAGTTCAGCAATAGAATTACGTAACGGTAAAGTGGCTTGTTCGGTCTTTTCCGCGATCAGCTGAGGAATAACAATTGAAACATGGCATTCCATAATACGTTCAAGTTCTTCACGTATAATGAAACGCATATTTTCCAAATAGTGACTGTCATCCATGAACGAGCGATCTGGAATTCTCACGCTGTCTTGGCATATCGTGCCTCTCACAATATTTACGTTATCAGTCTCACTGCTACTACCACATGACTCCGGGCTTATCTGACACGAGTTAACTTTCCTACGGAATCCCGAACCATGTGTGGCCCCAACGGGTGTATTACTATTTGCAGCTTTAGGTTGCTTGCTTACACACTCAGGACAAATCCAAGATGATCTCTTCTCGTCAGATAAGATATCAATAAAATAAGCTTCGGAAATATTTGCACACTCAAGATCATAGGTATGTGAACATGAAGAGCAGGTTACACAATTTGAAGACATTATAGTAGTACGGCATCCCGCGCAAATCTTCTGTTTATTTGCCATCACGCAGTAACAATAATTCCTTTCTAAGTACGCTGGGGCTTAGATAATATCGCTAGTGATTTCCGTCACAGAATACGCAAGAGTACTGCAGGCGATTGCGTTCAATGTCACAGTTTACGCAAGAGTACTGCAGAGATTTACGTTCGAGACGTCACAGAGTGACACAGGACACCGAGACGCTTTCCAACTAGAGACTCAGTAAACACAGTGCACGACCGTTAGAGAAATTACCGTCAGAATCAATATGATTATCTGATGATAACTTTTTTTGCAGACTATATAACTTTTTGCAAATGTCACTATTGCATGAAACACATACACCGTTCAACATTAAGAACTTATTTCACACTTAAAACCAACTTTAACCTAATTTTAGCAATTAATTTGTTGCGAGCAAGAATAAAAATAACCGTTCAGATACGAGTATACCGTGCGTGTCCAACATTGGGGGAATCTGCTCCGTCGTATACGACTGTGAAAAAGTGGGTTGCTGAATTTAAACGCGGACGAGAGAGTATTGAAGATGACCCTCGCTCCGGCCGGCCTACGACGTCTACGACTGAAGAAAACATCGGGAAAATCTGTGATCTGATATTGGCAGATAGGAGATTGACCATCAGGGAGATTACAGACACTATTGGCATCTCGTATGAACGAACACAAAACATCATAGTCAATGAACTTGGATTTTCTAAGGAGTCAAAACAGCAATCCAAGCAGTGGAAAAAACCTGATGAATCGACTCCAATAAAAGCCAAAGCAATTTTGTCAGCTGGCAAGGTGATGGCGTCAGTTTTTTGGGATGCTAAGGGTGTCATCATGGTGGACTACCTTGCAAAAGATGAAACTATAAACTTGGGTTATTACTGCATCCTTTTACGTCGTTCGCGTGAAACAATTAAAGCGAAAAGGCCAGGATTACTCAGCAAGAAAGTGTTGTTTCATCAGGATAATGCACGCGTTCACACGTCTGTTGAATCTGTGGCTCAAATTCGCGATTGTGGCTTTGAATTACTGCCGCATCCCGCCTATTCCCCTGATTTGGCACCTTCAGACTTTCATTTATTCCCAAACCTAAAAAAACACCTTGGAGGTCAAAAATTTTCATCAAATGGTCGGTCGAAGCTGCAGTGGGTGACTTTTTTGAAGGCCTTGAAGAAACTTTTTTTATGACTGGCATACAGGCGTTGGAAACCAGATGGAAGAAGTGCATTGAGTTATGTGGAGATTACATGGAAAAATAAAATTACTTTTGTTTATATTACAAATAGTTTTTCTTGCTGAGGCTGCGAACTTTTCAATCCACCCTCGTATGCATGCCCTAATTGTATGCGAGAAAAAAAGATCTTTAAAAGGTGGGCCTTTGTACGTTCCTACTCAGCTAACCCCAATAATCAATCTGGCCAAGAAGAATGGTAAACCCTACATTACCAACGAGTTTCGTGATGTTTTGAATATTAAAGCCCTAGTCAGAAATACAGATAATTTCACCAAAAATAATCAAGGAGAAACTGTTAAATGGAGTGACGTACGCATTGCTCAAATAAAAAAAAAAATGAACCTAACACAATATTTTACAAAAAGTCTTTCTTTGATGATGATTTCAAAGTAATTGATGTTGATAGAAAGACATGAAGGCAACAAGCAATCATAACAGAGTTAAAACCAGCATACAACAATCCACCAGGTATTTCTAAATTAAAGAAAAAGGATTTATTAGATTTGTGCAAAACAGGAGCAATTCCACGAGCTCATTGGAACTTTTATGAAAATCTGCCTACAGTATCTGAAGAAAGAACTCAGGAAGATGACTCAGATTGAATAACTTATTATTAATTAATTAAGAAAATTAAAAACAAATTTTATTAATATTCATTTAGTTTTCTAAAATTAAGATATTGAGTAATAAAAACAATGTTTGATTTCAATTTTGATTATTTAATTTCAAATTTACTGTGAGGATTTATATACAAACGTGTACAACTTAGGATAACTATTTCTAGAATGAAAACATTTTTAGTTCCAAACAGTAACAATAAAAGAAAAACCCTGAAAACTTGGTGAAACTCTAAATAGTTTTCTTTTTTTTCTTTACTGAATAATGTATTTACATAAGACCATTCAAATCGAACGGTTTTTTACAACAGCTGTAATTCTCAAACTATAACACTCACGCTAATCTGATTTGAATTTTAATAACATTAAAATTCCGTTTTCCAAGCAAAGCTTAAGTACCACGAGAGATACTAGGTGTTATTCATTTTGAAGCGCTCGTAGCGAAGTTTGCTTAGCCATTCTGAAACGATCAGCAAAGTTAAGCAACGTCCGCCGCGGTCAGGTGCTTCGGAGGGCACGTTAAGCCGTCTGTCCCGGTTGTTGTCTTAGGATGGCAGTCGTTATAGCATGGTGGTAGGGCATTTTGCGAATTCCCGCCTGGCTAGCTACCACCCTCAAGTAGAAAATCTGTCGCCAAGCACCTAACGGTGTGTTCCGGCAGCAGTTCTTGAGAGCCAGTAATTCTAGGTTAGCCTGAACAACATCTTCGACCACATCATCACTTACCATCAGGTGAGATAGTGGTCAAAGGCTAACTTATCAGGCATAAAAAAAAAAAAAAAATTTAATACAGTTCAACTGTCCAGCATGCAGAAAAAACCATCACTATACCCAGTTTAATCTGTTAGCTTCATACGCCTGAATAAGGGTATTTATGAATGAAATTGTTACCATTGTCTAAAATTTAACTAAGCAGACGTGAGTTATGGAAACGAGCGTACCGCGACAGAGCTAGCGAATCTGATTACCCTAGAGGTTTTTTTAAACCATTTGGTATCTTTGTTTAAAGCCAAACATTTTAAAAGATAAACGAAGCTCCGATGTTGTTGACATACACATTTGATATACTTTAAACAAATTGTTTTTGAACTTAATATAAAAGAAATAGGTTTAACATTATAATGCCCGTGAACTGCCAAACTTGAAATGCGTCGCCCATGTCTTCCTTTGGAAGTCGTTGGAGGCGATGAAGGGTAAAATAACAGATGATGGGCAGCAGCGCTTTCTGAATCTTACACTGAGATCAGAAAACACAAGCGTGGGGACTATGGCTCCTCTAATGAGGATAAATTTGTTCAACGTTTCACTTGAACAAAGCTAGCTCTCTCTCAGCTTTATTATATTATGCTAAAACATATGTGGTACATACAAAGTTCAAGTTCCCGAGTAAGCCGCAGAGAGACTGAGAGATGTTCCTGTTACCTTTGATATCGCTGAGCACAGGATGGTAGGAGTAGTCGACGAGCGCGATGCGTTGCTGCGGCGAGAGCGCGGCGTGCGACGCCTTCAGCAGCGCGGGCTCGGGCCGGCCCGTGCACACCGAGCAGCTCTCTACTGGGAACTCGCAGCTGCATCTAGAATGTACAAACACAAAACATTATCCATCTATAACTCTCTCACAGTTCATTGTTTTGTAGTAGTAGAACTCTTTGATAATGATTTCAACCAGGGAAGTACTACCACGAAAACTATTTCTAACGCCGAGCCAATGTCTGCATTACTGAGTTCATTTTTGAAGGGTTATGGGTGCCAGTGAAATTAAAGGCATTTTTTTTTATTATAATGGCGTTATTTGAAGAATGCATTGCTCAAAGTTATAAGTTGCCAAATAGTACTAAATCGCAACCAAAAAATTGTGCTTATCGTAAAAGATTGAATGAGATTGACGACATAGCAACAATCCGCCCCTCGGGCTGGGAGAAGCTCTGCCAATTTGAGCTACCGTGGTAATGGTTAGACATAGTTCAAATCATGTTTGTATATTTGAAGTCAATTGTACTACAGATAAGAAAAACGTAATATGATCTTTAAACTTGTCTACTATGACAAGCCCATAACTTTAGCATTTTAATTTTCACATTAACGCCTAACAAGCATAGCTGTCTGACTGCCTTTCCAAACTTTAGAAGTATCAACAGCTATACCAATGGCAATGTAGACATGGTGCAACAGCAATAGCTTCCGTTATTTGTAAGTTTTCTATTGCACTTGATGAACAATGGCTTGAGTAATTACAGGGGTATGAAAAATTATACACAATTTTGCAGTCTTACTTGATATCAGAAGCTCTGGCCACTTTATGGGTGTTATAGTGGGAGTTGTGCATCATCAATAGCTTCCTTTTCTGGAAGGTTTCCCGTCGCAGCGGACGCACGCGAGCGCAGGTCATCGAGGCAGGGTCATCGTCAGCCTCAGCACCGGGCAGCGCGCCCTCGTACCCGACGGGCGTGGCGGGCTGCCCTTCGAACTCCACGGGGCCTTTGGAAGCGCGGAGCTGGTGGACATCAACATTTCACATTAAATTAAATATTAAATTGTAGCAATGAGATGACATGAGGAACTCCTCCGCCTGGAATCCTGGATCTGGGGTTGCGCTCTCTCCAATAGCCTATCGTTAATATATTCTATTGCTTATTCTTCTGACATAAAAGGATAGGAATGGGCAGAGAAATCACTGTAACTGGTCACTGGGGAAATCACTATAAGGCAGCTTCAGCACATTTTTATGGATTGTAGTAATTATTAATTTTGAGTGCAGTCTCTCTACCATTCAAGGAATAGACCGAAATGTTTTGAGAAATTTGTATATCCAGCAACTGTTAAGGAATTACGAAGTTATATTGTCCAACCATACTTTTCAGAGCCTTGTCGCAAAAAATATACATTCGTTTATGAATATGTAATTAATGTTAATAATTAATAAGATACAAAGTAAGTCTCTTTCTACATTGTTTGGCATAGTCTCCGCGGTTGGCAGGGTCTTGGGAACCGCAATGTGTACTTTATGCCCACCTTCTAATACGTTTCTCTTTGTCGCCACCGGAGAGATGATCCCTAGACAGGAATAATACCAATCTGTTTAATTTCGCAACTAAGGTGCCATTCGAGAACACGAGCAAATAAAAAGTACGCGACTAGAAGACACATCTGTGCGCACGTGTCTGCAAATATCTTATTATCAATAAATTACGCATGATAACGCAAATAAAAATAACTTGTTTATGTAATACAACTTATAACTTATTATGTTGTGATAGAAAAATAATATACATACGTGGGGTATACTGAATGTTTCTGGAGCTGGCCACTTACAATAAAAAATAAAAAACAATTACGAAATTCGAAAATGGAACTCTCTAAAAACATGTTACTTTTTAATTTGGAAGACGGTTATTTGTTTTCTCATTGTGGAATCCTTTAGGAAAGTGTGTGCCGCTATCACAATGAAATTGACTCGTGAATATTTTCGCTCAATGATTCATTACGATATTCGCTGTAGCTTTATTCAACAAGAGAGTTGCCAAAGACTTCAATTGGCATTTGGTGATGAAGCCCCATGTCACAACTTTCGTGTATTCGTGGTTCGAAGAATTTAGACGTGGACGGGATCATCTCCTTAACGACGTACGTGAAGGTCGGCCAGCGACTGCTGTAACAGAATCCATTATTTATATCGTACGATAACTGATTGAAATTTGAAAACGACCAAAAAATTCTTGTCACCAAATTCGTACTGTATAAGGCATTGGACTGAGCAAAGTGCAAAAAATTTTGCATGTGCATCTGAAGGTTTGGAAGCTTTGCACTCCATGGACACCGCACGATTTAACGGCATGACCAGCAACGACTGCCTGTCGAGTGGTGCAGTGAAATGATAAAAAAGTTTAATGGAGGACAGTCATTGGCTATCTATAATATTCTAACAGGTAACGAAACCTGGGTGTATCGCTTTGAACCGTATAGAAAAAACCAGTCGGCAGAATGGTTTTTCCTTTTGAAGATTCACCGACGAAAGTTACGAAAAATGTTTTTTTTTTTCGGAAAGTCATGATGTTACACAGCATTAATGCTTGAAGATCAAAGGACAGTGACCGCATATTGGTACGTCAACACTTGCTTGCCCAGAGTCTTAGAAAAAGTTTAACGCTGGTTGTTCTTCGCGCTGGCCACCTGGGTTTGCACGGATGCCGTAGAAAATGTTCGTGAAAAGCGTCCTCAAAGCAATATCATCCTCCACCACGATCACGCGTCCGAACATTCCGCTAACGTAAAGGAAGCGTATTATTTGAAGGCTTCAAATGTAAAACTGATGACGCATCTAGTCTAGAGAACGAACCTTGCGACTTCTTTTTGTTTCCTTAAATTAAAGAAAAGACTTAGAAGCACGCGTTTCACGAGCCCCGAATCGGCGAATGCGCTCCACGAAGCCATTGAAGAAGTCCCTAAAGAAGTCTAGTCCAACTGCTTTTTACAATGGTTCCAGCGAATGAAAAAATGTATAAATTGGGATGGCATGTACTTTGGAAAACAATCAAAGTATCATGTCTAATATGTGGTCTAATTCATCAGAATCCAGACCAGAATCATTCAGTATGATCTATGTACTACTACTAAGTATTATATAGACACCTATAAAACTTAAAGATATAGTCAACTGTGGGGTGTCCCACTAGAGCAGGTATTTAAATTTCCTATGCGCCTCAGACAGACTACTTTTTTGGTTTTATTACGATATAACAGATGAACTTAACACCAGCCTCGTACTTATTCCGTCACAGTCCGATAAACATAATGTGTTATCCTTTACAAAACAGGTTAATAGTATTGACCCCTTATCTACCTTTCCTGAGATAAGTAGGGCGATGCAAACACAAAGCAAATGTATGCAACAAGGCAGATAAGCACTTTAAAATGTGTCTTATGCAATTATGGTTTTCACGTCAAGAGATTTCGTAACCATATTATCACACAAATTATTGTATAACATTGACAAAATCGTTTTATTTTAAACGACTGCCCAAAAATAAGAGATTTATGTTTTCAGGTTTCATGTACGTATGTTTGTGAGTTACTTTATTCTACCATGACATTTAAACGGCTGAACCGATTTTTATACAGGGTGTGGCGTAATGAGTGGATAATCCTTTACCTACGGCTGGGGGACATCACGACTGTTCGAAAAATGACAATTTACATTCAGTAAAAGTGTCACGGTTTTCGAGTTATTGGACATTTTTGACAATTTGAAAAAAGTTGGACTTTTGCTCACTTTTTTAAGTGCCAAATTTACAATTCTAAGAATTTTCTCGGTCTGTTTTCTGAATAGCATTCCTAGATAGTGGTGCTATCAAATGTAAAGTACCAATTTAGGACGACTGCCATAGTTTTTTTATTTTTTTGTTTCAAACGCAAAATTTCTGCTTAGTAATTTTCTTTTCTCTAACTTTGATATCTCGTGGTGTAAAAAAAATCTACGGTGACATGAGTGCCAAATTAACTAAAAAATAGCCTATTTCATTAAGATCCTAAAAAGGTATAATTTACGGTATTTATAGCCCTTGATTCAAAAATATTGCTCATAAGATGTGTCAGAGTCAACTTTCTTAAAACGTTGTTTTTCGCAAAACTATTTTATCTTTTTGTTATCGTTTACTTTATCTGCTTTTATGCACACAAAACCAGCCCCTTTGTCAAGTCGAATAATAATTCTTCAAAGTTAGAGAAAAGAAAATAACTAAGCAGAAATTTTGCGTTTGAAACAAAAAAATAAAAAAAACTATGGCAATTGTCCAAAATTGGTACTTTACATTTGATAGCACCACTATCTAGGAATGCTATTCAAAAAACAGACCGAGAAAATTCTTAGAATTGTAAATTTGGCACTTAAAAAAGTGAGCAAAGTCCAACTCTTTTCAAATTTTCAAAAATGTCCAATAACTCGAAAACCGTGACACTTTTACTGAATGTAAATTGACATTTTTCGAACAGTCGTGATGTCCCCCAGCCGTAGGTAAAGGATTATCCACTCATTACGCCACACCCTGTATATGAGATATCGTTAGATTTGTCATGATAGAGCAAGTGACACTAGGAACATAAAAAAACAAACTGGCGGATTTTAGACGCTACATTTTTTTTTCTTCCAAACCCATCATATCAAAGTGGGGTATCAAAATGAATGGCTTTAAAAAAAGGTTTGTGAACATGCCCAGCACAAACCCAACCACTACATTCGGTTCGACAACCCACAAATCCTCGCCAGAGACCCGGTTTACGCCAAGAATGTTACGCGAGGCTATTGAAATCAAAAAGTTACCCAAATTTCAATAGATATGATGGTTGGCAAGTACCACCTACTTGGGATCCTGTTATCAAATTAATTAAATCTCATGGCCGACACAAATCTGCAAGACCTCTGAACACTATGAGCGAATACTGCGTGAATAGGGAACGTTATGATTAATATAAACGGTAGACCAAACAATTTCAAATAACTCATGTGACAAATAAAAGCAATTAGTCACTCTGTGACCACGATCACTGCAAAGTGTTAGAAACGTTGGGACAAATATAATGATAAATATACGTGATTTAAACCCTTTTAAGGATGTTTAATTACTATTTAAAAATATATTCCATAAATAAATATATAATTATTTATGGAAAATATTATTATTGAAATTAAAACTCAAAGTTATAGATATGATAAAAGGCTTCGTGAAAGAACATAATTTTGCAGTCGGGTTTTTACTTTTTTAATTATTTATAAATCAGTTCAAGGACCTTAGCGTAAGTTCGATCTGGCTAGTTTTCATTAAATTGTTGTTTAACTTTTGTTTGTACCGTAACCACACACACCAAATTAACGATTGTATATTATATTACCGTATTTAAGGATATCGTTGTGTAATTCTTATTAGCTAGGATATCCACCAAAACTACATAGCTTGAATATTTCTACCGCCTACCTAGAACGATAATCAGAGCAAAAAATACATCCCTGGAGGAAATCCCAGAGTAGTCTTAGGGATCCCTTTATTCCGTACGGAACACTAGAACGATGACGCAGGTAAAATCCAAAAGTAGGTAAGTATCTACGTCATGGATGCGTGTCTGATAATGCTCCGTAGCTGACACAATACCAAGTTTAGTAAACATTATATGACAGAGACTGCATATTTTGAAGTTTCTAGATAATAAGTATATTGTTACCTACATTAACCACAATAAGGTAGGTACCTATTATATATCGTGTTATGTTTTGACACGTGCGGGGTATTATACTTTCCTGCTATTTATAACTTGAATCTATGTTGTTTTCCTCGTTTTCTTCAGGTGGGGAGGGTTCTCCAGTTTTATGGTTTAATAAGAAAAAACCAAACAATCTCTCCAGTTACGGAAAAACATTTTCAAGCAGAAAAAAATCATCTGTTTTCAGTTTCCGAGTTCTGATACTATGTGGCCTTTGTATATGGCGCTGATCCGGGAACAAAATGTTATTGGATAACCATTCCCTTTTAAAAAATATTTAAATTTGGGTCTGAAACTCCTTCAGTTTAGAATAATACACGAATCGACGAATACATAAAGAGGTGACCGATCAAAAATCGAGGCCAAATGTGTTTGATGGTTTGTATACGAACGCCAATGCCACCCGCATCCGAGTGGTCGATATTATCCATTTATGAATAAAAATTTATTGTTCTAGTTATCTCGGATGCCAAAGGATTTGGAGAAGATACCTTTGCCGTAAATAGCATACAGGCCAAGGAGATACTGCACCTATCTCTATTAACCGATTTCAAAAAAAGGATGAGGTTCTCAATTCGTCTATATTTTTTTTTTGTTTGTTACCTCAGAACATTTGACTGGTTGAACCGATTTTGACAATTCTTTTCTTATTTCTAAACTGATGCTTGTCGTTTGGTCCCATTTAAATTTCATCAAAATTGGTCAAGCCGTTTTTGAGTAACACTCCAATAACTGAAAAATATTTTCCTATCTTGATGATATAGTCGTTGACAGTGACTATCGATCCCGTAAGTAGCAAGGGTCACTAAAAAGAGTGATAAATTTTTGTTTACCAAAAAATGGAACCGACTACACTCAAAAGTGTGAAATAACATGTCGAAGTTGATTAAATTATTTTTTTACGTAATACTTTACAGATTGCTCTACACCCAGTTTTTGTATCACTGTTGTTTTCAATAAAAAACTGCCAGATCGCATTCATCTCTATTTATTAATGATAACATGCGTTTCTTCAGAACACTCCGAACCGATCTCAAGTGTCAAACAATAAACATATTTAGTATTTCTTGTTTTTAAATTTAAAAAAAAAAATTAATAAAAAATGTCATAATTGTAAAAAGTCACGGACCCTGGAGTTTGTGGAGTGTAGAATTATAAAAAAAAAAGTTTCAAACAAAACATGCCGCAGTCAAGAAATCACCTTTGATATCAAACAATAATTTATAAATTTTAGAGGATTTTTTTTGCAAATAATCAATGATTTTTTTAATAAAATCGTGATTTATTCCATCCCTGTTAACGTGTCACCAACGTCAAAAAATCTAGGATATTATGAATACTTAACTGTAAAGAAATGACTCACAATGATCATGATTTTACGACGTAGGTATCAGTTACGTTACTGCCTATTTAACCTTATGTCTGCGACTAGGCATAGTACCGGCGGCGTCATCACCTCGGCCTTGGGCATTCGGTCTTTGTATGTGCGTAAGTGAACACGTTTAGACTTGTATAACTTTTTACAAGTTTCTTGAAATTGGAACTGTTGAATTATACATAAGTACAATCGGCGATAGGAGTTGTTGACTAATATGTTTTCTAAACACCCGCACATTATTCTTTACAAAATGTCCCTGATATGCCATAGCGTCACGACCAGCTGATGCTCTTTACTTTTTAAAATTCAATCATCCTTCAATAAAGACCTCATAGTTGCTTTTAACACATAATTCGGAACATATTTCTTATTTCAGAAGTTAAAGAGAGATTTATGTTATTCTTGCATCAAGTTCGTTTAACAAAATATGCTAAGTAAATATATAATATATTATAGTATAATATATTAATATATTATACTAGCGGCTTTGAACGGGTAATTACGATTATAAATTGAGATGTTAGCTATCCTATCTTTCAATTTGGATCAAATTGCACACGGCGTGCAAATCAAATTTTATTTCATATTGGTTCAGTAGTACAAACAACGTGACACGTAATTTTTGTATATAAAAATAATACAATACAACATTGAACGTCCTAAGATAAAAATAACAAAGACTTTCCACTTTCAAAATTGTATTTTTCATATTAGCAGCTTATAAGCTAGTATGAAATTCAAGCAAACGACCCTAACGCTTACGGGAATAAAGATAGTGCCATACTCGTGTATGGCACTATCTTTATTCCCGTAAGGAATATATCCTGTTTATTACCGTAAACGCGCCCGTCTCTTTTTCAACAGAGGGAATCGCGAGGGCTCTGACCTGAGCGCCAGTCACGAGTTGACACACAGTTTAGTTCACAGTTTGCATGGTGGTAGGGTATTTTGTGACCTGGCTAGCTACCACCTTCAAGTAGAAAACCTGTCGTCAAACACCTAACGTTGTGTTCTGGCAGCTGTCCTTGAGAGCCAGTAATTCTAGGTTAGCCTGAACAACATCTTCGACCACATCATCACTTACCATCAGGTGAGATAGTGGTGAAACGCTAACCTATAAGACATTAAAAAAAAAGTGCAATGCACACGAGTAGCCTAGTTCACATTGCGTTCATAGTTCATAGTATTTATTATAATATATAGTTGTTTTACTCCGATTAAAAGTTCAAGAAGAAGAGTGGGGTGCGTCTTCGTGGATGGCACTGTTTATATCTACGTTTGAAAACCAGGAAAAAAAATTTACAACTCACAAACTCGGAAAGGTGTGGGTTATTGTTCGAAATCTGCGTGAAAAATGTTTTTGAAATTCGTACCTCTATAAAGGATGCTTCATGTAGAAGCGACACGCGTTGAAAATTCTTTCGGTTTGGCTGTGTGGCGTTTGTGACGTCACGTCGGCTTAACAGGAAATTAAATTGTCACAAGATATATATATATATATATATATATTTAATTATAATATGAATTGAATGTTTTCATAATATATTTTTTTTTTATAATTTTACTTTAAATATTACTAATGTTAGCAATTTTTAACATTGGTAATTTTTAACCCGGGGGGTGCCGGGTTAGAATGGCACCTCCCCATATCATTCCGTGGGTGTCGTAAGAGGCGACTTAAGGGAAAAATACTGGAAGGTGGGCAGCAGCGCCTTCTAAAGAACTGCCAACTTACACTGCGATCCCCAAGAAGCCTGCCAAGCGTAGGGATTATGCCAAATACCCCCTTAATAGGGGAGGCTGTGTTCAGCAGTGGACGATCCGGCTGTAACAGTAGCAATTTTATTGTTATGGTGTACTATAGCAACGCAAACTTATTTCAGGCGTTTTTCATGCATATAGCATTTTCCTTGCTAGAATGAGGTGACAGAAATTGTATTCAGCAGCTTTTGCGAGTGACCAAGAAGCACGGCTTACATCAGAAAAAATGCTAATCGTTCAACTATTCTATATATGATAGAAGGCTCCAGTTTTTTTTTACGTACATTTACACACGTCAGCCCAAAGATTGTTTTTTTATGTGAGTTTCATTATTTCACAAACACTTTAAAATGTCTGAACCGATTTGGATGTATTGGTTGGTACGGTGAGAATCCTTACATCATCCCAAGACCAGTGAAACTGGCTTTAATTTTTTTGGCGGGGTATGGTTGCACATTAACGGCCATAACTCAAACTGAGTGCTATAAGTTGTATACTGTTTGTAAGAAGTTGTATGTTATTTAATTTACTTTCTGGATCAATTAATAATAACTCTATTTGTTCGCGCCACTTACGTTGGCACATTTATTTATTTCTACCCTCTATTCCTATTTTATATTTCGACGACTATCTGTCACCCCACCGCGCGTGCAACCAATCCGCTTGCCACCGCCGCCGCAAGTAGACGCTGCGAACGGCCCTTGCCCATCGTAGCTACCGCACCGCGCTCGAATCGAATGTTCTCGATTGCCGTCCTTTGGAATTATCCGAAATACCGAGGACACTGGGAGCTGCCTTCGTACAGGTAGCCTCCAACCGCCCGCGAATAGAACTTACAGTCCACAACCGCGGTGGTGAAACTACCTGAAGAAGCCGTGAAAAAGCGCTGCAAGGCTGGACCTCCTCTCTGGACAAGACAACACGACGAATTAACGGATAAACAGGACCGAGGTTCGTTGCGCTAAGTGCAGTGCCAGTTGGGAGACCAGGTTAGTCGTCACCATCTTACCAGCTATCCTTCCCCCCGCGATTTTTGGAGACGTGCTCAGCTGTATGTTATATACTTAGCTGCCGCGTTAACATTTTCTGGTTCTTCGACCACGGATATTTTATATTCTGCGAAAGAATTCCTTATTGCAACCAAATCGCACCACATTTTATCTACGATATTTTGCTACAAATATCGTGTTCCCGCATAATTACACTGCTCATTGAGTATCTCTGTATTTCCTACCACGCTATTAGCGATATATTTTCTGTATTCCGCATACCTAATTAGCTACAAGATCAAATTTTCTTCAATAAGTTACTTTATTCGCAAGTGAAGGTAATCTCACGCTTCTTATCTACGTGCTCGTAACCGCCCAGTTATTGTTAACTATACTTATACTGAACTATAGCTACCGCGTGCCAGTGCATGTCGCAGGCACTACGTAAATTTCTTTAGTTAAAACTATACTTTTATAGATTTATATTTTACATCAAAAATGACTTCTCGTACTAAAGAACGGGACGTATCTGAGAATCCAAAACCTCTGGATGCTTTTCAAATAGAAAGAATAACATTAATTGGCAAGCGTGAAGCCATTTTTGCCCGATTACAAGATATTTATAACCGCTCCTTAAATGCTTTCACAAATGAGACTGATAAGGATTTATTTTTATGTGGAATGATCTCACTAGATCGCTTACGTTCCGAATTTAAGGAAATTGTAAACTGCTTAAATGTCACCGAGTTGTCTATTAACCCCACGTATACGGTAAATTATCAATGTATAAATACGTTCGAGGATATGTATTGCCGCTGTCAATTTGTTTATAATAAACTTAATCCACCATTGACACATGCAGAAAGTACTAATTCTCATGTTGCATCGCAACGTAAATCTATCCGAATTCCGGAGCTCGAGTTGATGGTCTTCAATGGTGATCCAATGACCTGGAGAATATTTTACGAATCATTTAAACGGACGATTCATGAAAACCCTGATTTCACTGACCACGACCGCGTTCAATACTTGATAAACAAGTTGACGGGCCGAGCGCTTTCGGTTTGTTCCGGCATTGTACCTAACGCAGACAATTATTCACTTATTTGGCAGACCCTCATCGACAAATATGACGATAAGCGTAGTTTAGCCTCCGCGTATTTGGATCATATGCTTGATTTTAAATCTTTAAATACCGCAACTACTAAGAATTTAGAGTTATTTTTAGATAAATTCTGTACGGCAGTGTCCAGTTTGCATTCACTCAAACTCGATAACTTGTCTGATTTCATCTTATTACAACTTGCTTTAAAGAAGATTGATCCAGGTACCGCACGCTCTTTTGAAATGCACATACGTGGTAAATCTATGCCTACTTATGATGAACTAATAAGATTCATCCGCGAGCAAAGTAAAATATTAGAAAGAACCACGCAGTCTTCGCACATACGTGGTTTTGATAACAAACAGGTTCCTACAAAGTCTACGCATTCATTAGCCGCGTCATGCGCTACTCAGTGCCCGCTATGTAAACAAACTGAACATTACAATTTGTATAGATGCCCTGCATTTAATAAACTTTCAATTGATGATAGGTTTACTTTTATAAAACAAAACAAAGGTTGCACTAACTGTTTGAGTGTAACACATATAAATGCCGCATGTAACTCTAAATATAACTGTCGTCATTGTGGATGTAAACATCACTCCATGCTATGCCGCAGAGTCTTCCCCTCGCGAAGATGCTCGCACCTACCGTGCTACATATAGTGCTGCGTCACGCGCTCCGGCGCAGCCTTCCCGCGCCCTAGTCGGCAACGTCACCGCCCGTGCTACGGCGCCTTCGCAACCTGTTTCGCGCTCAGCTGCTGCCGTCGGTCAGACGCCTGATATTCCTACCGCTTATCAGTCACCACAGCAAAACGTTTCGCTCTGTAACATACGCCCTGTTTCACAATCTACAGATAAACCTGCTGATACCACATGTTTATTGGGAACAGTGCTGGTTTATGCTACAGATTTACATGGTCGTAGACACGTTATTAAGGGGCTGATTGATTCTGCTAGTCAAAGTAATTTTCTAACGTCAAAATGTTGTCAAAAATTAAATTTAAAATGCAATAAAGTACTGAACACCGTGGTGAAGGGCATAGGTTCTGCATCCAACCCGATTAAGGGGGCTGCAACTATTACTTTATCTTCGCGAATTAATGATAATTTTATTTCGATTGACGCCTACGTTATCGACCGCATCACGGACCACTTACCATCGGTTAAAGTTGATGTATCTTGTCTGTCATACCTAAATTGCCTTCCACTGGCAGATGATAATTTTTACGAGCCTTCTGAGATAGATATTCTCATTGGGGCACCGCTCTTTGCAGAAATACTGCTATCAGGCCGCGTCGCTGGGTCACCTGGCACACCTACCGCTTTCGAAACTATTTTCGGTTATATTATAATCGGAACCGCTCCCATTACATCCGCGACTATTTCCACCAGCGCTTCCGATAATTCTGTAATTATGAACGATTACTCCTGCTCTCAAATTTCCCTTTGTAGTTTCACAGAAGGGCCGCGTTTAGAAAATCTTGTTCAAAAATTCTGGCAGCTAGAAGAGGTGCAATGCACACCAACTTCGAGTCCAGCCGCTATTGAAAATGAAAATATTTTCATAAATAATTTCTCCCGCGATTCTACCGGACGCTATTCTGTAGCATTACCATTTTCACGCGATCCCGCAACCGCCTTAGGTAATTCTTTTAACACCGCTAAAAAACGCTTCATGTACCTTGAGCGCAAACTCGTAGCTTCACATTCTCTGCGATTGGAGTACGATGCTATTATAAGGGAATATATAGAAAAGGGATATATTTCGCTTTTAGATAACGTTGATCATTTATCAGGCTATTACATTCCACACCACGCAATTGCCAGGTTGGATAAAACGACCACCAGATGGCGCATGGTTATGGATGCAAGTGCTGCCACCGATAACAAAGTATCACTTAATGAAATTTTATACGCCGGCGATAATTTGCAAAATGACCTCTTTACTATCCTCTTGGATTTCCGCTTATACCCAATCGCGTTTACATCTGATATCAAACAAATGTACTTACAAATTTTTGTCAATGAAGACGACCGCAAATACCAAAAATTTATGTATCGTTTCGATCCTGCTTTACCGCTCGACACTTACCATATAAATCGCGTGTGTTTTGGTTTACGAAGTAGTCCGTACCTTGCAATGAGAGTACTACGTCAGCTATGCGCTGACGAACGCACCCGCTTCCCACTCGCTGCAGCCGTTATTGAGAACAACACATATATGGACGACGTCTGCTATTCCATGTCATCGTTGTCTCAATGTCTACAGCTTAGAGATGATCTCCGCGACTTGCTCAAGGCCGGGGGCTTTGAACTTGTCAAATGGGCCAGTAGCACACCAGAGCTCATTGAGTCTCTTCCGATCACTGATCGCCATATTAGTAAAATAAATTTCGAAGAGCCTGATACTAATCTAAAGGTTTTAGGTCTCCAATGGTCGCCTGCCTGCGATGCATTCATGTTCACCGTGAATATGGAGAACCGCCCAGTTACTAAACGCAACATATTATCTTTAATTGCAAGACAGTATGATGTTCTGGGGCTCATAGCACCAGTCATCATGTACGCAAAATTAATTCTACAAAAACTTCACAGTCTTAAGCTTGATTGGGACGAACAACCGCCGTCAGACATCATTAGTATTTGGCAAAAATATACCCACGAACTTCCATGTATCGAACAAATACGCTTCCAACGTCATTTAGGCGTTGAGGAAAATTCAAAAAGTTCCATCGTATCCTTTGCAGATGCAAGTGAAAGTGGGTTTGGTTCTGTGATATACATTCGAAGCCAATCAAATCCAGATACAGCTCCAGTGACACGTTTAATTTGTGCAAAATCCAAAGTAGCTCCGCTGAAAACTATTTCAATTGCCAGATTGGAACTGTGTGCATGTATGCTTATGGCAAAATTAGTCCGCCGCGTAATCGATACTTACGGGAAAAGACATCCTATCGATAAAATTTATTGTTTCACCGACTCCATGGTTGCTTTACAGTGGATTATCGGTTCACCGCATAGATTTAAAACTTTTGTAGCTACCCGCATGACCAAAATTGTTTCCACGGTACCCGCTGACAGTTTTCGTCATGTGATTAGTTCACAAAACCCCAGCGACTGCTTATCCCGCGGACTGTCACCCGCTCAACTATTGAACCACCCGCTGTGGTTCACTGGTCCCGCTTGGCTACATCAAGACCCTACTGAATGGCCAGTTACTACTATAGTTCCCGCTAAAGATAATTCGGAATTACCCGAATCAAAAAAAATTGTCTCGTTGCCCGCGATTCAGACAAACGAAGATATTTCTAACCCTTTGTTAGACTTATCAACCCGCGTATCTTCCTGGCTACTGCTCTTACGCATAGTCGTGTTAATTTATCGTTTCATCAAGAAACTACCGCGTTCGAATTGTTTTACCGCTGACGATCTTAATTTTGCTGAACTACAACTTCTAAAAGCTTTGCAAAAATTGCATTTCCCTGACATCCTCAAAAGCCTACATTCTAATGCTCGCTGTTCATGTGCGATACAACGACTCGTGCCGTTTCTAGATTCCGACGGTCTTATTAAAGTTGGTGGGAGACTCAGAAATTCTGATCTGTCCTATGAACAGCAGCATCCTATTTTGTTACCGCGCAAAGACCGCATCGTAGAGTTGATCATATCTTATTATCACCATCAAAATTGTCACACAGGGCCGCACGCTTTAATGTGTATTTTAAGACAAAGATACTGGATCCTTTCCTGTCGAAACATTGTCCGTTCTGTAATACACAAATGTAACTTTTGTTTTAAAGCAAAACCGAAACCAACGTTCCCACTGATGGGAGAGTTACCTGCATGTCGCGTAAACGAAGCCGCTGCGTTTAAATTTACGGCTACGGACTACGCTGGGCCAATACCTATAATTCCTTTTAGAAAACGTGGCGTACGCTCGATCAAAGCTTATCTATGCATATTTGTTTGCATGGTAGTACGCGCAGTGCACGTTGAACTTACTACTGATCTCAGTACAAGCTCATTTCTATCAGCTTTCAAAAGATTTCTAGCTCGCCGTGGTTCAGTTTCAGTTATGTACTCTGACAACGGACGGAACTTTGTAGGCGCGAAAAATGCATTGTCCGAAATATACTCGCTAATTCATTCTGATGAATTCAATACATCTCTATCAGATGAATTGTCAGCGCGACGCATACACTGGAATTTGAATCCGCCACGAAGTTCTCATTTTGGTGGCAACTTTGAAATTTTTGTGAAAGCATTTAAGGGACATCTTTATAAGACAATCGGTTCACAATTGCTCACATATGAGGAAATGTTAACCGTACTTACGCAGATCGAGTGTGTTATAAACTCACGCCCGCTTACGTTATTGAGTGAGGATCCTTCTGAGCCCACTGCATTAACTCCCGCGCACTTTTTAATGTCTACACCGCTTAAACATTTACCCGCGAGTGCGGTTCCCGATGAACCTGCTCATTTAGTTAAACGTTACGCTTTATTGGATCAAATGATTCAGTCATTTTCGAAACGATGGAAGTTGGAGTATCTTCACTTGCTTCAGTCTAGAGGAAAATGGAATACACCTTCAAATCCCATAACGATAGGTTGCATTGTTCTTATCGTTACTGATAATATTCCACCGCTATCTTGGCCTCTCGGTATCGTTGTAGCCACTCATGTGGGCACCGATTCAATATGTAGAGTGGCCTCAGTTAAAACCGCGACTGGTGTCTATAAAAGACCCGTCGTCCGGTTATGTGTTCTTCCTACCCAATAATTTACTCCTTTGCCACCCGGTCACTCCGCTACCTTCTAACAATATTATCTTTTGTAAAAACCAATGGTTTTTAGGCCGGGGGCAATGTTCGCGCCACTTACGTTGGCACATTTATTTATTTCTACCCTCTATTCCTATTTTATATTTCGACGACTATCTGTCACCCCACCGCGCGTGCAACCAATCCGCTTGCCACCGCCGCCGCAAGTAGACGCTGCGAACGGCCCTTGCCCATCGTAGCTACCGCACCGCGCTCGAATCGAATGTTCTCGATTGCCGTCCTTTGGAATTATCCGAAATACCGAGGACACTGGGAGCTGCCTTCGTACAGGTAGCCTCCAACCGCCCGCGAATAGAACTTACAGTCCACAACCGCGGTGGTGAAACTACCTGAAGAAGCCGTGAAAAAGCGCTGCAAGGCTGGACCTCCTCTCTGGACAAGACAACACGACGAATTAACGGATAAACAGGACCGAGGTTCGTTGCGCTAAGTGCAGTGCCAGTTGGGAGACCAGGTTAGTCGTCACCATCTTACCAGCTATCCTTCCCCCCGCGATTTTTGGAGACGTGCTCAGCTGTATGTTATATACTTAGCTGCCGCGTTAACACTATTCTATTCTAAAATAGTTGATATATATAAGAAAGGATAATAAAAAGTATACCTACACCGATAAATGCAAATAAGATTATAAAAGGGCTATCATACTATACGACCAGTCTGGCCATAAATAAACTTTCCTTTTATCGACTTATTAATTATTTTTAAATTTGGAACTCGTTTATTATTTTAAAAAGTTCTTTCGATTTCGCGCCGTTTCACATATTTTTTCGTGTTAAAATTACAGTATGGAATGGGGTGTTAAAGAAAATAAGATTGCAGTGATTGCTATGCACACAGTGGGTATGGAGCCGTCGTCGGTCATATTACACACACTTCAAAGCTTTGTATCAGCCGTATATTCGTAAATCGTAATATCAACAGATACGAAACATTTCCTCTGTCGAAGACCATAAAAGATCGGGGCAGCAGCGTGCTGTTAGAACTACAAAGGATGGTGCTGTTAGAGCCAGAATAAGTCGAAATCCCATTAGGAAGCAAAAAATCTTATCGCGAGAAATGAAGATTCCCGCTAGGCAAATGTCGCGTATTATAAAACAAGACTGAAGCTCGGTGCTTATCGTCGATATTATTATACAGTGCATGCCTTAAATCAATCTTTACAATTAAAGGGAGTGGATCGATAAAAAAATCTTCTGTCGTTTTCCCATTATAAACAACCAACTATTTCAACTTAGTCACTTTAAAGGATTTATTCTAGAATTTTATATTTGGTTTTGCCAAATATTATCCAAAACCCAAGTTCAACGACTATTACTGCTAAAGAAATAAAGTTATTGCAACCGCTATACTTTTCCTTTAAAGTTCATGAACTGCACTATTACTATGATTTTTTTCAGATTTTTCAAGCCACCAAGTAAGATTTTAGAGGACGCCCTGTTGGAACAAAAATTTGCTCTTTAAAGTTTAATATTTCATAAATGGAACATTAAATCGTAAAACAGTATTAGCAACCCCAAGTTATTTTGAAACACCTATTCAACGATGTCACACGCGATGGGGTAGATGACAAAAAATAAATTTATTCCGCCATCACAAGTATGAGAGCTACCTTAAAAAATATATTTTACAGAATTTTATTTTACCATTTAGTCGGCGTAATTGATATACACACCCACACAAAATTACAACTTCCTAGTACTAACGGTCTCTTAGCAAAATCTCGGACAGACGGACATGACGAAACTATAAGGGTTCCTTGTCAGGACTACGCTACTAGGAACTGATCGCGGGTGTCTTGCTCGTTCACGACATCGCGCCGATTCACTCGGCACGCGTTGCCAAGGCTGCTATTCAGGAGTGGGGTTTCCAAGAAATAAATCATCCACCTTATAACCCAGACTTGGCACCTAGTGACTACTTTTGTTCCAGAGCTGGGAAAAGAGAATCGTTGAAAGCGATTTCTCGACTATGAAAAGCTCAAGGCGCATTTTTCAGAGTACGATGAAAGTACTCTTTTTAAGGGTATTGAAGAGATGATTTCGCGTTGTAAGGAGTGTATTGAGATTGACTGTAAAGAAAAATAAAATAATTTAAGAATTTTTCTTTCTGCCTTTTGCTATATCCTTGATGACGAAAGCTCATAGTTATATACAGGGTTACTGGTAACTTACGCAAAACCTCTTAAGAGCAATATCAGTACATCACAAGGAACAAGTTTTGATATTTTTTTTTCTGAAAACTCAATTTAAAAAATCATCAAGATTTTCTTGAGCTCTCTAATAAATTTTAAATCTATTTCATCGCAAATGTTAAAGCAACAACGGCGCACGTGTGGCTCTGGCTACGTTACTCAGAGAGCTACGAATGTAGCTACACCCACACACGTAAGCGTAGTCAACCAAGACGCACCGTAGATACTATTAGTTATTCTGTAGCACAGCGCGATCTACGCGGTATCTCCATATGCGGTATGGATATCTTTCTGCCTATCTACCTACACCATACTTACATTTACCGTCCACCGGATGTTTCTTATTACATGTACACTGAGTCCACAATCCCTTCATACTTGACTGGCTTGATTAAAAAATAAAAGTTGATAAAAATACAAACAATCTATTAGGTACAAGTAATTCAGCAACAAATAGCATCAAAGGAGGCGCGCGGTCGCACATGTGATGTATAATTGTCTACCTGTCGCGTAAGTAGCATTCAGGCACGATTGCGTACTTTTAGGGTACACAAAAACTTCCCACGTTTTTTTTTATAAAAATGCCACTAGGGGTCACCCATCCAACTCATGACCGCAGCGGACGTTGCTTAACATAGTTGATCGGTTAAGAACGGCTAAGTTAGTACCTACGCTACGAACGCTTCAAACTTAAACCTAAGTTCGAAGAAATTAATTGTAGATTATTTAAATATTATAAATAAAACCGGCAAAAAATAAAAAGTAGATTATTTTTTTATGTAGGCGTATTTAAAGAGTGGAATCATTCTTATTTACAATCATTGAACTATTTACAAAATATTTACATACCATTTTACAAATTATCACCCCTCAAACTCAAGTCCCGGGGGTGACGAAGTCTATCACGTGCAAATTGTTCAAAATAATCACCGATACAACCCACACACAGTCCACATCTGAAATACAATTGTTCTTGAACCCAGGAGAGTACGGGTTCATGGGGGTTTTCGTGACACCACAAATGTTCGTTTCTAGTATTAAACAGTCCCACTCTCCCAAAGTAGCCTCATCGGTCCACAACACAGTCGGCCTCTCGGCAAGCAGCATGTTGCAGAATGTGACGCGATGAAGGTGGAACGGATATTTTCCTTCACTGTCCATGCGAACCATTGAGACACATCGAAGCGTTGAGCTGCATCATTTGTGTTTGCTGCGGGGTAAGCCTCGAAGAAATGTAGGATTACGTCGTGAGTAGCGTAACACTAACACAAACACACACACAAACACAAACTCACGGCAAGCTTCAGACACGTTGTCTCTACACCATAAACACGCACCGTTTCGGTGCATCCAATATTGGTAGGTAGGTATATCGATATGCCATGTGCATCGATTGCGATACGGCACAAACGGCGCGCGCGCGGCGAAATTCGCGACTGTTGAGTGTCGGCTCGGCTTGCCTAACTAGCTCAAAGACAAAGGACAAGTGACCGCCCCCTTTCGCCTAGCCGCCACCCCTTTCTCTGCTAATTCTTCTAAATAGCGACACCGACACATCAAACACGTGCCGCGTGCCGAATTAAAAAAGTAATTATTACTCCTTGCTTATGCTAGAACATATGATATGAACAACATAGGTAGGTCCTCCATCCATCGTAATATTATGTTTGACTTTTATGTTTTTACAAAACTATACGTAGGTAGGTAGGTATCACAGATTATGCCAGTGTTACGTGTCTGTAACTGACAAAGAGATTTTAATGGTAACTGATACAGAAAGCTTGTGAACCTAATACCTATAAGAACTTCATACTAAACCAGGCTTAGGAATGTCTACATTAAAAAAGTAATTATTACTTCTTTGCTTATGCTAGAACATCATAGGTAGGTATCCATCGTAATATTATGTTTGACTTTTATGTTTTTACAAAACTATACGAAGGTAGGTAGGTACCTACCTACCTATTATTGGTTTAAATCTTACAGCCTATTGTTCACGCTGTTTATCTCTAATCTAAAAATACTTCTACAGTACCTACCTAAGTCCTAAGTAGGTAAGTAACTAGCTAACTATCATTTCACATACCTACATAAATCGAAGGGTGTTATTTCAATAAAGGCCTAGGTAAATTAAGTGCCTACTTAACGATAAAGACGTCTGCCTGATAAGAATCCTAACGCCTAGTGATCGGGTTGTTGAACCTCAAACGGGTCCAAAAACAGACTAAATATCAGTATTTTCACTAAAGATGGTGTAGTAGGTACCTACCTAGCCAGACATCTATCGATGACAGATGTATACCTGATAAGAATCCATTCCAGTGAGTAAAGGTCAGTAAAGGCGGTGGTACTACAATTAAATCATTATTTTGCCCACCTAGACGTCTGCCTGATAAGGATCCTACCAAGCAGGGAACGCGAAATTACTTTACCAATTAAGCCCTAAACGAGTTCAAAATCATGCAACTAATTTCACCAAAAGAAAGGCCAGACGCGGCGGCGCCGGCGTCGAGAGTCGGGCGGCGCGTGGCGGCTGCCACCTAAACTTTTGACTTTGATCTGCGTGCCGTATGCCGCGCCGTGGTATTACTAAGTTAGTATTATAATTAATTCTACGGTACCTATTGCTACTATTTACTGTATTTTAAAGAAAAACTCCAAAAAACAATGTTGTAAGGTCTTATCAGTCTACTCTGCTGGTAAAGTCGAATTTTGCAGATATTTATTGAATAAAATCCGCCGGTCAAGTGGTAAAAGGTGCCGCCCGTGCCGCCACCCGCGTGCTGGTGGAGCGGCGGCGGCGCCATGCGAAAGGAAGATCAAAGTCAAAACAATAGCGGTGGCGCGGCTTTTGTTCCGGGAAATCCCACCCGTTTTTTATCTTAGCCGCGCGCCTGGCGCGACAGCGGCAATCGATCAGTCAGTCGCGCTCGCGAATTAGGTACGAATTGAGATGCGTCGGAGCATAGTTATTCACGATTTCGCGAATAATAAGACGATGTCATTTCAGTAGGTGCTTAATTTCGAGTATTAGTTCGAGTGACAGTGAGATGTGGTGTAATAATAATAATAATAATAATAATAATAATAATAATAATTATTTATTTCAGTCATTAAACCATAAAATGTACATTCAAACATATCATTAATAACATTACATCAAAATACCTTAAAATCAAATAATCACATTATAACGGTCATTTAACATTAGTGACATCGTAATCAAAAGGTTAGTATAATCAAATATAATCATAAGTAGTATTCCAATAAGCTAAAAATAAAATAATAATAGTACAATAAGTCAAAGTATTAAAAAATAAAATAAAATAATTATAATGTCAAATAGAAGTAGGTACGTGATAATGTCAAATAATGATTTAAGATAAATTTACTTGCCCAGTGACAATTTTTACCCATCTATATTGGATAGGGCAGTCTGGTCGTGATTCAAACATCTGCAGGATACCGTTACCAGTGCCTCGCGTGCGCCGGGATAAGCTGGCGACTTTTTTGCGAATTATTGCGTGAAAACCATCCGTGCGCGCTTCCGCAAACATCCCGGACGCACTGCAATAACGAGGCAGTGACAACAGCATCCTGAAGACATCGTTATATTGGACTCGCAGAGAACTGGCGGCCCGACGAGTATGGTTCACCCATAGACTGCTGGAGTAAAAAGACTGGCAGTAAGCCTTAAAAAGGCAGATTTTTACTTCTTTAGAGCAGCGAGCAAATCTACGAGCTAGCATATTTCCTCGTACCGCCAGCGCCCTGCGCTCTCTCTCTATGTCCATATCATCTTTAAGCTCTTCGGTGACAATGTGCCCCAGGTATTTAAAACTACTTACCACCCTCAGAGCCGCACCATTGAGCACAATAGGCGGAACACAAGCGGGCTTTATTCTACCACTCTTAAAAACGAGAACTTCGCTTTTAGTAGAGTTATACCTTAGCCCGTGTTCCACCGCATACGCTTCACAAATTGTGAGTAGTTTGCGAATCGCACCAACTGACGGACCTAGCAGCACCATATCGTCAGCATAACTTATGTTATTGACAGATACTCCGTCTATAAAACAACCAGTATGCGTGCTGCTGAGTTCGCCAATGAGGTCGTTAACATAGAGATTAAACAGCAAAGGAGAGGTAATACCCCCTTGCCGCACACCACACCCCATGCCATACGCGTCGGACAAACTACCCGCCCATCTCACCTGATTCTGTTGACTACTGTACCAGTATTTCAACATATTGATGATTTCATCCGGCACACCCGCCACACCCAACTTGCCCCAAAGCTTTTTGTACAGAACTGTATCAAAAGCCCTGGACAGATCCAGGAAGCAAGCGTATACCGGCGTCTTCCTGTCGGTATAGTACCTGACAGCCTGCTTAAGACACAAGATCGCGCTTTCTGTCGAAAGCCCAGCCCTGAACCCGAACTGAGCATCGTTTAGTTGGATATGTTTGTGTAATATGTCATTAAGCAGACTGTCAAGCACCTTCGCTACTATTGTTGCCAGTGATATAGGCCTATAGTTAGTTTTGTCCGACGCACTCCCCGTCTTACATTTTATAATCGGTACCACCAACGTCTTTGTTACACTGTTAGGTAGATAGCCGTGACATAAACATAAATTAAAAAACATGGAGAGTACGTGCGGCAAGTGCACACCTGCATATCGTAAATGTTCTATGCTGAGACCGTCATGCCCAGGAGATTTACCCTTTTTCATGGAACTTATAACTTTTCTCACATCCCTGGCTTCAAAGTGTACATTTCGGTTTAGCACTTTAGTCTCAGCATTGACCATTTCACTCTCAGTAGACTCAATAGATACTGATTGCACCCTGAAGTGGTCTTTAAAGAGGTTAGCTATATCCGTATGGTCACTAACATCGTCCACATTCACAGGGAGACCAGGCCTAGCATTCATTTTGTTTGTCTGTTTCCAAAATGACGTAAAGTTTTTGGCAGTATGGTGTGAGGCAAGAATATCCATTTTTATTTGGTCTTGTTTATCTTGACACCATTTTAACCGTTTCTTAAAGGATTTCCTACTCTCGCACATATCGTCATATAACTGACCATGTCTGGGCTTACCGGCCTCAACCCACACCAAAAACTTAAGCCTGGCCTGCCCATGGTAAGCCGCTACGTATTTATTCCACCCGGTTATGTAACCACCTCTCCTCTGCTGTCTCCCTCTATCATGTGATAATGTGGCAGACTCTGATAAGATGGTAATTATATCGATGTACATTTTGTCCAATATAACTTTATGTTTTACATCGGAACAGACTCCATCACAACACTCAGTGAGCTCTACTGGAAAGTCAATGTCCCTCAGTCGCGCATGACACATGCGATGATAATGCTCTATCTGAGGTTTAGCGCGTTCTCCCCAAACAACTTTATTAACAACTGATGGTAACGCCATGTTGCTGCAGCTCAATTTACATAAGTCACATGATATAAAAAGTGGGAAATGGTCAGACCACTGAACATTATGCTTTACCCATATGCGACTAATAGATGATAGTGCGGCGCCCGTGACTAAGCAGTGGTCTAACCATCTCACACTTCCGTGTGCCTCACTAATAAAAGTATATGTGTCAGATTCATACCCCAACATATGTAGATCAGCACATATCCATTGTTGCTCATTACAAAAATCTACTAATTCATCACAGAAAAGTTCCTTTGGGTGAGCATTAAAATCTAGTAATGATATGTGCTTGAAACCTGCCGCCACAGAGCACAGAATACTGAGGATATTCCCGAACATGCCTACATCACCAAGCCGTATGACAATGCATTGGCATTGTCACACGGCAAAAGTGGCTGGCAACATAGCCACTTTTATCCAAGATCGTGTTCGGCAACAACAGTTTCGGTCGTTAGCAACAGATTTTCTGATTGTGAGGAAATCTGTCGTTTAACAACGCCATCATTATGCGGTAGAATTTCTAATAGACAGACGTCTAGGTTGGTACTACTTACTGCCTTTATTGACGTTATTTTAAGTTAGGTTGTAACCGTTAACGTAAACGAGCCGAAACTGTAGGTACTCTTAAGATGTTATAATATTAAATAAAAGTTGAGTTGATAATTAGGGTTTAATAACGCAACCCTTACTTGGTAGGATTCCCATCAGGTACACGTCTGGGTGGGTACTACCACCTTGATTAAAATAATGCAGTTTTTAATCTGTTTAGGGTCAACAACGATATCACTAGGCGATAGGATTCCTATCACCTCTGCCTATAACAGTCGCAATTTGTCTCAAGTGACGAACTGAACTGCGCCCGTAACCCTGAGACATACAGTTGTGAGACATAGTCTCATGTGCCTGTAATTTTTACTGGCTCTCAAGGAACACACACAAGTACCTAATGTGCTTGGTGACAGATTTTCTACTTGAGGCTGGTAGCTAGGCGGGCTAATGCAAAAAAGGTGCCCTTCCACCGTGCGGTGTTGCTCAAGCCGGTGGCGCGGCGGTGGTGATCGAACCAGGGACCTGAGACATTGCAAGCTATGGCTATTACCACTCGGTCATCATTGCTTCAATACATACACATTACTACACCATTTGAAATCACGGTCATTTTATGGTCCTGAACCCATTTAGAGTTTAGCGACGCAATCACTAGGCGTTAGGATTCTTATCAAGAAGACGTATGTGTGTGTAGTGTGTACCGACTTTATTGAAGTTACCGACTTCTTATGTGACTGAACCAAATAACAAATGAAAGTTGGGTGCCACGAGTACTAGTAGGTATTGTATGGGTTACGTGCGAAGGAGATCGCTGTGCCGCGCCGCGCCGCTGCGCTGCCCCGCCACGAGGCGCTCATTTCCGTCGTTGTCGTGTCGCGTCATTGTCCATGCGCCTTGCGCTTATCTACCTGCTGGCTACTACATACACTGCATCGCTAATGTGCACGTGTACAAGTCCTAGTAAATATGTATGTGACTTTGTCCAGCAACGTAGGTACTTCATATTTATTTTATGGGTTTGTCGCTATTTAATTTACTAAAGAACTGTTTAAGTATAAAGGGATTGTGGACCCAGTGTACATACACGTAATAAGAAACATCCGGTGGACAGTATGTAGGTACCGTAGAGTTACCGCGTAGGCTGCGCTGTGGCTTGGTTGACTACGGGTGTGCGTGTCTACGTACGTAGCTCTCTAAGTTACGTAGCGGCACGCGCTCCGTTTTTGCTATAGCGTTTGTTACGTTACGAAACAGATCCAAAATGTGTTAGAGAGTACAAGAAAATCTTGATGATTTTTTTTATTAAGTTTTCAGAAAATTTTTTGAGCTAAACTTGTTCCTTGTGATGTACTGAAATTACCCTTAAGAGGTTATGCGTAAGTTACCAGTAACCCTGTATAGTTTATGGTTTGATGCTTCAGCACAAGGATTTGACTAATTATGGATGATTTAGTTCCCAATGCGCACGAGAATCATCAACAACCTAAAACACGACATCTGGATTGCAGTCATCACACTAATACATTACCAGAAGAAAAGCGAAATAGCTTGAAACCCATTAGGGCTTTTAAAGGAAAGACGGACGGACGGGCAACGTAATTACAGGAGTAATAAGGTCCCGTTATAGGCGAGTATACTTGCGACAATTTCTAAGGAGGTAGCGCTATATAAGAATTCTATACATACCTACCTAATTCTATAAATAATAACAAACTCAAAATATTTGAAGTATGGCATCCGTATTTATTTTCATGTTCCAAGTAAAAGGTAAGTGTTTACTTTGCGAAACAAAACCGAATATTATTTATAAACGGTTATGAAAGGTATCGATATTTTCGTGGAAAACAAATTCAAGCAAGGTCTCTAAGCAGTAAGGACTGCTTAGCAACGCCTACACTCATAGAGATGGGTTTGTGACTCATTGGCATGGGACAACCCACGCCATCCGCCCACACTTTTAGTATCATTATGTCGCTTTTCTACTTAAGAAGAAATTATTTCAACTATTAAGACATTATTCTTTTAACAGTTGAAAGAATTTCTTCTTTCTAATAAAGTACATATAATAATTATTTCATTAATTACTAGGATAGGGATAGGCCACGCGGGTGAAGCCGCGGGTAGACCGTTCGAAAACATAGTTATATATATATATATATATATATATATACTTGCCCCGCGGCTACCAGTTCAAATGTAGTGCCCCAAGTAGTGTTGTAACATAGTGATACAAGTACTCAGCTGTAGTGGTGAAATTGTCTCCATTACACTTATTATCATATAAGACAATAATTAAAATTCATGCCTATTAGCCACTAAATAGCTGGCAATCTCTTTACGGACATCCATTGCCCTTTCCTGAGTCACATAGAATGAATAGGACAGGGATTGTAAGTGGCTGCGCTCAGCGCTTAAGCAGCCTCGGGCCGAGCTCAGTGGTGAGGCACCACGTGATGGATCGCAACACTATACTCGAGTATGTATTAAATACAACTTATGTTATGCCTGTCAAACAATTTTTAAAAACCCGTAATTTTTTATTTTGGCTGACGTATCCGAGAACTAATTTTCGGAACCGTAAGTTAAAAAACAAAGGACATATATACGTTTTCACCCATTCTTACCTCCTTAGGGGTTGAATTAAAAAAAATCCTTTCTTAGTACATCCTTAATCATAAATTTCAATTCTCTGCAACTCGCGGTTTAGGCTGTGCGTTGTCTGTCAGTCAGTGAGTCAAGACTTTGATTCTTATCAGTACTAATATTATAAATGCGAAAGTAACTCTGTCTGTCTGTTACGCTTTCACGCCAAAACTACTGGACCGATTTGAATGAAATTTGGAATGGATATAGTTTGAGACCCGGGAAAAAACATAGGATAGTTTTTATCCAACTGCGCAAAAAGAGGTTAATGTTTTTGCGCGATAACCGACATACGCGCGGGCGGAGCCGCGCCCGGAAAGCTAGTATAATATATATAGATTTGATACACTTTTTTTTTCATCTGAGAAGTTAGTCTGTAATCTCGATCTCTAGTTGATAAGTGTTAATGTGGACGAGGATAGTGAACAGGCTTATCCTAAAATTATTAGCTCTCAAGCACTGTTAGGTGCTTGGCGACAGACAGCCGCGCGTGCTATGAAGGTAGTGAACTCACCCGAGCATGGAGTTCGTTATGCTGCCGTATTTTGTACTCCAACTCCTGCACTTGCGCTTGAAGCCAGCCCCAACGTGAAGCTATTGAGGCGCGTTCTCGCTGCCAAGTCCATAGGGCGCGTTTCTCACTGCAACACGAAAACAATTTGTATTGTAAAAATCATAGATACTTTTATATATTTTTTACTGGACTGCAGAATAAAAATAGTGCAATAACCGCTTGCGATGATGAAGAGTAAAAATTTAAACAGATTTATAACTCTTTATTTTTTGCCGGTGTCAGCTAGAGTGTCACCCCTCCAATTATTGCTGACGTGTCGTAGGAGGCGACTAAAGGCAAACTGCGATCTCCAAGACGCCTGCCAAGCGTGGGGATTATGGCAAATACCCCCTTTATGGGAGAGGCTGTGTTCAGCAGTGGACAATATGGCTGATACAGATACGACAGGTAGTCTTTATTAGGAGTTTAACTTAACCTGCACACTCTCTTTTTCTACACCACTTGCTTCATAATTTATGCAGTTCATTATTGCATGCTCAAAACAAGGTTAGCGCCACCGTATCACCTCTGGGCGTAACCTTTTTCGCAACAAATTTACTCCGTTGGACTCCTAAAAATTAGTTTGCGGTTTAAGCATAATCCCCAGCATCTCAGGTTGGTTGGTAATTAGTACTCCTGTCTTTTAGATGTGCTTCGGAGGGCACAGGAAGGCTTAGGCGCAGAATGTCTCTTTCGCAAAATGTATCTTAGTCGTAAAATGTATCTTTCTCACAATGTCTCTTTCGCAAAAGATCGCTTTGGCACAATGTCTCTTTCGCAAAATGTCGCGATTGGATCTTTGAAAAAAATTTTAGATTTTTACAGAAAAATCATTTACTAAAGTTGTAGGGTACACAAATCATAAATGTCACAATTCTGTAAAGTTTACTTTAGTAGGTATTACAATCCCAAAAATATATATTGAAAGGCATCTCAATTTTTATACCAAAAAAATACCTATAAACATTGAAATAACGTAAACAAGTGATAAGTATACAAATCATAAATGTCATAATTTCGTACTTAAATTAATTTTAGTATGTATTTAGGTAAACAAAAAGTTACACCAAACAAAATAATGTACTTAAGTGTATTATTGCAAGAAAAAAATTTGGTACAATAATTAGATTTGAAAAAAAAAACAATATTAACGGAAACATCAATATCTTCTACTTGGATTATATTAAACATACCTACCTATAAAAAGTGATACCAAAGAAAAGGCAAAATACAAATAAGACACAAAATATATTTTAATATGAATAGAGTAAAACCCAAATTAAGCTATTTGAACGTTTGCAAAAATATTATTTGTTTAATGAATTGTTGATGCGTCAACTCCTTACGCTCAAGTTGTCTGAATAGTTTTTTGTATTTACCGTCAAAGTAAATCTTTCTTTGTATTTTGGCTTTTCTTTGGTATCACTTTTTATAGGGATCAATGTACTTTACTATAATTCAAGAAGAACATATTTATGTTTCTGTTACTATTTTTTTTTTCAAATCGAAATATAGTACCAAATTTTTTTTAGTAACTTTAAGACTTTCACGAATTGAACACATAGTTATATGTATTTAACGGGACATGTTTTATCGCGATTAACTCACGACAAATATTTTTTTCTTGCATTACATAATTTTTTTTGTTGTAACATTTTGGACACATCCTAATACATACTAAATTTCATTTTAGTATAAAATTATGATATTTATGCTTTGTTTACCTTATTTCAATGTTGATAGGTATTTTTTTGGTATAAAAATTGAGATGCCTTTCAATATATATTTTTGGGATTGTAATACCTACTAAAGTAAACTTTACAGAATTGTGACATTTATGATTTGTGTACCCTACAACTTTAGTAAATGATTTTTCTGTAAAAATCTAAAATTTTATTCAAAGATCCTATCGCGACATTTTGCGAAAGAGACATTGTGCGAAAGCGATCTTTTGCGAAAGAGGCATTATGCGAAAGAGACATTGTAAGAAACATACATTTTACGACTAAGATACATTTTGCGAAAGAGACATTCTGCGCCTAAGCCCACAGGAGTACCCTTACACCAAGTGGTAGAGATTCAGGTAAAAGCAAAAACATTTAACAATTTCTTTTTAAACATTTTCCTGCACAAAAACACAATACACCAGGTAGGTACCCAGTCCTGTTATTATGAGGGGGCCATGATATGGTTTCTTCTCAACTTTTCTATTCAAAACAACTTATTGAACATTTCCATGGTTTCCACAAAACTTTGTTTAAAGCTACACTGGGGTCCAGGCAGACATGAAACTAAGCTTTTGAACATCTTTTTGAATTTATGAAAACAGTCAATAGTACAACAAATGCATAAAACAATGGATGGACGCGGGTTCGAATCCTGCACATAACTATAATTTTTTCTCTCGTAAATTTGTAATGCATAAAACAAGTTATTATTGACAAGTTCAAAACGAAGGCTGTTGAGACACTCAGATTTTAACTTCAATTGCGAATGGAAATGAAACAATGATATTGGAAATATGATCTTTAATTGAAATTATAACTGATATTTGAACAAAGTACTAAGCATTTACGGTGTCATTGTTTCGAAAAAAATGTGGGTCTTTCATAATAATTGTATTATTAAGGATCCAGGAAAATTCTTACATGAAATATATTACAAATTGAATTTCGTTATACAAATTTTATACGCTAATGCCTACAATTATGATTGCCTAAAAAAACACTTTTTTAGGCAAACATACATATGTATAGATACATAGAGCATAACTGTATCTGAGTGAAACTCACTCTGCTTGCGGCTCAGCCAGCGAAGTGCTATTAACACTATACACTTTACAATGGGAACAGTGTGAATTCGAAAAAATGATACCTGCAATTACAGCCCAAAGAACCTTATGACATTAAGTAGAATCATTATCAAATTTAAAACTAAATAAAAAAAACTCTTGCCCCTTAGAAATAATTCTTGCGGAGCTTTTATCCTGGGAAACACACAACCATGACAAAATAACTAAATGACATTGAAGGTATTGGAAAGGGTAGCAAAACTTGCTGCAGGTAACGTTTGAAGCAGTGATGGCTCAGTGGCATTGGCTATGGACTGCCGCGCAGTAGGTCCATGGTTCGAATCCCGCCGCGGGCTTGAGCATCACCGCATGGTGGTAGGGCATTTTGTGAATGCCCGCCTAGCTAGCGACCACCCTCAAGTAGAAAATCTGTCGCCAAGCACCTTAGCTTGTTCCCTCACAATAACATAAAAAAAACAGTCCTGCAAGCCACTTACAGCCTACTAAACCATGGGCTATTAAAACAATACTCTATATCATATTAATGATGCAATGGAAAAGGCTAACAAAACTATAGTCTCTATAAACTCATGAACAATCAATGCATTTTAAAACAAAACACATAATCAAGTTAACAGCAATGGCGGCTTACATAATTCTTACAGCTCAAAAATTACTCTTGTGAGCCGTTTGCAACCTGCACGGGTTGCAAACGGCTCACAAGAGTAATTTTTGAAACCTCAAAATAATGATATAAAATTGAAAGCAATAGAAAAGGCTTGCCAAACTCTTCTTATTCAGCTCTTGCGGTCTTTGCTGCAAGGAATTTAATTGAAGACAATAGAAATCTCTCAAATGTCTTGTCCTCTACCCACCCTCAAAAAAGAAAAGACTTCTAAAGGCCATGGAAAAGTCTCACAAAAGTCAAATTTTTCAGAACTAGCTTTTGTGGGATGAACGCGGCCTAGTGAACCACAAGCCTCATCTCCAAATTGAAGGCTATATAAACTAAATAAACTCTGAGGGCTATATAATGTGTTAAAAAAATCCTTTTTTTTGATGTGATATACACATCAATATCTGGGTTTGCATATCAATGAAACCTTTATACCATGGATAGATTAAACTAAGTTCATTGTTTGTTGTATCTAAATCTCTTTCCAACTCTTCAGCTGATGTAACATGAATAAGAACTGTTTTCTGTAACAGTATTTTGATAAAATTGAGTAAAGAGTAACATATACCCAGAACAAACACACGGGCTCCTTTTTCTGCTGGGTAATGGGATAAGAGGTTCCAGTGGGCTAACACCATCAGTATACCAAATTTCATTCAAGCTTTTCCAGTGTAAAGAGAAAAATTATTTAACCAGTGTTTTTGAAGATTCGTATTTCAAGAATCTGATGAATACAATTCATCAACAATTATTGTCATATTATGTTCACTGTTGAACAAGTCAGGGCGACTTTTGTTTAGACTGGTTTTGTTTATAAGAAGTTAAAAGATCAATATTGGCAAAGAAATAAATTGAGTTGAATGTATATCATTGCATCATGTAGCAACATACTTTTATGAATCTGTTTTATTATTAAGTTACTAAATTTTGAAGCTTTCAAAGTCCCAAAGAAGCTACACTGAAATTTTCTCATCTTTATCGCTTCTGGTTTAGGCTATGTGTTGATTGCTAGTCAGTCAATCAGTGACTCACAAGTTTAATATTAAAAATCGGTGTTGAAGTTCAGCATTTTAAAAATAAATTGGTTGAAAATGAACTAATAATTACAACATAATAATGGCAATCTTGTTAATTAAAAAGATGTGGAATATCTACTTTTATTGTTTCATTCCCAATTTCCTGTCAAATTAAGTCAGGTTATAATATTCAATGTATTTAATATTTTAATAGTACAGTAACAAAATTTCTAAATAATTTTAAAATTTGTTCATTTAAAAAAGCCTCAGGTAGTTAGCAATGAGCAGAATTCTTTAAAATATTTAAAAAAAAAACATGTTACAGTAGGAAATCACTGTGTAAGATATAGGTCACATTCAGATGATGCAATAACTAGCAACAGAGTAAAAGTTTACAGGAACTTTCAAAATTTAATTAGCAATTATTGTGTTACAATATTTACATTTTTATCCTTATCTGCTAGAGTTCAATGACTTTTTTATAATCAAATAAAAATTATATCAATATGTACAAATCAACTATCAGAACTATTTGTGCTTGTAGGAAATTTAACTGTTTTCGTATTTAGTTCTAATTATGCATTATACCCCTCCTTATATATAAAATAAGATGTATGTACTAGTTATTTCCTACCATATCCAAGAAACATGAGCATGAATTACAAAATTATACCAGGAGAAACATTTCGACAAGAGACTAAAAACTGAATCATATTGGAAATTAAAAGAATTTATGAGGTACTCACATGGGCATTGGCTGTTGATGTGGGTTGTTGTATGTAACAGCTTCATCATTGCTTTCAGCTCCAGACGATGAAACAGTAGCATCTGAATCCAGCTCATGCTTTACCACCGATAGGTGTGACCGTAGTGCTCCTGCCGTGTCGTCCAAGCCTGCCAAGGTCCCAGAAGATATTCCAACAGATGCAGATCGAGATGCATCCCCTCTTGATGATCCAGCACTGTAATATTTAGGACCCACAGTATTCCGTGATGCAGCACTAGCTTGCAGGGCTGCTGTAGTTTCTACTCTTTTCAATAGTGCTTTCAGTCCCATAGGCCTTCCACCTCCATCTTTCCGAGCCCCTCGTGTACTTTTCTCAAATGCCTGAGCTACCTCCTCTGATATTCTCTTCCCTAATGCCCTTGCTTGCAGTATCCGGAGACGTCTTGTCAAAAAAGCACATCTACGCTCTATGCGAATTTGAGCTTGTTTAATCTTATCTTCAGCTGAATCTCCTTCAGAATCTACAGCTTCAGGGAGATCAAGGGGAAACATAGCCTCAGGGTCCCCTGTTGACAGTGAGTCCCCAGTGTTTTCCAAGTTTTTAAATGCTTGAAGGAAGTCATTGTTGGAGATTTGCGTCAGGTCACTGAGAATTATGTCCAAGCCGGGCGTCTCCTTCACGTGCCCGGGCTGCTCCTGGACACCCATGGCATTGTTCTCCATATGATTCGCGAGGTTATCAACAGGGGCGAGGATCTGCCGACGGGCTTGTTTATCGTTGTCGAGTGCGCTGGAATCGCAATCGGGCGGCTCTCGGGGTGCGAGCGTCAGCGCTGGGGCCATCACACGAGCCTCAAGCCCGCGCTGCCCGCCGCCCCTCGGTTCACCCGAGCCTCCCGTTCCCGCGCATCTCGACCCTTATGTAACACTCTCACTAGAAAGAGTTCACTACACTCGAAAACCACTGCACAACACGATACATTAGCTTGATCGTAAGTCAACCCCCTGCCGCCGCCGGTTCCATTGCGACTTGAGACGGGCGGCAGCCCACGACCGTAACGGCGCGCTTCTGAAAAACAGTGTTCAAGAAGGTTACGAGCCGGTTTATGATTGTTTCAATTGCTTATTCTCAGGGCACACATTTTGTTTTTACAAGCGACTAAAAATCATTACACACAGCGTTAAAATTCCAAATTTGACCCACGTGATAGCAAAAAGTACGCTAGCGGTCGCTGTAGCTTGTTTTACCACGATATGAAATGAAACAGGAAATGATACACTTATGACGCGACTATGTTCAAATTTGCTTATGTCTTTTGAAGTCTTGTTTACTGCGAGAAAAACCACCTATGCGCTATTCACCAATGCAATCACAATAATGAGATTTATGATACTAATGGCGGAAATACGCTAAAAACACTATTGAAATGAAATTGGGTAGGTCTACTCGCATCGCACGCATCTAGCGATGAAACATTTTTGCCGCACAAAGCAAGCATAGTTTGACTATGGAAAAGATAGAGATAGCACGATTTAACGTCCTTGAGAAAGCAGGAAAGCATTGGACTGCGTTCGGCACCTCCGAGTTGTTTAGTTGTTGTTTTATAACTTACGAAAGTATATCTAGTAGGGCTGGATCGAACGACACGCTTAGCGGTCGTTACTTGTTACATATCAATTTAAAATAATTCAAGGCGTTTGTTTTCTTTGCAAGCAGGTCAGTAGCAAAATGATTATATATTTAATATAAATCAATCGCTGTGCGCTAGTCTCGCATTATCTTTAAAATGGCCAGACCGATTAGACGTTCTTTGTTTTGTTCGATCATTACTGGTTGGTTAAGAAAAGAAAATTAGGAACAGACTTATAGATTAACCATTAATATCTACTAGACGTATATAATATCTACTAAAATCAAAATCTAAATCGGATTTGACTAGTCAAGTGTCAGTTGATGTCGCATTTGTCAGTTTTTATTTCTCAGTCACCTGTCAAGGTGACAATTGATTCATATTTTTCAGTTTTTTTTTCTTTAGTAGGCTAATTATGACTTAAAACTTACTTAGATATAGGACTTGGCTGTGAAAGCTGTCAAAGTGATAACAATATTTTTCTTCAGTTTTGATTTCATTTTTCTACAGGGGATTTATAAAATACACAACAAGTATAAATAAATTAAAAACGTAAAAAACCCGACTGCAAATTATTTATTTTCGTTAACCATTTTATCGTTCCATTTAAATTAAAACTGCAAGTAATATATATTTATGGAACCGTTTTTTTAAGTCCTCCATTTTAATATAACACACTTGGTTTTCTATTTTTTTTATACCTTGTCTTACCTGCGCTATTAAAACGAATCTAAGGATATATCATACATTAAAATTTGTTAAGCCGTTTAGATGTTAAGGTGGAATAGAGAAACTCACAAACAAACATACATAAATGAACCCTGAAAACAAAACTCTCCTTGTTTTGGGCAGTCGTGTAAAAATAGGTCTTACGAGTAACAGCCGACTGTGTCCCATTTTTCATACGTTGGCTACAAATGACGTTTTAAATATCTATAGATAGGTCTTAGGTGTGATAGCTGTCACTATGATATTCTCCGTGATTCCAACCTTCTCAATAACTATCAACGAATCGTACGGCCAGTCATTGGAATTTAGATGAACTAACTTGGGGGTATCCATGTTTCGCGCATGGGCAACTGAATGTCGTGTGTTTGCATGTCGGAAAGCATTCAACTTGGCTTATTTACGGGCCGGAAAACAAACTTAACACAAATTTCATCAGAAAGATTTATATTTAATGTTAACTGCATTTATCTTTCATGTGAATTAAATACATTGAATTCTTTTCAAATACATAATGCTTATATTAGGGTTCACTACACTCGGACCAACCCACAACTTGAACATTTTGTGGCACACTTTACTGAAAAACTATCACGCCTATAGATTTGTGCTTTTACATAGTAATTTAACATCGTATCTAGATGTCAACATCGTATTATCTGTCAGAGCAAATAATAATGTCATAACCATAAAAAAATACACTATCAATTTTGTATTCATTGGATAAAATTTTATTGTACTACTAACGCCGTTTGTAAGAAAACCAAAGAAGTAACACGCTTTAACAGAACTAAACTCAACACTCAAATACATCGTAGTTCATCTACTTAATACTAGATAACACGAACACCACAAGAATCTGGTAGTAAAATGAAACGAGCACTAAGATTGCTTAGTTTTTTCCTAGTTTAATAACCAAAAACAGTACTCCAACCGTACACAATTCGGTCAATTCAATATTATAGATCTCACGTGGTACGAAATTCACCGGATCGTCTAGTTTTATTATATACTAGCTTTCCGGGCGCGGCTCCGTCCACGCGTATGTAGGTTATCGCGCAAAAACATTAACCTCTTTTTGTACAGTTGGATAAAAACTATTCTATGTTTTTTTCCCGGGTCTCAAACTATATCCATACCAAATTTCATTCAAATCGGTCCAGTAGTTTTGGCGTGAAAGTGTAACAGACAGATAGAGTTACTTTCGCATTTATAATATTAAGTACTGATTTTAATGTATTTATTTTACTTGTTTACCTACAAATTAGTGCCTAAATTAATCATTTAATATACTATCCATAATAGATCAACAAAATATGACATGCGGTGCGATGATGGTAAAAAAAGCTGCAACCTTTAGTCAGTATAGTTGAGTTGGACTAAACGCTCTAGGACAACGCGGTGAAGCGGACGCGGGTAGTGTGAAATGTAATTTCATGTGCACGTAGGTACCGAACGAGCCCCTGCGCGCGCATGTTCGCATGAATATGGATATTGTATGTACATATATTTTATGTGCAATATGGGTGCCGTATGGCGCAACGCAATATAATAAGTTTTATAACAAAATTTTCGGGATATTTATAGAGATATTCTAAATCCTTCGCTCTTCCAATGCGGAGGGAAAGTTAAATAATGAGTTTCGCCATGTAATGTTCTTAACATAACCCTACAATCAAACTGTTTCAAATATATAAAAATATATTAATTCCTTTACTTTCAGTACCCTTAATTTAAAATAAATTTATGAAATCAGAAAACTATTCAAATCTAAAACGCTTCTACCACAAGGTCCATATATCGCGTTCCAGCACAGCCGATATTTAGTACTATTTTTAACATGAATGCAATGGCGCACCTACATTGCGCAATAGATTTAACAACTCAACTTAAAAATGTACACATTGTTGAATGGAGTATACAATAAGAAAACTTGTGTCAAGTAAAAAACAAGAGCTGTACTTACATATAAATATTTAGGCAGTCTATATAGGAGCGTGAAATGAAGCGAACTACACTCTGATCTATGCCGAGAAATATATTAAAAGATTTAGAAGTCTGTGGCTGACTGGCTGGTTTCAGTTAGGCCACAGATTACTTACTATGTACTACTTCATCAGTATCAAATCGGTGTGGCATTTAATTTACGTAATGTGTGTACAATGCATTATTGAAAGCATTTTTATTTAATAAGAACCTTCCTAGAATATACATAACCAACACTTTCTTACAAATGCTATTCATGAATGAACAATTTCATGCATGTTTAATTAATAATCATGCTCGATGGACAACCATACAAGTATACACACATCACTCAGCCAACCACCATACCGTCCACTGTTGAATAAATACCTCCGCCATTAGGGGAGATCTGTCACTGTCCCATTATTTATTGGTAATCGCAGTGCAATACGTAAATTCAGTGCTTTAGAAAGAGCTGATGCCCACCTGGTATTTTTCCTTTCGCTCCTCTTACAACTCCCACAGGAGATAAAGGGTGTGCAATACTGTATATGTACTTATTTGCAAACATAGCATAATAAGGTATATTGTATTGTATAGTATGTCTGTGTAAATATATGTATATAAATATATGAATATAATTTATTATATTAGTGTATGTATGACAGAGTATTGAAACATGTATATTATTATAAGTATTTATGGTATGTATATTAGTATCTAGGTCATCTGTCTGTTTTTGATAAAAATCTTTATTTTTTGCTTAAATTTTAAGTTAGCATAGGTAGTTTGTTTAACCTCACTTTTTATATTAGTTTGTTGCACCCCCTTCTTATAATTCCTGTATTTCATCTCCATTCCAAGGTTGCCTGGAAGAGATCGCTGTTAGTGATAAGGCCGCCCATTGTAACATTTGATTGTAAGCCTTCATATTTTAATACTTTGTAATTTAATAGTGTGTACAATAAAGAATTATCTATCTATCTATCTAATACTACCCCATGGGGAACATGGAACATACATTTAATGTATAACAATGCAAAAAGTATGTACTTATGGCTATTATTAAGTAATAAGAAGATATACAAATTGGATATCTAATATTTTCTATTAGTAAAAATTAGCAAACCCTTATTTAAAATGATACCTATTTATCCTATTACGGACTAGATTGAATCCTTGTTTGATGGAATTGAAGTCTTGGACCGACCTGATGCAAATTACCTATGAGATTTGTCAACATGATTGCATTGCATGTTTTTCAGACACACATTACAGGTAGTAATTTTGTATTGCCTAGCTAAGAACCTTTAATTTATTAAGTTAGTAGTTGTTTTTTAATCATATTATATCAGCATAATAATTTTAAATAAGGATACACATGTCCGATGCCAAAGCAAAAAAATTTTTATAAAAACAATTGCTAATAATATAAACATTGTAAATTTATTAAAATAACAAATAAACATATGATTTAGATTTTAATACATTCGAAAATGTAGGGGGTAAAAATGGGAGCTAAAATTTAGACCTTAATGAGTAGGTTAAAAGGCTTTCAAGTAAAATTTAGGCTTACACGGACCAATAGAATACTTACCTAGTTTTTGCAAGGGTTAAACTAATCACTCAATTGATATTCTTGGGTAGTGTTATAATAGGCACCCTTGTTGACTTTTTATACCAATACAATAAGTATGTGTTACAGTAATAATATTAGTTGTATTTTATTAGGCCTTTTATTTATTACCACTTAGAAAATTAGGTAATTATGTACCTATTAAGTATACAAATTTTCTTTTATATATTCTCTTATTAACTATTTATTCTTTTTTATATGTAAATCCATCTAAGTAGGTATAATTTTTTCAATAGGTAAACAAAATTTTTTTGTTTTATCTATAATAATGTGGGTTAAAAATTATCCATAGTTTCTAACTTTATAATAATACATACCTTATCGCCTAACGGTTTCAGAGGTTGTAAATAAGGTAAATATATACCTACAAAATATGGTACTTAGACATGCTTAAAAACTAATAGAAATATCTCACCTTTGAAGCATTTTTGGATAAAGTTGAGTTGGTCCATTTGCCAAGAATTATTGAGCAAGTGTTGGTCTGTGCACAGCATTTTGGTCACCAACTCCATCCTAAAATTAAAAATAACACAGAAACACTTTACACACAGAATAGACTGAATTTATTAACATTGACAGTAATTTGACACTAGTCTAAGTGTCAGTCAGTCATTAAAGCACTAAAATGTCAAGAGAAAAAAGAAAGAATTTTTTATCCCTGTAGAGACTATAAACTTCGATAGATATATATATGACAAATAGGACCTACAAAGATTACCTACTCTTATCCTACAGCTCAAGGCCTACAGGCCTGTAACTCCATATTCTAAAGGGCAGTTACAGATAGGTACGTACAGGTACCTACAACAGTTGTTAAACTTCCAAACTTATGTCACAGTAACAGTAAATTAAATGTTTGGTTAAGTAATGCTAATCACATTGAATTATAGGAACAGGTTAAAAGCTGGATTAAGTTAAAGCTGCCATGGTATCAGTATATACCTACTTAAATACTGATGATTTGCTGAACTATCCTCCATAGAAGTCATCCAGGAGGACAAGTCTATTCTGTGCATATAACTTATACTAAATGAACTTAAAAATATACCTCCTACAAGGCCTACATAGAAGATTTATTAAAAATCCTGATACAGTGCAGTAAAAGTTAAAATATTAATAACATGACGTTGACATAACATGCCACCAGTGGCAACTGGAAAATCTTTGAAAAAACTTCCTAGTCGTGAGTCGAAACACCGAGCTTCTGCCCCGGTTGCTAAGGGTACTTACGTAGTAAAAGATGCAAGTTACAAATTAACATGACGTTAATATTCTCGCAAAAAAATCTGATTCCCACTCCCCAGTTGCCACCTATCAGATTGACTCTGTAAAGAATGATAGGTAGGGTATTATGTGAAATGTACCTACTGATACTAAACAAGGTGCTAAATATTATCCCTCCCTTTGTATCCCAGTAGAAGGATAAGGACAAGAAGAAGAAGACACCCTCAAAAGTGATAGCTGTCATAGTGACAGTTGACGTCTCAGTTTTCAGTTTTTTTAGTGTTGCATTGTTTTTATACTTGGGGTGCGTTCTTATTTGTCGTCCGACGACGGATGATCGCTCCAAGCAGAGCGACGCTCGTCATCCGCCTTTTAAGAACGGCTCTGTATCATATCTGTATCAAGAACACTACTTAAAATGTTTCACTGACTCAGAAGGAATGTATTTACAATTATGTACTTTTCAACGACACACAACTAAAACAAACATACAAAATATAATAATAATACAATTTTGTAAACAGAAGTCTACGTAAACAAAAAGTAACTTAAAACAAAGAAAAATCAAGTCCCAACTGTCAAATGAAACGTCAGGGCGATATTTATCCACCGATTTCGTGGGGCGACCGGTGCGTCGTCGAGCGATATATAAGAACACTCCGGAAGATCATCGGACGATCACTCCGGGCATATAAAAACGCTCGGGGCGTCGTCGGACGTCGTCGGACGACAAATAAGAACGCACCCCAGCACAAGACTGGTGTGAGTTGTGACAGCTGTCAAAAAGATATTTAGTGGCGTACTGGATGCGTTAAAGCTTTAAATCGAACGTTCATAAAGTTTGCCATGTCCATCCATGATTACCTAGTACCAGTTTATTACATAGAATAAATTTACTATGCAACTAGGTACCCTTAGCCTCTAGGCATGGGTGTCGTAAGAAGCGACTAAGGGTAAAATACCGGAAGGTGGGTAGTATCGCCTTCTGAGAAATTGCTTTTACACTGCAATTCCAAGACGCCTGCCATACATAGGGATTGTGGCAAACAACCCCATAAAGGGGGGGTTGGATGATGTGTTCAGTAGTGGACAGACTGGCTGATACAGTTAGTACTAACAGACACTCACGTTATATATTTACTTTACATATGTAGGTAACTCTGACCTTGTTCCATTGATAAGTAGGTACTAAAAATATAAGCAAGTACTGTCCCAGCATCAGACATTCCAAGGAAAATAATGCTGCAAATGAGCAGCATGCCGGGTGGCATGCCCACTTCGTGACAAAGTTACACTATATTATCATATACTTAACTTAAAGCCTGTAAGTATGAAAAACATACTGACTAACAGCATAATATATTCATGTGCAATAATGCTGCCTTGTATAAAGTTTTAATTAAAAAAATATATGTTTCCACATAAAATAGCACAGACTTAACGCGAGCAAGCCCTAGTCTATGTAACAGATTTATATAATATGTTAGTTTTTTGTAGGTACATAACCCCATTTAGTGTGGGATTGACAGACTTGCAGATTTATACTATTTCTTAGCTTGACTTTGTAGGTTTATTGAACAGATGGCAATAGAACTAACCATTTAAATAGGTATTTCTTATTTTAAAAAAAAATATCTGGCAAATATAAATAAATTTACCTTACCCCGGGGGTGAGAGGTAAATTACTAAAACATAAGCTAAAATAAATAAATAAACCTTACCCGGGGGTGTGAGATAGATTACTAAAACATAAGCTAAAATAAATAGATAACTTTTTGCCTGCATTCCAGTCACTGACCAAAATTCTCTTCAATTATGTAAGAGTTAGGGCAACTAGGTCAGCTGGCAAAGAAAATGCACAATACACCCCGGTCTGGTTGGTAGTCCAGCACCCCCACTTAGAATACCTAGTCTTATTTTCACTCATAACTCACCTCTTGTACATATAGTGTAGGTAGTAGGTACCAAGTGTTTAGTAATAAATCAACATTTAATACTACCTAATAATTTAGCCGTATACATCAAAACTATGAGACATCAATTCACTTATGGTGAGTGCTGATAACTAAGAAGGTAAATTAATTTCTTAAATTTTTTTTAAACTTTTGTATGAGAAAATATAGCCCTATTTTTATTCTAATTGGAGATGATATGTCTTACACTGACCTCCCACTTGGGGTGTTTTGTGCATTTATGGCACTATTCTTAGCCTACACTTTTATCTCTCCATCCATTATTATTATGGTGGATCACCAAACAAATAATAATTAAAACAAAGAATAAATACCTAACTCCACCACTTGTTTTCTAGAGTGTGCATCATAATCTATCATATTTTGCTAAGGATATTGACTTCTTAGAGAATCATGAAACAAACTTTCGAAAGACATATTATTAATAGCAGAAAACATCAATAAATTTAAGTTTATTAAACAGGGCATTTATGCGCGGCGGCTGTTGCTTAACTTTTCTGATCGGTTCAGAACGGCTAAGCAATTTACGCACTTCGCACTTCAAAAAGGTTGAACAACCATTAACAATTTAGATAATTAATTTATAGGTATTAATTACTAGTTTATCAGGTGGTACATACCTACAAATAAATAATGTAATTTATTTGGTAGGTAGGTATAAAATTTCTAAAATCTTTTTTTTTATGCCTGATAGGTTAGGTTTTGACCACTATCTCACCTGATGTTAAGTGATGATGTATAGTCGAGGATGTTGTTCAGACTAACCTAGAGTTACCGGTTCTCAAGGACAGCTGCCGGAACACACCGTTAGGTTCTTGGCGACAGATTTTCAACTTGAGGGTGGTAGCTAGTCAGGCGGGCATTTGCAAAGTGCCCTACCACCATGCTGTAACGACTGCTATCCTAAGACAACAACCGCGACCGAAGGCTTAACGTGCCCTCCGAAGCACGGAAGCGCTCAGTAGTAATGTCACCAGCGGTCACCCATCCAAGTCATGACCGCGGCGGACATTGCTTAACTTTGCTGATCGATTCAGAATGGCTAAGCAAACTTGGCTCTTCAAAACCTCTGTCATTTATTTGTGAAATAAAGATATTATTTTTAAGAAGATAAATATGAAATGTAAAGATAAATCTTAATGAGGAATAGCTTGATACAGGCAATTACTAGCAGCATCAACTGCTGGCCTGTTAATTAATAATAATAATCACACCAAGTATGCCATATGCCCTATTTAATAAAAGTTGGCAATTTTTGTGTTGGCACACATGTTAGTTACATAGCTTTTTGTATAACTAGGCCTTCTTCATCAAGAAAAAGTTGGTCACTTTTGTTTTTCTATTTTTGTAACATATTATGTTAAAAAAAAATTGCCAACATGCAATGCAAGCGTCAATTAGTGCAAGTAAAACTCACACTTATCACATATGTGTGGTATAATATCAAAATACCCTAGAATTTATCTGGGCCATAATTTAGTTACCATAGCAATATAGTACTTAAATCCTCTTTAAAATTCAATAGCCATTTTATAACAAACCCCTCAAAAACAGTATATATAGAACATAGTGACCATACAAAAATCCCAAAAAAATAATGCAGTACAGTACCCGACAGGAAAAAAATTTTCAAGCAATTTCGGAAAATGAGTCGCAACGCCAGTAACTGTAAGCATAACTTTGTTAAAAACCATTAGTGTGTGTGCATTTAAAAGCTTCATGTAAGATAATGCAAGCCCTTTTATCCCAATAGGTAATAGGTCAGTTATCTATCAATGTTTCTAACTTATTCTGTCATAATTTGTACAACCAATTGCAGTGATATATTTATATATTATTATATATAAATATATATTAAGTTGCAAATGCCACCAAAAGTTTGAGAAGTCAATTTCAAAGTTTTCTATTTTGATGGCTAGTAAGCAAGTAGAAAAAAAAATACAAACAGGGAGCAAATAAAAATATGCACATTGCACATATATAAATATATTTACTTTGGTAGAAATGGATACCTACTAAAATAGAAAACTGAAATTTACTTGTCCAACTATCATCTAACTAACTATTATCAAAGATTATATAATCTGGAATGGGTCTTTGAATTGTCTATAAAATTCCAGTTTTAATATGTCTGAGCAATGTTGTTCATACTAAAATATTACCTTATCATCTTATTAGTTGAAACTTTATTACAAGTAGAGAATATATTCTTTAAAGTTCCTTTTTAACCAACTTAAACACAACGAGGAGGTTCTCAATTTTCTGATTCCTGAACTGATTTTGATAATCCTTTTTTTATTTGAAAGCTGATGCTTGTCAGTCCTATTGAAATTTCAGCAAAATACACTCCAATAAGTGAAAAATATTTTCCTATCTAGATGATATAGTCATTGACAGTGAATGACAATCAATCCTGTAAGTAGCAAGTGTCACTAAAATGGTATTTTTTTTTATTTTTTATGCTCGATAGGTTAGCCTTTGACCACTATCTCACCTGATGATAAGTGATGATCATGACGGCAGCGGCTGTTGCTTAACTTTTCTGATCGGTTCAGAACGGTTAAGCAAACTTTGCTACGAGCACTTCAAAAAGGTTGAACAATTTTTTACTTCAAAATGGAACTGACATCAAAACTCCAGTGTTAAATAACTTATTGAAGTCAGTACCATGCGCACAATATTTAGATAATCAGTACAGTACTTTTGAAGTATCATGGTACCGACTTCAACAAGTTATTTCACACTTTTGAGTGTTGAAGTCAGCTCCATTTTTTGGTAAAAATTTTTTTTGGTGGCAGTTTAGAATGTCACCTCCCTATTTCTTCCCATAGGTGTTGTATGAGGCGACTAAGGGTCCGCCAAATGAGCAGCATGCCACTTCTCAGGTGGATGTGAGTTGGGTGTTGTGTGCATTAGATGAACAACAGGGCTACATACTGTCAGGGTTTAATACAATATAAAATGTTGTTAGCATAAACATTATTCGTAATATGTTCTTGTGTTTCGTACAGTGTGTTAAGGAAAACATTTTGTATGACCCTGAAACTGTGGCCGGTGAATGGCAATAGGCTCGCCCCTATTACATGGGATTAAAACCTAACGAAAAGTGGGTTGGTTTACACAACCCTGCCTACTCCTCCGGGGAATACAGGCGCGATTATATCTATCCTTATCTATATCCTTTTTCAAGTATGGTTTTAATGTGAATGTATTCCAAAAAGCAAATTATCATACCTTTAAACGCAACGATTGTCACTATATTCACTTTTATAAAGCATGAGAAAGAACGGTTTTAAATAGTACATAAATATTGCGGCTGGTTTTTAAATACCAAATAATTATGTAGATATTTGTTTTATAAGGGAAAATACATTAAGTGTTAGCAAAACTATAATATTTTTCGTTAGGTACTGGTACCGAGGAATATTGATTAAAAATTTCGCAAATTTAAAATAATACATACATAAAACAAGCCATTCAATTTAAAATTACATTATCGATTTGCGATACATAAGTAACTGTATTTTTTTAGTATTTTAATTTTAACTTTGCTTAACTTTAGGGTACGTTCGAACTTGAATAGTAAAATACAAGCGCGCCGCGCCGCCGCGCGCTCTTTCCAAAGATTACATAGCCCTCTGGGGTGCGTTCCTCCTACCCGTCGGCCAAGACATATTTTGGTCTAAACGCAGATATACGCCGTTCCAGCACTTTAATCGAACTTAATTTGATCCTGTCAAGATTTGATCATACCCGTTCCGGGGCGCGTTTCAGTAAATGTTGGTCGAGCAATATTTGCTCTAAGGCACCTGGAACGACCTTTAAAGCTCCTTTCAAAATATGGAATTGACAGCGATGTTTTTAGGTGATAAAATACAGACTACATTTTTAATAAATGGGGCATAATACGTAATTAAGCAATGTTAAGATAGTATGCCACTAATCCTTGGCCTAGCTTGTACAAAATCTATTATTTATTGTAGAATCTGTCACATTTGACAGCTGGCCAAGATTTGGCCGATTCAAAAGGTAGTAAAAATTTGGCCAGGCAGATCAAAATTTGCTCTGACAGGTCGCCCGGGGGTGCGTTCCTCCTACCCGTCGGCCAAGACAAATTATGGTCTAAACGAAGATATACGCCGTTCCAGCACTCTAATCGAACTTAATTTGATCCTGTCAAGATTTGATCATACCCGTTCCGGGCGACCTGTCAGAGCAAATCCTTTGCTCATAATGAACTTTATCAGCAAACGATGCATCTGGTGGCAAAGGTTCCACTTCTTTAGGCTGTCCACTAATAAAATGTCTATACCATGTAGCAAATCCTTCAAGTGCTTCCAAGTAACCTTTCAAACATAGATGCTCTCTCAATTCAGAAGAGTTTGCTTACCCACACTCATTCAAACACACACCAACACACACACACACTCACCAACACACACTCACACACTCACCAACACACACTAACACACACACACACACACACAAACACGCGCACGCGCGCTCACAAACTCACAAATATACACACAAATTTAATAAAAAAAAATAATAATAAAACTTGTCATAATAGTTGTGTTAAGTTATACCCTAATGGAGTGAACTAGCTCTCACAAACACAGGGAATCCTACCGTGAGAGCTAGAGTTATAAATTGTTATCTTAATGAAAGTTTTAAATTGCAAACATTGTTTTAGTTTTAGAATAGTTTTTAAGATAATTAAGGTCAACATTTTTGTAACAAAGAATTAAATAAATTTGAAATTTGCTGAAACTTTATTCACAATGCATGCATGTGTGAACGTTAGTTCCGGATCACGATATCAGAGCAGTCTATTGACATTACGGGTTGGCAGGAAAAAAAGTAAAGGGCTCCCTATATCCGGTTTTTTTTTTTTTTTTTTTTTTTTCTCCCGTCCGGGATTTGGCTTCGCACGTCTTGTGCATTTGCCAGTGTCATGTTTTTCCTCGATGCTTCTTTGAGAGGACTTAGGTTTTTGATGCAATATAGATAACTAACTTCGAGCAAAGCTCGGTGATATAAAAACGGGGAAAGCTTATGAAATCTATAAATGGGAGGAGAAAAGACGGATCAAGGGAATTTTGGAATCGGATCAGGAAAGTAGGTATAACATGAAAAAAGAAAAAGGAAAGGAATCAATAATACCTGTTTAAATTATAATAAAACTATCTACTATAATTAAATTTTACTTACATCAAAATACATACAAAGATAAGTGACATCTAATTATATACAACGTATATTCACATATTTACAGTTTAATATTATTAGTAACGATATATTCAGAAATTGCCTTATATACATCTGGGTCAGAACATTGAAGAATACAAACAATATTGGTTGGAAACGGAATTTTAAGAGCAGCCAAAGCCTCAAGCATTGTAGTTTGGTCATGTTGAGGACAAGAGAGCATAATGTGATTCAAATCCCCCACATCCTCCCCGCATGCACAGGTAGGAGAATCAACAATATGAAGCTTTGCAAGATGGGCTGGACTGCAAACATGGCCCAGACGCATTCTTATTATTATTGATGTCACTTTCTTGCGTAACTTCAAACAGGTGAACCATGGTTTAGTCATTATATTTGGTTGTATTTGATAATAATGCTTTCCCTTACATTGAGCACTGCTAGCCCAATTTCTGTTCCAGGATTCCTTGAGAAAAACTTTTGGTAAAGATGTTAAGTCATGGAAATAGTTTACAAATGGAAAAATGTCTCCGGAACGAACAGCTTCATTTGCTAAGCGATCAGCATTTTCATTACCTCTAATGCCGCAATGACTTGGGATCCATGTAAATATAACTGAATAACCTAGGAGAGTACACTGATATAATTTTGATCTGGCTTCAATTATTATAGGAATGTGTGATTGAGGTTTAAATGGAAACTTAGCTAAAGTTTGAAGAGCACTAAGCGAGTCCGAAAATATTACAGTTTTGAATAGTTTCATTACTAATATATATTCCAATGCTGTTAGAATTCCAAAACATTCGCCAGTGAAAGCTGATGTTTCTGGGGGGAATTTAATTTTTTGCACAATATTATACTGCGGGTGATAAACTCCCACGCCGACACAATCAGCAGATGTGTGCTTGGATGCATCGCTATAAAGGTGGTGCCACCCATTCCACCTTTCTTGAACTATTGAATTGAATTGAATATTAGCACTGGGATCATCTCTATCAATACCAATGTTGTAGATAATTACAGGATCCTGCGATAGGCATTCATAACTAACATTATAGATGGGTAGTTTTTCAATGCTATGAGTAGGAGCTTTTAAGTCCATGAATGTATGCCAGCTATTAATAAGACAGGGTGTAGTTTTATGTGACCAATAACTAGAATGTGATGTGATATGTTGTGATAATTGTTGTAACTTGGAAAATATAGGATGTTTAGAGAATCTAAGTGAACGGAAAACAAATTTATCGGATAGATACTGGCGCCGTAAATGAAATGGAGGATCAATGCATTCCACTTGGAGAGCATTTATTGGACTAGACTTCATTGCTCCGGTGATAATTCTCAGAGCTTTGGCTTGAATAGCATCTAACTTCCTTATTCCAGCAATGCTACATGGCTCTAACAAAAATGAGCCATAATCAATGACACTTCTTATCAGAGCAATGTAGACAATTCTCAAAGAAGAAGGATGCGCCCCCCACCAAACACCCGAGAGACATCGTAGAATATTAAGAAGTCGTTCACATTTGGCTGCTATATAATCACAATGTGGGAGAAAGGTAAGTTTAGAATCTAAAACCAAACCTAAAAATTTAACTTGATTTTGGACAGGAATCGGTTCTCCATTACAAAGAATATTAACTGGTGGAGGGGTGCGTTGCCTAGTAAATACTTCCACATTACTTTTAGAAACAGAAAGCTCCATACCATTATTATTCATCCATGTGTTTAGATTGTTTAAAGCTGATGACACGTTGGAACTAGAATGATTTATATTGCGATCGGAACAATAGTATATCCGGTTTATTAATTTTCGCTATGGGATCCAGTTTCCGGTAAATATGGAAGTAATAAGTACAGCAGGGCTATCATGTATCTTTTGTAGCTATGAACTGTTGATTGCAACAATAAAACTGTCAGTTTTGACAAATTTTGTAAGACAGATAGGTAACAGACCTTCATGCGTCGGAACGTTAGTCACCGACCGTTTTTTTTCTTTTATACCTGAGACGATAACTGGCATATACATTGATCGAATTAAAATTTCGTACTATCCATTCTACTAAAGATTTTGTAAATATATAGTATATATACAGGCTCTACTCCCATGGTCAGTATTTCCTTTTCTTTCATATTATTATTATTCTAAAATCTAAATAAAACAAATAAGGGCAAAATTCTTACCTGTTACGTGTGAGCAGAAATTTTTATGAGATAAACAAGAGAGTTGGCCTAGACTTATTTTGTACAAGCATTGCATCGGCTAGGCGGTTGTAGCAGAGAGTTCTTCAACTAAATGTTTGAATTATATCATAAGCAGCAGTCTAAACATAAAAAGACTAAGCTGTAACCTAGTGTTCATTATTTGAATGTCATTTATAAGATAGCTATCCGTGAGGACCTATAATTGGTTATCTGTTGTTATTAGTTATATATAAGATATTTGTTATACTGTTGGTCTTCCTAAGAAATAAATAAATAAATAAAACTTAAGTTTATACTGGCATAGATTTTAAAATACAAGTAGTAATTTATTATTATTATTATTATTTTTAGTATTCGGAGAGAGGAGAAACTTATTTTTTTCACGCTCATGACTTCATTTTTGCCTCTCGTATTTTTTTTTATGTTATCCGCAGAGCATGCGTTTTTGCAAAACATTAAAATACTACAAATATCATAGTCGCTTTATTACATTTGGTTTTATTTTACAGGATATATCAAGCGTATGAAACGTGTTGCAGTATCCAAAGTGTAGATTGGCCATTAGACACTAGAATTGAAGCTGTGTGGAGGAAGATATATTTTGGGCTAAATTGTGTTCAGGAAGAAGATTACTTATAATTACTTATTATTACTTTATTACTTCTATTTTAAAATAAATGCCAATATTAACTTAAATTTTGATCTACTTAGATTTCAAACATTAAATTAGATTTTAGAATAATAATAATATGAAATCAAAGGAAATACTGACCATGGGAGTTCAACCTGTATATACTATGTTATTACAACTCTATAGTAGAATGGATATTACGAAATTTTAAATCGATTAATGTATATGCCAGTTATCGTCTCAGGTATAAAAGAAAAAAACGGTCGGCGACTAACGTTTGGGCACAAGAAGGTCTGTTACCTATCTGTTTTTTTCATTGATACAAGATCTGTCAAAACTGTCATTTTTGATTGTTGCAATCAGCATTTCATTGCTACAGAAGATACGTGATCACCCCGCTGTTGTACGTAGTACTTATTACTTCCATGCCGGTATATTACTTTCCTCTATGGTATCCAGGACCAAAGTCGGGAATCGGAACCCTATGTGCGCGAGCCCGACTTGCACTTGGCCATTCTTTTTGTTTTTAATTGTCTGTCTAGCTATTCGCCCTTACGCAAATTCGCAAATCTATATTTTATTTAAATATAATTAAAGAAGAAACGCAAAAGTATATCTGTTTTAAATTAATTTCTTCGCTCAGAGTGCTGGACCAATTTTGATGACATTTGATGGAGGTAGATGAGGCGCTGGAATATCACATAGGGTACGTTCCATCATCATCCATCAACACGCGGAGTACGCGGACATAACTGCGGGTGACAGCTAATATTAAGATCATAAAAAGCTGCCTATTCACGCACTCAGTTCCAGTCTATGTTTCATAATTTTCATCTATCATTTATGTTATCTATGCAATGTTCCACAGATTTTAAAAACGTCATCAGAATGGCACATATATACATTACTAGGGCGTTCGGATAGCTTATCAGTTCCAAAAATAACACTCACAAACGCTAAAAATGATCACGTAGGGCGTTCGTATTGGGACTTCGTAAGCATTTATATCGTTTTCGCTCACCATTCGGATAGCCGTGGGACCGTTGTGATCGTTTTTTGACAACTTGGAAATTCATATCTACCTAAACAATTTATGAGAAATATTGTGGTTCCTATCATAAAGAATAGAACTGGCGATGCCTCTTACACAGACCTATATCTTTGGCTTCATTTGTTGCACCTATATCTTTAGCTTCAGTTCCAAAAAACGTTATTTTGGTTTTCAGCGGTTGTCAAAATAAGTCTAAGACGTTCGGATAGCATACAGTCATTGGTGGTCAAAAATAGAAGAAGCTTCTTTCCGAACGCTAAGATACAAATGCCACTTTTGAAACTGCTACAAACGCAACCGAGCCAAAACGAACGCACCTTACGTAATCTGTGTACAGACTACCGAAAGTACCGAACGGAAATGCTTTAGCGTTGTAGGTGTCGGTTGGGTTCGGCAAAATATAATTAAATAAGAAAATGGCTAGAAATTTGGAAATAAGCCTTCAGCTTCATTCGACTCAACACACACCACTTAAAAACAAGCGTTCTAGACAGTTGCTGCAGCGAGAAGATACACTAAACTTGTCGCCGATCCTAAACGAAACGTCGATTTTCAAAAACCTTAATGATACAAGTTTGAGGCAAGTTTTAGATGAATCGTCGATACTGGTCAACACTGGAAATGCAGGTGAAGGGCTAAGTGAAGCATTTTTTGAAATAATACAATCGAGCCGCCCCAGTGATATATTAGATACCTTAGCGAGGTTAGGTCAAGTTTGTTGCGACTCCCTCGAATTAGTCGAGCCTTGGAACAGGTATAACGCTCAGAATTATTGGCTTGCAGAGGAGGCAAACACATGGAAGCTTTTGCACTGTTTATATGCCGACTCTATAACAGAACACCCTGAATCACTAGAGAATCTAATAACAGAGACTGCACTATCACAACAGACTTTAGTAAGTGCATTGTTCAGAAGTGATGCTGAACTAAGATTACTGCAGTTACTGGTAGACTGGCTGGAAGCTACTGCGGCTTATCAAGAAGAAGCTACAAAAACTTCAGCACCTGTAATTGGAAATAACATACATTGGAGTAACACATTACATCAACTTTTGATCGGAGAAAGTCTCTTCAACAAAGAAAAGAACACAGCTATGATAACATGTATGGATCCAGATGCACCAAGACGACAACAGAAAAGAATTCATTCAGATGATCAAAAGGATGATAATGATTTGTGCAAGAGAATGTTTACAGAAGTTAGGTGTGGAAAATTCAAAGAAGCTGTGTCTATGTGTCTTAGCGCAGGCCAGGCATGGAGAGGAGCGATCCTGCAAGGTTGGATTTTACTCCACTATCTGCCTAGAGAGGATACACTGTCACCATTGGAGATATCTGGTAATCCATCTAGAGATCTTTGGAAGTGGTGTGCATTGGGCATAGCAACTAATCTGTCAGAAAATATACACTACAGAGCTACAGTTGGCATTTTAAGTGGTCATCTGCAAAGTACTCTGCTAGCTTGCCAAGGCAATTGGGAAGATCTTTTATGGGCACATTTGAAAGTCCAGATTGAATCTAGAGTTGACAAATTCTTACGAGAGCACCATGCTACAGCTGAAGCTAATACCACAGCCCCAGATGTGCTAGAACTCTTGCAATCTGAATTACAAGTTGAGGAATTGTCTTTACAGCAAGTATTTAGTGCTATAAAAGCCCTTATGGATGGTAAGAAAGAATCCCATTATCAAACTTGTCAGCGTCACCTGATGTTGGGTCATATTAGGGCAATCATGCAAGATTCTCTTGAGTGGCTTGATAGTGCTGAAGAAAGATTCATAAGATTTTTGGCCCATCTTATTTTAATTTTGAGGCTAATGGGAAAAGACCCGCAACATGATGTAGGTGATAAGGTTTTGGAGAAATATGTTACCCAGCTTATTGACAGACTGATAGATGGCTCTGTTGAATGCCCAGAACTTATAGCTTACTATATCTCAACAGTGCCTGTCGCAAGGCAGATTACTCTTTATGCTGATCTCATGGATCACATTCACAAAAGTGAATATAGGGAAGGCGTGGTTAAAGCTGGACTGAATGCAGGAGTAGATGTAGCTGCTTCAGCCAGAGTTGCAGTGAAGAAAGCAATCACCGATATCCAACAAGGCTATGGTAATTTGGACTTGACATTCAATCAAACTACTGCAGTTGAGAAAGACAAAACCTTGATTAATAAAGTGATAGCATCTCTAGAATGGCTATCTCTTATTTCAAATCAAATGGAGGAAGCACTTTGGCTAAGTAATGCCATGGTACGGACATTTATATTCATTGGGAATACAGATGCTGCTTTGTCATGTGTCAGTACTGTATATCGAATGTTCCCTGATTTTGTGAATAAAGTTTCAGCAAACTCTTCTGAATTGAGAGAGCATCTATGTTTGAAAGGTTACTTGGAAGCACTTGAAGGATTTGCTACATGGTATAGACATTTTATTAGTGGACAGCCTAAAGAAGTGGAACCTTTGCCACCAGATGCATCGTTTGCTGATAAAGTTCATTATGAGCAAAGGTGTGCACAAGTTGAGCAACAGAAGGAGAGGTGGAACAATGCTGTGCTACACCAATCAAGACATACAAAGAACCTTCTTTATAATGTTCTGATGTTCCCTGGAGGATGGCTTCAGGATGAGAGTGACAGTACAACATCATCAATGTTTACTGATGAAGAGAAGCATGAGAGAACAAAACAGTTGGAGACTCTCAGACGTCTATGCATTCCAGAAGTTGTAATTCTCATCTTGAAAGTTTTGCAAAGCAATGAAGACATAGACAATCATAAAGAAGCAATAAAGTTGAGCAATATTATAGCATCTGAGAACAGACAACTCTACAGGGTCTTCACTAAAAGCAAACTGATGGAAGTATTGGAACGTATCAAGGAATCTTCTCTGTTGCTCTTGGAAAAAGGTCGTGATATTTTTGGTTATGAAATAAATGATGATTAAGTATTTGCATTTATATGTAATAAAAAGTTTGTATTTACATGGTTGTTTCAGTTTATCAATAGAATATTCAAACATTAACAGTACTCTCAAAAGCTAAGATATAGAGACAGGATTTAAATTGATTAGATCATTACTGCTCTCAGCTAGCTCTGTGATTGACACCCTTCCTCTTTGTTTGATGAACTTAGCAACATCTTCAAGTTCCTTCTGTGATATGTAGATGAACTTCCCTCTATCATCGATGACACCTGTGAGTTCACCTGATGCTTGCAATTCAGTTATCCTGTCAATAGCCGCTTGGGTTTTTAGTTTGAATTCACCAGCCAAGTCTTCTAATAGGACAACTTTTTGTTTCTGAAAAGATTTGTGTTACTAATTAATCTACATATTTTAGTTTACCACCAACATTTTAAATATCAAAATTTCTTTATTATTCATTTTGAATATAATTAAATATAATTTTAAATTGTCATCAGACTTTACAAACCTTAATGTAGTCAATAAAGTCTCTTAGCAAGCTGTCTCTGTCCTGTTCTTCATTTTCGTCAAAGCCTTCTCCCTCTAACGTAAATGCCGCCTTCATGGCTTCATATTCTTCTTGTTCACGTTTTTTTCTCTCTTCTTCCGCTTTCCGCTCAGCCTCCAAGCGCAGACGCTCTTGTTCCTAAAATGAAAATAAGTTTATTTAATTTAGTAGATAGATAATGAAAACAGAGAACTTCAATCACTGAGAAGTAACTTTTTTTAAATCGACTGTCACATTTTTTTTTTTTTTTTTTTTTATGCTTGATAGGTTAGCCTTTGACCACTATCTCACCTGATGGTAAGTGATGATGTGGTCGAGGATGTGGTTCAGACTAACCTAGAGTTACTTTCCCGTAATACAGTTCATCATCAGTAGATGAAATTAAAATAGGAAAAAAATATCATCGAAGAGAGATTGTTTTAGTGATATCAACAACCCTTGTACATTACTATTGATATTATACTTTGTTTTTGGTGTAAATAAAGAGTTAGCATTTCTATGTTAATAGTTATGCAGAAGTCGTTTAAAAGGGGTAAGTGTAGATAATAATTAGTAGCTTGTCAATAACCTGTATATCTATACTAATATTATAAAGAGGAAAGAATTGTATTTTTGTATGCAACAAATAAACTTAAAACTACTGGACCAATTTGGAGCAAATTTGGTATGGAAATAGTTTGAGACCAGAGAACGGACGTAGGGTACTTATTATACAATTGCGCAAAAATAGGTTGATGGTTTTGCGCGATAACCGTGGTAAGCGCGCGGGCGGAGCCGCGGCCGGACAGTTAGTAGAAAATATATATACATTATGTGCAGTTCGACACATATGTTTTGCGACTGTTACGGCAGGGGTATACTCTATTCACTAGGCAACAAGTCAAAATCCTCTAATCTGTCAACTGCAGGATAGCTTTCCGTTAGGAAGGAATTACTATCTAATAAAAGTGCCATATAGAAATGCATAAAAATAAATTAACTATGTGAATTGGCATAAAATAACTAAGCTAATCCTTCATTTTTAGTACTACTGGAAATGTGAATTGGGCTATCTGATTATAAATGTATGAATACATGATACAGAATCATGTGGACATGGACCACCAGGTAACAAAATCCTATATGGAAGAAGTTGCCGCAGGAGCTTATAGACAATAATATTGTAAATATAAAAATTGTGTATATTTAAAATTAGGATAAGCATACTCCTATACTAAATTAAAAATTGATACAGTAAGGAATTATGGCATGATAAGCAAACCTCTTGTTTTTCTTCAATCTTTTTTCTTTCTGCATCTAGTTCTTCATCTTTTTTTTTCTTTATTTCTCGCATCTGTTCCTCAGCCTCTCTCATTTTTTTCTTCTCCATTTTAGCTTCAAGCTTAGCTCTTTTCTGCAAAAAAATCATGTTTTAGACTTTGGGAGTGATAGTATATTCAAGAGTATTATTAACAGAACAAAACAATATTACCAGCTGACATCATGATTTTTTAAGCAGTGATGACTGAGCAGCTATAGTTAAGGACTGCCATGCATGCCGCAGGTCAATGGTTCAATCCACACCATGGGCTTGAGCTTAACCACATAGCGCCAGGGCATTTTGAAAATGTTTGCCTGGCTAGCTACCACACTCAGGTAGAAAATCTGTCACCAAGTACTTCATGGTGTATTCTGGCAGCAATCCTGGAGAGCCAGTATGTAATTATAAATATTGGCACATGCACATGAGACCTAACAACTATCTATGTCTCAGGGTGGTGGGCACAGGGCAGTTTGTCACTTGTCACAAAATGTAAGTTAATACTTTGTATACTATCTAATTATTATGACACTTATTATATATATACGAGGGGTGATCCAAAAGTAATGATAATCAAAATAATACACGGTGGTTAATGTTACAAAAATAATTTATTTTTCTACATAGTCTACTAATAAGGCAATACATTTAGTTAAACGTTTTTCTAAACCTAGGATTCCCTTAGAAAAAAAATCTTTATCTTGACTCTCCCAAAATGCCTCAACAGCTGCCATCACTTCGCTATCATCTTCAAATTTCTGGCCTCGGAGATGTTCTTTGAGCCGAGGAAAGAGATAGAAGTCACTGGGAGCTATATCTGGCGAATAGGGAGGGTGTTCGAGCAGTTCGAACCCTGTTTCTTGAATGGCAGCCATCGCAACTGCGGCTTTGTGAGCCGGTGCGTTGTCTTGGTGAAACAGCACCCCAGACGCGTACCCAACGTGCAGAGACCTTCTTCATGTGCAATTTGTTGGTTAAAATTCTTTGAACGCTACCATAAGAGATCCCTGTCATCTCAGCTACGTGCCTGACGGTCACTCTTCGATCTGCCATCACGATATCTTCTATCTTTTTGGCATTGTCTTCAGTGGTGGACGTGGATGGGCGTCCTTCACGATGTTCATTTTCCGTGGATGTTCTACCCAGCTTAAACTCCTTGGCCCAGCGTGCAACCGTGGAATATGGAGGGGCAGAGTGCCCCAATGTTTCCACCAAGTCGTTGTGTATGTCTTCGGTAGACATTTTTTTCAGAGAGAGATATTTAATGACAGCTCTGATTTCGTTTTTCTCCATTTTGATGTTATCACTCCGGTTGTCAGTATTCAAATGAATGTATCTCCCTGGAATCATGGTGTATTTATACGATTTTTTCTCGCGCACCTTGTGGATGTATGAGCAAGCAAAAAAAATTTTTTTTAGATTTTAATACGGTCTAGAAATACCTGATTATCATTACTTTTGGATCACCCCTCGTATGTATATATGTATAGATACATAGATGAACAAAAAAGAAGGCTTTAGGGTTATCTTAAGCAACCATGTTCATGTGTTGAATAACTGCCAAGATTTATGAGCAACATTCTTTTGCTATTGCGAATTTGTTAATCGTATACAAAAAGGTACCAAAGCTAGCAATAAAAGCAAAAATCTGTTTGATTTCCGACTTCTGTTGTGTATATCTGCCTAAAGACTTTATGAAATAAATAAAAATAAGTAATTAATTTTACCTTGGCTCCCATTTTATCATCAAATTCAATTTTATGGCCTCCTTCTTGAACATTTTCCTCATCAGCTTCATCAGCAACTCCTGGCTCATCTTCCAAAAGGTCAGCATGATGGCGAGCTGCTGGAAATGTGGTATATTCATAGTAATTGTTATCACAAAGCAAATGTGAATATTATGGTGAGCTCAACTGTTTTTTTTTTGCTTGTGATAAACTTCCAAATGTAAACACTGGTGGATATTTTACCATAATTTCTTATTATGCCTATTATGAACTGATTTTGATGACTCTTTTGTTTGGTAGAAACAAATTGCTTAGTAGTCCAAGAATTCACTATGCAGGCGCTGGGTCCATAGTTGCAGAGGAAAAGGCCCAAGTCACAGGTGCCTGGGACTTGCAACCCAGGGAGTAGGGGTAGAGGGCCTCTTTACAATGTCATCAATATTCACCTCCAATGCTCAAGCCTCTTCCCCTTTCCCAACCAAATTAGGTACAATCTTACTAATGCTGCTTAGATACACATTCTAGGATGGAAGTTATTATTTTTGGTTAATTCATTCAATTGTTGTAAAGTCACAATAACTAAGATGGATAATATATAAGTATGAAAAATTATCTCCATTATTTCTCTTAGTAACCTAAGTATTACAATTGAATTATATGATCACCGTTTTCATAACTTCTCTTGGAAGCCTTACCATTAGCTCTTAATCTTGCTCTCTGATTTCTGACAGCTTGCACTCTTCCAGGACCTCCATCTCTTTGTACTACTGCTCTAGGCCTTGCGGCAGCTGAGAAAGACCATAACAGATGTTACACGCGGAACTACATGTTATTTGAATGAATAGTTGCATTAATTACTGAGGAATAGTCAACTTTACCTGGTGGCTTGACCTGAGATACACGTAGAAATGCAACAGACAGAATAACGATGACTAGAGCACTAAGAACAGCTGCAATGATGAAGGGATCCATGTTTTAATGGGTTATGTTATGTATGACTTGTTTACTCCGGAAAAAAAATATGTCCTTTATAATAATTGTAGTATATTATAATGAGTATGTAATAACTAGAAGTACATAATCAATCAACAGTAATTAAAAATATTATAAATTCTAGTTCCAGTCCAATCCCGCGTCACCAATTTCTTTTTTTTTTTTTTTTTTTTTTAATGTGGCAATTGTCAAATTGACATTTGTGCCAGTTTCACGTCAAGAATTAAATCAATAAAAGACAAAATTTTGCTATTAAAAAGTGATGACCAGAATAACTAACGTGGTTATATAATATCATATAGGATAGAAAATAACAAACATATACATATTTTTATATAAGGAGAAGTACAAAGTATTACATATTGAATAAGGAATGATTAAAATTAACATGATATAAATATAACTTATTATAAGTGAATATTATTGAGAGAGAGGAAGTCAGATAAAATTTTATATATATCAAAATTATTAGACGATAAAAGTTCAGGCATGTAAGTTGGAAAGGAAACTTTTAAAGATTCAAGGCATAAATAAAACGCTACATGGTTATAAAGGGGACATGAAAAGAATATATGATTGAGATCCCCCTCATCCAAACCACATTCACATATAGAAGAATCTTTAACATGAATCTTTTTTAAATGAGTAGGAGTACAACAATGACCCAACCTCATACGGATTAATGATGATGTAAAACGTTTGCTTAACTTTATCCGGGCAAACCACGGTTTGTTCGGAATCAAAGGTTGCATTTTAGCAAAACCAGATCCAGTTGACCGACTACTGGTTCTCCAATGTAATGACCAAGATTTTGATAAATAAGATTTTGGAAGACATAATAAGTCATGGCAGTAATTAATAAAAGGAACCTTATCTCCACAAACAACTGCATCTTTAGCAACTTTATCAACTCGTGCATTGCCAGAAATCCCAACATGACTGGGTATCCAAGCAAGAATAACGTCAAAACCCTTAGTATAACATTCAGCAATAGAACTTTTAATTTGAAATAAAATTGGGTTGTGAGCATTAGAAGAAAAAGGGTTCGAAAGTAATGATTGGAGAGAACTCCGAGAATCAGAAAATATAATAGACCGATGCAGCTTGAAGAGAAGGATATATTTAATAGCCTCAAGGATAGCCAAACATTCCCCAGTAAAAACAGATGATTCAGGTGGACATTTGACTTTTTGAACGATATCGTATTGAGCATGAAAAATGCCATAACCAACACAGCCAACTGGTGAAAGTTTTGAAGCGTCTGTGAATATTGTATGCCAATCACGCCAATCTCTTTTAAGTAGCTCGCGGAAGTATTCATCTGCATAAAGGTCACCTTTACAAATATCAAATTCTAAAATTATATGAGGTTGAGATATAATTACATTAAATTCATAATTGAACATTGGAAGCTTTTGAGAACGATAAACAGGGTCTTTTAAGGAATTAAAAATAACGTAACTCTTAACAAGCAAAGGAAAATGTTTACATCTCCAAAAACGAGTAGAGTTGACATATTGATGAAGCAGTTGTAATTTTGGAATCAAAGGATGATTAGAGAATTGGATAAATCGGAAAAAGAATCTGTTAGCAAGGAATTGACGACGAAGGTGAAGGGGAGGGTCAACACACTCAACTTGGAGAGCATTGACTGGAGAAGACTTCATAGCTCCTGTGATAATACGAAGAGCTTTCGATTGAATCAAATCAAGTTTACTAAGGCTTAGTTTGTTAGCAGGATCCAAAAGAAAGCATCCATAGTCTAAGACGCTTCGAATAATTGCATTGTATAAAAGTTTTAAGTTAAAAGGATGGGCTCCCCACCAAACACCGGATAAGCATCTTAGAACGTTGATGTTTTTTTCACATTTTTGGATAATGTATTCACAATGCTGACGAAAATTTAACTTGTTATCTAAAACAAGACCTAGAAATTTTATTGATTCTCTAACTGAGATTTGACAATTATTAATGAAAATATTGATAGGAGGGGGGTTTCTTTTACGGGTAAAGAGTACAATATTACTTTTAGAAGGAGAGAGTTCCAAACCATTTTCGCTAAGCCAAACATTCAATTGCTTTAGCGAGTCAGAGAGACAGTCACTTGCCACATCGATTTTGTTATTGGAATTATAAATGAGAATATCATCAGCATATTGTAAAATACGACAAAGACCAACAGATGACTCTAAATCATACGTATAAATATTGTATAAGAGAGGGCTAAGCACCGATCCTTGGGGTAAACCACGCCAGATAACTCTACTCGGTGAAATAGAAGGATTGTCACAGCGGAAAAATATAAATCTCTCCGTCAAAAGGTTCATAATAAAATTTCTTGATTTAACAGGAATTTTTAATTTAATTAATTTACTTTTTAGTATTGAAAGTTGGACATTATCGTAAGCAGCAGATATATCAAGGAAAGCTCCGACAATTGATTCACCACGAGAGAAACCAAGTCTTATATCTGTAGTGAATATACTAAGACTATCCATGGTACTTTTTCCTTTCCTAAAACCATACTGAGATTTAGCAAGTAATTCATAATATTCAACATACCACTCGAGTCGATTTTTAATAAGGTGTTCAGCTATTTTAGCTAAAACAGATGAAAGAGCAATAGGACGGTAAGAATATGGATCATCTGGATCTTTGTTAGGTTTGAGAATAGGAATAATAAATTGCGATTTCCAGCTATCAGGGACATAGCCAGAATCAAAGATAGAATTAACAAGGCATAAATAATAATTCAGGACACAGTCATTAGCCTTAGAAAAAAAGGAATAAGGAATGCCATCCATACCTGGAGCAGAATCTTTGACCGATTTCAATACGTTTTTCAGTTCTACGATAGAAAAAGGCTGATCTAAAACGTCGTTAGAACTATAGGTAAAATGAGAAGGAAGTTCATCAGGTAGAGGACAATATTGAGGCGCTAATTTGTCCATAAACGAGTCAGCCCAAGACTGACTCGGGCAACAATGACGATGAGGAGGGCACCAAGCTCTTCTATATCTGTGAATTTTATTCCAAATAATTGATAATGGAGTATGCGGGCCTATAGAGCAACAAAAAGATTTCCAACCATGGAATTTTTTGGTGTGGAAGAGACGTTTTGATTGAGCAATCACTTTGTTCAATAGCATGAAGTTCTCTTTTGTCATGGAGAGGCAAAAGGTAGTTTCAGTTTCATTACGAAATTTAATTGCCTCCGAGCATTCCTTATCCCACCATGGAGGAGAAGGTATTTTACTCGAACTACTTTTTTTAATATAGAAAGACATATCAGCACAATCTAAAAGAGCTTTAGCAAGGCCCTCCGAACAAATTTTAATGTTATTGATTTTAATCACGGGTAGTTTAGAAATATTGATCTCTGCAATTTCATTAAATTTATACCAGTTAGCATTGTCATTTAAAATATATTTAAGAAGAGGTGAATTTCGATAGACTGTTGGAGCCAATTTTAGTGAAATATTTAGAATAATAGGACAATGATCACTGCCATGAGTTGAAAGCAGAACGTGCCATGACAAAAGAGATGCAAGATCTGGAGAGCAGAGAGATAGATCAACTGCACTAGGAAATTCGTTTGGGCGGGTTCTTCTTGTAGGAGAACCATCATTAAGAATACACAGATTGAGAGTATCAAGGGAATCTAATAGAAAAACTCCAGAAGAATCTGAAATACCACAGCCCCAAACAGTATGGTGGCAATTAAGATCGCCAAGGACTAGGAGAGGTCTAGGAAGGGAGTTAAGAATAGGGATAAGCTTACGGATAATAGATATGGAAGGAGAGCAGATATATAAGGAAATGATTACAAAAGATTTTGTACGGACAGCCACAGCTTCAAAGCCAATCTGAGAAGGAATTGAAATAGGGGAAAATGACATATTATCTTTTAAAAATAGAGCAACACCACCACAACCATCCTGTCGATCTCTTCGTACATCAACATAGCCAGATAACCTAAAAAGGGAATCAGGTCTAAGCCATGTCTCAGAGAAAGACAGGATGCATGGTTTGTATTTATTAATTAAAAATATTAAATCAGTTTTTTTATTGTTTAAACTACGACAGTTCCACTGGAGGATCCTGTCGGAGGGATCCATTTTGGAAAAGAGAGAAAAGAGTATTCAAGTTGAAGGCATCGTTGGACGGTAAAGCGTTTGGGGAAGAGGAAGAAGAATTACACATAACAGTTGATAACAAATTTAAAAGCTTTATGAGCTCTGCTATAATATCAGGAACAGTAGGCATTTCAGAATTTTTACCTATAGGATTAGGGAGGGCACAGCCATTTTGGGAGGGAGCATCATAATCATTCCTTATTATGTTTAAGTGGGCAGCCCGATCATACCCAACACGGGAAGTAGGAGAGACATGTACAGTTTTGGAAACTTTTTTCTTATAATGAACTTTAGATGGTTCAATTGTCAAATTTTTAATAGAGCGATTTTGCGGAGGAAAAGATGTTACAGAGGGTGCGGCAATTTCAGCATACGATGATTTAGACACAGGAACCATTTTTGAAGCTTCAGCATACGATATACCTAGCTCTTTCAGACATGACAAGTTTAATATTTTTTTGTCTTTGATATTCCGGACAACATTTATTGGTAGCGAAATGATTACCATCGCACCATATGCATTTTGCACTATCAACATCTTTTTCACAGGAATCTGCTAAATGGTTTAGACCACATTTAAAACAGGTGGGTTTTGAGCGGCATTGAGTCTTGGTGTGGCCATATCGGCAGCATTGATAACATTGTATGGTAGGTAAAGAGTATAACTCAACAGGAATTGAGTTATAACCCAAAAAAACTCGTGAGGGAAAGACTTGGCCATCAAAAGTCAATACGACCGTTTGAGAAGGTTTCCAATGTGTAGATCCTTCTATGATAACTTTAAAATTAAGACGACGAGCTTTAATTATGGGACCACAATCATTGGGAACCTTCATTTCTGTCATAATTTCTTCGGGAGACATATCGATTGGGATGCCACGGACAATGCCTAATCTCGTTATAATAAAGGATGGAATGAAAGCTTTAAATTTATTATGAGATAGAGACGGAGAATCCATAAATTTATTGGCACAGGCAGCCGAGTGAAAATCTAAAGAAATTCTATTTCGACCGACGCTTTTGATGGAACCATCTATAACTCCTTCAAACTCTCTGGAACGACTAAATAAAAATCTGCCAAACGTTACCGGATGTAACGAGGTGCCAGCAGTTGGAGACGATTCATTTCTCTGTACATGTACCGTAAATGGACCACGATCATTTGGGCCATATGACTGGCGACCAGTTGGGACATAGGAATTTTGTGATAGGAGTGAAGAAACTCGAGGGGAATCAGGCAGAGGGACAGAAGGGGCTATTTGTTGGTCAATATGGGTGTTTGGATCTCTGACAGAGGAAACTGAATCAGGGAGAGAGTGTTGACCAGGTTGGAGAACTACATCTGATTTTAATATGAGTGTGACATTGGACGACTCTGACTCGGAACGAGAATGATCTGTATTAATCTTTCGTGCTTTTTTCGCTTTCGAACGCTTACGAATTACTGTTTCATATGGTAGATCATCAACAGACATTGTTATTGATTCAAACGCGGCTGGAGAAGGAGGTTTTACAATAGCTAATGTTCCACCAGGATCAGGGGGTTCATTCATTTTGATGAGTATGAAGCTAAGATACCAATCTACAAATAATATTTATACTAATATACTATAATGCAGCTACTCTGGTCTAAAAATAAGAATAATTTATCAAGAAAATTAAATTTGAAAAATTTAACCAAAAATCCACGACTTGACGCTACACCGTAGAGCACAGATCTCCACCAATTTCTTTTTTGTGGCACTTGTGCAAAATGCAAATGTCATTTGCATTTTGCTTATGTGCTATATTCACCAAAGAGAATTTAATACTACGTATATTCACGTAAAGAGTTACCTATTAATTAACAAAGATGAAATTTTATGATGATAACGGAAAATGAATAACTAACGCAGATATATACAAGAAATATTTAACATTAACGGGTATTTAACAAAAATATCAAAAATTATATATTTAAACACTTAAAAAAGTAGTTATCGTGACATTACTGTATAGCCGGTCAAGTTAGATATAATAATAGTGGCCATATAATAAAAAATCCCGGAAAGACAAATGTTGGTGGAGAGTTAGGGTAAAAAAAAGGAACAAATAAAGTTTTAGAAATCGCCGTCGGATCCTCGGACGATCGGGGACAAAGGTCAAAATTAGAGTTTTTTTTTTTGATTTTTATCAAAGAAGGTTTTATCAAAAAAAAAACTTCAAACCAAATTTGTAGATCTTAAAATTCCCTACAAAAATGGTCTTCATAATTTGTTTCCTAAGAGTTACCATTCCTCAGATATCGCGATTCTAAGAGTCACATTATGCGTGACATGCACACATTTCGCCACTTGTGAGATAGTGTACTTGGCGCGTTTTTTCCCCGTGGTTTCCCCTGTAGGCCTACTCAACTACCTAACTATCATGACAATTCTAGGATAATTTAAGGGAACACATTATTATTGATTATTGGGTTAACTATTGTTTGATATCTTTAAATATTTTAATTAGATTCACATTCTTGAAAGTATACTTCAACAGTCATGTCTTCTTCGATTTCTTCTTCTTCTTCCTCGTGCTAGATGTTCATAAATTACACATTTGAACAAGACTGACCTTGGCAATTGGTACACGCAGAAGAACACAGCAACCCGACTTTTTTAAAGCCGCATTTGGCACTACAACCTTTTTGCAATTGCAAAACATAGTGTTGAGGAGTTTTTCTGGAGCAGGTGTGAGTAACGTTTTAATTGGTTCCAGAGTATTATTATCAATCAATTTCCAACCCCAGTCTTCCAGGGTTTCATTTATAAGGACATCTGCGCAATTTTCAGCTTGTTTCTGAGCTTAGAATAAATGTTTTCAGAATATATTATTCTGAAAACTAAAAAATATATACGAGTATAAAAGAGTGTATACGATTGATACAAGAAAAGTAGTTGGAATGGTTTTATTGTAGGCTGAAGATACTTAGGTACATATATTTATTATAGGAGCCCGACAGTGTAGATCGAACTAATTTAGAATTGGTACGTATCTCCCTTTTACTAGATGATAGGTGAGTGGTGTGCGGGCGGGCATCGCGGACGCAGCCTGGCATCCTCCCCGCACCCCCGCGCAGTTCCGGTTTAGAGGCCACCACGCCGGTGGTGGCGTGAACATCTTCCGCGGTGTTGAAAGCTCACGCTTTCAAAGGGATCTCCGGGTTATTGTCCACGGAATTTCCTGAAGTTTGAGTAAGTAGGTTTTCAGGGCTTGGTTCATCCAATCTGGGTATTGGTAAAAGGCACAGCTTGTTTACAGCTCGCTTGATTGTGCATTTGGCTGTGTAGATATCCGCTACTCGACACACTCCATCTCATCCAGAATGACATTTTGTGACTCTGCCTATACGCCAATGCAGTGGCATTGTCTTCTTTTAGGACCACAAGGTCTCCCACTTGAACAGGTGTACAGTCCTTTCTCCATTTTGTTCGATTCTGCAGCTCAGCCATAAACCCCTTTTGCCATCACCCCCAGAAGTGTTGTCGGATCTGCTCAATGTGTTGTTATCTGTTTGGCCTGGTAGTGTTGATTGGTAGTGAAGGCACCGACATCAGCGGTCGACCGATTAGAAAATGCCCAGGAGTGAGAGGGTTGAGATCGGTTGGGTCTGATGAGAGGGGTGAGAGTGGACGGGAATTCAGGATTGCTTCTACCTGTGCAAACAGCGTTGTTAGCTCTTCAAACGTAAGGGTAGCATTACCAGCTACGCGTTTGAGATGAAATTTTGCGGACTTTACCCCAGCCCCCCATTTTGGTGGTATATTACCAAAATGTACTTCTTGGTATGGATTCAAATACCTTTGAAGATAATTGAGCACCTAATAAAGCAGCACATAGTTCCAGAAGTGGAATCGTAAGGGCTTTTATAGGTGCAACTCTTGTCTTAGCACACAACAACCTTAATGTAACGTTATTATCACTAGAATAAGAACGCACATAAGTACAAACGCCGTATGCAAGCTGGGAGGCATCCACAAAAAATGCAACTCGATAGTAGCTTCACCTAGGGTCATCTGGTAGTACATTATATGACGAGGTATAGATAGATGTGATATGAGGTGCAAATTATTTATGAAATTAAACCACGTCTTAGGGAAGTGCATTGGCACTGGGTCGTCCCAATCTAATTTAGTACTCCACAAATTTTGTAGCAAAATTTTGGTTTTAATGATGCAACAAGAAACTAGCCCCAGTGGGTCAAATAGTTTACCAATTGTAGAGATAATAATTATCTTAGTAACCTTTGAATTTACTTCGATTTGACTTGGAAATTGTAAATGATCTGATTTAGGAGACCACTTTAAGCCCAATACAGTAGCATCAGAATTGAATTCAAGACAGTTCAAGAAGATTCTGATTTATTGAATAGAATCTGAGGACAGTTTGTCCGAAACTTCCGCAGCGGGAAACCAAACGAACCGAGGACCTTAGTCACATTTACATATATGTGTTTCAACTCGTTTTCTGTGAAGCTTCCTATGTTTAAATCGTCGACGTAGAAATGGGACCTGATTGTAGTAGCTATAACATCATCTTGACATTCAAGTGCTAACTGAAGAAGACATCTTGCACTCAAAAATGAAGCTAAGGTAATGCCGTAGATAACCGTATTAAGCTGATGGATTTTGATAGGTTCATCCATGTTATCTCTCCACAAAACAAGTTGTAGATGGCGCTGCGATTCATCTACAACAATTTGGCGATACATTTTTTCGACGTCCGCAGTAAGTACAAACTTAAAGATACGAAAGCGAATGAGGATGGAAAATAGGTCACTCTGCACGGCTGGACCTACCGCCTGAATATCGTTTAAGGACTTGGACGAGCTAGATTTTGCAGAGCCGTCAAATACAACTCTAAGTTTGGTAGTTTCGTGCTGTTCCCGAATAACACAGTGATGGGGTAAGTAATACCCAAAGTTGGGTCTTTGTATTTCATTTAAATGACCTAGGTCGGCATATTCCTTTAAAAACTTTCTATATTGTCTTTTTAAATTAGAATTTTTATTTAATTTGTTTTCTAAACTTAAAAAACGTTTCATGGCCATAGGGAATGAGTTACCTAGTGCCGTTTCAGGTACTTCCTTTAGTGGCATCATGACTGAAAAGTGGCCATCAGGTAAGCGACGGAAATTTTTAACAAAATGGGTTTCACAAAATTGTTCCTCTGCAGAGTAGGCATTATTATCTGAAGGCAATTCTTCGACCTCCCAGAATTGTTTTATTGAATTGTGGATATTTTTTAGTGACACTGATGATTCATCACTTTGCAGGAAGTTACAATGAATTTCACTGTCACAGTGTCTTTCTCCGGTAGGACCAGCTACTAGCCACCCTAGTAAACTGTCTTGCAAAATAGTCATATATTGACCTAAACTAATTTTATTGGATCCAATAATATCAAAAAAGTGATCGGCGCCCAAGAGCATATCTATTTCTGAAGGCTTATAAAATGCCGGGTCGGCTAAGGTTATGTTGTCCGGAATACCTAAACTCTCTATATTGATCTGTGCGTTGGGTAAGGTACCAGTCACCTTTGGGACTACAAAACAATTTATGTTTCTGTTGAAAGATCCAATTCGAGACCTAAGTTTGAGTTGACAACGTTCGGTGATGGGACAGATAACGCCGTTTATACCGGTCACATTAAGTGTGGTTACCTTTTTAGAGTGGAGACCTAACTTCTCTTTCAGGTTCTTAGTGATAAAAGAAGATTGGCTTCCGGAATCCAGAAGAGCACGAGCTTGGTAAGTAGTTTTAGTTTGTACGTAAGTTAATTCTACTATAGCAGTACACAATAACACTTGGCCTGATGATACAGCCGATAAGCCTGGAGCCTTCGACCAATATAAAATGAATGGACGGGCCTAAGCGTACTGGGTCTTCAAGACTACAAAATGAGTGAGCTCACTCATTTTGCGTCAGTCAGCCTGTGTCCTTCAAGGGTAGCGCACGTGCGCATAATATCACATGCAACACATTCGACTGACAAAATATGCCTTCATGTGCATTTCCGAAGTGTAAAAACAACACAAGAAACCAAAATAAGAGTTCAGGCATCACATTCCACACGTAAGTACTTAATTATCAAGCTATTTTGTCTCAAAGTAAAATATTTTCAGAATAAATTCTAATAATCTCCCATTTTGTTGTTATTCCGTCGTTGTAAGGGACACAAATATACACTTATGCTTAGTGCGACATAGATAGCACGCCTCTTTCGACATTACTGACTACTGTCGAGACATGCCGATCTTTGACCTGATGTACCGACAGCAAACAATTTAATTTCCAAATTTTCTTGGCAGTGACTTTTAAAACGATTCTTTCTTAATTAATTGTTAATTGTTCTGCAAGGTTACATAATTCAATATGTACAAAAGAGTAGTTATTCACGTCTGACCAGAATCCAGTTGTCTGCGATTTGAACGTTGTTCAGTTTTTTTTTGTAATATATTTATTTAATACTACGGGACTATTAATTTAATAATATTACAGATTTCCAAGTGAAGTTGCCATTTGTAAAAAATGGGTGGATAATGTACGGGCAGCTAGACGAGATGAAGACTGGATCTCGAATATATACAGCCGTGTGTGTTCTGACCATTTTACACCCAATGAAATGTACCTAACAAAAAATGGGAGGCGCAACATAAACAAAACTGCTGTACCTCATTGTCGGGTAATAATTATGATATTTTTTCGGATATTCCCCTTGACTCTTCCGTTTTTATGGTCCAGTCGTCTCGTGTTGTTGTTTAGACCTTGTTAAGTAGAGAACAAATGTATACATAATTTAATTTTACCTTCCACAATAAAAGTCCGGTAAAAATTTTAGTTTTGAATTTTATTTTGCATCCGTTATGGTGGACACTACTTTTTTAACTGAAAACAGTAACGCGAGATAGTGTGTGTGAACGATAGTTTGTGAATTGAAAATCATTTTCAGTTTTTTTGCTGTGTTAGCAAAAAATCTACAAATTATTCTATTATTTGCTTTTACAGGTTCAACGAGAAAAAAACACTTCTAGAGATACTCCAACTTCTGCTGTAGATGCTCTAGAATCTCTTAATTCACCAATAAGTAACATTAGCATACCATCTTCAATTTTCGACACACCTAGGACAGCTAACTTAAAAAAACAGGTCAGAAAATTAACCTACGAATACAAACAGTGCAAATTAAACATTAAGTCATTAAGGGCAAAAAACTCAAGGCTTCACCAGAAATGTATGACACTTAAGTCTATAGTGCAAGAATTAGAGAAAAAGCAGTTGATAACCGTGGATTATTCACGAGATTTAGAATTAAAAGCTGAAAGTGCGGAATTAATAAATCGGATATACATGAATCGCAAAGGGAAGTCGGGTAAAAGGAAATATCCTCAGGTATTACGCAAGTTTGCTTTATCTCTTCATTTTTATTCTGCATCGGCTTACATGTATGTGAGAAGAGTATTTTCCACAGCGCTTCCTCATCCACGCACCATAAGAAAGTGGTATGAAAATACCAATACAGAGCCCGGCTTTACTGCCCAAGCTTTTCAAGTCTTAGATGCCAAATCGAAAGCAAGTGGTAAAAGGATTATTTGCACTTTAGTAGCCGATGAGATGGCAATTCGTCAACAAACCCAATGGTAAAAGAACAGTAGGTTTGGTCGATTATGGTCTCGGTCAATTGGAAGTCGACGAAATTGCAACCCAAGTATACGCATTTGTGTTGGTATCTAATGACCAAAATTGGAAAATTCCTCTGGGATATTTTTTTATAAATGGATTGCAAGGTACTCGTAGGGCCAATCTAATCAAAATATACCTGCAAAAGTGTTATCATGTTGGTGTTGACGTAGTTGCTTTGACTTTCGATGGATGTTCAGCAAATTTTACCGCTGCTCGTATTTTAAGATGTGCATTAGATGATGTTGACAGATTGAAAACTTGTTTTCAACATCCAAGTAATGATAGTCAAGTGGCTGTATTTTTAGATCCTTGTCACATGCTCAAACTTGTACGTAATACATTTGAGGCCAAAAGAGTCATTTTTGATAACGAAGATCAACAAATTCAGTGGAACCTGCTTACAAATCTTGTCAAACTTCAGGAAAGTGAAGGACTACATTTAGCTAACAAATTGACGCGCCGCCATATAGACTTTAGAAATCAGATAATGAAAGTAAAATTAGCTGTGCAATTAATGAGTATAAGTGTAGCTAAAGCCCTGGAAATGTGTAAGTCAATGTCTATTCCCAAGTTTGAGCATGTAGGCCCAACAGCAAATTTTATACAACATTTCAATAATCTTTTTGACATTTTAAATTCCCGTAAAAATGGAAAATATGGTTACAAAAAACCGATTTGCAAAGAAAATCATTCAGAAATTTTTCAATTCCTAAGTGAAATGGAAACATACATAAAGTCATTGAAAATATACCACAAAGCGAAGTGTGTTACCAAAAAAAACATTTCTATGAAAATATCCAAGAAACATATCTTACAATGCCAATGTAAAACAGGGTTTATCGGTTTTCTTGTGTGTATAAACAGTCTCAAATACCTTTACCAAACACTGGTAGAATCTGAAAAGATGGCGTATATTTCAACTTATAAAATAAGTCAAGACCACATAGAATTGTTATTCGGTCTCGTACGCAGTCATGGTGGCCATAATAATAATCCCAACGCAACTCAGTTTATGGGAATTTACAGGAAATTAATTTCATCATATGCAGTTGCGTTCTTCCTTCACAGGAAACTGTATTCCTCTCGACAATTATCAAATTCTTAATTCGTCTGCCACCAATGCTATAAATAATACGGTGTTGAGAAGTTCGGATATTGAAACAATTGAGCCTGAAAAACGTTCATATTGCATTAGTGATGACGATATTCAATGTGAATATAACACATTTGTTCTCGTTAGTCTATTAGATAACCAATGTAACGATCTGACACAGATAAGCAAATATATTGTAGGTTATATCGCAGGATGGACTGCTAAAAAGATGTCAAAAACTATAAAATGTGAAACTTGCATTAATAGCTTAATAAGTATTTTTGAGGAAGTTGAGAGGCATAGGCCCGTCCATTCATTTTATATTGGTCGAAGACTGGAGCAGCTGATGGCACAACACTAGTTTCGGTAAGTGTTTTATAATTCTTATGTAATATAGTATTGTGTTTTTTTTACAGATGCGGCAGGAACCTTTTAGATTGCATTGTGCATTCGAGTTACCACGTCGAAGACAATTAGTGCACAACTTGTGTTTAGAAACTTCGTTTAGCTTGTCATCTATTTCCAAAGCCTTAAATTTAGCGCATTGAATAAACGTAATGATCTTCACCGCATACCGGGCAATTTCTATTGACAGAAGACTGCGTAAAAGTAGCAAAAGATTTTGTGGATTTATTTTCTTTGTAGTGCAAGAAGTCTTGTTATCAAAATTTCGACTTGAACTGGCAGTTTCTAAAACGTTGGCCCTACTTTCTAAAAAACTTTTAAATTCATCTATGGTAGGGAGCTGAGTTAACCTACCTTTATGCTCTTCCCATTTGCAACTAGTTTTTGGATCCAACTTTGCTGATACTAGATATATGACCAAAGGATCCCAACCATCAGTAGGAACGTCCAATGTATTGAGCGCACTCAAGTGTTTACAAACTTGATCACATAAATACCTTATAGCCTTAAAAGAGTCCTTCTGAATATTATTTAGATTTACTAAAGCATTCAAATGATTATAAATTAAAATATTTTTATTATTGTATCTGTCGCATAATGCCTTCCACGCAAGTTCGTAATTATTCGAGGCAAACTCCAGGGATCTTATTACAACACTGGCACCAGACTGCAAGGAATTTCGTAGATAGTGAAATTTGCTGATAGGTGCAATCGCATCATTGTCGTGTATGAGCGTTTTGAAAGTGTCCCTGAATTCGAGCCATTTCGTATAAGAGCCGTCAAATATTGGCAAGTTAATCACAGGTAAGTTGACAGGGTTGGTTACGTTATGGTGACAACAACTTGATTTTACCGACACATCAGAACCATTACCTTGTTTATTCTTGGCCGAAAACAAATCAATAAATTCCTGCGCTAAGGCAATTTGTGTATAAGACTCACTCTCAGCTATGTCGCGTTCTAATATTTGACCGTCTACATTATCGCAAAGTTCTTCAATTTCTGTTTGTGTTCGGTCAAAACAAGACATTAATTCTTGTAATTGAATCAATCTTAACGAAATTTCTCTTATCTCTAAACTAGATCAGTACTTCAGTACTAATATTATAAATGCGAAAGTAACTCTGTCTGTCTGTTACGCTTTCACGCCAAAACTACTGGACCGATTTGAATGAAATTTGGTATGGAGATAATTTGAGACCCGGGAAAAAACATAGGATAGTTTTTATCCGACTGCGCAAAAAGAGGTTAATGTTTTCGCGCGATAACCGACATACGCGCGGGCGGAGCCGCGCCCGGAAAGCTAGTGCTTTATAATCGTCAATATCACTGTATTTCTGAAAGTAATTTTTAAATACGGTTAGACGACTTCTAAGCCCAGCATGTTTTCTTACTAAGGTCTTTAAATATTCCTTAGAGTCACCCTTACCTAAGTTAACATTTAATGACGGTATAGTACTTTTAGGTCTTGTTTTATCACTGCCCTCAGCCATTTTAATAAAATAATGAGCAAATAAACAATATTATCGTTACTAAATGGGTATACAATGTATCCAGCAATCAGCAGTTCAAACCTCGCAGCTGCCGCTGAACGCGTCAACCGCACTGGTCGCGTCTGAGGGACTCGAAGGGGTCGCGCGGCTCGGGCCCGTTCCGCTGCAGGCGGCCGAACCGAGCTATGAACGCCGCGTCGGCACCGGGCTGCACATAACGGCACCGCTACGGTACGATCAGAAACGATCGAATATTGCGCCACTGGAATGTTTAGCAAATAATGTTGGAATAATGATGATAACTTTGATAATAATAATAATAATAATAATGTTTATTTCAGTAACCAGAAAATACACAAATACAAATTAAGCGACCAGAGATTCCTTTTAAGCAAAGAATGCTTGTATTAGGAGTCCCTGCTCTTTCATAACATAGAATTTCTTAACTTGGAGTGAATTGTGAAAAAATACGTATGTGTATGTTTGTATGTAAGGGTGTGTGCGTGGGGGTATGTACGAAGGGGTGTGTGTGAGGGGGTGTGGTGGTGTGTCCTGTGTATGTGCGTTGAATTGTCAATGAACCTTATTGAACCTGAAGAAACATTTCAGTTTCTTCATATGTAAGCGGTGCTACCCACTTGATCATCAAGTATTTATAAATCAGCGAGTATTTATCAACTTTGATAAATACTCGCTATGTATATGCAGTTATGTAGATACTATAAGTACCTTATAATGGAATAATATGACTGAAATCATTCGATAATGAAATGCGGTTATTCACAATACTTGTGAATAACCGCATTTCATTACTATAAATGATGTAGCAAAACGTGCGTCTCAGGCTATGTTCTATTAATAGAATAAGTCGGTAGGTTATGTTACCTATGTATAATAATGCACTTGAAACCACGGATGCTAAGCAAATGAATTAATATACTATTTTGGGTACGATATAATCATCACGTATCATTGTAATGATAGGGCAAGGCTAGCAATTATACTGATATAGGTAAGTAGGCACTTTATGTATGCATAAGTATAAAGATGCAATATATTGTGTATGTAAAAGAATTGCATTGCAGTGGAAAGATTTAACAAAATGTATAGTCGTGAAGGGGAGGTAAGTACGCAGTGTGCAAGATAATTACCTCCGAAACGTAAGAAAAACAAGCATTGCAAAGATAGAAACAGTTTGGAAAGTAGGTAATATAGGTATAATAGGAACGGGCTTACTTCCTTTGTCGTGAAGACCTCCGAGCGGATGTAAAATCCATCAAAAGGCCACAACACATGACGGCAGCACAGTTCAAAAAAAAAAAAAACTTTGTATACGATTGATACAAGAAAAGTAGTTGGAATGGTTTTATTGTAGGCTGAAGATACTTAGGTACATATATTTATTACTAGCTTTCCGGGCGCGGCTCCGCCCGCGCGTATGTCGGTTACCGCGCGGGTAACATTAACCTCTTTTTGCGCAGTCGGATAAAAAATATCCTATGTTTTTTCCCGGGTCTCAAACTATCTCCATACCAAATTTCATTCAAATCGGTCCAGTAGTTTTGGCGTGAAAGCGTAACAGACAGACAGACAGACAGACAGACAGAGTTACTTTCGCATTTATAATATTAGTACTGATAGTACTGATTATAAATATGTAATATATATATTATTATATTTATAATAATATATATATATATATATTTATATATACTTATACATATTTACCCACCTGTGCAAAAGAAAAAGATACTTTGTCAGTGTTATTTCCATAATATAATATAATAAAAAAAAAAAAACTTATACTTATATGTGATATTGTTTAGCAGTGTGTTTGATGAGGTTTTGTGATTTAACGTGATATTGATATTGTTCAAGAAGTTACTTTATCAGGCTATCTCGATCAAAACAATGTGACCATAAAAATAGTTTCTAAATATCAATACATAAGGTCAAAGATCACCACAAGCAAACAGGTGGTATGCCCTCCTGTACAATATAATATAATAAAAAAAGCAATGATCCATGTACTATCAGGTTCCACAATACCTGCTCATTTTTAAAACAAAATTTTGTTCACAAAATGACCATCGTGCTAGCATAAGCTCCATACGTGTAAACATCATATTTGTATACTGTATTTGTATATATGTATATATTTTTGTATGTATTGTATATATATTATGTAAGAATTCATTAATTATCTATATTGTATATTATATTGTAGATATTTATAAATATCAATACTATTAACCGTTGCAGCAATTTAACCACACATGTGTGGTTGAGTTGACAGGTGCGTAAAGTCGCAAAGAGCACACATGTGTGGTTTCATACACACCAATTTAATTTATATGTTTAGTTCAATTGTACAACCAAATTGTCTGTTATTGTCTATGGACAAATTGTAGCGTGTGAAACGCGCTTTATTTTGACGGGTCAATGAGAACAAAGTATATTATTGGCAAAAAGAACGAACTGAAAGAATTTAAGGAATATGAAACATATTATAAGCTTTCATTCGGTTTGCGCGCGAAAAATAAAATCCAATAAAAAAGTGTTTTTAGTGACAGTTATACATAAAGGTGAGTAAAATAATGCTTTACGTAGTTCTATGGACATTCATGCAGATAAAAAGTGTAAAAAACTATATGTATAGTGATAAATAAGTTACAATTTTCGGTAAAAACAATAATGATTAGTCTAGTCTAGTCACGTACTACTAGCATCGGTGATTCGTGTTTCAATGGAGCTTTTGACATAATGTCATTTATTATTATAATTAGATACCTAATTTCTCCTTTTATGCGTTTCTATTCCTACATTTGTCGTAAAGTTTGAGTTTTCATACTAAAATGCAAATCAGAAACGAGCCCATTTGCTATTGAGCTAGTCTCCACATTTTGGTGCAATTATTGAAGACTTGAAGAGCGCTGTGACACTGTCGATATTTTTTATCGATATTTTCAGTAATCACTGAGTTTTATTGGTAGTGTCATAACTCTCTGTGGTTTTGTGCTCTAACTAGGACAACATTCGATTAAGTTTGAAAAAACATATACATATGTAAATAATTAGCGTAGGTATTTTTACAGCGAATTTTTAATTGCTCTAAAAATTTGTCAATTGCAAAAGCATGTGGTATTACTAAAAATCGTAAAAATAATGCATCTTATTATACAAATTTATATTTATACATGTTAGTGTTGCGCTATTTTTATAATAATTAACTTTGTTCCAATAAATCTTCAGCATGTATCTTTCACTCTATCCACGTTACAATTTGATATGAATTCCATCCCGATATTTTTTCTGCATTAATAGAAGACAAGGAGATGAAGACATATATAAATATATAATATATATATAATATATAGTACTGAAGTACTGATAGGAGCGCGACAGTGTAGATCGAGCTAATTTAGAATTGGTACGTATCTCCCTTTTACTAGATGATAGGTGAGTGGTGTGCGGGCGGGCATCGCGGACGCAGCCTGGCATCTGCCCCGCACCCCCGCACATTTCCGGTTTAGAGGCCACCACGCCTGTGGTGGCGTGAACAAAGAGACAAAATACAAGTACATATACAAATAGGTATATGTACTTGTATTAAATGCCTGATTATGTGCATTATCGTGTATAATGTGACTCTTAGAATCGCGATATCTCAGGTAACTCTTGGGAAAAAATCATGCAAACCATTTTTGTAGAGAATTTTACGATATACAATTTTGGTTTGAGGTTTATTTATAAAACTTACGGTTTTTGAGAAAAATCCAAAACACCCCAAATTTTGATTATTGACCCCGAATAACTTTTGTAGCACATATAAGTTCGATGGGAATTTTCAAAACTTTATTTGTGATGGTAAACCGCAGCTCTCCACCAATATTTGGCTCTGCGGGAATTTTGTTATAATGTCTATATTGACCGGACTATTATCGTATTGTGGACAGTTTTGTAGATTGGTGGCCCCTATAAAATTTTACTACATCACTTTGCTCTATTATCAACAATATAGACGTAGGCACGCGATATTTTTTTTTCGCACTTTGGGTTACATTATCGAAGTTTTTATACGGATCCCTAACTTTTTGAAAACTTTCAATATAGCCTATGTTCATCAGGGATAGTGTAGGATTCTAATGCTGAAAGAATTTTTCGAATCGGTCCATAGTTTCAGAACATAAACAATGCAAATAAACAAATAATCAAATCGTTCCTCTTTCCTCTTTCTTTAGTTTATATATATACGAGTACTTACTTATACCTTATAAGAGAAGAAGTGCAAAATATTATTTTATAAATAAAATTTGGATGATTTAAATTAACATAATAGAAATAGAACTTACTACAAATGAATATTAATTACTGAGAGAGAGAGAGAGAGAGAGAGGAAGTGAGATACAATATTATAAATATTAATATTATTAGACGATAAAAGTTCAGGCTTCGCACGGGTATTTAACAAAGTTTCAAAATTATAAATAATATAAACTCATAAAACAGTACTAATTGAGTAATTGTGACATAACTGTAATAGTTAGATATAAATTACTGTGGATATTTTTGTAGTTGTCTTCTATAAAATTTGTAGTACTTACATCACTTATTTATAAGTTCATTTGACAGTTGAATTTGTTACCCCATGTATAATAGGGTGAAGATTTACATTTATTAGATGAATGGTAGACAGTTTTAATTTAAAGCATTTTTATGTCTTATTTTGATATTTCCTCACAAGAAAATTTCGGTGAACGTGAGTTTTTATTATTTTAGGGTACCTTTTTATCCGTCGGCGTCTTTGCATATAATATATATCTATATACTAAGTTGTTTTCAATTACTCATACAAACCCTCATATCCAGAAATTATAGAATATTATCTATAGTGGGCTGTACCCCTGTATTTTAAATTATATATGCGCTTATATATTATTTCCAGGTAAATACAAATTCACCTAGGTGATTTCCGATTCGCATTCAGGTAACTTTTACATTAATTTTCGAACACCTCCCTAGTATACAAGTCGTCTGTGGTACTTCTTATTATCAAGTGAGATTGCGGTCAAATGCTTGCCTATTCGGGGGTGCGTTCCTCCTACCCGTCGGCCAAGACATATTTTGGTCTAAACGCAGATATACGCCGTTCCACAATAAATAATAGATTTTGTACAAGCTAAGCCAAGGATTAGTGACATACTGTGTTAACATTGCTATATTACGTATTATGCCCTATTTATTAAAAATGTAGACTGTATTTCATCACCTAAAAACATCGCTGTCAATTCCATATTTTGAAAGGAGCTGTATAGGTCGTTCCAGGTGCCTTGGAGCAAATATTGCTCGACCAATATTTACTGGAACGCGCCCCGGAATAAAAAATGAAATAGTTCCCTATTGAATTGTCTTTGGTAATTTCATTTTCAGATGACGTGTGAAATGTCATCGTACTTTCCACGATTTTCGCCGATTGTTGTATTGTAGCACAAGAAACATGGAATTATGTAAATTTTCTTCTGTTCTCGCGTTATTTTTAGTGTTCGACTTATCTTCCGCGCTTTATTTCCATATAGCAGAAGGGGAAAGAAAATGTTTTATAGAGGAAATCCCCGATGACACCACTGTTATTGGTAACGTATACAGCTGCTCTCAGTTATTTTTACATAATTACTTATTTGATAATATTTGGTATGGGCTGATCTTCTTTTATCATATATAAGATCATTATGTAAGGATTTCTTTGTGTTTTCAGTGAACTACAAAGTAGAGCTATTTGACCCGCGCTCTGGCGGCTTCATGCCGTCTACGCCTGGCATCGGCATGCACGTTGATGTTAGAGATCCCAACGACCAGATTGTTTTGTCCCGAGTGTACTCATCAGAAGGAATGATCTCATTCACATCACACTCCCCTGGAGAGCATGTTATTTGCATGTATTCAAATAATACATCATGGTTTAGCGGATCACAGCTCAGGGTAACATAGTTTTTATTTTCAATGTGATGATAACTTTTTTATATAGCTGATAAGTTAGCCCTTGACCACTATCTCAACTGATGTTAATGATGTGGTCGAAGATGTTGTTCAGGTTAACCCAGAATTACTAGCTCTCAAGGACAGCTGTCACACCATTAGGTGCTTGGGGACACATTTTCTACTTGAGAGTCATAGCTAAAATGTAACTAGCTAAAATAAAAACCACCATTGTGACGACTGCCATCCTATGGCAACAACTGGGACCAATTGCATAAAGTGCCCTCTGAAGCATGGAAGTGTTCAATAGTAATGCCACTAGTGGTCACCTATCCAACTCATGACCACAGTGGATGTTGAAAGCAACATCCTTAGCTGATTGGTTAAAAATGGCTAAGCAAACTATGCTATGAGTGCTTCAAAAAGCTCTTTGTTATTGTTTCAACTTTGTAGAAGTAGGCATGGGTTTCAATCCTACCATGGGCTATAGCCTACACTGTGATGGTAGGGCATATATTATTGACTACTACCTACAATCCTCTAGTTGATTTATTTCGTCAATCATCTAACATTCTGTTCAGCTTTCTTTTATGGCCTGTTCCATTTTAAAGCTAGACTACTAAAGTCATTGAGCACATTATCACTTACCATCTCAACAGAGCAAGTAGTGGCCATGACTAGATAAAAAAAAAAGATTGGTACCCATTGTGGGTCTTATTTATACACAGAAAATTCAGTTTAAATGCAAACCTAACATACTGTAAACAGTTGAATAAATAACAGGTTTCATTCAAAGCTGTGTTTGTTATCTATTATTGTTATACATGATCGCAGTCTTTTTCCAATAAGATTCTCATTTACCCTTTTTAATGGATTGTGACCAAACATGCAAGCGGCCCACCTGCTATTGGTAACCTCTGCCTATAACAGATGCATTTCAACACAAGTGACAAACTGCACTGTGCCTGTCACCCTGAGACATACTCTTGTTAAGTCTCAATTTTACTGGTGTTCAGGGACTGCCCCTGGAACACACTGTCAGGTGTTTGTTGTTTTACTTAAGGTTGGTATATAGCCAGGTGTGCATTCACAATATGCCCTTGCAGTAACCACATCTAGAGTCATAGCTGAGTGTCATGCTGCCTTACAAAGGCTATCAAAAAACTACAGAATAATGATAACATGGACAAAGGGACATAGTACATGTCCGGGTAACACCATGGCAGATACTCTGGCAAAGAATGGAGCAAAAAAACAGATATGTGATGATGTAAAGACCTTTGCAAGCCATTAGCAATGGAAGTACGGGAACTACTACGTCATCACACTGAGAGAGAACGACAAAACCTGTGGAATAAGACAGAGGATTGTAAACAAACAGAGGCCATGTTCCCAACTCTAAACAAGAAACTGACAAATAACCTGCTGAAACTAAAGCGTGAGGAACTGCGCATTGTAGCAGGCCTTATTACAGGCCATTGTGACCTGAATTACTTTCTGCACAAAATTGGAGCAACAGACAGTCCTCTACGTAGAGGCTGTATGCAAAAAGATGAGACCGTGGAGCATGTACTATTGCACTGCGAAGCCACAGAACAAATACGAATTACAACTGGACTACAAGAGTCTTTCTCATCGACGACATCCTCACCACCATCAACCACGACACTGGAGCAGCTATGCCAGTGTCCTTCTCTGCTATATCAAGGAGTTGGGATGGGTTGGGTAGAAGCTGGCAGGGGAAATGCACAAAACACCCCAAGCTGGACTTCAGTGCAGGACATATCACCCCCAAATAGAATAAGAATGCCCTTGCACCCTTGTAGTGAAGCTAAAGTCGGTGGTGGGTATTGAAGCATGGAACTGTAAAATTAAACAAAATTTTTATTCAATACATAGACTTTATGTAATACTACTTCTAAACAATTATTTTGTAACAAAACTGTACAAATTACTAGGTGGCATGGCAAAATTTCTAATGAGTGCATTGGTGGTAACCATCAGCACTTTGTTGGATGATCTATTGTCTATTATTTAGTCAGCTCCAACTCCAACTAACAGTGTTATGTAAAAAACAATTATAGGAAATGCTACCAGTGAAATTACGGATATAAGATGTAAAGAGGCCTCTTAACCCTGCACCTGGGTTGCAAGCCCCAGGCCCCTCAAGTCTCTTCCTCTGCAATGCTATGAACCCGGCACCCGCACAGTGAATCCATGGAATTCTAAGTAATTCGTCTCCCTTATCCAAGATAGTGAATGCAGTGCAATGCAAAAAATAAGTGCACATCACTTATTTTTTGCATGCTATAACAACACAGTACAATACATGTACAAAAATATCTTAACTTTTTATTAAAATAAATTATTTCATTCAGGTACATTTGGATATCCAAGTTGGAGAACATGCAGTAGACTATGCTAATGTTGCACAGAAAGACAAACTGACAGAATTGCAACTGAGGATCCGGCAACTCTTAGACCAGGTGCATCAGATCACTAAGGAACAAAGCTATCAGAGGGTAAGCTGATTTATAATGACTTTTTTCTGTTAAATTATTACAATAAGAGCAGAAAATTTCCATTCAGTCAGTGGTTAACCTCTCAAAATTGGCTGAATGTATTCACAAAGTCAACACCTAGATAAATAAAACCTGCATGTAACTACATATGTTGCAATAATTCATTGAGTATAGATTGGCTTTGAATATATCTACAATTTTCAGAATCATTTTTTTCAATTACCCTCAAACATATATCATTTGAATAGAGACCCATTGAAATTGAAAAATGTAACACTTTGAAACAATATGTTGAACAATGGCAGCATGAGGCACAGTCAGTTTCCATCCCTGCCATTGCACTCACCATGATTTAAATTCAACATTAAGTAATTATTAGTGATTTATTTGTGTTTTACTATATTAGGCATAGCATTCACAGAGCAATGCATTGTGTGTTTGTGGTAAACCAATCTGAAAGTGCAACAGCAAATCTGACAACCTCATGATGGCCATAGGTTCTAGTTTAGATTGTCAATATTGGCCGTCCCTTGTTTTCTATCCTTATTTTATTGTTATTATTTAACATAATATGTTATTATTAGCTCTAAACAGATAAAACATGATTTATTTTAAGTTTCAATGAAAGAGAATCAATATATAAAATAGTGACCATATAGATTTTACTCTTTGCTGGTTTTGCAGAATTAAAACGATTATATAAATATATGGCATTTCTAATTGACAAAATACTACCACCACTTTTATTAACTTCTGATCCTATCAGTTATATTTATGTATTAAATTTTTAAACTTCTTCTAGCACCGCGAGGAGCGTTTCAGACAAACATCAGAGAGCACAAACCAGCGAGTGTTATGGTGGAGTCTTCTGCAAACTGGTGTCCTTGTTGGAATCGGGTACTGGCAGATGAGGCATCTCAAGAGTTTCTTTGAGGCCAAGAAACTAGTCTAAAACTTTTTATTCTTAAGGTTATATGCACTTTTTTTTTACAAATAATTTATCTGAATTTCTGTGTAACTTCCTTTCATGAACTGTGAATGTCTTTGTAAATGATGCGTGTTTTTGAAATAAAACTAGAATTTATGATAATTTGGAAATTTTTATTTAATATTTAGTATCACTGTTGGCCCCATTTATATAATTAAAAATAGATCACAGTCTTATAAGTAAAATATCTAAGTTAACTATATTTAGCTGTTAATTTTAAAAATACTGTCAAGGTATTTTATAAACATTCCTGGGTCTGCTTTAGGGAAAGGCTTCAATAAACTGAAGTCTACTGTACTTAATGTAGTTATCAAGGTGTCACATGTGCAGTAATACAAATGCCCATCTATTTGTAGTCTTTCTGCCAACTCTAGTTGATGGTTATCCATAAGATCTTCGTTTACAACTACAAGGATTGGTTTGTTCCACTCAAGAGCCTCTAAGCAACTTCCCGCCCCTGCGTGACTGATAACTAAGTCAGCACTCTTTAAATCATCTTGAATGGAGTCTTTATACCTATATAAACATAATTTTACATCGTCTTTTTCATAATTTCCTGGTTCCATGTCACTTTTGCCTATTTGAAACATAACCTCTTTACATCCTATATTCTTTAAAGCGCTCAGTGTGGAAGGTCTCATGATGTATTCGCATAGTAAATCAAATCTTGTTGTTCCAACGGTGATAAATATCTTTTTGTACTCTAATGGCATTTTAAAAATACTTGTAAAATCAAATTCGTCACCAAATACCAATAATACAAATACTGGAGAAGATAAATAAGCTAAGCTATAAAGCTAACACCTCAGGGCCGCGTTCCAAGCCTCAGAGTGTAGTTGTTTGGTTGCTATCACATACTCCAAGGTTCCGAATAACTCGGTTATTTTATAAGCTCAGATATCGTTTTTGGCGGTGAACTAGCAAACTATATAGACGTTTTATGATGTTTGAAAAGCAATAACTACCGTTACCTTCAAAATACAAAAGAGTGACTATAATTCTTTCATCAAGAAATGTCAAGGTCATGTCAGTTAAAAATTAAACCTAATAATAGTAACTAACCTAAATAATTTTACGACCGCTTTTTATAGTTCAAAAGTTGCGCTCAATTCAAAGGTTGTGAATGACGTTTATAGTGAACAGTTGCATTCAGGGGTGCGTTCCTCCTACCCGTCGGCCAAGACAAATTATGGTCTAAACGCAGATATACGCCGTTCCAGCACTCTAATCGAACTTAATTTGACCCTGTCAAGATTTGATCATACCCGTTCCGGGCGACCTGTCAGAGCAAATTTTGATCTGCCTGCCCAAATTTTTACTACCTTTTGAATCGGCCAAATCTTGGCCAGGTGTCAAATGTGACAGATTGTACAATAAATAATAGATTTTGTACAAGCTAAGCCAAGGATTAGTAGCATACTATGTTAACATTGCTTAATTACGTATTATGCCCCATTTATTAAAAATGTAGACTGTATTTAATCACCTAAAAACATCGCTGTCAATTCCATATTTTGAAAGGACCTTTATAGGTCGTTCCAGGTGCCTTAGAGCAAATATTGCTCGACCAACATTTACTGGAACGCGCCCCCGAGTGCACTCCGAGTGCGCTCTAACAATCCGGTATATTACTTTTCTTTATGGCTTTTGTCTATGGCAGAGATTCTCAGCTCAGATTAATAAATAAATGGAACACGTACATAGTAGCACCAGAGACTATAGTCGGAGGAAGTCTAGGAGGAAGTATACTTCCTCCTAGTATTGCTAGTAGAATAAAGACTGAGTAAAGTGACATTACGAGTGCTGCCACTTTTTGACGATACAAAAATAGTGTAAAATATAAACCGTCTTACCACAAAAGACTTAAGCACGCCTTAGACATGTGTTGAACAGATGTTTCAAAAATGTTGTACCACAAAACGGCGCCTAACACGCGTTTAAGCTTAAACATCCCTTAGTCACGTGTTTATATTTAAACAGACGCAAGCCTTGGTTTAACAAGTGTTTAACTCAGTTCTATCATTTTTAATATTGATAATTGCAGTGGATATGGACAACTTATATAGATATAATACATCGTGCACGCGTGAACCCATTTGAGTATTATAGTGGAAACGATACAGATTAACCGATTTTTTTTAAAATAAAATTGTGGATCTATTAAAGGATCACCTACAATGTGATCCTCGGGGTGAATCCTCGTAAGTCCCCAATTACATGTTGCGTGCGCCTCACGGTGCTGGGCTCGTCATTAGGTAAGCACGGAATGTTATGGTTGTATATGTAATAATTACATATTATTATAAATCTAATAATAACAAATACTTTTAAAAGTATCCTAAAAAACATTAAATAATATTTAAATAAAACACTTAAAAAAGCATAAAATTATATATCTAGTGACAATTCCGCCTAATTTTCCTGTTATCTACGTGACGTCATAAACATCACGCAGCCTAACCGGAAGAATACCCGACTAGTTTCGCTTCTAAACGAAGCATCTTCAGGAGGCGGCTAAACACGCCTTTATATAGGCCCGATCGTGACTCACTGTTCTTTGTTGTAGCTTACAATTGGTAAAGATATACGTGTTTATAGTGATAATTATATAACAATGTTATTGAATTGCTAACAGAATATTTTTAAATTATATATGGTATGTTTAGTGTTTACAAATATGAGAAATATTGAATAATATAGTAAACAATATTAGGAAACTAGTTTTAACTTAAAATTATGAAAGGGTCGCAGTTTTAAGTTAAAACTAGTTTCCTAATATTGTTTACTATATTATTCAATATTTCTCATATTTGTAAACACTAAACATACCATATATAATTTAAAAATATTCTGTTAGCAATTCAATAACATTGTTATATAATTATCACTATAAACACGTATATCTTTACCAATTGTAAGCTACAACAAAGAACAGTGAGTCACGATCGGGCCTATATAAAGGCGTGTTTAGCCGCTGGCCGTTTAGTCTCGATCGTGCGCTCGGTAAGTCAAGACCTCCTGAAGATGCTTCGTTTAGAAGCGAAACTAGTCGGGTATTCTTCCGGTTAGGCTGCGTGATGTTTATGACGTCACGTAGATAACAGGAAAATTAGGCGGAATTGTCACTAGATATATAATTTTATGCTTTTTTAAGTGTTTTATTTAAATATTATTTAATGTTTTTTAGGATACTTTTAAAAGTATTTGTTATTATTAAATATGGATTTCCGCAAAGTAACGCCTGAATCTATTCATTATAAATCTAATAGTATAATATTTATTTAAAATTATAGTTTTTGAAGCCTAATTCATAGCTTTTACTTGACATCTATCTTTAAATTATAATGATTTTTTTAGAGATTCTATATAGACGCAATAAACTTAACATTATTATTTTACAAATTAAAATATTATTATTTTTCCGAAACACCGAATCGATTGATAACTCATAGGAGAACATTATTTTTGTACTCTTTGCTTGTGTTTTTAATCTAATAGCTACACTCAAGCCTTCTGATGTACTGAATATTCATCTATAATGAATGTAAATAATGACTAAAATATATAATTTTGGTGCAAAAGGATACTGGTATTTCAAATAATTTCTACATGTAACAAAACGTTCCCTAAAGTTACAAAACAGGCAGATGAAACGCGCACCGGCTTAGGCAGTGTTTAGGCAAACACGTGTTAAACATGGTTTTGTGCTAAAAAAATTAAAACGCGTTTAGGCGCTGTTTAACTTTTAGACACTGTCTACCTAAACAGGCGTTGAAACCATGTCTTATGATATTTTTGTGGTAAGACGGAAAATGATTAAGTTCTTTCACTTTTCACTTCAGTGGCTGTATAATTTTTTCATATTCTTACTACTGGAGCGATTTATATCATTATATAAAATATGAATGTAACAATAAATAATGCCCAACTTGAGGTTATGAAATAGTTCACACACTGAAATAAAAACAATTTCCGGAATAGAAATAAAAAATAAACAATCCATCCATTTAATTTTCCTGTCTGAACTCCATGTTTCGATCTTGTGGAGAAAAACCATAAATTAAAATGGAATGGAAACCCTGGACAACCAGTTAATTATCGTCGGACGAAGCTCACACTGGGTTTTTCTTCTTGAACACGCCCCTGAACAGTCGAATGCCAATTTAGTTAATTTCTAACCGACTTCCAACAAAGAAGAAGGTTCTCAATTCGACGTTTAAAAGAATGGCCCCGAGTTTCTTGCCCGTTCTTCTCGCAGTGGCTCTATAAACTTTTTTTGCTGAACGTGGCAGTACGATGTAGAATATTTCAATATTAAAATTTGTAATTGACCTTCATAAGAGCGTCGTAGACGCCTAAATTGAATAAATGATTTTGAATTTGAATTTGAATTTGAATTTGACTGTTTTTTTTTAAATTTTTGTTACCTCACAACTTTCGACTGGGTGAACCAATTTTGAATATTCTTTTTTATTTGAAATCGATTCCGTAAGTAGTAAGGGTCACTAAATAGGGTGAACCATTTTTTTTACTTCAAAATGGAATCTCCGTCAATACTCAAAAGTGTGAAATAACTTGTCGAAGTCGGTACCATGCGCACAATATTTCGATAATGGGTATTTTTGTACTATCATGGTACCGACTTCAACAAGCCATTTTATACTTTTGAGTTTCGAAGACGGATCCATTTCGAATAAATAAAAATATTTAATGATTTGAACCAACTGATGCAGTCTGAACGCCCACAAGTTCACAAACGTCATGAAAATGTTTGTGTCGCGTATAGAAATCTACTAGACTGTTACATAGATGACTCTTATTTGTCCCAAACAGAAATACAGAATATTCAGTATGCTAACCCTCGAAACTTTAAACCAATGGATGACATTTATCTTGGAGCTATGTCTCTAGCGTCAAACAGCACGGAGCTTAATCCAAATGACGTTAAAGCATTCAAACTTCGTTGCCTGGACTTTTACATAGAAGGAGCAGAGCAGATAAAAAGCCGCTACAAGTTTGAAGAAAATGTTTCAAAAAAACTAGAATTTTTAAGTCCAGACGTCGTGCAATCACGCAAAATACAATCTTTGGTTGATACCTATAGCTCTTCTGTTTCCTAATTTAATTAAAGCTGAAAATATACAAGAATTGGACACGGAATGGCGACATCTACAGAACAACACAGAGCTGCACTCCACGGATTCTGGAGATAATATAGAAGAATTTTGGATAAAATAATGACTGCTCGTAATCCCACGGATGGAAACATCCATTACCCTATTTTGACCACATTCATCTCAGCGTTGATGAGTCTGCTTCAAGTTTGCCTCTCGAGTGCGGCGGTAGAATGAATTTTCTCCGCTATAAATCTTTTGAAGACGAAGCAAAGAAATAAATTATGCACAGAAACGCTAACTGGCTTGTTATACACAAAACAACTTTTAATGAAATCACCCTGTTTCGATTTAAAAATTGATTTAAACATGTTGCAGATGATGAATAAAGATATGTATAAATAAATTATCTTAGCTGTTTCATTTTTGTACGGAATATATAGGGAATTTTACTCAGAATTGTTATACGGATTTTGTACGGAATTTTGGAACGAAAATACAGAATTCACGTGTTCTTCATATGGCAACGGTGATTGCAGTCTCGTTCAAACTTCACCGCAGAAACAGGCTATCGCTGAAAACATCGTAATGGTCCGTTTTTTTTCAAAATCGTCAAACGACGAAGACGATCACGACGACGATACCTACAGTGCTCGAAATAATTAAATATATGGTATGTTAATTATTTCTAGCACCTGTTCTCCTCCTAACCTAATAATGGAGCTTATCTATTTTTCCTTGTAACCAATTAAGAAATAGAAAAACTCTAACAGAGAGTCAAATAAATTTTTTGATTGGTAACTTTTTTTCAATGTTAATCAACAGATATATAAAACTGTTCTTTTATTTTTTCAATATATTTTCAATTTCAATATAAGCGTTTTTCTATTATTTAGGAGACTTTTACAAAAATAATTTCGACAGAAACTCAAGTAAGTATAGGTTAAAAAGACATGCATACATTCATAAAATGCTCTCAGGTCTTTGAAAAAAATTTGAATCTAAAAAAATTTTAGGCGTTTTAGGGGGATTTGAAAAAATACTAGGGGGTTAAATTTGGTATGGGTTGGCAGCGCTGGCCGTCCACAGGACCGAAAATGTCGGGTCCATCAACATCGTCAACAAGTGACTATCTGTCGTCGCCACAAAAAAAGCGTCCAATGAAAGCTATGAGCTCCACTGAAAAAGTCATGGTGATGAACGTGTTTGAAAATGCATACAAAAAGTGGCCGCACGGTGAAGTTTGGTCACTTGGAGATTGTGCAAAAAACCTACGTTTCAGTGTTCTGAAGTATGGTTAGAAAATATTTAGGCAGTCATGTATCACGCAATCAAAACCACGCGCCATTACTACTAATTAATGTACCATGGTAAAAAAAAACTCTATACCCTTGACTTGTCATTATGATTTGTTTACAAAAATTATCTAGGTTTCTGAATTAGAGTATGATAAGTACAATAGAATACAAAATAAATGCTAACAATGTGATTAGCAAAATTGGCTCGAACTGCAATTTAAATTGTATAAAATTTCGTATATAAATGATGCCATTCGCCACAAGGAATAAAAAGCTCAATTAAGTCACGGTCAAATCAATATAATTAGCTATTATTTAGTAACCGGCTAGGACTCGCGTAGTATTCGTAGTAACCGTCTCAACGCCAGTTACGTGCTGAGGCCCGCGCTCGACGCTGTGCACAATCGTGACTCCCAGACGAAGAACTTCAAATAAGTTCGAAACTGGTCGGAGCAATATCCGGTAAATATTACGCGAGTCCTAGCCGGTTACTAAAAAATAATTATGGATCAAACTCACGACAGTTTTTAGCTCAAATATAATTAGCGTCCAGAATTAACCTATCATGGCGCTAACTTTCATTATGGCGGATTGAATGGATCAAGTCATATTGCAGAAATAAAACTTATGAGGTAGGTAATTTAAAAAAAAACCTCAATTGTTTTATTTCTGTGTTAATAAATTAATATGTATTAAATTGTCTTATGGTGACTGGTTTACAAAATGCCCTACTAAGTATCATGAGATGAAGCTCAAGCCTTATTTTCTACTCTACATACAAAAATCTTTTCTTAGGTCGACGACCTTCAAGGTATATAGCTTATTGGAAGACAAGCAAAGAATATTCAGATAAGTATATAAATTATAAATTACAAGAAAGGGTACATTTGAACTACGATTGGATTGGAACCGCACTGGAATTTGAACTGTCGTCGTAAGGGAACCAAGCGACATCTGCAGCTAAACTGAATTGAAACAAACAAGACTAACTTAATGTAGAAGACGGGTTTCGCCCAGAATCCGGTGGAGCTGGACGACCGACAGCGGTAGCTGGACGACAACCAGCAACCTTGTCCTTCCTAAAAAATAAAAAATAAAGAAGGAAGCAGGACTGGTCTTGTGTCTGAAGTTGAGGGTCGATTGGAACCTTGTCTAATTCAACCCCAAAAAAACTCAGATATGCGTTTTCACCGCAAAAAGATCGCCTTCATTGTCACTCCACAATTTCAGGGTGTTCCCCTAAAAATCGCTATCACATCGCGAATAAGGCTGGATTGGCATCCAAGAAACTTGGTGTGCTTAATATGGCAAAGCGATACTTTACGTCGAGTCAGCGATTGTTGCTTTATACAGTACAAGTTCGCCCTCACAAGGAGTACTGCTCTCACCTCTGGAATGGCACACCAAAGTACTAACTCGAGTCTCGATGCTATTCAGCTTTGAACGGGCCGAATTGTCGACGATCCTGAGCTCTCTGACCACCTTGAGCCATTGAGCCTCCATAGAGACATCGGTTCTGTTTGCATATTGCTCTGTACCTATATTCTACAGGCTCTAAAACTGGGAATACTCTCAAGAATTTTTTGATTTTACACCGACATCGCGATTCTATAGTACCTCACGTCACCGGTTAAAAGCTCATCCACACATAATCGCGTCCTGGAAGTCTCACCCAGCTTGATTTATGCGTTCCTTAATTCTTACCACATACTTGCAAATTGTGGAATGATCTTCCATCTATTTTTTCGCAGAGCTACAGTATAGATCCTTCAAAAGGGTATTAAAAGAGTTACAGGGTCGGCAACGCATTGGTAACGCCCCTAGAGTTGGAAATATCCATAGACGACGGTAACCACTTACCATCAGGTGGGCTAGCTGCTTGTTTGCCAATCCATTACATAAAAAAAAGCTTGTCGGTGATGCAATCCGATAATTGTAATATTCGCATTATCGCTTATCGCCTGCTAAGCGATGTTTAGCCAAGTTTCAGCGCGAACGCGAGCCGGGACAAAAAAAAGGAACAATCCTAACATGTTGTGCAACATGTTTGCGAACGCGCACGGTGTATCTAATAATAATATATGTGTAAGATTCTACGAGATTTTGTTTTTTTTCGTGATGGCGATTAATTGAATCCCTGGCATTTTGAAAAATGTCCTTGTACTCATTTTGTCTTCAAGAATTAACATTTAAAATTCTCCAGTCAAGGCAAGGGATGTGTCTTGTATACTGCTCTTTGTATATATTTAGGTGTTATATTTATATCTGATAGGTTTGAGCACTAGGTATAACACCTGATGATAAGTGATAATGCAGTCGTAGATATTGTTTAGGCTAACCTATAATTACTAGTCCAGCGCTCCAGTTAGGCTACCTGGTGTCTATGACGACGCGTCGTCGGTTCAGCAGGAAAATTAGATTCTATAATTAGGAATTGTCACTTTTATATATTTTTATAATTTTAATTATTTTCCCCCAGCGGCCCGCCTTGGCTTCCAGGGTATCCAGGTTATGTAACAAAAATTACAAAAAAATATTAAAATATTCTATAGCCTATCTTCATCAGGGATAATGAAGGATTCTAATGGTAAAAAAAATCCAAATGGGTCCATTAGTTTCAGAGCCTATTCAATGCAAACAAACAATCAAATCTTCCTCTTTATACTCGTAATATTAGTTCAGATTAGATTAATAACCACAAAGTAACTCCTGAATCTATTACATAATAATATTACTAGCTCGCTTATATATTAGGTATATTATAACTAGCAATTTTGTTTAGATAAATAGTATTTATAATTAATATTGTTGTCCTACTACAGTTACCTTCCTACCATAGTTTTCGGACTGACCATGAAGGAGTATTTTTATGAAACAGAGCCATATAATAACAGTACCTACCTACCATAAGTAACAGTTAGTCTATGAAAGTAGATAGATAGATAGATATACACTTTATTGAAACACCTTAAAAATAGTTTAAGCAGAAACACAATTTAAAATATTGTAACAATTGGCGGTCTTATCGCTGAAAGCGATCTCTTCCAGACAACCATTGTAGGGAGAGACATAATTGAAGAGATCCAAGGGATGGCGGTGAACAAGATAATATAGTACTAAAGTAAGTTACTAAAGAAGATATATATGCGATAGGTATACCCATAGAGATATAAATCTTTTCTGTGGGTATACCTAATCAATACCCAATAATATAATCAAATGCAAAGAAGTTTTACTAGCCCTTTGTAAAATAATTATAGGCGAAATTTTAAGGCAAAGTAACATTTTATTCATATTTATACTATTAAAAAATATTAAAATATAATTATGTATATGATAGTTTTTAATTTAATAATTGTAATAGTTATACTTATTACAGTACTTAAAATACAATTAACAGTAATCTCGTTAGCACTTATCATATATGAACAAAGTTGATGTGATATAATATATTCGTTTAATGAGTAGAATGTTTTTTTTTTTAAAGGATTATATCGATCGGACTATGGATCTATTATCAATAAAAAGCTATGCTTTCGTAATCATTTTGAATACATTATTAAAAAATCGTATAAAATTGGTGGTTTTATATATGAAAACTCGGGTGTTTGAGCGTGAAGCAACTTACAATGAGTCGATATCGCTATCGACAATGTTTCGGCTTCTATACCGGAAGAACAAGCGCTTGAAGCGCTCGTAGCGAAGTTTGCTTGGCCATTCTGAATCGATCAGCAAAGTTAAGCAACGTCCGCCGCGGTCAGGAGTTGGATGGGTGACCGCTGGTGACATTACTACTGAGCGCTTCCGTACATCGGAGGGCACGTTAAGCCGTCGGTCCCGGTTGTTGTCTTAGGATGGCAGTCGTTACAGCATGGTGGTAGGGCACTTTGCGAATGCCCGCCTGGCTAGCTACCACCCTCAAGTTGAAAATATGTCGCCAAGCACCTAACGGTGTGTTCCGGCAGCTGTCCTTGAGAGCCAGTAATTCTAGGTTAGCCTGTACAACATCTTCGACCAGATCATCACTTACCATCAGGTGAGATAGTGGTAAAAGGCTAACCCATCAGGCATAAAAAAAAAAAAAAAAACTGAAGAAGGCTTCCGGTAGAAGCCTCTGACAAAATCTGAGGTAGACTTCTACCTCAGATGTTGAAACATTGTCGATAGCGATATCGACTCTTAATAAGTTGTTTCACGCTCAAACACCCGTTTTTTCATATATATTATATAAATATGAGCTTAAGTTTTTATAATATATTTGGTTTTGTCATGAGACAGACAAAGATATTCCGCAATCCTAGGCTGTCACTACTGCTTACCCACGCTCTAGTAGATACGTAGCATCTTAGAAAGCTGCATAGTGTGGAGTCCTGTTTACCAAGTGCATATTAACAACATACAAATAGTACAAAAATATCATTAACCATGTAACATACAGGAATAACTTGTGCCATACATACATTGTAATGTATACCTATGAATATATATTCCTACGAATCTATGTCATGTCTCTCGAAAAACGACGAAAAATATCAGACATTCTAATGCAATTCAAGCTTATAGATAACTTAGTTGATTGGCCAGAACTAACTTCCAAGTTTTTACTTAAAGTTTCGCGTCCTGGTGGCCTATCGGATAGAAAACCTTTTAGTCTACCAATTTGTAAAACTAATGTGGCAAAGTACTCGCCGGTTCATCGTATGTGTGAAAGTTACGATACCGTTAAGCAAGACTTCGATATTTTTCACCGTAGTTCGCTTTCCTCGGTGAAATGTAGTGACCTACCTTAAATAGACTTTAAAGTTTAATTATTTGTTACACTAATTATACAAAATCATCATCTTATTGTACCAGATATTGAAATAGAAAGTTTCAACAATACCCATTATTTTGTTTTCTAGTTGCTTTTCACTATGTAATTAAATTAAATAATTTGACGTATTGTACATGCTAGGTCTACTTCTTGAAGGAAGTATGTATTCCAACGATTATTTTATATTATTTTAAATTAAATTGGCTACGATGTTTATCCAGTTTTGTGGTGTTCCAATAAAAAAAAAATACATTTTTATTATTACGCAGATTGTAAGGTAAAACTGTGTCCTGCTCTTCCGGAAGTTCCCTATCTCTATGAATTTCTAAAAAACTTTTAATTAAGTAAATATAGATATTGTGTAAAGAGAACTAACTGACATAATTAAAACTAGAAAAAACCACGCAGAAAGAGAAGCGGACGGGTCTTCTAGGTAAATACTAATTTTGGAATAATAACTTCGTTCTCATGACATGATGTACCAAATCTACGAGTACCCCCCGTGTTACGTATACCCACGTAATTTACCGTTAATTTTTAATCACTTCACTGACCTTTTGCTATTCACCTACCTAATCCACCTAGCTTCTAAATGAACGAGGGTGCTCTTTTTCATAAATGCGTTATTACAAACTGGCTGGGTAGAAATGAAAGTATCCTATGTTTTTTAATATTTTTATGTTTGCAATATGTAACGCATGCTCTGCGGATTATATATACAAATTTACGAACGGAAAATTATAGTCATGTGCGGGATTCGAACCCGCGTCATCCACGCCTATAGCCGGGGCTTGCTCTGATCGTTTAACCTAACAAGACATATAATATATCTCTCGTAAATGTGTAATTTTGTAATTTGATACTTAATCCAGGATCTAAACTATCTATATGCGAAGCTTCAGAATCGGTTCAGCAGTTTCAGCATGAAGGAGTAACAAAAATATATGGTACACACTCCTTCCTCACTGACTCACAAACATTTGCGTTTATATTAGTGTGATAAAATTGTTGCTGACTGAGCGAAGCGGTTCCTGTGGTAATTAGTAAATTTTGATGATCCGGTTTGCATATTATATCTTCTTTGTTCGATTAATAACTTTCAAACGTAATGTTTAGAGTTCAAGGGACCAATTATTATTAAATTCAGTCTAAGGACACAGATGTTTTTTGGTCCGTGATTAAGACCTTATACTTTGCAGAAGATAATTAAATATAGATGAAAAAAAAACCGCGCCCAGAACTTTCAAAATGATTTATTCAGGGCTATTGAGGGATTAGCAAATCCATTTTTTTCTACGTGAGGAAAAGCTTTACGCATAACCGTCCACCCAGTCAGAGGTGACCGGAATACGTCAGACTCTGCTGAGTCTGACAAATTCCAACAACTCAAGTACACAACAGCTTGTGACTAAAAACCACATCGACTAAAAACCAAATGGTGTCATACCAAAACTCGTCACTTCGCCGCATACAGTACGGTCGCAACCCGATCCGGTTGCCCAGCAGCGTTAGTGCGACGAATAATAATGCCCACCTTTTGGTATATATCCCTATGTAGCCTCTTACGATTGTAACAGTAAGATATGGGGGGCTATTCTAGCTCGGCATCTCACGAGGAATGGGATGTGATGATGTGAAATTAGTATTGGTGTTAGAATCATTATTTGATATATGTACCTAGTAAGCGGCTGAATGAAACAGTGCAGCGCCCTGTATAACCAGCGGTATGTTCCTGCCTTACTCAATCGAAGTTCGTCCTCCACGCCATCCACATTAAAACTTAACACGAAACACGTGTCTTAATGAAACCTTAAATAATAACGGCTAATAAAAGCAATAAGTTTGTACGAATTATGAGTGGGGCCGCAGACCCAATCGAGAAGATATTCAACGGTAAGACGGCGAGGACAGAAAATGCAGATATTCCAGTTTTGGATATTGTTCTGTGTTTTTTTGAAGGTGAGAGGAGAGGACTTTCCTTCGTTGATCACTGCAAATGCATCAATTGGTAAGTTTAATTTCTCATTAAGGACCTTAATGGTGAATGAATGAAGCGGAGTTTTACAAATTTACTGAATAATAAAGCTCATAATTCGTAACGCCACTTTATAGGTGAAATAAAATGATTTATTTATAATAAGATATTTATTTGAAAGAAAAACGGGTCTTAAATTATTTACGTTCTATTGAACAGCTTAGCGTGCATCGTCACAATAGAACATGCAAATGTTATGTAAAACCCAAAAAAATATACACTACTTAATTAATATCAAATTATAATTCAAATATTATTTTTATATTTACTGAGGTCCTTAAGGAAATGGTAGACCGCATCAGTTACCATCGGGTGAGATAATGAACAAAGACTAATTATAAATGTTGATTACCTACTTAATATTTTTTTGTCATCTACATAGTTTGTAGTTCCTCCTAATTCATTAAAAATCGTCACCATTTAATCTTCCATAAAAAAGACGTCACCTATCTTAAGAACTATATATTCAACGTACACTTTGTTTCTTGTGTACCACATTACCGTGCCCGCCTCTCGTACATCTCCGGTCTCCTTGTCGTTCTACCCCCGCACCCCTGTGCTCCGTGGGCGAGAACTCATCTGCCTACAGTCGTACGTGCCGTTTATCATCTTTATTTCCAGGGCGTAGACATTTTTATTTGATCCAAATAACATCTTACGATGTACCTCACCTCAGTATATCTGTTACGGACGAAACGAGCCCTCTCACTGCCCCGCCTGTAAATAGCTAGATACCTAATTATAAGATTCGATTTCGCCTTTTATTATTTGTAGAATTAAGTTGTTTAGATGTTAAGTGTATTAATAAAGAATATTAGTAGGCTAAGACATAGGGATATAAGGATATATGTGATTCATTCGTGTAACTTGTTAGCTAGTTGACGGCGCCAGTGCCGACCGCAGACTGAGAGAATATGCGCTCAGCGCCCTCTTTAATATTTATATTTGTAGAACGAGACAACGATATATTCTGTACTACTCATGGCAAAAACTCGCTTTCCTATATATATTGGCACGTTTTTTTTTTACGATACACCTTTTTCCACACATTCCGACCTGTGCCGCCACGCCGTGCACACCTGTCTACAGCTCCGCCAGTATCTCCCAGTGAGACCGCAATAGTCCCCGCACTATTGCCGTCTCACTCGGGTCATCGTTCCGACGCTAGTTGCAGACCAGTGCCTTGGAATACGCAGTCCTGACGAAGTTTTTGTTTTGTGTGCAGAAGCTGAGCAGCCGCCGAACGCCGAGCAACGCGAGCTACGAGCTCGCCGTGCCGTCGCGCAGAGGCGCTCTAAGACGTCAGGCATTACCACCTACCCAAGTCCCTTGTTTCGGACGAACAACATCATATCGGGCTGGTGGTCTTGTTTTGACCGCACTTTTCGGTGCGCATTTCACCACTTTACTACCCGACACAACATAGTAACAGTCGCGTAACAACACACTTTGTGCTGTTAAGCGACGTCGTTCAGGCGTGGGGTAGCGTCAGCCAAACCCGTCTGAACGATCAAATCCGCCATTTGCTGCGGTCGCAGTGTGACACCCTACGGTGACAACGGCCACTGTTGTTGTTTTGGTTTAACCTTGCACCGTGGCCTTTCCCGCTTCACGGGTCAGCCGAAGCAAGCTGGGCTCCGGGATTACTGGCCTTGGGGTCACCCCTAGTCAACCCCGGAGTAGCGCTTAGGAGCACCCCTCTCCGCCGAGAAAAAAGCTCGGAGAGGGTACACAACTAGGGCACACCTTAGGTACACACTCCCTCTCACACAGTGAGCTCACAAGGTGTGTGAGGGAATTCAAACCCTTGATAGGGCGTCCTGAGTATTCCCCTCAGGATGCAGTCCCGTCCCTCTAACGGTGAGGTGCAGGTCCTTCAGACCTTCGCCCTCCGCCACCCCGATCTGTATGTTGCTCATATGCAACTCCTCGAAGAGGAAGCGAGTGCCCGCCTCACGGACACTCTTATTGCTCCCTCCGGGACTTCAATCCCGGAGGCCAACGTCCCTCCTCTGACCCGGTCCTTCTCAGAGGACAGCCCGCTTTCGCCCGCTCCGGGCCCGGATAATAGACGCACGGTGGCAGCCCCTCCCCGTGAGAGGTCTCGCTCGCGCTCACCGATCGGGAGGCCAGCGAGCACCCGTCCCTCCATCGCCGTTGTCGAGCCCACTTCGGACTCCGAAACGGAGATGGAAGTAGATCCGAGTCGCGCCTTACGCACTGACTCGGACTCCGATAACGACGGCTATACCGTCGTTGACCGCAAACGCAAGCGTGCTCCTAAAGCCGCTAGTTGCGCAACTTCCGCCCCTCCCGCCAAGGCACCCGCTAAGGCCCCCGCCTCCGGCAAGAAGCCGACCCCCGCCCCGCGCCCCGCGTCTCCTCCCTCCGCTCCGGCCACCACTGCCGCGTCCCCTCAGGACGCGAGCGCGCGCCGCGAAAAACCGCCTCCGCCCCTGTTCATTCAGGACAAAACCAAATGGGACATGCTGTCCCGTTTAGTTTCGGATCGTGGGATCCACTATACTAATGCCCGCTCCACGCAGCAGGGCATTAAAGTCCAAGTTCCCACCATTAGCGACCACAGAGCACTAACTAAACTCCTCCGCCACGAGAGCATAAGTTTTCACACTTATGCGCTCGAAGAGGAGAAAGTCCTCCGAGTGGTCATCCGCGGTGTGCCCAAGGAGGTACATACCGATTCGGTATGTGCCGACCTGAAGGCACAAGACTTCCCCGTACATGCAGTTCACCGCATGTACAGCGGGAAGGACCGCAGCCCCTACGATCTAGTACTCGTAGTACTAGATCGTACTCCTGAAGGCAAGGCCATTTTTAATTTAAAAAAGGTCTGTGGCCTCTCAGGACTCGATGTCCAAGCCCCATACAAGAATGGGAGTCCCTCGCAGTGCCATAACTGCCAACTATACGGGCACGCCTCCCGTTTCTGCTTCGCTCGCGCTAGGTGCGTTAAGTGCCTAGGCGATCACGCGACAGCAGCGTGCACTCGCACCCGGGATTCGCCGGACCCACCCAGCTGTGTTTTATGCGGTGCTCAAGGGCATACCGCGAATTACCGTGGCTGCCCTAAAGCACCTCGAGTGAACCACAGGGTGGCAAGGCATAGGCCGACCCGTCCCTCTTACGACCGTTACCAACGGGTAAGCCCTAAACTAACGGTAGTACCTGCCTCACAGGTAATACCCGCGCCGCTCCCAGCCCGTAACGCATGGTCTAAACCACCCAGTATGGTTAAGACCGTCGCTACCGCCCGCGCCCCGGCCCGCGCGCCCGCACCCGCGCCCGCACCCGCACCCGCCCGCGCCGCGGCCCCTGCCCGCGCACCGGCCCCGGCTCGCCCCGCGCTCCCGGCACCCGTCGCCAACACCATTCGCGCGCCTCCCCGCGCCGCTTCCCGGCCACAAGCTCCACCTATGCCATTGATGGCTGCCCCTCTTCAAGAGGCAATCAACCTAGTCAGCGATCTGGCTATGTCGGTTGACATCAATGAGGTACAAGAGCTATTCCACAAGATGCAATACGCTCAATCCCCAGCGGACGTGATCCAATACACATTGGAACACGCGAATTTACTTAGCGCCCTTAAGCGCTTCGTTCCCCAGGCCCCTCCCCAGTACAACCACTATGGGTAGTACAACCGAACGCACGAAACCGTACTCAGTTTCGTTAGCGTCATTTAACGCTGACGGCCTCTTCAGACAACGTGACCTCGTCCACGACTTTTGTTGTACCCACCTTATCGATATCATATGCGTGCAGGAAACCTTTCTAAAACCGGGGAAGGCGAACCCTAGGTTTGCCAATTACAGAACGGTACGTGATGATAGAGTGAACTCCCGTGGGGGAGGCACTCTTATCTATTACAAAAGGTCCCTGCACTGCATTCCCCTACCTACCCCGACTCTTGTTAATATGGAAGCATCTTGTTGCCTCCTAGCTATGACTGGTCATCAACCTATAGTCATAGCATCCTGTTACCAAGCTTGCAAAAAGCCGATCGTCCGAGCTGACTTAGAAGCCCTATTCTCATTAGGAAGCGCCGTCATTCTGATTGGCGACTTCAATAGTAAGCACATCCTATGGAATTGTAACGTCAACAATCCCAGAGGTATTGCACTTGAAAACCTAATCGCAGAACTTAACTTTGACATAATTGCGCCCACTGAGCCCACTCACTACCCTTATATGGAAGACCACCGATCTGACTTGCTTGACATGGCACTATTCAGAGGCGTAACACTCCGGTTACGCTCCATAGAAGTGGTTCACGAGCTTCACTCTGACCACCGACCCATTATACTGCGACTAGGTCCCGACCCAACGACTGACCTCCCCCGCCCCACTAAGACGATAGTGAACTGGAAGCAAGTAGGCGATGCCCTAAAGGCTATCAGTTCACCGGACCTAGACAAGATCCCTGACGACATCCTGACAAAAGATGACGTAACCCTTGCGATCGATTCGTTCACCAATCACCTCTCCACCGTAGTAGGTGCATCCGCAAAGGAGGTCATAGTGCCGGACGACCGGCGCCTTGTCATTCCAGCGGATGTGAGACGATTGGTGACGGAGAGTAAAGCAGTGACCCGACATTACGACTCTTACCCCAGTAAAGAGAACAAAACTAAGAAACGCCACTTTGAACGCATGGTTCAAAGTCGCATGTCTGAGTTGCGTGATCAACAATGGGGCGATAAACTTTCAAACCTCGTGCCAAGCCACCATGCTTACTGGGACTTGGCGCGAGGCTTGAAAGGAAGTAACCATAACGACATGCCTCCCTTATACAGACCAGTCCCACTAGTCCCAGCGTTCTTTGACGAAGACAAAGCTGAGTGCCTAGCTGATAGCCTAGAGGCTCAGTGTTCCCCTAACGTAGATCACGTTGACCAAGCTCACCTCGATTCGGTGGATGCTGAAGTCGAACGTAAAAGCTCTGTGGTCACCTCTGAACTCCCACCAATCACCTTAGCGACTTACGCTGAGGTGGAGAGACTGATCAAGGCCCTCCGACCGCGCAAATCCCCCGGTGCCGATGGCATCTCCAACAGGGTTCTTAAAACCCTCTCTCCTCCTCTCATCCATCTCTTAGTCAGCATCTTGAATGCTGCTATGAGCCACTGCTTATTCCCAGACACCTGGAAATGTGCAAATGTCATTGGCATTCACAAACCAGGCAAAAGCTCATCTGACCCCACCAGTTACCGCCCCATCAGCCTCCTCAGTGCCTTAGGCAAACTTTACGAGCGGTTACTTGCAAACCGTCTCCAGTCCCATGCTAAGGAACACCACCTTATCCCAGATGAGCAGTTTGGCTTCAGACCCGGACACTCATGCGTCCAACAGGTGCACCGCCTCACGGAGCACATCATTGAGGGCTTCAATAAGTACCCCAAACCCCAGACTACGCTAGCAGTCTTCCTCGACGTAGCGAAAGCTTTTGACAAAGTCTGGCACAACGGCTTGATCTACAAGCTATACCAATTTGGCGTGCCAGAACGTCTTGTGCTCATCCTACAAGACTTCCTTAAAGCCAGAAGCTTTCGCTATCGCGTGGAAGGCACCCTCTCCTCCCCCCACCCAGTCAGAGCCGGAGTCCCTCAGGGCTCCGTGCTATCACCTATTCTCTTTGCACTGTATACCAGTGACATCCCACGCTCTCAGCCCAAAGTATTCCTAGCCCAATATGCGGATGATACCGCCATTTACACCACTGGGTGGCATATCAACAGACAGTCCTATTTCGTCATGCAACGGGCCATCACCGAGATCGGTGACTGGTTCCGAAAATGGCGCATCGCGGTCAACCCAGCTAAAAGCACAGCTATGTGCTTTACTGAGAAGACACGCTCCCCTTACCCGAAACCGCTTATTTTGTTCGACGAACCCATTCCCTGGGTTCCTAGAACAAAATACCTCGGAGTCACCCTTGATCGTCATCTCACCTTTAACGATCACATAACAACCGTCCGTAACAGAGCGGCCTTCATAATGGGTCGCCTTGGTCCCCTACTTCGCAAAGAGAGTAAAATGTCTCTTAGTAATAAGAAGACACTTTACACTGCCTGCATCCGCCCCATCATGACTTACGCATCAGTAGTGTTTAGTCATGCTAGTGAGGCCCACCTTCATAAACTTCAAGTCATCCAAAACCGTTTTCTTCGTAATGCAACCGGCGCCCCGTGGTATATCCGGAACACCGAGTTGCATTGCGACTTAAACCTTCCCTCTCTAGCGCAGTTCAATAAGGACTGCGCCCGCCGATACTTTGATCGAGCGCCCCACCACCCGAACCCATTGGTTGTCCAGGCATCGAACTACTCGACTGCCTCTTCTATCCCATTTTTCAAACCCCCCCGTCGCCGACCACGGCAGGTATTAGACGACCCGGATGACCCCATCGCAGCCATTACGTTGGCAGCTTTAGCGTTATCCGCAAGTCGTCGAGGTAAAATCCCCAGGTGTGAGGTAATCAGAGGTCACACAATCAAACACCGAGCTCGCCGGCGAGCTCGAGGCAAAAACAAGGTCACGATAAATTGCTCTCCAAATAGTCAAAGAGTATTATTCAGTAGGGCCCAATTGTGCAACACTGCAGTTGCACAGAGGCATTTTGCTCCGATCCCCCCCATGTCTCTCGACAGCGAGACAAGCCGAGGTCCGAACCACAGTGGTGCCCTTGAGCTCGCTGTCAACCCCTCCTATAGTAGCGGTACGTTTTCGGCGTCCGCAGGAGACGGAGGTAGAAAGCGCTTTTCGCCTTCTACGCCCGTCTCGGGAGAAGTGCCTTCGGCACTTCTCCCTCCCGGGCTATTGTAGGGCCAGGCCCTCGCCCAAAACCCGGTGGAGCTGGACGACCGCACAGGCGGTAGCCAGCATCTATGTCCTCCCTAAATAAATATTTTTACGATAGCATCATTCCGACCTGTGCCGCCACGCCGTGCACACCTGTCTACAGCTCCGCCAGTATCTCCCAGTGAGACCGCAATAGTCCCCGCACTATTGCCGTCTCACTCGGGTCATCGTTCCGACGCTAGTTGCAGACCAGTGCCTTGGAATACGCAGTCCTGACGAAGTTTTTGTTTTGTGTGCAGAAGCTGAGCAGCCGCCGAACGCCGAGCAACGCGAGCTACGAGCTCGCCGTGCCGTCGCGCAGAGGCGCTCTAAGACGTCAGGCATTACCACCTACCCAAGTCCCTTGTTTCGGACGAACAACATCATATCGGGCTGGTGGTCTTGTTTTGACCGCACTTTTCGGTGCGCATTTCACCACTTTACTACCCGACACAACATAGTAACAGTCGCGTAACAACACACTTTGTGCTGTTAAGCGACGTCGTTCAGGCGTGGGGTAGCGTCAGCCAAACCCGTCTGAACGATCAAATCCGCCATTTGCTGCGGTCGCAGTGTGACACCCTACGGTGACAACGGCCACTGTTGTTGTTTTGGTTTAACCTTGCACCGTGGCCTTTCCCGCTTCACGGGTCAGCCGAAGCAAGCTGGGCTCCGGGACAACTGGCCTTGGGGTCGCCCCTAGTCAACCCCGGAGCAGCATTAGGAGCACCCCTCTCCGCCGAGAAAAAAGCTCGGAGAGGGTACACAACTAGGGCACACCATAGGTACTCACTCCCTCTCACACAAGTGAGCTCACGAGTTGCGAGAGGGAGACAGAACCCGTTAGGCCATCCTGAGTATTCCCCTCAGGATGCAACGTCCCTCTAACGGTGAGGTGGAGGTCCTTCAGACCTTCGCCCTCCGCTACCCCGAACTCTACGCTGATCATCAGCAATCACTTAACGATGCAGAGAGTGCCCGCCTCACGGACACTCTCATCGCTCCCTCCGGAACTCCAATTCCGGAGGCCATCGTCCCTCCTCTGACCCGGTCCTTCTCAGAGGACAGCCCGACTTCGCCCGCTCCGGGCCCTGACAACAGACGCACGGTGGCAGCCCCTCCCCGTGAGAGGTCTCGCTCGCGCTCACCGATCGGGAGGCCAGCGAGCACCCGTCCCTCCATCGCCGTTGTCGAGCCCACTTCGGACTCCGAAGCGGAGATGGATGTAGATCCGAGTCGTGCCTTACGCACTGACTCGGACTCCGATAACGACGGCTATACCGTCGTAGACAGAAAACGCAAGCGTGCTCCTAAAGCCGCTAGTTGCGCAACTTCCGCCCCTCCCGCCAAGGCACCCGCTAAGGCCCCCGCCTCCGGCAAGAAGCCGACCCCCGCCCCGCGCCCCGCGTCTCCTCCCTCCGCTCCGGCCACCACTGCCGCGTCCCCTCAGGACGCGAGCGCGCGCCGCGAAAAACCGCCTCCGCCCCTGTTCATTCAGGACAAAACCAAATGGGACATGCTATCCCGTTTAGTTTCGGATCGTGGGATCCACTACACTAATGCCCGCTCCACGCAGCAGGGCATTAAAGTTCAAGTGTCCACCATTAGCGACCACAGAGCGCTAACAAAGCTCCTCCGTAAAGAGAGCATAAGTTTTCACACTTATGCGCTCGAAGAGGAGAAAGTCCTCCGAGTGGTCATCCGCGGTGTGCCCAAGGAGGTACATACCGATTCGGTATGTGCCGACCTGAAGGCACAAGACTTCCCCGTACATGCAGTTCACCGCATGTACAGCGGGAAGGACCGCAGTCCCTACGATCTAGTACTCGTAGTACTAGATCGTACACCTGAAGGCAAGGCCATTTTTAATTTAAAAAAGGTCTGTGGCCTCTCAGGACTCGATGTCCAAGCCCCATACAAAAATGGGAGTCCCTCGCAGTGCCATAACTGCCAACTATACGGGCACGCCTCCCGTTTCTGCTTCGCTCGCGCTAGGTTCGTTAAGTGCCTAGGCGATCACGCGACAGCAGCGTGCACTCGCACCCGGGATTCACCGGACCCACCCAGCTGTGTTTTATGCGGTGCTCAAGGGCATACCGCGAATTACCGTGGTTGCCCTAAAGCACCACGAGTGAACCACAGGGTGGCAAGGCATAGGCCGACCCGTCCCTCTTACGACCGTTACCAACGGGTAAGCCCTAAACTAACGGTAGTACCTGCCTCACAGGTAATACCCGCGCCGCTCCCAGCCCGTAACGCATGGTCTAAACCACCCAGTATGGTTAAGACCGTCGCTACCGCCCGCGCCCCGGCCCGCGCGCCCGCACCCGCGCCCGCACCCGCACCCGCCCGCGCCGCGGCCCCTGCCCGCGCACCGGCCCCGGCTCGCCCCGCGCTCCCGGCACCCGTCGCCAACACCATTCGCGCGCCTCCCCGCGCCGCCTCCCGGCCACAAGCTCCACCTATGCCATTGATGGCTGCCCCTCTTCAAGAGGCAATCAACCTAGTCAGCGATCTGGCTATGTCGGTTGACATCAATGAGGTACAAGAGCTATTCCACAAGATGCAATACGCTCAATCCCCAGCGGACGTGATCCAATACACATTGGAACACGCGAATTTACTTAGCGCCCTTAAGCGCTTCGTTCCCCAGGCCCCTCCCCAGTACAACCACTATGGGTAGTACAACCGAACGCACGAAACCGTACTCAGTTTCGTTAGCGTCATTTAACGCTGACGGCCTCTTCAGACAACGTGACCTCGTCCACGACTTTTGTTGTACCCACCTTATCGATATCATATGCGTGCAGGAAACCTTTCTAAAACCGGGGAAGGCGAACCCTAGGTTTGCCAATTACAGAACGGTACGTGATGATAGAGTGAACTCCCGTGGGGGAGGCACTCTTATCTATTACAAAAGGTCCCTGCACTGCATTCCCCTACCTACCCCGACTCTTGTTAATATGGAAGCATCTTGTTGCCTCCTAGCTATGACTGGTCATCAACCTATAGTCATAGCATCCTGTTACCAAGCTTGCAAAAAGCCGATCGTCCGAGCTGACTTAGAAGCCCTATTCTCATTAGGAAGCGCCGTCATTCTGATTGGCGACTTCAATAGTAAGCACATCCTATGGAATTGTAACGTCAACAATCCCAGAGGTATTGCACTTGAAAACCTAATCGCAGAACTTAACTTTGACATAATTGCGCCCACTGAGCCCACTCACTACCCTTATATGGAAGACCACCGATCTGACTTGCTTGACATGGCACTATTCAGAGGCGTAACACTCCGGTTACGCTCCATAGAAGTGGTTCACGAGCTTCACTCTGACCACCGACCCATTATACTGCGACTAGGTCCCGACCCAACGACTGACCTCCCCCGCCCCACTAAGACGATAGTGAACTGGAAGCAAGTAGGCGATGCCCTAAAGGCTATCAGTTCACCGGACCTAGACAAGATCCCTGACGACATCCTGACAAAAGATGACGTAACCCTTGCGATCGATTCGTTCACCAATCACCTCTCCACCGTAGTAGGTGCATCCGCAAAGGAGGTCATAGTGCCGGACGACCGGCGCCTTGTCATTCCAGCGGATGTGAGACGATTGGTGACGGAGAGTAAAGCAGTGACCCGACATTACGACTCTTACCCCAGTAAAGAGAACAAAACTAAGAAACGCCACTTTGAACGCATGGTTCAAAGTCGCATGTCTGAGTTGCGTGATCAACAATGGGGCGATAAACTTTCAAACCTCGTGCCAAGCCACCATGCTTACTGGGACTTGGCGCGAGGCTTGAAAGGAAGTAACCATAACGACATGCCTCCCTTATACAGACCAGTCCCACTAGTCCCAGCGTTCTTTGACGAAGACAAAGCTGAGTGCCTAGCTGATAGCCTAGAGGCTCAGTGTTCCCCTAACGTAGATCACGTTGACCAAGCTCACCTCGATTCGGTGGATGCTGAAGTCGAACGTAAAAGCTCTGTGGTCACCTCTGAACTCCCACCAATCACCTTAGCGACTTACGCTGAGGTGGAGAGACTGATCAAGGCCCTCCGACCGCGCAAATCCCCCGGTGCCGATGGCATCTCCAACAGGGTTCTTAAAACCCTCTCTCCTCCTCTCATCCATCTCTTAGTCAGCATCTTGAATGCTGCTATGAGCCACTGCTTATTCCCAGACACCTGGAAATGTGCAAATGTCATTGGCATTCACAAACCAGGCAAAAGCTCATCTGACCCCACCAGTTACCGCCCCATCAGCCTCCTCAGTGCCTTAGGCAAACTTTACGAGCGGTTACTTGCAAACCGTCTCCAGTCCCATGCTAAGGAACACCACCTTATCCCAGATGAGCAGTTTGGCTTCAGACCCGGACACTCATGCGTCCAACAGGTGCACCGCCTCACGGAGCACATCATTGAGGGCTTCAATAAGTACCCCAAACCCCAGACTACGCTAGCAGTCTTCCTCGACGTAGCGAAAGCTTTTGACAAAGTCTGGCACAACGGCTTGATCTACAAGCTATACCAATTTGGCGTGCCAGAACGTCTTGTGCTCATCCTACAAGACTTCCTTAAAGCCAGAAGCTTTCGCTATCGCGTGGAAGGCACCCTCTCCTCCCCCCACCCAGTCAGAGCCGGAGTCCCTCAGGGCTCCGTGCTATCACCTATTCTCTTTGCACTGTATACCAGTGACATCCCACGCTCTCAGCCCAAAGTATTCCTAGCCCAATATGCGGATGATACCGCCATTTACACCACTGGGTGGCATATCAACAGACAGTCCTATTTCGTCATGCAACGGGCCATCACCGAGATCGGTGACTGGTTCCGAAAATGGCGCATCGCGGTCAACCCAGCTAAAAGCACAGCTATGTGCTTTACTGAGAAGACACGCTCCCCTTACCCGAAACCGCTTATTTTGTTCGACGAACCCATTCCCTGGGTTCCTAGAACAAAATACCTCGGAGTCACCCTTGATCGTCATCTCACCTTTAACGATCACATAACAACCGTCCGTAACAGAGCGGCCTTCATAATGGGTCGCCTTGGTCCCCTACTTCGCAAAGAGAGTAAAATGTCTCTTAGTAATAAGAAGACACTTTACACTGCCTGCATCCGCCCCATCATGACTTACGCATCAGTAGTGTTTAGTCATGCTAGTGAGGCCCACCTTCATAAACTTCAAGTCATCCAAAACCGTTTTCTTCGTAATGCAACCGGCGCCCCGTGGTATATCCGGAACACCGAGTTGCATTGCGACTTAAACCTTCCCTCTCTAGCGCAGTTCAATAAGGACTGCGCCCGCCGATACTTTGATCGAGCGCCCCACCACCCGAACCCATTGGTTGTCCAGGCATCGAACTACTCGACTGCCTCTTCTATCCCATTTTTCAAACCCCCCCGTCGCCGACCACGGCAGGTATTAGACGACCCGGATGACCCCATCGCAGCCATTACGTTGGCAGCTTTAGCGTTATCCGCAAGTCGTCGAGGTAAAATCCCCAGGTGTGAGGTAATCAGAGGTCACACAATCAAACACCGAGCTCGCCGGCGAGCTCGAGGCAAAAACAAGGTCACGATAAATTGCTCTCCAAATAGTCAAAGAGTATTATTCAGTAGGGCCCAATTGTGCAACACTGCAGTTGCACAGAGGCATTTTGCTCCGATCCCCCCCATGTCTCTCGACAGCGAGACAAGCCGAGGTCCGAACCACAGTGGTGCCCTTGAGCTCGCTGTCAACCCCTCCTATAGTAGCGGTACGTTTTCGGCGTCCGCAGGAGACGGAGGTAGAAAGCGCTTTTCGCCTTCTACGCCCGTCTCGGGAGAAGTGCCTTCGGCACTTCTCCCTCCCGGGCTATTGTAGGGCCAGGCCCTCGCCCAAAACCCGGTGGAGCTGGACGACCGCACAGGCGGTAGCCAGCATCTATGTCCTCCCTAAATAAATAAATAAATTTTTACGATAGCATCATTCCGACCTGTGCCGCCACGCCGTGCACACCTGTCTACAGCTCCGCCAGTATCTCCCAGTGAGACCGCAATAGTCCCCGCACTATTGCCGTCTCACTCGGGTCATCGTTCCGACGCTAGTTGCAGACCAGTGCCTTGGAATACGCAGTCCTGACGAAGTTTTTGTTTTGTGTGCAGAAGCTGAGCAGCCGCCGAACGCCGAGCAACGCGAGCTACGAGCTCGCCGTGCCGTCGCGCAGAGGCGCTCTAAGACGTCAGGCATTACCACCTACCCAAGTCCCTTGTTTCGGACGAACAACATCATATCGGGCTGGTGGTCTTGTTTTGACCGCACTTTTCGGTGCGCATTTCACCACTTTACTACCCGACACAACATAGTAACAGTCGCGCAACAACACACTTTGTGCTGTTAAGCGACGTCGTTCAGGCGTGGGGTAGCGTCAGCCAAACCCGTCTGAACGATCAAATCCGCCATTTGCTGCGGTCGCAGTGTGACACCCTACGGTGACAACGGCCACTGTTGTTGTTTTGGTTTAACCTTGCACCGTGGCCTTTCCCGCTTCACGGGTCAGCCGAAGCAAGCTGGGCTCCGGGATTACTGGCCTTGGGGTCACCCCTAGTCAACCCCGGAGTAGCGCTTAGGAGCACCCCTCTCCGCCGAGAAAAAAGCTCGGAGAGGGTACACAACTAGGGCACACCATAGGTACTCACTCCCTCTCACACAAGTGAGCTCACGAGTTGCGAGAGGGAGACAGAACCCGTTAGGCCATCCTGAGTATTCCCCTCAGGATGCAACGTCCCTCTAACGGTGAGGTGGAGGTCCTTCAGACCTTCGCCCTCCGCTACCCCGAACTCTACGCTGATCATCAGCAATCACTTAACGATGCAGAGAGTGCCCGCCTCACGGACACTCTCATCGCTCCCTCCGGAACTCCAATTCCGGAGGCCATCGTCCCTCCTCTGACCCGGTCCTTCTCAGAGGACAGCCCGACTTCGCCCGCTCCGGGCCCTGACAACAGACGCACGGTGGCAGCCCCTCCCCGTGAGAGGTCTCGCTCGCGCTCACCGATCGGGAGGCCAGCGAGCACCCGTCCCTCCATCGCCGTTGTCGAGCCCACTTCGGACTCCGAAGCGGAGATGGATGTAGATCCGAGTCGTGCCTTACGCACTGACTCGGACTCCGATAACGACGGCTATACCGTCGTAGACAGAAAACGCAAGCGTGCTCCTAAAGCCGCTAGTTGCGCAACTTCCGCCCCTCCCGCCAAGGCACCCGCTAAGGCCCCCGCCTCCGGCAAGAAGCCGACCCCCGCCCCGCGCCCCGCGTCTCCTCCCTCCGCTCCGGCCACCACTGCCGCGTCCCTTCGCGTTGTGATTCGCGGTGTGCCTAAGGAGATACATACCGATGCGGTATGTGACGACCTTAAAGCACAAGACTTCCCTGTGCATGCGGTTCACCGCATGTACAGCGGGAAGGACCGCAGTCCATATGACCTAGTACTCGTAGTACTAGACCGTACACCAGAGGGCAAGGCCATTTTTAATTTAAAAAAGGTCTGTGGCCTCTCAGGACTCGATGTCCAAGCCCCATACAAAAATGGAAGTCCCTCGCAGTGCCATAACTGCCAACTATACGGGCACGCCTCCCGTTTCTGCTTCGCTCGCGCTAGGTGCGTTAAGTGCCTAGGCGATCACGCGACAGCAGCGTGCACTCGCACCCGGGATTCGCCGGACCCACCCAGTTGTGTTCTATGCGGTGCTCAAGGGCATACCGCGAATTACCGTGGTTGCCCTAAAGCACCACGAGTGAACCACAGGGTGGCAAGGCATAGGCCGACCCGTCCCTCTTACGACCGTTACCAACGGGTAAGCCCTAAACTAACGGTAGTACCTGCCTCACAGGTAATACCCGCGCCGCTCCCAGCCCGTAACGCATGGTCTAAACCACCCAGTATGGTTAAGACCGTCGCTACCGCCCGCGCCCCGGCCCGCGCGCCCGCACCCGCGCCCGCACCCGCACCCGCCCGCGCCGCGGCCCCTGCCCGCGCACCGGCCCCGGCTCGCCCCGCGCTCCCGGCACCCGTCGCCAACACCATTCGCGCGCCTCCCCGCGCCGCTTCCCGGCCACAAGCTCCACCTATGCCATTGATGGCTGCCCCTCTTCAAGAGGCAATCAACCTAGTCAGCGATCTGGCTATGTCGGTTGACATCAATGAGGTACAAGAGCTATTCCACAAGATGCAATACGCTCAATCCCCAGCGGACGTGATCCAATACACATTGGAACACGCGAATTTACTTAGCGCCCTTAAGCGCTTCGTTCCCCAGGCCCCTCCCCAGTACAACCACTATGGGTAGTACAACCGAACGCACGAAACCGTACTCAGTTTCGTTAGCGTCATTTAACGCTGACGGCCTCTTCAGACAACGTGACCTCGTCCACGACTTTTGTTGTACCCACCTTATCGATATCATATGCGTGCAGGAAACCTTTCTAAAACCGGGGAAGGCGAACCCTAGGTTTGCCAATTACAGAACGGTACGTGATGATAGAGTGAACTCCCGTGGGGGAGGCACTCTTATCTATTACAAAAGGTCCCTGCACTGCATTCCCCTACCTACCCCGACTCTTGTTAATATGGAAGCATCTTGTTGCCTCCTAGCTATGACTGGTCATCAACCTATAGTCATAGCATCCTGTTACCAAGCTTGCAAAAAGCCGATCGTCCGAGCTGACTTAGAAGCCCTATTCTCATTAGGAAGCGCCGTCATTCTGATTGGCGACTTCAACAGTAAGCACATCCTATGGAATTGTAACGTCAACAATCCCAGAGGTATTGCACTTGAAAACCTAATCGCAGAACTTAACTTTGACATAATTGCGCCCACTGAGCCCACTCACTACCCTTATATGGAAGACCACCGATCTGACTTGCTTGACATGGCACTATTCAGAGGCGTAACACTCCGGGTACGCTCCATAGAAGTGGTTCACGAGCTTCACTCTGACCACCGACCCATTATACTGCGACTAGGTCCCGACCCAACGACTGACCTCCCCCGCCCCACTAAGACGATAGTGAACTGGAAGCAAGTAGGCGATGCCCTAAAGGCTATCAGTTCACCGGACCTAGACAAGATCCCTGACGACATCCTGACAAAAGATGACATAACCCTTGCGATCGATTCGTTCACCAATCACCTCTCCACCGTAGTAGGTGCATCCGCAAAGGAGGTCATAGTGCCGGACGACCGGCGCCTTGTCATTCCAGCGGATGTGAGACGATTGGTGACGGAGAGTAAAGCAGTGACCCGACATTACGACTCTTACCCCAGTAAAGAGAACAAAACTAAGAAACGCCACTTTGAACGCATGGTTCAAAGTCGCATGTCTGAGTTGCGTGATCAACAATGGGGCGATAAACTTTCAAACCTCGTGCCAAGCCACCATGCTTACTGGGACTTGGCGCGAGGCTTGAAAGGAAGTAACCATAACGACATGCCTCCCTTATACAGACCAGTCCCACTAGTCCCAGCGTTCTTTGACGAAGACAAAGCTGAGTGCCTAGCTGATAGCCTAGAGGCTCAGTGTTCCCCTAACGTAGATCACGTTGACCAAGCTCACCTCGATTCGGTGGATGCTGAAGTCGAACGTAAAAGCTCTGTGGTCACCTCTGAACTCCCACCAATCACCTTAGCGACTTACGCTGAGGTGGAGAGACTGATCAAGGCCCTCCGACCGCGCAAATCCCCCGGTGCCGATGGCATCTCCAACAGGGTTCTTAAAACCCTCTCTCCTCCTCTCATCCATCTCTTAGTCAGCATCTTCAATGCTGCTATGAGCCACTGCTTATTCCCAGACACCTGGAAATGTGCAAATGTCATTGGCATTCACAAACCAGGCAAAAGCTCATCTGACCCCACCAGTTACCGCCCCATCAGCCTCCTCAGTGCCTTAGGCAAACTTTACGAGCGGTTACTTGCAAACCGTCTCCAGTCCCATGCTCAGGAACACCACCTTATCCCAGATGAGCAGTTTGGCTTCAGACCCGGACACTCATGCGTCCAACAGGTGCACCGCCTCACGGAGCACATCATTGAGGGCTTCAATAAGTACCCCAAACCCCAGACTACGCTAGCAGTCTTCCTCGACGTAGCGAAAGCTTTTGACAAAGTCTGGCACAACGGCTTGATCTACAAGCTATACCAATTTGGCGTGCCAGAACGTCTTGTGCTCATCCTACAAGACTTCCTTAAAGCCAGAAGCTTTCGCTATCGCGTGGAAGGCACCCTCTCCTCCCCCCACCCAGTCAGAGCCGGAGTCCCTCAGGGCTCCGTGCTATCACCTATTCTCTTTGCACTGTATACCAGTGACATCCCACGCTCTCAGCCCAAAGTATTCCTAGCCCAATATGCGGATGATACCGCCATTTACACCACTGGGTGGCATATCAACAGACAGTCCTATTTCGTCATGCAACGGGCCATCACCGAGATCGGTGACTGGTTCCGAAAATGGCGCATCGCGGTCAACCCAGCTAAAAGCACAGCTATGTGCTTTACTGAGAAGACACGCTCCCCTTACCCGAAACCGCTTATTTTGTTCGACGAACCCATTCCCTGGGTTCCTAGAACAAAATACCTCGGAGTCACCCTTGATCGTCATCTCACCTTTAACGATCACATAACAACCGTCCGTAACAGAGCGGCCTTCATAATGGGTCGCCTTGGTCCCCTACTTCGCAAAGAGAGTAAAATGTCTCTTAGTAATAAGAAGACACTTTACACTGCCTGCATCCGCCCCATCATGACTTACGGATCAGTAGTGTTTAGTCATGCTAGTGAGGCCCACCTTCATAAACTTCAAGTCATCCAAAACCGTTTTCTTCGTAATGCAACCGGCGCCCCGTGGTATATCCGGAACACCGAGTTGCATTGCGACTTAAACCTTCCCTCTCTAGCGCAGTTCAATAAGGACTGCGCCCGCCGATACTTTGATCGAGCGCCCCACCACCCGAACCCATTGGTTGTCCAGGCATCGAACTACTCGACTGCCTCTTCTATCCCATTTTTCAAACCCCCCCGTCGCCGACCACGGCAGGTATTAGACGACCCGGATGACCCCATCGCAGCCATTACGTTGGCAGCTTTAGCGTTATCCGCAAGTCGTCGAGGTAAAATCCCCAGGTGTGAGGTAATCAGAGGTCACACAATCAAACACCGAGCTCGCCGGCGAGCTCGAGGCAAAAACAAGGTCACGATAAATTGCTCTCCAAATAGTCAAAGAGTATTATTCAGTAGGGCCCAATTGTGCAACACTGCAGTTGCACAGAGGCATTTTGCTCCGATCCCCCCCATGTCTCTCGACAGCGAGACAAGCCGAGGTCCGAACCACAGTGGTGCCCTTGAGCTCGCTGTCAACCCCTCCTATAGTAGCGGTACGTTTTCGGCGTCCGCAGGAGACGGAGGTAGAAAGCGCTTTTCGCCTTCTACGCCCGTCTCGGGAGAAGTGCCTTCGGCACTTCTCCCTCCCGGGCTATTGTAGGGCCAGGCCCTCGCCCAAAACCCGGTGGAGCTGGACGACCGCATAGGCGGTAGCCAGCATCTATGTCCTCCCTAAATAAAATAAAATACGATAGCATGCATTCTTAACTGACTCTCGGAGTCAACCACATCTTTGTTTCATTCCTTGTTTCATGTACCAGCGAGAACAAATTGTTACATAGGATATACGAAGAAATTGTAACATAATTTGAAGAAAGAAATACAGTCCACCATTTGAGCTACATCGAAGCGTGTGTTTTATTGACCCATAGCGTAAGGACCCCCACAGTTTCTGGTCCTTCGCAAGCCGGGTTCAATTGGACAAAGGAGCAGTTGGTCAACTCTGGGTCGTCGTCATCAAGTCAAGAATCAGCATCATCGTCGGCAGGGCACTGTGACGTCTACACTTACTGTACCTCTCACGCAGTGTGTAGGACGTGTGCCAACAACATCAGGTCCACCAGAACGAGTGTGGAACCAACCAAGTCCACCAGAACGAGTGTGGAACCAACCAAGTCCACCAGAACGAGTGTGGAACCAAACAAGTCCACCAGAACGAGTGTGGAACTTGTCACCAAGGAGCGGCAGCGGCGGGCCATTGGGCTGAAGATCACCCAACGGTGCAACGATCGCCGTGACGTCGTGAGACCTTGGACCGGGGTCGGAAGATCACCCAACGGTGCTACATACGCCGTGCGCCGTGCAACGGGTGCCCCGGGTGTGCAGAACGAAGAACGAAAAAAGAAGACTTTAACGCGGTTAGCCGCGGCCTGGTCTCTCGAACCCCCTCACGGTGCTAAATCGGTAAGAGGGCCAGGTTAACGCCAGTACTGGCGGTGTGACATTTGGTGCGGTGTCACCGGTCCCCACGGACTGAAGTTGCACTACTGACGTCGGTAAGGTCGTAGTTGTGGTGCGGAGGCCGGACTGTAGGCACTGCGGAAGGCAGTCGGACATTCCAGCCGACTGTCGAGCGCTCCGTCACCGCTTGCGATCCTCTGCCGGGCAGGGCCCACCTTCCCTACCCATCCCCTTTTTCCATCTCCAAGGGAGCGTATCTCGTGCCTTAGGGCCGGGCCCTCCTAAGGAATTGTTAGGGACCGTTAGGCAGGTAGGGAATTAGGGGCGTGAAGAGCCGAAAATGCCGACGACCAGGAGCCAGGTCGCCGATGGGAAGACTCTACGCGTATACGAAGACTACCCCGCGTCGCCGTCTGCATCCGCGTTCGCGCACGCGCCCGTAATTAACGAGCAACCGCTCACTGAATCCGCGTCGTGTCCGAATGTAAACAATACGCGACCGCGATCGGTATCGGGTAGGAGACGCGAAGGGCAAGCGTTATCGGTTCGTTCACAACGTTCAAGCGCAAGTGCCGTTGCAAGAATACGGCAAATGGAAATGGAGGCTGAAGAACGATTAGCCGACATAAGGAAAAAAGAATTGCAAATTGAAGCGGATCTGATCAAGAAAAAATTAGTCGCCGACATAGCGGCTATAAGGGAGGAATCAGATCAGGAGAGTCTCTGCGAACAGGAAGCTATGGAAACCAGTATGCGAGTCAAAGACTGGGTTCAACACACGCAGAGACGGGGGGAGCACAGCGTAAACGTCGACATCGATGCTGCCGTAACTATGGAACGAGCGAAAGAGACGGAGCGATGCCTACATACTACGCGTGCGAGAGAGACAGAACGATGCCAAGTAGTTCAAGCAAAGGAAACGGAGTTATACCCTATGCCCACACCAAACCAAGTCACGTTTGAATCTTCGTCGCGGCGCCAACCGTCACCAGCCCGCCCTGTATCCAGAGATAGGGGCATGGAAAGGCTAGCGGAAATATTAGAGAAAATGGCACGAAACAAACCGCATAGAAGCGCACCAGACTTACCTATATTCAGTGGGGCCGCCGGGGAATGGCTACCGTTCAAAGCGGCTACAAAAGAGGCAAAGGCGGTATACGGGCTGACGCCAACCGAGAACCTCGCTAGGCTAAGAGCGTGTCTACGAGGCGAAGCTCGGCAATGCGTGGCCGCGCTGTTATATACCGCAACGGAACCGACTGTGATCATGAAAACGTTAGAACAACGTTATGGGCAGCCGGAAATAATAATCGATCAAGCACTAGACGACTTGAAAAAGCTACCGCGTATCGGGTCAACGGCAGCGGAGCTTAATAACTTCGCAATTAAATTGCAAAACATTGTGACAGTAATCTCGTGTCTAGACGAACGCGGTTACTTGCAAAACCCAATGTTAACGCGTCAAATCACGGATAAAATGAGTGAACACCTACGGTCACGTTGGTGCGATTATGCTGAGGAACAAGGACAGCAAACAGAGGCGGAAATTGTAACTTTATCGCGTTTCTTCATGCGTGAAGCCGAACGCGCAGTACGCCATTGCTACTCGTCCGCACAGCATAACCCGCCTACCAAAACGACCAAGGACGCGCCGCAATTCCGACCCAATAACCGCAATCAACGAGCTAACGTCTATGCAACGAACGAGACACAGAAGAACGTTTGTCTGTGTTGTGGAAACGAACACGCAACCCCACAATGCCAAAAAGTCAAAGAAATGACTGTAGAAGAGAGATGGCAATGGGTGAAAGAGACGCATACATGTTTCCTATGTTTGAATAGCAAACATCGCCGCTACAACTGCAAAGCAAGGAAATGCGGAGTCAATGAATGTAGGATGCCACATCACGCATTACTGCATGCGGTTAAACGAACAGAATCAAAACCGCAAAGGGAAGATACCGCTATCACTGCCTCCGCGCAGGCAATAAGCAGTAATAAAGTATTGTTAAAAGTGTGTCCGATCACACTTAAGGGACCGACAGGGGAAATTGAAACATTCGGTCTGTTAGACGAAGGGTCGACAATCAGTTTAATCGACCAGGAAATAGCCGACTTAATCGGTGCGCACGGGCCTACGAGGCCGCTGAACATCCACGGGGTCACATCGAGTCAAAGGGAAGCGGGTAGCCAAGCCGTTGACATCGGGATAAAAGGAAGACGTCAGACGGTATACCACGCTATTAAGGCGCGTACAGTTCAACACTTGGAACTAGGTAGTCAGTCGGTGAACAGCGAGATAATGAACCAACGATACCTACAAAGTGTGTGCGCCGAAGACGTGTGCTACTCCGGAGGAAAACCGCGCATATTAATAGGTGCCGACAACTGGCACTTAATAGTAACTAGAAAGTTACTAACGGGAAAAAGGTCACAACCGGCGGCATCCCTCACCAAGCTCGGATGGGTGATACACGGGACCGCACCGTATAGCTCAATCGTATCTCACGACGAACGCACACTACATATACATACGGTGCAAGGAGAACGAGACTGCGAGCTACACGAACTTGTGAAAACCCACTTCGAATTGGACTCGATCGGCATCTCTAACAAACCAAAACCGGTTGCAACCGATGAAAGGGCAGTAGAGATATTTAATAAATTAGTACGACGAGTGAACGGCCAGTTCGAAGTAGGACTCCCATGGAAATCGGAGGACGTACGGCTACCACATAGTTACGATATGGCCACGCGACGCTTAAAAAGCTTAGAAAGAAAAATGGATAAGTCACCTGAGTTCAAGGAGGCATATACAAAGGAAATGAACAAACTGCTAGAAAAAGGATATGCAGTCAGGTGCGAGCGTGACCATAGTAACAACCCTCGCCTGTGGTACCTACCTCACTTCGCGGTAACCAACCCGCATAAACCAAATAAAGTACGTTTGGTTTTTGACGCCGCAGCACGATCGAACGGCGTGTGTATGAACGATGCGCTCTTGGAAGGGCCGGACTTACTACAAAATCTCAACGGTATATTGTACCGCTTCCGTGAACGACCGGTCGCCGTAACAGCTGATATACGAGAGATGTTCTTAAGGGTGAGAATCCGACCCGACGATCGCATCGCACAACACTTTCTATGGCGCGGAAACGAACGGTCACGAACAAGAACGTGACACTTACGTAATGACAGCTATGATATTTGGCGCTAAAAGCTCACCGTTTCTAGCACACAGCGTACGGAATAAGAACGCCGACGAAATGCGAGAATCGCACGCACTAGCGCACACAGCTATAACTAAGTGTCACTACATGGACGATTGGGTGCAAAGTTTTAGTGACGAAGAAACCGCGGCGCATACCATAAAGGAAGTAATTGAGGTTCACAAGAAGGCAGGATTCGAACTCGCGAGCTGGAGCTCGAACCGTCCTCAATTACTGGGGGGAGTGGGGCACGAGGAACACGCCACCACTCACAAGGAATTAGGAACCGGGTTGAACGAGTACGGAAAAACCTTAGGCATAAAATGGATCGCGTCTACAGACGAACTAGCATTCAATACGGAGATGCCCCGTATCCCGACCGAAGTAAAAACGGGAGTTAGAACGCCTACTAAGAGAGAGGCACTGGGGGCCGTAATGTCTATATTCGATCCATCGGGTCAGCTATCCCCTTACGTCATCTCTGCAAAAATGATACTGCAGAGCTTATGGAGACACAAAATGGGATGGGATGATCCCCTGCCACCGGAAGAAGCCGCCAGCTTCAACGAATGGATACGCGATATGGAGTACATCGAAAAACTGCGTATTCCGCGATGCTACAGTATAAGACTAGCCGTAGAAAGACAACTTCACATATTCGCAGACGCGAGTGAACAGGCATACGCAGCGGGAGCCTACTGGAGGTATTTGTACGACGATCAAAGAGTACACGTGACCTTAATCGCCGGAAAAGCGAAAGTAGCGCCTATGAAACCGCAAAGTATACCACGCATGGAATTACAGGCTAGCCTAATTGGTGCGAGATTAGCCGCTGAAATTATCCGCGAACATGAATTCACAGGCCGTGTCACATATTGGAGTGACTCGAAAACAACCTTGCACTGGATACGTAACGACTCAGCGCGCTATACGCCATACGTAGCACATCGCTTAGGTGAAATTGCGGAACTAACTAGGGTTAGCGAGTGGCGATGGGTGCCTACCGCGCATAATGTCGCCGACGACGCCACACGAACGGGCAGCACTCGCTTAAAAAACACCGATCGTTGGTTCACCGGTCCAAAATTCTTAAGAAAGTCAGAGGAATACTGGCCGCAAGAAGAGGTCAGCATAAAAGAAGAAGAAGAAGAAGAGGTCGAAGTGCTTACCGTACGAACGACGGATTCGACCCCGCTCATTGATGTCAGCCGATTTTCGTCATACGATCGTTTAATAAGGACCGTAGCGCGAGTACTAGCATTCTGCGATAAATGCAGAAAGGTCAAGAACGTGACCGATGTAGACCGCCTACGGCGTAGCGAGAAAATACTGCTACGACAAGCTCAGAAGGACTGTTTTACGAACGAGACGGCGAGATTGGAAGCCGGAAAAACAGTCGAACGAACGAGCCGCTTAGCGAAATTAGACCCTATGTACACGGAAGACGGGCTAATATGCTTGCGTGGAAGGATTAACGCCGCGCTAGTACCGGAGGAAATGAAGACACCGCCCGTGCTTGACGGAAGACATCCGCTGACAATGCTGCTCATTAGGCGCGAACATGAGAAAAATGGACACATAGGGCGCGAACACGTTGTGAACAACCTTAGACAGCGCTATTGGATTTTACACTTACGTCCGTCCGTTAGAAAAATGACGCGCGCATGTACGTGGTGTAGTATAAAACGAGCGACACCCGCGACACCGGTAAAGGGTGACCTACCGCGTGAAAGGCTGAGTGCGTACACCAGACCTTTTTCTAGGTGCGGTCTAGATGGTTTCGGTCCGATGTGGGTTGTGATAGGTCGCCGGCGCGAAAAACGATGGGGTTTATTGTTCACTTGCCTAGTCACGCGCGCCATCCACATTGAGATTCTAAGTAGTTTGAGTACAGACTCCGCCATTATGGCAATTAGACGGATGGCCGCGAGACGAGGCTTTCCCGCCGTGTTTTATAGTGATAACGGGACGAACTTTCATGGTAGTTCGGTCGAAATGCAAAAAGCTTATGACGAATGGTTACCCACCCTCCAAAATTATACGAACGGGAAAATGGCAAAATGGTTATTTACTAACCCCGGGGGGCCGAACGAAGGGGGGGGCGTGGGAACGTATGATTAAAACGGTAAAATCGTCATTAGCCGTAACTTTAACAGAGCGCGCGCCGAAAGAAGAAGTGTTAGCTACCGCGCTCACCGAAATCGAATACACAGTCAACTCGCGACCGTTAACGCACGTATCTGTATGTGAAGACTATCCGGAAGCGCTAACCCCCAATCATTTGTTGTTAGGTACGGCCTTAGGCATGCCGTATGTCGGGGAATGCGACATCGCCGATAGACGAACGTGGCGAGGCGCACAAGCGATAGCGAACGCGTTTTGGTCTCGGTGGGTAAAAGAATACCTACCAACGTTAACACCCCGTGGTGATATAAGGAAAGACGCGCGGAACGTAAAAGAAGGTGACGTCGTTATTATTGCGGACGGGTTGTTGCCACGCGGCGTGTGGCCGCGCGGTTTAATTGAAAAAGTGCATACGGGACCAGACGGCGTAGTAAGGAGTGCAGACGTGCGTACGCGGGGTGGTATCTTCCGAAGGCCAGTGAGACGGCTTATCGTCCTCCCTCATCATGATGGCTGCGAAGGTCTACGCCGGGGGGAGAATGTTACGGACGAAACGAGCCCTCTCACTGCCCCGCCTGTAAATAGCTAGATACCTAATTATAAGATTCGATTTCGCCTTTTATTATTTGTAGAATTAAGTTGTTTAGATGTTAAGTGTATTAATAAAGAATATTAGTAGGCTAAGACATAGGGATATAAGGATATATGTGATTCATTCGTGTAACTTGTTAGCTAGTTGACGGCGCCAGTGCCGACCGCAGACTGAGAGAATATGCGCTCCGTTCTGTGTTCTTCGTTCCACACCCTTGTTATGGGGTGAGGTCGATAGGGTTCAGGGCTATGCCCTCTGCCCTAGGCTTCTATCGCTACCTATGACAATAGGTAGGTCATTTGCACCTTTTGACGGTGCTTGGTGGACTCTTTGTGCAACAGGGCGGCCTTGACCCGGCCGCCGCTTAGTTAGCCAGGGCGATCACGGAGGCCGCACCAGGTTGATCCCCCGCCTACACGGGGAAAGCCCAGCGAGCCGATCAGCGACACTGGCCACGGCGGCCGGCGGCCCCGCACCTGTTGCTGTCTCACTCTCTTCTTGTCTTCCTTCTCGCTCATGGATGTCTTGGGATATTACTATATCACGTGAGTACGGTTTCATCTTGCGTTTTCCTTTTTCGTCCGGTGGTCTGGCGTGTTGAGGCGCTATGCCCCGGAGGTGTTCATGGTCCGCTTGGTCCGCTCTGCTGAACATTCGCGTGGTCAGCTGTCTGATGAAGGCGTCTAGGTTTTCTTGCTTTAAGTCTCTTGCAATGGTATTGTTGCGCACGTACCTAGGCGCGTCAACGATCATGCGTAGCGTCTGGTTTTCTTGTACTTGCAGTCTCTTTTTATTAGTCGTAGATGCGAATGCGTACCACGCCGGCGCCGCGTACGTGAGACGGGATCTAATATAGGTCTTATAGATCCCCGTCTTGGTCCGGAGTGGTAGCTTTGACTTTAGGATGGGCTGCAGTAGCATTCTAGCCCCCTTTGCCTTTCCTATTGTGGCGTCAATGTGGTGTTTGAAGCTCAGTCGTCGGTCAATCTGGACTCCGAGGTAAGTGACTTGCGGGCTCCAGGCGATGTCTCTGCCTAGTAGCTTGAGTGGTGTTGGCAGCTGTGTGTTTCCCGTGATCATCGCCTGTGTCTTGTCCACATTGACCGCGAGTCTCCACTTGTCTAGCCATTCTGGCAGGGCGTCTAATGTCGGTTGTAACCGCTTGGCTGCGAAGGCTGGTCTATACGATGAGGCGTAGTATGCTGCATCATCAGCGTAGAGTGCGAGCTGCGCCTGCCCAACGACCGGGATGTCGTTGGTGTACCAGGCGTAGCATACAGGTGAGATGCAGCTGCCTTGTGGTACTCCGGCCTTCACTGGCTTCACCGTAGATAGGGCGTCTTCAACCGCTACTGTGATACGGCGGTCTTTAAGGAAGGAGGCTATCACATTTAAAATTCTTCGTGGTACGGCGTTCGACAGTTTGTATAGGAGCCCTTCGTGCCATACTCTGTCGAACGCCTTTTCCATGTCGAGTAGTATTACCACCACGTACTCTTTTTTGTTCGAGCTGGTGGCCATTTCATTCACCATCCTTGTGACTTGCAATGTTGTCGAGTGTTCGTACCTAAACCCGTACTGCTCGTCTCTTGGCGTGATGTGAGGTATCAGTTGCGTAAGTAGAAGCTTTTCAAATAGCTTAGACAAGGTACTTAGCAACGTAATTGGTCGGTAGCTTGCCGGTTTCTTGAGGTCCTTTCCGGGTTTAGGTATCATTATGACTTTTCCAGTTTTCCACAAGGATGGGAAATGCCCGGTTCTCATGATCCCGTTGAAAATGCGGGTCAGGGCTGCCACTGTCTTCATCGGGAGGTGTCTTAGAGCCGCGTTGGTAATACCGTCTAGGCCCGGAGCTTTCTTCGTGGGGAGCTTGCTTATCGTGCGCATGACTCGACCGGGTGAGAAGACGATATGGTCGTCTATCTCTGTCTCTTTCTCGCCAGTGCACGCCGCTTGTGTTTGAGTAAAGTATTCCTTCAGGTGTTTCTCAACATGTAGCAGGTGCTCTGTGTTTCTGCACTCATTTGGTTGAAACTGCTGCTCTAAATGCTCGGCTAGGATTTCTGCTCTGTCAGTTGCTTGAAATTTGAGCAGGCCATCATTTCCAAGTAACGGTCGCGTAGGTGGGCGTGTCCCAGCCAAGCTGCGACACAAGCGGTGCACTGACGGTACGCTCTCGCTCACACGGTCGATGTGCTCCTCCCACGATTTTTCAGAGTAATCTCCAAGGGCTACTCTCACAGTTTCTATGAGCGCGTTAAGCTTTTTCTTAACACGTGGGCAACGGGTTTCCTGCCATAACACTCGGGTCTCCTTTTTCTCTTTAATAAGGTCCCTTATCCGCCGCGGGAGGGAATCGTTACGCACTCCCGGTGCGGACGTGTACGACGCTGCTTTTACAGACTCTTGCAGCGCCGTTGTCAGTAAATCCGTTGCCCTGTCGACATCTGAGGCGGACTCTATTGGCATCGTTTCCGTGCTGGTGTGAATCTCTTTCGTGAATGTCTCCCAACAGATTTTCCTTCTCCCCTGCGGGGCGGCTACTCTGGTTGGGAGGACATTGAGGGTCATCAGCACGGGCCTGTGGTCGGAAGTAAGGTCCGGTAGGACTGTGAGAGTTGGTATCATGGTGACATTCTTCATTAAGGCGACGTCGATGACGTCACCCTCGCCATTTGGGGCGTAATGCGTCGGCTCGTCGGGCCCAATGACTTCAAAGTTATGGTCCACCGCGGCTTGGTATAGGCGTCTTCCATGTGCGTTGATTTTAGTGGAATTCCAGTGGGTGTGCTTGGAGTTAAGGTCACCGGCTATGACCGTGGGAGTGTTTCCTTCTAAGAGTTTCTTGACCTCCGCAGCTTTAAGGTCGCTGTGCGGAGGTCTGTATATTGAGTAGAAGCGGTATTCCTGCCCCGCTAGGCTCACAAGCACACCCAGTGCTTGGAAGGAGCTATATTCCACGATGGGAAGGAGTTGGTGGACGACGCGGCGGTGAACCATTACGGCGAGTCCGCGCATTGCCCTGCCCTCCGCGTTTGTTTCATCCTTCCTGTAGACGTGGTAATTTGGAATTTTATATCCCGTCTTGGGGTTTAATAATGTCTCGCTGACCAAAAATATGTTAATCTTATGCTCGCGAAGGAAAGAGGTCAGCCGTGTCCTTTCCCTCGCGAGCCCCTGGGCATTCCAGAAACATACAACATTAGTTGTTTGATCCATGTTGGGCGTTAAGTATCTTCATTAACCCGCGGAGGGTGGCGGTTTCGGGATCCATCCCTGTTTGCACAGCCTCCAGAATGTCTTTCAGGACTCCTATTGTCTGCCCTAGAGAGTCCCTGCGTTCTGTGGGAGCTGCGGTGGCTACGGGAGCAGCGGGAGCAGTGGGAGCCGTCTGCTTATCTGTTTTCCCTGCCTTCTTAGCTTTAGGTTTCTTTGCGCGTTTGCCTCTGCGCTCGTTGGTCATTTTGGGGAGGTTAGCTGGTGCCATTAGGGTGGTTGGCGCCGTTTCCTCAACCGTAGCCGGGGTGACCGGCGCAGTGCCTTTCCTGCCGCGTGGGGCTTTGGTTTCCGCTACCGTGCCTGCCTTCTTGTTTTTCATCTCCTGCTTGAAGACAGGGCACGATTTGAAGTTTGCAGGGTGTGAGCCCTCGCAATTGGCGCAAGTTGCCGGTTCTTCTAATGGGCGCGGGCATTCTTTGGCCATGTGAGGCTCGCCGCATCTAACACACGCCTGCGGGCGGTGACAGTTATGGGAGCTGTGCCTGAACTTTTGACATCTGTGGCACTGCGCGGGTCCCCTTTTTCCGCGCCATGCCTCGATGGTGATGCCTGGCATGAGTAGCAGCTCGTCCACTTCATATATCGCCGGTATCAGGTCGGTAGTCTTCTTAATCTGCGAGTAGAAAATGCAGCCGGGACGCCCTTCGCGGGCCTGGATGCATTTGACAAATTCTGGGGAGAAACCTTTTTCTTCCAGGGCCTCTTTGATTTCTTCCGGTTTGGTATCCGCTGGCAGGCCGCGGATCGCTACCTTCAAGTTCTTTTCAGCGGGGAGCGAGTACGAGAACCAAGATATGTTCTCGTCTCTCTCTAGCTCCGTGAGGTACGCTTGAATGATTCTGTATTCATTTTCTTCTGTTGGTGTAAATCGTATTCCTTGTCTGAACGGCCTGCCATTCGGCGGGCGTCCCAGTTTGGACGCGAGTATTTTGAAATGTCGCGTCCAGGAATCAATTTTCTCCACTATAAGCGGTGGGTACTTGGGTCCTGATGCTTCTTGGACCTTTGCTTCGGTGGCTTGGGAGGTTTGTAACTCCTTCTGAGTAGTTGGTTTCGACGCGATTCCAATATTAGCATTCTGTGCTGTGATTGGTCGGTTGGGCTGTTTAGCCGACTTCGCGCCCGCGGATGCCACCGCTAATTGTGCGGCTTCGGCGAACGACCTCGTTGCTTTCGGGATAGCTCCCTGGGCTTTTGGCTGGGGCTGTGCTGGTTTAGGTGGTCTTTGTGGCTTCGGTGCGTCTACCTGCATGGTTTGCGATGCCCCTTTTGCAGACTCTGAGGACTTACTCACAAGCTCGACGCTTTCAGTAGGGCGGCCCTTAGGGCTCTCTACCCTGCGTGGAGGCTTTTTGGCTGTCGGTGGGGAGGCCGATAATGAGCGTGTGCGCTGGCGCTTCGCTGCCATGCGCTCTTGCGGTACCAGTGGTCTGGCAATCGACTTCCGACGAAGCATAAACGTCTCTTCAGTGACGGGCGGCAGTGAGAGAACGGAGTTGGCGGCGAATTCCAAAATAGTTCGGTCCTCCCCACTCAGCTCTGTCCCTTCTAATTCGGCCTCTTGAAGGCGTAGGTACAGTGACATCCACGTCAGCATCCCCTCAGAAAGGACCCCGAGTTCGACAAGTCGGGCGAGATTGAGAATATCAATCTCGTGTTGTCCCTTCGGGGAGAGTGCTGACGCGGGTGGCACCGCCTGCGACGGGCTGGTGGTAGCCGACGTCGGTGTGGTTACATACCATGAGCTCTGAAAAGAGCTTTTTTTCTCCTCTTGACGGAGCGGGGTCTGTATGGTTACAGCATCGTAGCCCTGATAAGGGCTGGTTTGGCCCTGAGAAGGGCCTTTTGTAGGGTTCATTGCTGACGTACGTCCGGCACTAGTGTGAGATGGTCCCGGTGAAGGGTCCATGTCGGCAGCTACGTGGGAGATGACCTGCGTGACCACAGGGGAAGGTAGGTATCAGTGGTTACTCTGACATCACTACCAACCCCGGCTTCCGCTAACAAAATAATCCCCGCCGCAGCTACACGACAGCTACGGGCGCAATCACCAGGAAATTTCTCTAAGAAATTTTGGAGATTTCGCTTGCGAGTATGGTATGGTCCGTACGACGGTCAACAGCAAACTCCATATGCGCTCAGCGCCCTCTTTAATATTTATATTTGTAGAGCGAGACAACGATATATTCTGTACTACTCATGGCAAAAACTCGCTTTCCTATATATATTGGCACGTTTTTTTTTTACGAGAGCATCATTCCGACCTGTGCCGCCACGCCGTGCACACCTGTCTACAGCTCCGCCAGTATCTCCCAGTGAGACCGCAATAGTCCCCGCACTATTGCCGTCTCACTCGGGTCATCGTTCCGACGCTAGTTGCAGACCAGTGCCTTGGAATACGCAGTCCTGACGAAGTTTTTGTTTTGTGTGCAGAAGCTGAGCAGCCGCCGAACGCCGAGCAACGCGAGCTACGAGCTCGCCGTGCCGTCGCGCAGAGGCGCTCTAAGACGTCAGGCATTACCACCTACCCAAGTCCCTTGTTTCGGACGAACAACATCATATCGGGCTGGTGGTCTTGTTTTGACCGCACTTTTCGGTGCGCATTTCACCACTTTACTACCCGACACAACATAGTAACAGTCGCGTAACAACACACTTTGTGCTGTTAAGCGACGTCGTTCAGGCGTGGGGTAGCGTCAGCCAAACCCGTCTGAACGATCAAATCCGCCATTTGCTGCGGTCGCAGTGTGACACCCTACGGTGACAACGGCCACTGTTGTTGTTTTGGTTTAACCTTGCACCGTGGCCTTTCCCGCTTCACGGGTCAGCCGAAGCAAGCTGGGCTCCGGGATTACTGGCCTTGGGGTCACCCCTAGTCAACCCCGGAGTAGCGCTGAGGAGCACCCCTCTCCGCCGAGAAAAAAGCTCGGAGAGGGTACACAACTAGGGCACACCCTAGGTACACACTCCCTCTCACACAGTGAGCTCACAAGGTGTGTGAGGGAATTCAAACCCTTGATAGGGCGTCCTGAGTATTCCCCTCAGGATGCAGTCCCGTCCCTCTAACGGTGAGGTGCAGGTCCTTCAGACCTTCGCCCTCCGCCACCCCGATCTGTATGTTGCTCATATGCAACTCCTAGAAGAGGAAGCGAGTGCCCGCCTCACGGACACTCTTATTGCTCCCTCCGGGACTTCAATCCCGGAGGCCAACGTCCCTCCTCTGACCCGGTCCTTCTCAGAGGACAGCCCGCTTTCGCCCGCCCCGGGCCCGGACAATAGACGCACGGTGGCAGCCCCTCCCCGTGAGAGGTCTCGCTCGCGCTCACCGATCGGGAGGCCAGCGAGCACCCGTCCCTCCATCGCCGTTGTCGAGCCCACCTCGGACTCCGAAACGGAGATGGAAGTAGATCCGAGTCGCGCCTTACGCACTGACTCGGACTCCGACAACGACGGCTATACCGTCGTTGACCGCAAACGCAAGCGTGCTCCTAAAGCCGCTAGTTGCGCAACTTCCGCCCCTCCCGCCAAGGCACCCGCTAAGGCCCCCGCCTCCGGCAAGAAGCCGACCCCCGCCCCGCGCCCCGCGTCTCCTCCCTCCGCTCCGGCCACTACTGCCGCGTCCCCTCAGGACGCGAGCGCGCGCCGCGAAAAACCGCCTCCACCCCTGTTCATTCAGGACAAAACCAAATGGGACATGCTGTCCCGTTTAGTTTCGGATCGTGGGATCCATTACACTAATGCCCGCTCCACGCAGCAGGGCATTAAAGTCCAAGTGCCCACCAGTAGCGACCACAGAGCGCTAACAAAGCTCCTCCGTAAAGAGAGCATAAGTTTTCATACTTATGCGCTCGAAGAGGAGAAAGTCCTCCGAGTGGTCATCCGCGGTGTGCCCAAGGAGGTACATACCGATTCGGTATGTGCCGACCTGAAGGCACAAGACTTCCCCGTACATGCAGTTCACCGCATGTACAGCGGGAAGGACCGCAGTCCCTACGATCTAGTACTCGTAGTACTAGATCGTACACCTGAAGGCAAGGCCATTTTTAATTTAAAAAAGGTCTGTGGCCTCTCAGGACTCGATGTCCAAGCCCCATACAAAAATGGGAGTCCCTCGCAGTGCCATAACTGCCAAATATACGGGCACGCCTCCCGTTTCTGCTTCGCTCGCGCTAGGTGCGTTAAGTGCCTAGGCGATCACGCGACAGCAGCGTGCACTCGCACCCGGGATTCACCGGACCCACCCAGCTGTGTTTTATGCGGTGCTCAAGGGCATACCGCGAATTACCGTGGTTGCCCTAAAGCACCACGAGTGAACCACAGGGTGGCAAGGCATAGGCCGACCCGTCCCTCTTACGACCGTTACCAACGGGTAAGCCCTAAACTAACGGTAGTACCTGCCTCACAGGTAATACCCGCGCCGCTCCCAGCCCGTAACGCATGGTCTAAACCACCCAGTATGGTTAAGACCGTCGCTACCGCCCGCGCCCCGGCCCGCGCGCCCGCACCCGCACCCGCCCGCGCCGCGGCCCCTGCCCGCGCACCGGCCCCGGCTCGCCCCGCGCTCCCGGCACCCGTCGCCAACACCATTCGCGCGCCTCCCCGCGCCGCTTCCCGGCCACAAGCTCCACCTATGCCATTGATGGCTGCCCCTCTTCAAGAGGCAATCAACCTAGTCAGCGATCTGGCTATGTCGGTTGACATCAATGAGGTACAAGAGCTATTCCACAAGATGCAATACGCTCAATCCCCAGCGGACGTGATCCAATACACATTGGAACACGCGAATTTACTTAGCGCCCTTAAGCGCTTCGTTCCCCAGGCCCCTCCCCAGTACAACCACTATGGGTAGTACAACCGAACGCACGAAACCGTACTCAGTTTCGTTAGCGTCATTTAACGCTGACGGCCTCTTCAGACAACGTGACCTCGTCCACGACTTTTGTTGTACCCACCTTATCGATATCATATGCGTGCAGGAAACCTTTCTAAAACCGGGGAAGGCGAACCCTAGGTTTGCCAATTACAGAACGGTACGTGATGATAGAGTGAACTCCCGTGGGGGAGGCACTCTTATCTATTACAAAAGGTCCCTGCACTGCATTCCCCTACCTACCCCGACTCTTGTTAATATGGAAGCATCTTGTTGCCTCCTAGCTATGACTGGTCATCAACCTATAGTCATAGCATCCTGTTACCAAGCTTGCAAAAAGCCGATCGTCCGAGCTGACTTAGAAGCCCTATTCTCATTAGGAAGCGCCGTCATTCTGATTGGCGACTTCAACAGTAAGCACATCCTATGGAATTGTAACGTCAACAATCCCAGAGGTATTGCACTTGAAAACCTAATCGCAGAACTTAACTTTGACATAATTGCGCCCACTGAGCCCACTCACTACCCTTATATGGAAGACCACCGATCTGACTTGCTTGACATGGCACTATTCAGAGGCGTAACACTCCGGTTACGCTCCATAGAAGTGGTTCACGAGCTTCACTCTGACCACCGACCCATTATACTGCGACTAGGTCCCGACCCAACGACTGACCTCCCCCGCCCCACTAAGACGATAGTGAACTGGAAGCAAGTAGGCGATGCCCTAAAGGCTATCAGTTCACCGGACCTAGACAAGATCCCTGACGACATCCTGACAAAAGATGACGTAACCCTTGCGATCGATTCGTTCACCAATCACCTCTCCACCGTAGTAGGTGCATCCGCAAAGGAGGTCATAGTGCCGGACGACCGGCGCCTTGTCATTCCAGCGGATGTGAGACGATTGGTGACGGAGAGTAAAGCAGTGACCCGACATTACGACTCTTACCCCAGTAAAGAGATCAAAACTAAGAAACGCCACTTTGAACGCATGGTTCAAAGTCGCATGTCTGAGTTGCGTGATCAACAATGGGGCGATAAACTTTCAAACCTCGTGCCAAGCCACCATGCTTACTGGGACTTGGCGCGAGGCTTGAAAGGAAGTAACCATAACGACATGCCTCCCTTATACAGACCAGTCCCACTAGTCCCAGCGTTCTTTGACGAAGACAAAGCTGAGTGCCTAGCTGATAGCCTAGAGGCTCAGTGTTCCCCTAACGTAGATCACGTTGACCAAGCTCACCTCGATTCGGTGGATGCTGAAGTCGAACGTAAAAGCTCTGTGGTCACCTCTGAACTCCCACCAATCACCTTAGCGACTTACGCTGAGGTGGAGAGACTGATCAAGGCCCTCCGACCGCGCAAATCCCCCGGTGCCGATGGCATCTCCAACAGGGTTCTTAAAACCCTCTCTCCTCCTCTCATCCATCTCTTAGTCAGCATCTTGAATGCTGCTATGAGCCACTGCTTATTCCCAGACACCTGGAAATGTGCAAATGTCATTGGCATTCACAAACCAGGCAAAAGCTCATCTGACCCCACCAGTTACCGCCCCATCAGCCTCCTCAGTGCCTTAGGCAAACTTTACGAGCGGTTACTTGCAAACCGTCTCCAGTCCCATGCTAAGGAACACCACCTTATCCCAGATGAGCAGTTTGGCTTCAGACCCGGACACTCATGCGTCCAACAGGTGCACCGCCTCACGGAGCACATCATTGAGGGCTTCAATAAGTACCCCAAACCCCAGACTACGCTAGCAGTCTTCCTCGACGTAGCGAAAGCTTTTGACAAAGTCTGGCACAACGGCTTGATCTACAAGCTATACCAATTTGGCGTGCCAGAACGTCTTGTGCTCATCCTACAAGACTTCCTTAAAGCCAGAAGCTTTCGCTATCGCGTGGAAGGCACCCTCTCCTCCCCCCACCCAGTCAGAGCCGGAGTCCCTCAGGGCTCCGTGCTATCACCTATTCTCTTTGCACTGTATACCAGTGACATCCCACGCTCTCAGCCCAAAGTATTCCTAGCCCAATATGCGGATGATACCGCCATTTACACCACTGGGTGGCATATCAACAGACAGTCCTATTTCGTCATGCAACGGGCCATCACCGAGATCGGTGACTGGTTCCGAAAATGGTGCATCGCGGTCAACCCAGCTAAAAGCACAGCTATGTGCTTTACTGAGAAGACACGCTCCCCTTACCCGAAACCGCTTATTTTGTTCGACGAACCCATTCCCTGGGTTCCTAGAACAAAATACCTCGGAGTCACCCTTGATCGTCATCTCACCTTTAACGATCACATAACAACCGTCCGTAACAGAGCGGCCTTCATAATGGGTCGCCTTGGTCCCCTACTTCGCAAAGAGAGTAAAATGTCTCTTAGTAATAAGAAGACACTTTACACTGCCTGCATCCGCCCCATCATGACTTACGCATCAGTAGTGTTTAGTCATGCTAGTGAGGCCCACCTTCATAAACTTCAAGTCATCCAAAACCGTTTTCTTCGTAATGCAACCGGCGCCCCGTGGTATATCCGGAACACCGAGTTGCATTGCGACTTAAACCTTCCCTCTCTAGCGCAGTTCAATAAGGACTGCGCCCGCCGATACTTTGATCGAGCGCCCCACCACCCGAACCCATTGGTTGTCCAGGCATCGAACTACTCGACTGCCTCTTCTATCCCATTTTTCAAACCCCCCCGTCGCCGACCACGGCAGGTATTAGACGACCCGGATGACCCCATCGCAGCCATTACGTTGGCAGCTTTAGCGTTATCCGCAAGTCGTCGAGGTAAAATCCCCAGGTGTGAGGTAATCAGAGGTCACACAATCAAACACCGAGCTCGCCGGCGAGCTCGAGGCAAAAACAAGGTCACGATAAATTGCTCTCCAAATAGTCAAAGAGTATTATTCAGTAGGGCCCAATTGTGCAACACTGCAGTTGCACAGAGGCATTTTGCTCCGATCCCCCCCATGTCTCTCGACAGCGAGACAAGCCGAGGTCCGAACCACAGTGGTGCCCTTGAGCTCGCTGTCAACCCCTCCTATAGTAGCGGTACGTTTTCGGCGTCCGCAGGAGACGGAGGTAGAAAGCGCTTTTCGCCTTCTACGCCCGTCTCGGGAGAAGTGCCTTCGGCACTTCTCCCTCCCGGGCTATTGTAGGGCCAGGCCCTCGCCCAAAACCCGGTGGAGCTGGACGACCGCACAGGCGGTAGCCAGCATCTATGTCCTCCCTAAACTAAACTAAACTACGATAGCATGCATTCTTAACTGACTCTCGGAGTCAACCACATCTTTGTTTCATTCCTTGTTTCATGTACCAGCGAGAACAAATTGTTACATAGGATATACGAAGAAATTGTAACATAATTTGAAGAAAGAAATACAGTCCACCATTTGAGCTACATCGAAGCGTGTGTTTTATTGACCCATAGCGTAAGGACCCCCACAATATCATTGGATATAAAAAAAAATCGGCACAGCCTTTGCGCTTTTCTCTAACTCCTTTTATAATAAGCGTTAATATAATTAGAAATTAATATAATGATGTTACGTACAATATTCTAAACCCTTAAAATTCGCTTTTAGCCGTAGTTTTAGATCATCAGTTTCTTGGCGAAAAGTACCAAGCAGTTCTTGACGAATTAAAAGATTACATCAAGGAGCTGGCCAGGGTTGAGCTAAAGCATGGCGGTGTCGTCGTTCATTACTACTCTTGGACATCTATCAGCCTTAAAAAAGGTAAAGTAGAGACTAAGTATTTAATTCAATACTATACCTTTCCTAGTATAATAAAATAAATTAATAAATTAATGATAAAAAACCAAGCTGCACTATTCAACTAGGTTTTTTATCATACCTATGTGTAAGGACTAATAGCCCGTTTTAACGCAAGTGTGGCGGATTACTTTGTATAATCAATTTTATACCTTAACGTAGTACTAAAATTTAAAGAAAAGAAAGAAAAATAGTTTGACCCACGTTGGGCGCCAAATCAATAAAACTAGTGATTTCCATTATACGAAATTTAAAATCAATTACAAAATAACTTATTCAGTTAAGGCGTACGCTTTTATGAAAGTACATCACAAGTTTTAATAATGAAAATTTCAACATTCTACTGCCACTATCAAAACCAATGTTATAGAGCCACTGCGAGTAGGGAAGCAGACTCCGGCTGCATATTTGGTCTTATATTACTATAATATCCAATGCTTGTTAATGGGTAGGTAAGTGCTAGTTTTATCGATCTTTGGTCAATCATTCGTATCAATGATTGCTAAAGATAAAAACTGTAAATATTTTAGGGTTTTTGGCAGTATTCAGTATCGCCTCTTGCAAAGACACGTGGGATCTGTTCTCTCGCACTCAAGAAGAAGAACTGCTCTTGTTCGCTCTTACGGAAGTGGACTGCCCAAGACTCCCTACTCGGGAAGCTATCACTGTCACATATGCGGATCCAGGTGAAGAGCTACCTCAGCTACTTCTGGATTTGAGGACTTCTAATGCATTCAAATGGAAAGCCGCTGTAATTCTGCATGATGATACCTTAAGTAAGTTATTGAGATCTTTATCCTAAAACCGGAGGCTACTGGGCTTTTTGAATTTTGTCGTTGAGACGTCTAATACACTTCCCAGTCAATCGACTTATATCTTTAGATTGTGATATTTGTATGACGCAAACCCTACTTGGGAAAACTCACCGCCTCTTGAATAATCAGTTCGCTAATAAAGTAAAAAACGTTGTAACAGATGAAGAAGAATAGCCTGATAGCATTATGAAGCTTAACATCAATGTACTTATATTATGTTCTTCATAAAACATTGTGTGTAGGTCGTGACATGGTGTCTCGGGTGGTGCAATCCCTCACCTCGCAGATAGACGACGAGAGTGCCTCCCCCGTGTCTGTCTCTGTGTTCAAGATGAAGCATGAGATCAACGAGTACTTGAGGAGGAAAGAGATGTTGCGCGTGCTGTCTAAACTACCTGTCAAGTACATAGGTAATTTATTTATTTATTTATCTTAGGAACACCAATAGCAATACATAATTTTGAAAAAATATTTCAGAAACATGAAGCCAATTAAAATTTAGCTGAAAGTTTTTTCAGAGTCCGTACAAGAAATGGGAGCATAGTGCTAAGCTCTCCGTCTGTCCATCGTATGGCGTCAGTTTTACAGATTTATTTTATTATAGTTTTATATAATTATGTGATTTTATTGAAGCTTTACACGCAAAATATTCTAAATGAAAATCTTTACCCGAACAATACATACTTTACAAGAAGTACAAGGTACGAAACTCTCGGCGTATGAGTGGACAGTTTTCTTCTACACATTATACCGTGGTATAAGCGACGCCAAAGCCTTGAGCTCTGGTTTCAATTCTGACTCTGAAAGTCTTTGTGGTATTATTCCGGAGTATGATTTCGAATTAAAGCCTACTAAGTGAATACAATACTACCAAAATTATAACGTAAGGAAAATTAATTTTAAAAACTAGCGAGAATTTTATCCATTATTAATCAATAGAAACCGGCTGGGTCCACTTCTTTTCTTAATATATGTAAACGATTTGCCTACAATAGCAGAACACCTATGATTCATGTATGCAGATGATGCAACAATTTTATCTGCTAAAAAAATATGGATATATTTACATTCGAGAGGGAAATAAATAATAAATTAAGCAAAATTGCCGCTTGGTTGTTGTCAATAAATTTAACCATTAATAGAAATAAAACAAAATTCATGAAATTAAAAAAATATCAATCGCCTCATGTTTATCTTAATATACATAAAGCAGGAATTAAAATTGATGAGAAGTTAAAGATGCTAATTTTCTTGGTATTATAATCGATACTCACCTCAACTGGAAATCACATATTCATAAAATTAATTCTAAACTCTCATCTTGTTGTTATATGCTTTCAATACTTGGTGAAACTACTTCTGAAGAAGTAACCCGGAAAGCTTATTTTGGCTGTTTATTCTATCCTTAATTATGGTGTCATTTATTGGGGTTACTATGTAAACGTTAAGTCTACTTTTATTTAGTAATTAAACAACTTTAAACGGTTTAAATCGCGTATATTTTTCATTATTTTATCCCGACGTTTCAAACACTTTGCAGTGATCGTGGTCACGGGGGTTTAAAGTTGTTTAATTACTATGTGTAACAATCGCGAAAACCTAAGTCTACTTTTATTCTTCAAAAAAAGTGTCTACGTATAATGTACAGTATGTACAGTGATGAGACACTTAGGGCAGTTTTTAAAGAAAAAAACATTTCTCTTGCTGGTGTTTATATACTAGAGCTTTGTTTGTTTGTGAAACATAATATGGAATATTACACACTTACTGCAGAATTCCGTAATAACTTACGTAGTAGATACATAAACGATATATTTATACCAAAAAATTGTACTACAATATATAATAAAAGTACTTATGTAACTAGCATCAGAGTGTATAATCATTTACCGCTGTTCATTAAAGAACTTAAGGGAACTATGTTTAAGAAAAAGTTAAAATAATGACTACTTAGCATGTGTTTTATGATGATAAGGAGTTTTTAAATTTTAAAATATAAACTTGCATCGTGAATTCAATTAAAATAATTTGTGGTCTTGATTTATATAAATTCTTGTATCATGTTCATTATGTGTCAAGAATATCACCTTAATATTGGATGCTCGATATGAGTAAACTGTTACTAGCTCTATTTCAAACTTATATTGTTTATCTTTAAGTATTGTACTGAGAGTTCTGCAATAAATATTACTTTACTTTGCTATTACTCGGATATTTACCGGAAAGATTCTGTCAAGTTTCGGACTATTTAGAAGTCCTTCGTCTGGGAGTCATGATTGCGCGAAGCGACAAGCACGGGCTTCTGCAAGTAGTTAACTGAAGTTGCAACTGCGCTACCTTTTTTTTTTTTTTTTTTTTTTTGACGCTGGGAAAAATGCGCTACGCATGCCCCCCCATCGGGGGATGGAGGGGGTATGTGGGACTCCCCGGTAGAAGACCGGTATACCCACTAAACAACCCAGCGGCATTCCGGCATCGTCTGTTTGGAGAAGGACTGGGAGACTGGCAGAGCCTTTACGTCCAGTCCCGCCTTTACAGCGGGGCCTACACGCCCCTCCCGACAGGAGGGGCCCGGGAATGACCAGGAATGCTCGGCCATTCCCGCCCAACGGAGGTGGTGAGCACGTGCAATGCGAGAGAAGGAACCCCCGCACCTGTCTCTCGCTACTCACCACCGGGAGGGGGAAGGTTCAGTCGCCTTCTCCCACCCCTTCTGCGTCTACGCAGTGGCGCAGCAAGAGGGTCTACCTCCCTTGCGCGTTCTGCCGCCTCCTTTTGGGACATTACGTCTTCGCAAAAGGAGGCGACCGCTGCCCAGGCCCCCTCGCCCTCCAACATGACGTTGACTACGCTGGGGAGCGAGAGGTCCGGCCCGACTGCAGCGACCAAGCTGCGGCGCAGCTCGGACCATAACGGACACACCTCGAGGGTGTGCTGCGCCGTATCGTCCGCTGCGCCACAATGGTGGCACGCCGGTGTTTCCTCCCTTCCGATCCGGTGCAGGTATGATCCGAAGCATCCATGCCCGGATAACACCTGCACTAGACGGAATGAGAGGAAACCGTAGGACCGCTCGAGCCAGTATTGAGGACTGGCCCAAGAGCGTCTAACGTACGGCGGCCAAAAGTGGCGGTGGCGAGGTCCTCCATCCAATGTTGGACAACCGCGTCCCTCGCCTCACACCTTACCATCTTCCGCACCTCCGGGGCGAGGCGTTCCCCGAGCGCCTTACGCCCCGCCGCCCATTCGTACACTCTGGCGAGCACTCCCGCCTCGAGCTCCCAAGGAGGGGTGCCCGCCAGGGCGCACGCCGCTGCGAAACTTATGGACCGGTAGCCTCTTGCCACCCGCAGTGCAATGGCCCTTTGGGGCCTACGAAGTGCAGTGGCATTCTCCCTCCTTTGGAGGGCGTCAGCCCAGATAGGAGCCCCGTAAAGGGCCATACTTTTCAGGATGCCGGCATACAAGCGCCGGCAACGTCCTTTGGGCCCCCCTATATTTGGGAGGAGCCACGAGAGGGCGCCCGCGACCTTTAGTAAGCGCGCCGACAGCCCGCTAAAGTGCGGCCCGAAGCGCCACCTGCTGTCGAGTACTAGGCCCAGATATTTCATCTGGGCCTTCACCTCAATCCTGACGCCCTCTACGACAATGTGGGCGTCAGGAGGGATGCGCTGCCTAGGCCCGTGGAAAAACACGGCCTCGGTCTTTGGCAGCGCCACCTTCAAACCTAGTCGGCGGATCCTTCCCGCAACCAGGGATCCACCGGCAGAGGCCAAACTTGCCGCCTCTCTTAGGTCCCTTCCCCGTGCGGTGAGAAGAGTGTCATCTGCATAGCAGATGACACTCGTGCCACGGAGAAGAGTTCCCCGCAGGAGCCAATCGAATCCAATGTTCCACAGGAGCGGTCCCAGGACTGACCCCTGTGGAACACCGGATCCCGCGTCGTACCGGCAAAGTTGGCCAGTGCGGTTCAGGAAGAGGACAGCTCGGTCCCCCAGATAGTCGGCTAGGAGACTTCGCAGCGCTACCTGTCCCTGCTTAGCTGCAATTATCAATATATGTATAATAAACTGAAGGGATCTAAAGTAAATTTAAAAAGGTAATTTTTAGTTGTAATTTTATACGGTGTTTGATCTTCCAGGAGAGAATTTCATAGCTATAGTGACCTCCGACGTGATGACGACCATGGCTGACACGGCTCGGGACTTGCTGATGTCGCACTCCACAGCTCAGTGGCTTTACGTCATATCCGACACTAACATCCATCACAGCAATCTATCGGGTCTCATTAATACCCTGCATGAGGGCGAGAATGTCGCCTACATCTACAATATGACTGACGATGATTCAGAATGTAAGGTGAGAACGAGAGTTAAGACTTTATATATAGCTTTACTTTACACACTTCCTTCATATATAAGGCTTTGATGAAGTACTAAACTGAAAACACATAAGGTGTTTTCAGTTCACTCAACACCCGTTTTACGTTCCCCGTTGAACTAAAGCACGTAAGGTCAAGGTTGCCATAATTCCCACTCTTGGCAGGCGGCTTGAGGATCGCAGTGCAAGATGGCAGTTATTTAGAAGGCGCTGCTGCCCACCTTCTGGGATTTTTCCATTCATCTCCTCTTACGACTTCCAGAGGAAGATATAGGGGTGGGGGTGATGCTATTCTAGCTGGGTAACCCATGTACCGCTGTACGCTGAGTGTGGATAGACCATTGTAACTACGACCGAGGAAAAAAGTTCATGTCAAATTTCATGAGATTTGGGAGGACGCATAATTTGGTATACCCAAAAGCGAGATACATGTAAGAAGAGAGTGAAGTGACTTAGATTCTTTGAATTTATACGAGGAAGCGAGATAACGGCCACGTCGACCACCGTATTAGCACTTCTCCGATTCTGCAAGAATTACAGACTTGCGCACAAATACCTGCACACTATGTAATGGTGACCTAGAGAATTACACCTTGGGAGATTTTGTGGTGGGTTTTGAATGAGAAGGCAGGGCCTGGGAATTTCCTGCAGCTGAAATATTAGGTGCTGTGTGACATATTTGTTCCTCTTAGGTGTTACAGTCCTTTCTACTCACGAAGGAGTGCCCCTTCCATAATGTTTAGTGTAGTTGAAAGTTTTATTGACTACCCAAGCTATTTTACATTATATTGTTGTACAGTATGTATCATATTTATATACACACTAAGACGTTTTGCACAAACGAGTCTGTACCACCTAAAAGTAACATATGTCGCACACCATAGTAATAATAGTTAAGCTTCAAAACTTCAAAGCCCAAGGTACACTTTTCTAGATCACCGATCATGCCGACCTGCACCACTATGTGCAGGTTTTACAAAACTCAACGATCGACCTGCACCTTATAAAAATCAAATAATTGTTTCTATAAATCATGACTTTTCATCTAGCTTTCCTTTTAATGATTTGATTGCTCCGTCTCTATAACTGGCTGCTTTTTTTCCCAGAATGGGCTTATGTGTTACTGCCAAGAGATGATGAACGCGTTTATATCTGCGTTGGATGCGGCCGTACAAGATGAGTTCGACGTGGCTGCTCAAGTGTCTGATGAGGAGTGGGAGGCTATCCGACCTGATAAGCTGCAACGTCGTAATCTACTGCTGAAGCATATGCAGGTACGAACAGGTTTTGATGAGACTATTGTGACATCCCCAGTAGAACCAGTTAATCTGAGGTGGTTCACGGGAATAAAAACTTACCCATGTTACACCCAGGTGAACTATGTAGGTGTAATCACCATGGGCAATGACTATCCTCTCCGACTTAAACAAACACTGTGCGTGAACAAGTGGGTTTATACCGTGGTTGGTCCAGATTGGGGAGTATTTCTAACAATTGGCTCTACCATCATGAGCTAGTTAACTATTTACAACGCTATTTTATTACTTTAAAAACGAAGGAAACAAAATGTTTCTCTTAAACACTCTAAATACAATTTTCTAATTGATTATGTGTAATCGCCCGTAGTGTGTCGGGCTAGAATGTCACTCTCTCTACCCGTGAGTGTCATAAGAGGCGACTATATAAGGGTAAAATACCAGAAGGTGGGCAGCAGCATTTTTGAAGCGTTCGTAGCGAAGTTTGCTTAGCCACTCTGAACCGATCAGCAAAGCTAAGCAACGTCCGCCGCGGTCATGAGTTGGATGGGTGACCGCTGGTGACATTACTAATGAACGCTTCCGTGCTTCGGAGGGCACGTTAAGCCGTCGGTCCCAGTTGTTGTCTTAGGATGGCAGTCGTTATAGCATGGTGGTAGGACATCATCACTTACCATCAGGTGAGATAGTGGTCAAAGGCTAACCTAACAGGCATAAAAAAAGCACCTTCTGGGGAACTGCAATCCTCAAGACGCCTGCAAAGCATTGGGTTTATGACAAATCCACCCATAATGGCTGTGTTCAGTAGTGGATAATCCTGCTGCTACAGTACCTACACTATGTGTGTAATACACATTTAGAAATAACACAGAATTTTACTATAAAGTTTATAGTTAACTATATATAAATAATACGGGATAACTCACGTGAATCAGTCAGATAGCTCCGACTATAGTTTCAACCACATTCGGTGGTCTTTTTCAAGGAGAGCTCGGGACGCCCGCGTTGACGTCTCGCTTAGCACTGCGGGCGGCAGCTCGTAGTCCGCGTGACGTCATCGGTTGGTGCGAGGGGTGGGTTGCAGTTGGTCGTGTCGTCGACTGATGCGAATCCTCTTCGTCGCTGATGGTGAAATCCCGGCTGGCATGGGGAACGTCCCAGCAAAAAGAACTCACCACATCTCCACTACACCCGTCCTTATCATCCATAACAGTTCCATGAAGACACGGCTTCCAAGTAGGTGACAAGAACCATCCTCCGTCTCTATTGAAGGTTGGACGTCTACTAATTTCAATAGATTCTCGGATCTTGCGAGGCACGAAGAACTTTTCTCTCGACAAGACCCGAGTTTTGTCAAAGCGGATGTAGTGTCCTGAACCAGATAACAGAGAATGTTCTGTCACGGCTGAGCTGTTGATGTCCTGATTCTTCATGGAGCGTATGTGTTCCGTAAGTCTAGTGGAAACGTTCCGGCATGTTTCGCCAACGTAACATTTACCACAGTCGCAGGGAATTAAGTAGACACCGGGGACTCCCAATGGGTCCCTATCTTTGGGAGAGCGAAGCAGCTGTCTGAGTTGCCTTAGAGGGCGGAATATTGTCTTGATGCTGTACCTTCGGCGTAACAAGTTTCCAATTTTATCCGTGATTCCCTTTATATATGGAAGGTATGCTGTCGCTCTTTCCACTGATGCTGGGCGTGCCTTGGTCGACGCGTTCGCAATACGCCAACTGTGCCTCCACTTGTAACCATTGCTTTGCAGAACACCTTTAATATGGTTTAACTCAGTATCCAGGTATTCAGGATCGCATATTCTTAATGCTCTGTTTATAAGCGTCCGTGGTACTGAGGCTAGGTGCGCTGGGTGGTGGTGAGAATCCGCTCTGAGATACCTGTTTGTGTGTGTTGGCTTGCGATATATGGAGTGCGATAAATGTCCGACTGAGTCGCGTTTTACCAAAACATCCAGAAAAGGTAGGGCTCCTTCTTTTTCCCGTTCCACCGTAAAAGCAATTTTTGGGTGAACGCTGTTCAGGTGTTCTAACAGTGAATCCACCTCGTTTCTTTGCACAATGGCAAACACGTCGTCAACATAGCGCCACCAGTGTCTTGGCTTATATGTTGTGTTCATCATTGCCATTACTTCAAAACACTCCATAAATATACTAGCGACTACAGGAGCTAGTGGAGACCCCATTGCTATGCCGTCGATTTGCAAGTAAAAATCACCTTTCCACACAAAGTATCCACTCGACAAAGTGTATCGTATTAGATTCATGTACTCGATAGGTATAGGTATGCATTCTATTATTTCAGATATAATGTTAGTGGTGTCCTCTATCGGTATATTTGTGAATAACGACACGACATCGAAGCTCACCATCTCTTCGTCTTCACCTAGTCGTACATCCTCCAGTAGTTGTATGAAATGGGCGGAATCTTTGACATAACTATTTGTTTTGCCCGTGAATGGTAGTAACATGTCTGAGAGGAATCGGGCAGTCTTGTACGTAGGTGAGTCTATTTGGCTAACAATAGGACGAAGAGGCCAGTCTGGTTTATGGATTTTTGGCAAGCCATAGATTTTTGGTGTAGTAGGGTTTAAGGGGCGCAAGCTTTTATACAGCTCATCTGGCAAGGCCATTAAGAGCTTGTTCAGCTTGGTGGTAACTCTGTTGGTGGGATTGTAGCCAACTTTTTTGTAGGTGTTGCTGTCCTCGAGTAAGCGATTTATCTTTTCTTCATATGCTAGAGTATCAACAACAACCGTGACGTTACCTTTATCTGCCGGTAACACCAACAAATCTGGGTTTTCGCGTAGGCACTTAAGAGCATCCATCTCCAATTTGGGTATGTTGGATTTGGGCAACTTTCCTTTTCTCAGCGTTAAAGCGACATCTTGTCTCAAACACTCAGCGTCTCGTGAGTTTATTTTATTACACATAATTGTGTGTTCAATACTACTGATGATTGATTCTACTGGTATTTTCTTCGGTGTAGGTGCGAAATTAAGGCCTTTAGCTAAGGCCATGGTCACCGTCTTTGAGATTGTCTGCGAAGATACATTGACCACTGTCCTATCAATAGCATTCGCATTTTGCACGACATGAGTTTGCTGAGAAGTTTTTGTAAGGCGCTGGAGTTTGCTTTCATGTGTTTTATTAACCTGGTTTTGAATAATAAGTGCCCTACTATGCGTCATAGCGTCCAAAGTTTCCCATAAATCGGAGCTTAGAACCTTAGACAACTGCAGGTGTAATTTGTACAATTCACTTGACGCAATAAATATTTTACGATGGTACCCTCGTTTTACCCGCACCAATAATTGATTGTTTATTTTGTCGAAGAATCTTTCGTAACCTTGAAAACATTTCACTGGTTTAATTTGCATAAATTTTGGCACTACACTGAATTCACCACACTTTTTCACAAATGTTAAACCACATTCAAGTTTGTAACGTTGGATTCTTAATTTCGCGAACCGTCTCACTTCATTTAGCCGTACCTCCCCGTAGAGGTTTGCAATTTTATTATAAAAGCTAACGTGGTTTTCACTCATTTTAGTAAATAATACGGGATAACTCACGTGAATCAGTCAGATAGCTCCGACTATAGTTTCAACCACATTCGGTGGTCTTTTTCAAGGAGAGCTCGGGACGCCCGCGTTGACGTCTCGCTTAGCACTGCGGGCGGCAGCTCGTAGTCCGCGTGACGTCATCGGTTGGTGCGAGGGGTGGGTTGCAGTTGGTCGTGTCGTCGACTGATGCGAATCCTCTTCGTCGCTGATGGTGAAATCCCGGCTGGCATGGGGAACGTCCCAGCAAAAAGAACTCACCACATCTCCACTACACCCGTCCTTATCATCCATAACAGTTCCATGAAGACACGGCTTCCAAGTAGGTGACAAGAACCATCCTCCGTCTCTATTGAAGGTTGGACGTCTACTAATTTCAATAGATTCTCGGATCTTGCGAGGCACGAAGAACTTTTCTCTCGACAAGACCCGAGTTTTGTCAAAGCGGATGTAGTGTCCTGAACCAGATAACAGAGAATGTTCTGTCACGGCTGAGCTGTTGATGTCCTGATTCTTCATGGAGCGTATGTGTTCCGTAAGTCTAGTGGAAACGTTCCGGCATGTTTCGCCAACGTAACATTTACCACAGTCGCAGGGAATTAAGTAGACACCGGGGACTCCCAATGGGTCCCTATCTTTGGGAGAGCGAAGCAGCTGTCTGAGTTGCCTTAGAGGGCGGAATATTGTCTTGATGCTGTACCTTCGGCGTAACAAGTTTCCAATTTTATCCGTGATTCCCTTTATATATGGAAGGTATGCTGTCGCTCTTTCCACTGATGCTGGGCGTGCCTTGGTCGACGCGTTCGCAATACGCCAACTGTGCCTCCACTTGTAACCATTGCTTTGCAGAACACCTTTAATATGGTTTAACTCAGTATCCAGGTATTCAGGATCGCATATTCTTAATGCTCTGTTTATAAGCGTCCGTGGTACTGAGGCTAGGTGCGCTGGGTGGTGGTGAGAATCCGCTCTGAGATACCTGTTTGTGTGTGTTGGCTTGCGATATATGGAGTGCGATAAATGTCCGACTGAGTCGCGTTTTACCAAAACATCCAGAAAAGGTAGGGCTCCTTCTTTTTCCCGTTCCACCGTAAAAGCAATTTTTGGGTGAACGCTGTTCAGGTGTTCTAACAGTGAATCCACCTCGTTTCTTTGCACAATGGCAAACACGTCGTCAACATAGCGCCACCAGTGTCTTGGCTTATATGTTGTGTTCATCATTGCCATTACTTCAAAACACTCCATAAATATACTAGCGACTACAGGAGCTAGTGGAGACCCCATTGCTATGCCGTCGATTTGCAAGTAAAAATCACCTTTCCACACAAAGTATCCACTCGACAAAGTGTATCGTATTAGATTCATGTACTCGATAGGTATAGGTATGCATTCTATTATTTCAGATATAATGTTAGTGGTGTCCTCTATCGGTATATTTGTGAATAACGACACGACATCGAAGCTCACCATCTCTTCGTCTTCACCTAGTCGTACATCCTCCAGTAGTTGTATGAAATGGGCGGAATCTTTGACATAACTATTTGTTTTGCCCGTGAATGGTAGTAACATGTCTGAGAGGAATCGGGCAGTCTTGTACGTAGGTGAGTCTATTTGGCTAACAATAGGACGAAGAGGCCAGTCTGGTTTATGGATTTTTGGCAAGCCATAGATTTTTGGTGTAGTAGGGTTTAAGGGGCGCAAGCTTTTATACAGCTCATCTGGCAAGGCCATTAAGAGCTTGTTCAGCTTGGTGGTAACTCTGTTGGTGGGATTGTAGCCAACTTTTTTGTAGGTGTTGCTGTCCTCGAGTAAGCGATTTATCTTTTCTTCATATGCTAGAGTATCAACAACAACCGTGACGTTACCTTTATCTGCCGGTAACACCAACAAATCTGGGTTTTCGCGTAGGCACTTAAGAGCATCCATCTCCGATTTGGGTATGTTGGATTTGGGCAACTTTCCTTTTCTCAGCGTTAAAGCGACATCTTGTCTCAAACACTCAGCGTCTCGTGAGTTTATTTTATTACACATAATTGTGTGTTCAATACTACTGATGATTGATTCTACTGGTATTTTCTTCGGTGTAGGTGCGAAATTAAGGCCTTTAGCTAAGGCCATGGTCACCGTCTTTGAGATTGTCTGCGAAGATACATTGACCACTGTCCTATCAATAGCATTCGCATTTTGCACGACATGAGTTTGCTGAGAAGTTTTTGTAAGGCGCTGGAGTTTGCTTTCATGTGTTTTATTAACCTGGTTTTGAATAATAAGTGCCCTACTATGCGTCATAGCGTCCAAAGTTTCCCATAAATCGGAGCTTAGAACCTTAGACAACTGCAGGTGTAATTTGTACAATTCACTAGACTTACGGAACACATACGCTCCATGAAGAATCAGGACATCAACAGCTCAGCCGTGACAGAACATTCTCTGTTATCTGGTTCAGGACACTACATCCGCTTTGACAAAACTCGGGTCTTGTCGAGAGAAAAGTTCTTCGTGCCTCGCAAGATCCGAGAATCTATTGAAATTAGTAGACGTCCAACCTTCAATAGAGACGGAGGATGGTTCTTGTCACCTACTTGGAAGCCGTGTCTTCATGGAACTGTTATGGATGATAAGGACGGGTGTAGTGGAGATGTGGTGAGTTCTTTTTGCTGGGACGTTCCCCATGCCAGCCGGGATTTCACCATCAGCGACGAAGAGGATTCGCATCAGTCGACGACACGACCAACTGCAACCCACCCCTCGCACCAACCGATGACGTCACGCGGACTACGAGCTGCCGCCCGCAGTGCTAAGCGAGACGTCAACGCGGGCGTCCCGAGCTCTCCTTGAAAAAGACCACCGAATGTGGTTGAAACTATAGTCGGAGCTATCTGACTGATTCACGTGAGTTATCCCGTATTATTTACTAAAATGAGTGAAAACCACGTTAGCTTTTATAATAAAATTGCAAACCTCTACGGGGAGGTACGGCTAAATGAAGTGAGACGGTTCGCGAAATTAAGAATCCAACGTTACAAACTTGAATGTGGTTTAACATTTGTGAAAAAGTGTGGTGAATTCAGTGTAGTGCCAAAATTTATGCAAATTAAACCAGTGAAATGTTTTCAAGGTTACGAAAGATTCTTCGACAAAATAAACAATCAATTATTGGTGCGGGTAAAACGAGGGTACCATCGTAAAATATTTATTGCGTCAAGTGAATTGTACAAATTACACCTGCAGTTGTCTAAGGTTCTAAGCTCCGATTTATGGGAAACTTTGGACGCTATGACGCATAGTAGGGCACTTATTATTCAAAACCAGGTTAATAAAACACATGAAAGCAAACTCCAGCGCCTTACAAAAACTTCTCAGCAAACTCATGTCGTGCAAAATGCGAATGCTATTGATAGGACAGTGGTCAATGTATCTTCGCAGACAATCTCAAAGACGGTGACCATGGCCTTAGCTAAAGGCCTTAATTTCGCACCTACACCGAAGAAAATACCAGTAGAATCAATCATCAGTAGTATTGAACACACAATTATGTGTAATAAAATAAACTCACGAGACGCTGAGTGTTTGAGACAAGATGTCGCTTTAACGCTGAGAAAAGGAAAGTTGCCCAAATCCAACATACCCAAATCGGAGATGGATGCTCTTAAGTGCCTACGCGAAAACCCAGATTTGTTGGTGTTACCGGCAGATAAAGGTAACGTCACGGTTGTTGTTGATACTCTAGCATATGAAGAAAAGATAAATCGCTTACTCGAGGACAGCAACACCTACAAAAAAGTTGGCTACAATCCCACCAACAGAGTTACCACCAAGCTGAACAAGCTCTTAATGGCCTTGCCAGATGAGCTGTATAAAAGCTTGCGCCCCTTAAACCCTACTACACCAAAAATCTATGGCTTGCCAAAAATCCATAAACCAGACTGGCCTCTTCGTCCTATTGTTAGCCAAATAGACTCACCTACGTACAAGACTGCCCGATTCCTCTCAGACATGTTACTACCATTCACGGGCAAAACAAATAGTTATGTCAAAGATTCCGCCCATTTCATACAACTACTGGAGGATGTACGACTAGGTGAAGACGAAGAGATGGTGAGCTTCGATGTCGTGTCGTTATTCACAAATATACCGATAGAGGACACCACTAACATTATATCTGAAATAATAGAATGCATACCTATACCTATCGAGTACATGAATCTAATACGATACACTTTGTCGAGTGGATACTTTGTGTGGAAAGGTGATTTTTACTTGCAAATCGACGGCATAGCAATGGGGTCTCCACTAGCTCCTGTAGTCGCTAGTATATTTATGGAGTGTTTTGAAGTAATGGCAATGATGAACACAACATATAAGCCAAGACACTGGTGGCGCTATGTTGACGACGTGTTTGCCATTGTGCAAAGAAACGAGGTGGATTCACTGTTAGAACACCTGAACAGCGTTCACCCAAAAATTGCTTTTACGGTGGAACGGGAAAAAGAAGGAGCCCTACCTTTTCTGGATGTTTTGGTAAAACGCGACTCAGTCGGACATTTATCGCACTCCATATATCGCAAGCCAACACACACAAACAGGTATCTCAGAGCGGATTCTCACCACCACCCAGCGCACCTAGCCTCAGTACCACGGACGCTTATAAACAGAGCATTAAGAATATGCGATCCTGAATACCTGGATACTGAGTTAAACCATATTAAAGGTGTTCTGCAAAGCAATGGTTACAAGTGGAGGCACAGTTGGCGTATTGCGAACGCGTCGACCAAGGCACGCCCAGCATCAGTGGAAAGAGCGACAGCATACCTTCCATATATAAAGGGAATCACGGATAAAATTGGAAACTTGTTACGCCGAAGGTACAGCATCAAGACAATATTCCGCCCTCTAAGGCAACTCAGACAGCTGCTTCGCTCTCCCAAAGATAGGGACCCATTGGGAGTCCCCGGTGTCTACTTAATTCCCTGCGACTGTGGTAAATGTTACGTTGGCGAAACATGCCGGAACGTTTCCACTAGACTTACGGAACACATACGCTCCATGAAGAATCAGGACATCAACAGCTCAGCCGTGACAGAACATTCTCTGTTATCTGGTTCAGGACACTACATCCGCTTTGACAAAACTCGGGTCTTGTCGAGAGAAAAGTTCTTCGTGCCTCGCAAGATCCGAGAATCTATTGAAATTAGTAGACGTCCAACCTTCAATAGAGACGGAGGATGGTTCTTGTCACCTACTTGGAAGCCGTGTCTTCATGGAACTGTTATGGATGATAAGGACGGGTGTAGTGGAGATGTGGTGAGTTCTTTTTGCTGGGACGTTCCCCATGCCAGCCGGGATTTCACCATCAGCGACGAAGAGGATTCGCATCAGTCGACGACACGACCAACTGCAACCCACCCCTCGCACCAACCGATGACGTCACGCGGACTACGAGCTGCCGCCCGCAGTGCTAAGCGAGACGTCAACGCGGGCGTCCCGAGCTCTCCTTGAAAAAGACCACCGAATGTGGTTGAAACTATAGTCGGAGCTATCTGACTGATTCACGTGAGTTATCCCGTATTATTTACTAAAATGAGTGAAAACCACGTTAGCTTTTATAATAAAACTATATATAACATTATTAATTTGTTGTTTTAAACATCAAATTAATTATGTTAGGTATATATAGTTAAATGTAAGTATATTGTCTGAAAAAGGATGAACTGATACATACTTCAGCATTTTCCGAAGAATTGCATTACGTATCACCAAATCAATTATCGATCACCGGATATAGCGGCGGACAAGCCAGTTGATATGTGTTTGTACTCGTCGGATCCTTTTTAAAAACACTTAGTAGTAGACAAACTCTTAACGGGGATGTAAGGTACAAATAGTGACCCAATACAATTTAAGCCAGACTGAAGTTTCTGGTTTCTGATAAATAAGAACAGATATAAGATATATTAATTGTTATTCAAAGTATATTTCTAATCCATTAACGAGTCTATTTACGCAAGATTTAACACAAAATAATATTTTGACTAACCTTGACGTTTCGATCAAGTTGCATTGAGCGTGGTCACGAGTAGACTGAAGAAGCGGGTGTCATCGTCTTGAAGGCATGCATAAATCCGCGATAGCTCAGCTCTTACTTGAGTCAGGACCTAACCACTGGATTAAGCTACATGACCCAAAAATTATCTCCACTGAACGGCATTATTACTCAAGAATTGTACGTAAAGCGGTTGCAATTATGGTACGGATTTAACTTGTCTACATCGTGGAATCCTGTAACAAAAAAGCTCTCGTCGCAATTTGCCTCCGCGTGCAAGTTCTGATACTGGGTGTAGTGTGACGAGGTGACAGTCATACATACATTAACGAAAACCTAATAGACCGGTAGCGCTAGGTTTTTAGGTTTCAAAAATATTAAAGTTGTTATGTTTTGGATATAGTTTCCTGACCATTTGCCAAACCTTATACAGTAGTTTGTGTCATATTAGGTGCTTGCTTAGGTAGAAATTCAAGTTGAAAATTTGTCTTTCATGATAATAATAAAGTAGTATTAAATATAAATATGCATTTTGTGTCATTTCTCTCCACGGGAATACTGATATTTAACCAGTACCTACTATGGTGCCTGAACGGTTTTAAGAGAATATTATAATAGGTCAAATGGGTGTTACTAGTTTCAGGTCACTGGTATCCGTTGTACATAACGTTTTGTGTCGAATTCATCCATGCCATTAGAAAATATATATATATTTATTCTAGAACACCCCGTAAAACCCACAAAAGAAAATACAATTTATTAGATTTTACGTCTTAAATATTATCATAGATTAAAGAAACACTATTCTGAATTTGTGTCGTTTATATCCATGTACCTTTTTTTTTTTTTTTTCACCCGGTAAAATCCTTTATGGATACCGGGGGGAGCGGCGTGGTTATGTGGGAGTCCTCGCCTGAAGGGCCTTACTACCCCCTCGGGGGGGTAGTCCTCACTTACTACCCCCCCGAGGGGGTAGTAAGTGAGGAGTTACCCACTAAAAACCCGGGATGAGCAGTCTGCCGCCTAGTAGGGTGAAATGGGGTAGCGTTAGCAGTCACCATCTCACCCCAGCGGCCGGCCCGTCACCGATGACCGGCCCCGGCCAATGGAGGGATGACCCGGCTCATTGGGGCCATCCCCCAGACGTGTGGGATCGTGCAAGCCAGTGGAGAATCCCCCGACTCTCCACCGATGATCCGCACAGCACTAGGAAAGAGCGAGAAGGCGCCCGAACCGCCTTCTCCTCCCCCCAGTTCGTCTACGCCGGAGCGGGTCCGCGAGGACGTCGTCCTCCCTCGCCCGTATCGCCCTCGTCGCGATGACCCGCTGCGGACGTCGCAGCAGGGCCTTATTGGCGCGACCGAGGGCGTCCACCCAGACAGGTGCCCCGATATTATTCGTACCTACCGTAATCGTTCCTACAGAACGAACGTATGTGCTTATTTTTGCAGCGTGTTTATTTTTGGTGTTTAATTGCCATACATGGAAATGAGACAAATTTACAGTGTCTATTTTCCATGCATGCACAATATTAAAAATGTGAACCCTAATGATTATAATATTTTTTTAAAGCGTTGGTAGCTGAAAAACCAAAATTTTTAAAAATCTAATAATTCCATGGTCTAAAACGGCACAAAATTATTTATTGGCCATAATTAGGTGATCCGATGAATTAATATTTACCATTTTAATTGTAATTTTTTTGTGACATTTTTCTAACATACTATCCGTTTGTCTGTTTACACTGGATGAAAATTACACAAACTGGGTTTACACACTACGCAAGCTATCTTAGATACGATGCCATTATATTTTTAAACTTCAAAATAATTTTGGAAGTTTTGATTTGAATCAAACAAATTAGCCACAAATCATTGAATTGCTGAAAATGCAAGTGACAGATGTGGCACAAAACGCAATAATAAGCTTTATAGGTACGACTGTATCCACATGCAAGAAATTAGCAACTTTAATTTTTTTTAAACTTATGACCCCAAAATAGCCTAGCGCTACCGGACTATAACGGGGGTAGATAATCTAGTCTAGGCGGGAGTAATAAATCACTCCCGCCGCTCTTCAAGACAAGTGACAATGACACCCGCTTCTTCAGTCTACTCGTGACCACGGTCAATGCAACTTGATAGAAATCTCGAGGTTAGTCAAAATATTATTGTGTTGTTCATTCGTGAGTAAATAGACTCGTTAATAATTTAGAAACATGAGTTTAGTTCACAAAAGTTTAAAGAAAAGTATTCAAAGTATATGCACACGTAATAATTAACAATTATGCATTCGCTGGAACTATTATAAAGAGCATACCTTATACGTTAATTATATCCCAGATTTCAGGCTTACTGCCGGTTGGTTATAGTGATTGCATGTGGTATTCCAGCAACACATCCTCGCCAACAGCCGTTGTGGCAACTGCAGCACGTGGAGAGTGCTGGCCGCTGATACTTGGGGCGCCACCTACCGCGATGCTTTTGAACTCTCCGCGGAGAATCCTGGTCACAAGGGAACAAACAATGGCACCAATAGTAGCGTGTCTAGCTCTGAGGCAGGCGTCATCGACCACATCGAGCTGCTTAATGTAAGTCAACAGTTTAATATTAAAGTTAATATGATATGCCAGGATTTAATTATCAATAAATAAATAAATATTTATTTCAGGTAACAGACAAAATAAATAAATTTAAAAATGTATGATTGATAAATCAAAAATTGTATATTTCCGTGACACTACAAAAAACTCTGCTTTCTCTCCTTGAACAACCGGTATACCAACCCTGCAGGCCAAAAGTCCGGTGTCAGGAACAATTTGGATTGAGCTGCTTGGACCTGACGGGTATAAGATTTAAAGTCCGTGACCCTAATCTGCTCTAACCGCAACAAACTCAGTGAGATTTTCTCCTCACACCGGCCCTTCAGTCTCTCCCGGACGTAACGCAGGATATCTTTCCCTTTTGTCTCCTTGTCCCGTCGGCAAAGGTATATTTTAACGGACGGTGCTACGACTACGACCCGTAGTGAAAAGGTCGTAGCAATAGCGGTGCCGCGATGATTACCATTATGTACATTATGCTTTGCTATGACCATAATTAGTACATTTATCTACTGTACACAATACACATCACCCAGTACCTGCATACTCATTAGAGCATATCTATGTTATCTGGTGCAAGCCGTAGATAATTAGATAACTAGATGTTAGCCGTAAATAACAATATTTATTGACAGCACGAGCGCCAACCGCAAGCGAAATGTCTTGTTTACAGTCTGGGTGAAATTGGTTAAGAATATCTGTCCGAAGGATTTCCGGATCTCCTCACATGTTGCATTTCTGAACAGATTTCCGTGATGTTTTGTAGGCAGGTTCGTTATCTATATGGACTTTTTTATGTTCAGTTTAATACAAAGAGTTTGTAAACGTAAAGTATTTTCATGAGGTCTTCAACTCACTCATGCTCTATAAAAAGGCTACACAAATAGATATAATTATTAGCTTTGCTAAGACCTCATAAAATAGGCCACTTATAGAAATATGTATTACATGTTCTAATTTTAAATAATAATGAAATGGGGGCCGTTAAAGTTTTAAAATTTTAAAACATTTTTGTCACGTGAACTGAAAAACTTTTGGAAACTGAAATTTCGATATGTTATTAGAAAATGAGCCAATTCTTTATATAACTATGGCAAACCCCCTACCTAATGAGGAACTTATTTAACGGTGGACGTCTTTTGCCTGTAGATGTGAAGTGATCAATAATAACTAATTATACTTAGGAGTAATTTCGAGCTGAGTAGTACATAGGTTATTGTACTAGTAATGATATCTGACACTGGTATGTTCAAAATCGTTTTATTTCCAGGTCGGTTTTTGGCGACCAATTGACGCTGTGAGGTTTTCTGATGTTCTATTCCCACACGTTGAACATGGATTTAGAGGGAAAGAACTGCCCGTAGTCACCTTTCACGTTCGTATCAATTTCTTTAATTAAAATCGCCAACATATTTGTAGTACGGAGTTGAAACTGAACTAATAGCTACACAATCAACTACTTATTTAAAAATAATTGCTGGTGCTTCGTGTTTTGCAAATTGCATCAATATAAATTTTATGTTATTATGTCGTAACAAGGACGATGCCCACCTGATGTTCGTCACAAGTGGCGAACTGCACTGCACCCATTACCCTGACACATACAGTTAAGTCTCACGTCATCATGTGCCTGGAACTTTACTGGCTCTCAAGGACTGCTGCCGGAACACACTGTTAGGCGCTTGGCGACAGATTTTATACTTGAGGGTGGTAGCTAGCTAGGAGAGCATCCGGAAAATGCCCTTCCACCATGCATTGAAGCTCAAGCTGGTGGGCGGCAGGGATCGAACGATTGACAGTCCATAGCTATAGCCACTCAACTATCATTGAATCAAAAGGGTTCAGTTGAGAGTTTTTATCTGATATGGCTAGGGAAAACGCACGTGGCCCTCCTGGTTCAAAGCGGATACTTCTGCCTGTAACAGATGCATTTCGTCATCGTACGGTGCTCGTCATCCTAAATAGAAGAAACATAAAGTTGTTAAGTCTCATGTGCCCTACCACAATCAATCTCTAAATATAATAACTTAGAATAATACATGTCCCACGTATAACAAACAAGAGCCTCGTTAGTTGATGTAATTTAAATTCCGTACCATGTTACTAGAAGTTGTTGTTAGAGATTTCAGTGGTTTTATTTCATTCTTCTTAAAATTCTAAGAAGCTCAACGCCGAAATAGCGATCCGCATATTATATATGACAAATACGTTTCAGAATCCGCCGTGGACAATACTAAAGAGGAATGAGTCAGGAGCAGTCATCGGCCGCACAGGCCTCGTGTTTGACATCATAGATCAACTCGCAAAAAGCAAGAATTTCTCGTAAGAAATTATTATCACATATTTTTTATATTTTTTTATTCATGATTTGTATTTTCATGTAATTCATATTCATGGTTCGCGTTTGACCACACCCTGCATTGATGTGGTCTAAGATGGAGCACGCTTACCTAGAAGAAACCTATTTACTCTAGATTTGAAGATACCCGTGTTGTATCCATCGGGAAAAACTGACAACGGTAAGGAGTTCCACTCTTTCGCACGAGAAAAGTTGAAGTGAAGCGTTTCGTACTAACTTGGATTATAAATGTATCTGTATGCAATAAATGTTCTGCAACCTAACTAATACCCTTCTGCTACTACAATAGCAAAAGACCTTGTAATCTTTACTGCCAGCCAATGGGCAGCCTAAGCAATCCAGCCCATTAGATACCATTTGGACAAATCTACCATTGCCCCGTGGAATTCTTTTGATATATGCTGATTTGTTGAAAGTTTAACAGTGCCCTCTATGTTATGTTTCAGAGTGAGAATCATACAAATGAGTAAAGAAAAGCACGATTTCAACAATGCCTCGTTGGACGTAAGTATTTAAATAAATAATTAATAGGATTTTGTAATAAAGGAAAATAAAATAAATAAATGTAACAGGGACGTCCGGGTGAACATGTATCTGATTGCCATTCGGTAATGGTGATCTGTGATCAGATCACACGCAGGTAGGGATATCTTCTCAAAGGGTGAGGTATGCCTGTTTCTCCACAACTTAGCATAGTTTTTACGGTGATAAAAGGCACGCATCAAGGCTTTTTCTTACGCATTCTTCCCAACATGGGAATAATTAGAAGGATAAAGTAAAATTTTAACAATTCAATATAAACATTACCTAATTTCTAAAATAATACAACAATCTGTCAATAAATTCAGTGCTAAGTTAAAAAGTGTGTATTTGCTGATACTGGGACCTCATGATGGACTCCATTAGAAGGCTTGCCACAGATTCTTAGTCCTTGGCAGTCAGCGATTACATCATTTCGACACGAAGCAGAGCCTTGCCCAAACAGAGTTTCGCCTCTGTCATCCCCGATAGTCATTCCTGTGCTGTGACTGTGCTATACTAGTGTCACTATCATAGTAGAATCACCTTCCACACGTACAGACGCATACTCAATCTCTTTTAATCATTATATTCACAATATGGTTACACCATAGCACTTATGTACACTGATTAGTTCATGGTGCTCGCCTTCGATGGTATGAATCTGCTATGTGAGCCAACTTTATTAGAACTGACAATGTACCAACCGCAAAAAAAATATGTTGTCTGTTCTATAGCAATCATCTTCTTAGTCGGGGTATGTGGTCTCGTCCTTGATCTTCTGTCTCCCTGGTCAACATCAGCCCACCGGGTGGATCCCTCTGGTGGAAAGCCCAGTGAGTGAGTCGTTCGGGAGACGAGATGTAAGCGCGCCCTGGCCCTTTGGAGCCTGGGTGAGGCGTCGTGTGTTTTCATCCGGTTGGTGCTCCAAGCGGCAGGAGAGGAGTTTACCCACCCCAGCTAGTACTAGCGGGATAGGGTTAACTTCCTCTCTGAGCGCCTGGAGCACGTCGTGGAGGGTGCTGAGTGCGGTCTCGAGTATTTTGAGTTCCACAGCTGATCTCGTTACCCTGTGCGCAATCCGCGAGGCCGAGGAAACAACATATTTATTGCCCGCTCCCACGCACGACCGCGAGAGACAAGAAGACGACGATATCAGCAATTAACAGTTTATAACGTTCAGAAGTTCTATGATTCGAATTACTGCCGGGCTAGCGTAACCCTCCTCAAGTAGAAAAACTGTCGCCAACCAACTAACAGTTAGTACCGGCGGCTGTCCTGGAGAGTCAATTCCCATTATCACGTGGTGTTGTGGTATAAATAAGCTTGTGAAAGTCATGATTTGTGATCAAAAGCTAGCCTATCTATAGTATATATATATATGTGTGTGTGATATATTCGGTAACGCTGAAAACGACAACGATTGACTCATTCGTTTCAGATGTACCACAGCAGAAGTGCGATGATGGCGATGTCCTACGTGGCGAAGAGACAGGTCATTTTTGCAGCCGCCTGCTTCACTATACTTCCCGATCCTATACCAGGTAATTTAACCTCATAGAATAGAATTGCTATTTTGTCTATCGTTCCCAATCGTAAGTTGGACTTTGAATAATGCTTTACTGCGTATATACACCCAGTGGGGCGCCGGGTTAGAATGTCAACCTCCATTTCTTTCAGTAAGTGTCGTAATGTAGTCTGAATCGTTGGCTCTAATTTGTGTTATATTATATAATATATAAAATTTTCAGGTATAAACTATACAATACCGGTCAGTACTCAACCGTACTCGTTCATGATAGCCAGGCCAAGAGAACTAAGCAGAGCCATGCTTTTCTTGTTGCCGTTTACTACTGATGTAAGTTGTCAAAAATTTATACTTATAATAAATATAATATTTCTATAGTATGTAGATACTTTAGAAGCGCTCGTAGTGTACCTTACTTAGTTTTTTTTTACTACTTAGTTCCGTTCTTAACCGAACTAGGTTAAGCAATATCCGCTGCAGTTATCTCTTGACTGGGTGACTGTAATACTTACGTACGCGTAAAGTTATATTATACGACAGTAACTTACTTATGATATCATTCTGTCCTTTAGAACTTCCGTGCCATAAAGCACACAAGGGTTAGCCGTGTCAAGAACCAAGAATACCAATATGTAAAATAAAGATTACGTACATACTTCAAAAGGAAAAAGAAAATTTATAGTCCGTTCGTCAAGACCTCTTAGGCTAGGCAGAGGTATCAACATAACGCCTCTTTCCCGTAGGGGAAGGCAGAGACCACAGATTTCTACTTGGTACGATCCTTACTTATATCTTTCACTTCTTCTACACTCATCAATCCTTTCATACAAAAGCGTCAGTTTAGGGTACTCGGAATACCTTAAACCGACCGGAACAAAGGCCAGGTCAGGAGTACCGTACTCCTGACCTGACCTTTTTGCAGAATATCTTCAATCTGATTTCGGATAGTTCGCCTAGGTCTTCCCCTTCCAACACTTCCGTACACTTATCAAATGAACAAATAATTATATTAAATACCTATCACTTTTACCTAGGCCATACTTACAAACTAGATCATTAAATCCTGCAGGGAACTTTTAAAATTAATTATTACAAAAATGACTTACAAGTGTTCGACTCCGGATCGCTGTACAATTTTTCTTTTCGTTGTAATTTGCGCTTAGCAGACTTTATTGCTAAAGTTACGACGTTGAATAAAAAAGATCTAGTTGACCTATCAATAAGTACAATTAAAGGACACAGTCCGATAGTCTTTGATTTCTTCTCACAATGCCATTGTTATACCTAAAGAGATTTAATATATTATAAAGTTTTATGGCATGCTTTCTGACGCCAACTCTGAGGAGTGCTCTTGCTTATAATATAGCCGTTTCGGTTACTGAAGTCAGCAATAATTCTAACGTCAAAACGAGCAGTGGCGTGCTGCCTTTCCTTGGTCGCGTTTTTCATCAAAACGGGGCAATATGTACAGTCCTAGTATGTGATAAGGAGTGATGGTAAGGTAACAGTCATTAGTTACATATACCAGGTACTGTAGGTAAGGCCAAATGGTCACTGAAAACTAGTTACATGGTGGTAGGGCATTTTGCGAATGCCCGCCTGCCTAGCTACCTAAGCTAATTCTAGGTTAACCTGAACAACATCTTCGACTACATCATCGCTTACCATCAGGTGAGATAGTGTTCAAAGGCTAGCCTATCAGCAATAAATAAATAAAAAATCAAAGGGCAAGGTCATTAAGAACATCTACATCATCAGCCGGAAGACGTCCACTGCTGAAAAAAGTGCTCCTCCATAGAACGCCACAAAGAACTGCTATTAGCCACTTGTAGCCATTGGCTACCCGCGCCTTTCACGATGTCTTCTACGTCTTCCGGTGTAGTGTGGTAACCATTCGAGAACCTTTCTTCCCCATCGGTTATCGGTTCGTCGAGCAATGTGGCCCGCCCATTGCCACTTCAACTTGAAAATTCTGAGAGCTATGTCGATGACTTTGGTTCTTTGGCGAATATCCACGTTCCGGATTTTATCGCGCAAAGAAACTCCGAGCATAGTTCTCTCCATAGCTCGTTGAGCGACTCTGAGTTTATCCATAAGGGCTACAGTTAGGGACCACGTCTCAGTGCCATAAGTCATCACTGGCAACACACACTGGTTGAAGACTTTGGTCTTAATAATTTGTTCTTATTAAGAACAATTAAACGAAATTGCCCGAAAGTCTTTAATTTGTACTCACAATAACATTTTTGTGAAGAAGTTTAGACATAGGTACTCGTAGTCTAAACTTCTTCATGGTTTAATGGTCTGCTTTATGACGCCTACTCTCAGGAGTGCTCTGGCTTGAAATATACCCGCTTCTTTTCGGATAATGAAGTCAGCAATAATAATTATAACGTAAAACGAGCAGTGGCGTGCTGCTCATTTAGAGTATATTTCCTTAGTCGTGTTTTATGATCATCGAAACGGGGAAATATGTACCTAATCAAATCTCCTAATCCTCCTCATCCTCATATTGGATACGTGGTGATGGTATGTTGTCCGTGGGGTGGCGGGCTAGAATGTTACCCCTTATTGCTACCTCTGAGTGTCGTAAGAGGCGACTAAAGTAAAATACTGGAAGGTGGGCAGCAGCGCCTTCTATGGAACTGATATCTTATACTGCGATTCCCAAGACGCCTGCCAAGCGTGGGGATTTTGGCAATTCCCCACCTTGGGGGAGGCTGAGTTCAGCAGTGGACAATCCGGCTGATACAGATAGATAGATAATACTTTATTGTCACACCACATAAATTAAAGAGATAAAAAATTACAATTCAGATTGATAGTGTTACAATGAGCGGCCTTATTGCTGAAAGCAATCTCTTCCAGGCAACCTTTGGATGGAGAGGATCTGTAAAACCGATTATAAAGGGGTGTAGTAGTAGTTCATAACTATAATACAGATGGTATGTTTAGTTTTAAGTCATTACTTTTATAAACTGGGAACTTTACGGCTAAAGATAACTATAGGTGTTTATGTTTGTGTAGACGTGGCTGTGCCTAGGATTTGCTGTACTCCTCATGGGCCCTACTCTATACGTGGTGCACCGCATGAGCCCCTACTACGAAGCTATGGAGATAACCAGGCAAGGGGGCTTAGCTACCATACACAACTGCCTCTGGTATATATATGGAGCATTACTGCAACAGGGTAAGCTATGACACAGATATTAACAATTTTTTAAGAATACATAGTATGTATTCTTAAAAAAATCACACCTCGAATGGGAATAGAATCCACGTCCCTTATCTTACGCACTGGTTATATAATACAGTTCAGTGAACTGAAAAAAATATCTGCGAATATTAATTCTGGATATTATAACTCTCGTTTTTGCTGACCAGTGATGTGGGCGAGTGACACAATCGATCTTGTAAGCAATAGAGTGAAAAGATTTAGAAAAATCGAGAGATATAGAAAGTGCGAGTCGGGCTCGCGTTCGAAGAGTTCCATACCGTAACTATACAACGTTAGGCACTATATTGAATCCTTTTTTTTCGTTTTCGCGCACAAAGAGTTTCAGGGTACGAAACTCTTTGTGCGCGAGGTCACAGCCGGGTGACAAATAGACAGACAGACGGATAGTGGAGTCTTATTAGTAATAGGGTTTCGTTTTTATCCTTTGGGTATGGAACCCTAAAATGATCATGATTGAACAATCCAGTAAAAAGTAAGGCGTGATCATAAAAACCGGCCAAGTGCGAGTTGGACTCCAGTGTGGGAGGTTCCATATCAACACAGTTTAAACCAAAAAGAATTTATTTCTTTTCATACAGATCCAGATTTTTAGATATTAACGACACAGATATTAACGAATTTTTAAGAATACATACTACGAGTATCTCATCTCGAATGGGAATAGAATCCACGTCCCTTATCTTACGCACCGGTTATATAATACAGTTCAATTAACTGAAAAAAATATCTGCGAATATTAATTCTGGATATTATAACTCTCGTTTTTGCTGACCAGTGATGTGGGCGAGTGACACAATCGATCTTGTAAGCAATAGAGTGAAAAGATTTAGAAAAATCGAGAGATATAGAAAGTGCGAGTCGGGCTCGCGTTCGAAGAGTTCCATACCGTAACTATACAACATTAGACACTATATTGAATCCTTTTTTTTTCGTTTTCGCGCACAAAGAGTTTCAGGGTACGAAACTCTTTGTGCGCGAGGTCGACCCGCACTTTGCTGACGAAAATGTCAACTGTCTAGCCACTGACTACGGTTTATGAAATACAGCCGGGTGACAAATAGACAGACAGACGGATAGTGGAGTCTTATTAGTAATAGGGTCTCGTTTTACCCCTTGGGTATGGAACCCTAAAATGATCAAGATTGAACAATCCAGTAAAAAGTAAGGCGTGATCATAAAAACCGGCCAAGTGCGAGTTGGACTCCAGTGTGGGAGGTTCCATATCAACACAGTTTAAACCAAAAATAATTTATTTCTTTTCATACAGATCCAGATTTTTAGCGGGGGTCCGACCTGCACTTAGCTTTGACGTTTCTATACTTGGACGTTTATCCGATTGGGCGTTTATAATGTCCAACTACATTATTTTAGCTTTGAACATTTTTCTTTTTTGAGTTTAGTCGTGCAAATCGTTTTTTTTGGTATTGTGTTGTTTGACTTTAGACAGCAGACTATAATCATAACAAGTTTGCCGCTGGTATGACGAACCATTTTTATAATAGAGCAAAATGAAAAATCGTTGAAAACAATTTGAAGCACTCGTAGCGAAGTTTGCTAAGCCATTCTCAACCAATCAGCAAAGTTAAGCAACGTCCGCCTCGGTCATGACTTGGATGGGTGACCGCTGGTGACATTACTACTGACCGCTTCCGTGCTTCGGGTCGGTCCCGGTTGTTGTCTTAGGAATGCAGTCGTCATAGCATGGTGGTAAGGCATTTTGCGAATGCCCGCCTGGCTAGCTACCACCCTCAAGTAGAAAATCTGTCATCAAGCACCTAACGGTGTGTTCCGGCAGCTGTCCTTGAGAGTCTTCTAGATTAGCGTAAACAACATCTTCGACCACATCATCACTTACCATCAGGTGAGATAGTGGTCAAAGGCTAACCTATCAAGAATTAAATAAAAATAAAAAAATATAGGGAACGGCCTCATATTTTACCTTTTTTTATCACTATTTGAATAAAAAATATATTTTATTCAAATAGTAATTTGAATTAATTTGTATTTAATTTTCTCTTTCCCTTTCAAGTTCGGACGGACAGCAATGGCTTAGTTCCGTTTTCTAGTACGGAACCTTAAAACGGGTGGACTCGATGGAGTCGATTAAAAAGCCCTTGTTTTCATTGAAATGGTTACAGATCTTATTTCTTTTGCTATGAATATCTCTTTTACATGGCATTTTGCGAATGCCTGCTTGATTAGCCACCACCCTCAAGTATAAAAATCTGTCCCCAAGCTCTTAACGATATGTTCCGGCAGCTATCCCTGAGAGCCAGTTACTGTACTTCAGGTTAGCCTGAACAACACTTCGACCACATCATCACTTATTATCAGATGAGATAGGGGTCAAAGGCTAGCCTATCAAATTGCCTATGCAAAGAAAAATAAATTGCCATCATTGTCGTATCGTCAAGGCATCAAACTTGACTTAGTACTTCAAATACATCCGATTCATTTGTTTTCGAGCGCTGGGACCATAATTCTTTGAACCCAATATCGGAGTTACATGATTGGCATCGAGGCTCGAGTTGCATGGGGCAAATGATTTTAGTTTAAAATTCTGAATACACAATATCAATGTCAAGTGGCATTGATGTCCTTAAAATTGGATTGGTATCCGTAGAATGTTGCAGAAAAGAACCGTAAGTAGCTTTGAATGTGTGAGACGTGATAGAGCTAGTCAAAATCCGTTAAAAAACGTCACTGGGCACCTCGTCCTTCAACTTGGAATATACTGCTAGGTGGCTCAACTTTTATGCTCATTTAATTTTTTTACTTTCTGCATATCCTATGACTTTTTTTTCAACCGGTACTCCTAACTCCTAATATATACGTGTGCCGCTCTCCATACAAAAGTACTTCACCTATTTTGTAGTTTAGTCACATTTGAAGTGTAGTGTTTAAAAAGTGCGGTAAGTACTTACGTGCGTAGGTATATCGAAATTTCATGTTATCTTGTTTCTTAGTTTAATTCCAGTAAAATTTAATATTTCGGTATTTTCTGTTTATGTTTCTTATTACAAATCGTTGTGGGAGTGAATTTTTAATATAATATTTACAAGTAAAATATAAATACTATAACGGCTATATAAATTGGTCCGAAGCATATAAAGTTTGATTTAAGGACATGCTTGAAAAATTTCACAGTTTTTTTAAATCCGGAAAAGACCAGTATTTGCCCACGATCTCACCTGGGGGTGTGATGATGTGGTCGGAGATGGAGAATGCTTGTCCAAGAGGTACCTGTTCACTACACTTGTAGACTGTCAAGAAACATGGATGCTGGAAAGTTATCCCGTTCCTTTTCTGTTCGCATTAAAAACCAGGATGCAAAACGCTGTGATGGTAAGTCGTCAACGAATGTCGTTGAGCTACGTTTGTATGGAGATCGCATGTGTAGCGTTTTACATTTGTGAAACGTAGTTTAATGTCGTTTATCTAGGTCTTAATTCTAGGTTAAGCCTGTTAACACCTTCAACAATCTCACCTGATGGTAAGTGATGATGTACTTACCATCAGGTGAGAATGAGGTCAATCAGAAATAAAAATAAATGTCGACACACAATCCGCCATGCAAAGCCTGGAATAGTGAATAATTTTAGTAATGTACCTATAGTTATTTTTTAGCATGAAGTGTTTAGTAAACTTTTTCTTTACGCCATGGGCGCCGGGTTAGAATATCACTCCTTCATTTCTTACCGTGTGTGTCGTAAGAGGCGACTAAGGGAAAATACCAGAAGGAGCAGTGTCTTCTGAAGAACTGACAACTGCTACTGTGATCGTCAAGACGCCTGCCAAGCATGGGGTATATGGAAAATCCTCCCGATGGAGGAGACTTTGTTCAATGGTGGACATTTTGGTTGATGCGATGATGATGAATCTATTCCAGGTGGTATGTACCTTCCACGTGCCGACAGTGGTCGCCTGGTCGTCGGGACGTGGTGGCTCGTGGTGCTGGTCGTGGTGACCACTTACTCCGGAAACCTCGTCGCTTTCCTCACATTTCCCAAACAAGAGATGCCTGTGACAACTGTGGGAGAGTTGATGGAGAACAGTGCCTTTTATACCTGGTCTTTCAGTAAGGGATCGTTTTTGGAGATGGAACTCAAGGTGTGATACTATTAAGATTTGATATATCAAAAATGTTGTAGGAATATAACTGCATTGCATATGCGACAAAAATAAAAAGGCTTTGGTAAAGTGCGATCAAATGTATGATGGTTTCAAAGTGCTCGAATTGTGCTACCGACAATTCTGCATACAGAACTGCACTGCACATTTAACCCTGATGCATACAGTTGTTGAGTCTCATGTGCCTGTAATTTTATAGGCTTTAAGGGCTGCTGCTGTAACACAACGTTAGGTGTTTGGCGACAGATTTTCTACTTTAGGGAGTTAGCTAGCCAAGCGAGCATTTGCAAAATGCTCTCTCACCATGCGGCGAGACGGGGATTGGACCTGCCGGCACCGCAATAGTTACGTTTTTGGATGTTTTTGGCTACACTTTTACCATGCAACAGAGCCCCCTGAAAAATAAAGTCCATTAGTCGTCATTGCGTCAAAGTTCTATATAAAATATTTAGACTAGGTGTTATCACAGCACTTTCGATACAAACGTGTAGTTGCGCCATATTTTAAATACCAATTGTTTAAACTCGTCGATATATTGCGTATATGTGCCGGAGTCTAAAGTCTACGCTTTTTTTTTTTTATTGCTGATAGGTAAAACCTATTGCCTGTGACCACAATCTCACGTGATGGTAAGTGATGATGTGGTCGAAGGTGTTAACAGACTTAACCTAGAATTTACTCTGGTTCTCAAGGACTGCTGCCGGAACACACCGTTAGGTGCTTGGCGACAAATTTTCTACTTGAGGGTGGTCGCTAGCCAGGCGGGCATTCAAAAAATGCCCTTGCACCATGCGGTGAAGCTCAAGCCCGCGGTGGGATTCGAACCATGGACCTGCTGCGCGGCAGTCCATAGCCAAAGCCACTGAGCTATCACTGCTTCAAAAATGTGTGTATTAGTTGTGTACCCAATTATTATTTTCACTTTTAGAGATAAAATAAATAAAAGTTTTATTATTAAAAAGAGTAAACCAGAAGGAATCAAGGAAATGCATGTAAATTTGTATGAGTTTAAACACTTTGTAAGTATTTAAAATGTGTCGAAACTACGTTTGTATGGTGAGCAGCTACGTAGACAGTGCCTTAAAAATTCAGTTACTCATTTCATTTACGAGCTAGGGATCCCGTGTTATATGGACGGATAGACAGCGAAGTTTCATTAATGGGGATCCGTTTGACCTTTGTGTACACCTAAATATTGAAAAGTCAACTAACGACGATTGTAGGCATCCGAAGTCCGAACTAAGAAATTAAAAGTCTTGCCTTGCGTTGGCCGAGAGTTATATAATATAGGCTGTAGGAGAATAGTAGATACAAACCAGTGCCCTTCAGAAACTGATACTGGTCTTTATGTAAAAGATCGCTTAATAATCTTCCTTTGGAGAGAGTCTTCGTCTCTCTGTGGAGCATTATTATGGAAACGTAATAGGTTGAAAAAAAAACATAAGCCTTTAGTTTCCACATTAAAAGAGACGTCTTTTTTATACATTTATTATTTTACCTCTATGGATAAAAACAGTAATAGATACAAGCGTCAAACTGGGCACGATTATAGTCCAATATGTGACATATAGCTAAGCATCTTGAACTGTTGATTTGAGTTATTTTATCCTTGCTTCAAAGTCTTTTCTATGTTGTTTATTGCAGAAGTCCGAAGAGCCAAAGTACAAGGCTCTGCTGAAAGGCGCTCAGGTTACCGCGACATTGGTTGATGGGAGCACAGACACAGGTAACAAGAACTGAATGAATAAATCCACTAATGGCTGGGATTTATTTGCTTTTATAAGTCTATTTTTATCTTAGGGCTAGTAAATGTGTTTTGTATTTCCATAGACAATCATCAACGTTCTCCTAATGTTATCTCGTACAATGGTTATAACTTTGACATTAAGTTGTTCTCATGGAGTTCTTAAAAGTTGTAAAACAAATGCAGTCATGATGAAAGGTTTAACTTTTCTCACCTAAACAAAGTTACTAGTACGTGGGCGTTTTTAAAAAAATGTCCACCCACTTCGACAATAATTTAGAAAATTTAAATTCTAAGAGTACCTAAAGTTTCTAATAGAGAAATTACACATAATCATTTTAAACAATTAACTTTCTCCTAATGTTATCACACACAATCGCTATAACATTGAAATTAAGTTGTCCTCATGGAGTTCTTAAGTTGTAAAAGAAATGTAGTCTATGATGATAGGTTTAACTTTTCCCACAGTCCTAACAAGTTACTGGCTATAAGATACACGGTATAAGATACATCTTATACATGTATACACAAGTCTTACGAGTATGCATACACTATTAAATTGTGTTGTACCTATAAGATGCTGCGTTTTATATATTGCGTGTAATAGGTATATCAGCGTGCCCAGCATGCTCGCTGCCAACTGGTGGTGGTCTGGAGCATTTGGACTGCCTGTGAGTCTGCAATGACTTATAGGTTGTCTAAATGCTTTTATTGTAGTAGTTGTAGTATTGTATATATTTAAATATTATAAATAAAACCGGCAAAAACACTCACGTTGGGGATCGAATACGTCGACCCGGGTTTCGAGTATATCAGATACTCATCATCAGGGCGAGTGCACAGCTGCGTCTGCGAGCTCCCGACGGGCACTGCGGCGCGCGGCCCGCGCGGCTCGGCGCGATATCGGCGCCGGCGGTAGCGGGGAGCTGGGTGGGGGCGGAGCGAGCCCAGCGCTGCTGGTGCTAGGTGACGAGCTCCTAGCGTGCCCGGCGGAAGACGGTGGGTCTATTTCGTCGTCTGTGATCGCATCATCATCATCCGCACACGTACTGTGACAAACAGTACTGACCGTGTCGCATTCTAGACTGCCTAACATCTTCTGCGTTGAGGTGACATTAAGGGTAGGAATCCAGGCTGGTGGTAGCGTCCAACCCCCATCTCTGTTGAAATTAGGATGTCTGTTGATTTCTATAGCCTCACGTATTTTACGAGGTACATAAAACTTTTCTCTGGCTAATACGGAGGCTTTATCAAAACGAATATAATGATTGGAGTCCAAGAGATGAGCGTGTTCTGCGAGTGCTGATTTAGTAATGTCCATATTCTTAATACTCCTAATATGCTCGGTCAGTCTAGTAGCGATGTTGCGTCGAGTCTCTCCTACATAACTCTTGCCACAGTCACATGGTAGTTTATATACGCCCGGTACGTTAAGGCGGTCTTTGTCCTTCGGTGAACGCAGCATCTGTCTTATTTGACCGGGTGGACGGAAGAACGTTCTGATATCATATTTCCGTCGCAAGAGATATCCGATTTTGTCCGTTATTCCTCTTACAAAAGGAAGATAAGCAGGAGAACGTTCCACTCTAGTTGGTCGCTTACGTTCACTTCTCTTTGCCCAGCGACAACATTGTCGCCAACTGTATCCATTGTCCTCCAGTACTCCTCTCACGTGCTGGAGCTCTTTTTCTATAAATGGAGGGTCACATAGCCTAAGAGCTCGGTCCATCAATGCTGTTGGTACGGAGGACAAATGTGCAGGATGATGATGTGAGCTAGCATGAAGATATCGATCCGTGTGTGTCGGTTTTCGATGAATCGTGTGCGTCAGACTGTTGTCTGGCATCCGGATAACACGCACATCTAAGAACGGCAATACCCCTTCCTTTTCTTCTTCCACGGTGATGCTGATCTTATGATGTAAATTATTGAGGTGATCCGTAAAACCAGATAATCCATCTTTGTCTATAATTGCGAAGATGTCATCTACATACCTCCACCAATAGCGCGGTTTTACGAGTGCGGTGCTTAGGGCCAGGGATTCGTACCATTCCATAAAAACCCAACCAACGTGAGTGTTTTTGCCGGTTTTATTTATAATATTTAAATATGTGTGAAACTCACGAGAATTTCATTTCAAAAATAGTATTGTATATAGTTCGTAGTATTTTGTTAATAGTACAAAGTGATTGTAAAAGAAATGTAGTTATTGTGATGTATGATGGGTTTCACTTTTTCCGCTGTCCTGACACCAATACTGCTAGGAAATGGCCTTTGGAAAAACCTGCAGACAATCCGTAGATGGCGTGGCCATAGGCTCGCCCCTTATTACAGTAGTTAGCATCGAATATATCGTATGTAAGTACTAAGGATATCTTTTAAACATATGATAAAATTTCCCTTTTCAGGGAAATCAATGTCGAATGTGTTGGAGCGCGTGCGTTCACAACGGCACGCTCTGTTCGACTGGCGACTTCGTCTCGTCAATCTCATGAGCGTCGATGAAGCTGAAACTGATACCTGCGACTTTTCCCTCAGTGAGAAACTTATATATTTATACTTATTGCAACTTTATTACGCCATATTGAAACTTTATTTAAAAAGAAGACGATACGAATCATAAGAACATGCTTAAGGACATATACCCGCCAGCCAAAGCGTGAACTTTTATAAAAACTCAACTTGTTATTATAAAAAAAACTCGCATGTAAATATAGTGTATTATTAGACCTATCGTATCTGGCTTAAATGCTTTTTCTTTTGGACTAATAATTTTTTTTTTTATTATAGATCGTTTAGTATATAGCACTCGTTTTTAGGAGTTTGAGCCAGTTATTCGTAGCTCCAGATTTATTTAAAAAGTATAGTACACATGTATAAATAACTTACCATTATAGAAAGTTCATTACATTCCCCATGTTTGTGGTGCAATAGAAATATTAAAAACATGCTTATTTTTTTTGAAAGAGATGCTTAAAGTTGGGTCTTTCTTTTATCTAAAATTACGAGTTTTTGAGCTAGTGTAATTTCAAAACTGTATAATTTAATGAAAATCCGATGCACCACAAACCTAGATATTAGGGTAGTGATTACGTAGGTAAAAAATCATTGAGTTTTATTCGCTAATTTTAAAATGAGATTGGAGCTGCGTTTTGTATGGGGGCGTTCGTCTAAAATATACCCTTAATGAATATACTGGGCTGTTTTTTTCCAACAGTATTAGTTAGGTAGCTTACTGATATTTTTACAGATGATCCGCTATAGATCGGTTATTAATTATAACAATAGAATCTATTGTTATTCTGTACGAATTTGCATTCGCAGATCTTTAGCGGATTGATGATGATGAGATCAATGGAAAAGTGAACATTTAGATCTTCCCGTGCAGGAAGTGAAATCTTCCTATTTTCTACGTTTATATTTTAGTTTTCGTTAAAACGATCGAACGAGTTCGATTCGCCCTAATGATCCTGAACTGAATATTGTGGTGGTACAGGCTAGTGTGATCGTCTAAGTTAAGAGTTATGATATATTGAGAAAGGATTACTTGATTCAGAGATACGAAATCATAGGAGAGCTTTACTTAATGTGATTGTAAATCATCACTCATGTCTTACACAAGTTTTATGTCAGTACATAGGCGGAATGTCCATAAAATAATCACTTTCATATTCCTCCTGGCTTGCTTTAAATAAGAGAGGTCAACAAGTAAATTAATTAAAATAGTTAATTAAATTAATTATATTAGTGTATGCGTTTGATTCATAAGGTATATATATGGAAGAGTTATTTCTAATTAGACCATCCTTAGCAAGTGGCAGGATTCAATACAAGAATGCCTTATTTTATGTGGAAGGAAAGATCATCTCCCCAATAGAAACCAGTCCAAATAACGTCTAGGGAACCTATAAAACGCGGCTCAGCGTACACCTAAGTGTTTTCAGGGCGGAACCAACCTTTTAACCTATCATGAGCTGAGGAGCTCTATTTATTCTTATAGCGAAATAAGCGCTATTTGTATATTTTATCAGCCCTTTTAAAACCATGGATTTATGTATATCTCAAATATCACGTGATTCAACACAAAATTTGTGTTTGCCTGGCCAGGCTTATAGAAATCTATAGGTCGGTTCAGATGAGAGGACGTGTATTGTGACGTATTGTACTGCCGCTTCTAGGCACAACCATGTAATGACTTGTGAAATCTAGGTCCCATATTCTTGTTATAGGCCTTAAAATATAAGACAGTAAAAGGCACGCTCTCCTAAGATATCGTTTTGCAGTTATTCCCTATCATAGTCCAAAAGATATAATATAGATGTTTAGAGTTAATGGAATTGTATACTGTACTTATTTTAATATACTCCCTGTTGATCAGTAACTGGACTCGATCTCCCCTTGCTGTCTGCTCGCAGGACTTTGTGTTGGAGATTATATGACCTATCTATCTAGATTAGATGCTACGTTATAGCCCTAATGAAATAATTTATGTTATATTACTATCTTAAATTAGGTAAAGAATACTCTATACTCCAGCATATTCTGCTATACTAAATAATTAGACTCAAATATTATTTTACTATCCTAACTGTTATTAACTAAGTAAACTATCGTAAATTATTTATCAAAACAATTATAAATTTATCTCAAGATCTAATTAAGTGTGGATTACTATTTCAATAGCTAGAGTTCAAATATTCATTTAATTTACTTTAGATTCAATTATTCTTAATATATATTATATTCTATCTGATTGGAAAGGTTCTTAATCATAAAATAAAATAAGTTTAATATAGATCATATTATTTTTTATTATAATGATCTTAAAAGTTGTTGTAGTATTTAAGCGACACTCTTTGATTATTTAAATCATGAAAGTTACATATATATGTATCTATATAAATACACATATATATTAATCACATGACCCGCCATTCATTTCCTAGACTTTATTAAAGAGGAAAATAGAATTGCGTTAACGTAAAAACCTCTTTAGTCGTATTACACAGTGCAGTAGAATCAACAAAACATATAATATATGTTAATACACACAATTATTTACAAAATAAAACCATACCCATATGTAATTTTCAACATAACAAGTGATATCCTTGACATGAATATACTAATTGTATGTAGCAAATAAGATATATGTATTCAATAAGGTAATACGATTTAATACTATCATTAATAAATTGATTATTCAATTTAATTTAATTTTCCTTACAACAAATCCTCTGAAATTCCATAAAATATATATTGGGTGTAATTTTAAATTTATTGCTAGAATTAACTCTATAGTATGTTGAGAATAGGATTTATCAACTTTACCGAATGATTGTCTTCTAATATCACTGAATTTAAACTCAAGTTGTTAATTTATCAAATAATAATAAAACACTGAAGTTACTGCAGTTTTTAAACTGACTTCCGCGTTAAACCAGCGCTAATCCGTTAATTTTTTGTGTTTTGTGTTATTTTTAAAAATTCATTTAGGCAGCTCTACTTATTCGTCAAAAAAAAAACTTCGTTGTATGTGTCGTATACGAGAATGCATAATTACCTATACTATATATGTGAGATACCTCCACATAAACGCCCCCAAATAGATACTAAAATGTTGTCATAAATTTGTTTTAATTGACATAATTTTTGTCATCTATTTTCCTTTCTAATTACACGTATTATGCTTGACCACATATCTCTTATCAAATGACTGATATACTACATCTCTCATTAATTTCTGTTGCATGTTATTCACTTGGACTAAACTAGAAAATTTACGTCTGTCATTAATTATTTGTAATACCTAAATAGATGTATTGCGTTATAATTTCCTTTTATCTCTCTTGATTCAGGGTCTACTAAGGTATATAAATTTTTATATGGGATTTCACCTATAATATACGGTCCCTCAAACAAACGTGCAAATTTCTGTGTTATTTTTCTATTAGCATCCGATTTGGTATATATTTTTAATTTAACTAAATCCCCTATTTCGAATTGGACCAGTTTATGATTTTTGTTGTATTGTATTTCCCGCTGGCTTGCGGTTTTAAGTATGTTACATCTGGCTTGTTCGCGAATACCTTGTAATGTTTCTAATTCATAATTTGATTTGTTACTTATGTCCATCGAAACTACCATTTTTATAGGCCCTGTATGTGCTTCCAAGGCTCGTTTAGACTTCTGACATATTTCACACGCCCTAACTAACTGTCCTATCTTACGAGACATATTAAAATAATATTGCGATCTCATTAAAGCATGTACTTTGTATCGTCCTAAATGACCTTTCTCTTCATGTATGCTTAAGATCAATTCCCTCTGTAATTCGTCAAGAACATATACAATAACGTAACTATTTGATACAGTTCTCCTTCCTTTAGTATAAAGTATTTATTTTCCGCAGTACCTATGTCCTCCATGCGTTTAATTATATCACGAATTTTTGTATCGTTATTTTGAAGCTCACGAATATCCTTACAATTTTGTTTTATCCTTTTCCCTAACTGTGTTTTAAATAGATTCATCTCAGGCCCAACAGATTTATTTGTTATTATATCTGTGGTCCCCTTTATATGTCTTGATAATACATCTGCGACTACATTATCTCGATCCTTGACATGTTAAATGGTAAAATCAAACCTACTAATATAATGAATCCAACGTAAATAAAGCAGTGACGATGGCTCAGTGACATTGATTATGGACTGCTGCACAGCATGTCCATGGTTCGAATCCTGTCACTGCTAGAGCTTCACCCTCAAGTAGAAAGTCCGTCACCACGCTCCTAATCTTTGTACTCCAGCATCTGTTAATGTTTTATTACAAAATCAGATTACCCATACTTCGTCGTCGATCCACCCTTTCTAATTTTACTAGTATTTATTGTAATAAATCTAAGTATAATTCTAGGTTTCCTATCGTATATGCTATGATATCACTATAATAGTTCATACAGAATCCACGTACATCATTCACTGATTTTCGACACGCCCCCCAACCTCTCGATATCGCAATTATTAATCTCTCAATTGGAGTTTAATTTAGCGTTAGTTCGTATCCCCAAATGTTCTTATACTAATTGTTCTTTCATCCTCACAATTTACCACACCCATCAATCGTTCTTACAGGTTTTCTCGGTATACGAGTTGGAAAGCTCTGTCGATTATTTAATTTTTTTAATAAAGAGTTAATAGTCATGGCGTTAGCCACGCCCCCATAACCTTATTATTTAGTACCCAGAGTTCAATCTAACGTTTGTTCATAATCCCAATGTTCAATAGTCAGTGTCCCTTAACTTCCACAATTTATTATGCCTCTTACCCGTTTCAATCAATCATATCTCGTTTTTTTTTACAAATTATTGAAGCATAAATTGTATGCCCCGAGCGGGAATCGAACCCGAATCTTTCGATTTTGCACCGGACGTCTAGATCACTCGACTCATTCATATCTCATATGAACGAACTAGGTAAGGTTTGTACTTGTGCTCCTAGAGCCAAATGCTCCTTGGACCTGTATAGTTGGTATCGTAATTTCAAGTAGATTACACCCTTCTCCTATGACTGAATGATATTTCTCGCTTGTAATGCCACTAATTTGACTCTGTGTCCATTATGATATCTTTAATAATTCTGCCATACAAACACATACATACCTCAGGCAATGTAGGCAATGAGTAACCATTAACCTGTTCGTCTATATCATCTAACTTATAAAATATTGTATAATGTATATATCTATCCGAACATACCACACACACACACATCACCTGTATCATCAGATGTTTCGTTCGTATTGGATTGGTTTTCCAATACGATTGTTGTTCGTCTGTTGACGATTTATAGTCAATATTATACCGCTTAATCTCGTTTAAGTCATACTAAGTAGAGTCAGTTTATTGCTAACTTGCCAACCATGTTTCGTGTGAATTTTTATAAGATATATATATATATATATATGTTCCTCCTAGCACACTCAGAAGTTCTTTCATTCCCAATAATATACAATCTTTCGTAATTAAGAATCATATGTATTAAGTAATACTAGTCCTTTTGAACATCCCCACCCCCAGATTTTGATGGATTAGTAGAACCAGTTTCCTTAACAAAATCTATCGCTGTTCTCATTACACTCTGTCTTCCATTCTCACGTGATGTACCTCTATTATAATTCCTACAATACCCAGCTCTTCCTCTCTGAAATCCCCTGCCTCTAAACGAACCCCTTTGCCATACCCCGGCAGTCATTACAGCGGTTACTGGGTGACCTCCACGTATAGGTTGTCTATCTTTATGGTATCTCGTAGGTGTATGATGCCTTAAGACAATATTCTGCTCTAAGTTTCTGAGGAAATTAGCTCCATTTATAATCGTAGGTTCCTCAGGTCTAGTAAACCATAGTTGTTGAACATCTACGGAGTAATGTCTCATTAAAGAATTTACGATATCCCTTTCACTAAATGCTATTGTTAAAGATTGCAACGTCTCTGTTTGTTCGGCGAAATGTTCACTCATAGAGATACCTGAATTAATTGAATACTCCCCTCTTATTATTTTGTATCGTACTGATTCTTGTATTTGATCAGTCCAATAAATTTGTCTAAAATCAGCTTCGAAATCGGAAAACGTGTTCCAGTTCTTTGAATATAATTCTAAGATTTTCCGAGCATGTCCAGTGACGCATTCTAATACAATGTCAATTTCGCGATCAAACGCATTTAATGACTTAATATATTTCTTAACTCTTTTTAAGAATGTTATAGGATTTATTTGTGATTTTCCGTCAAAAATAGGTTTGCTAATGGTTGGTTGTATAACAAAAATATTTTGATTTGGTATTGGAGTTCCGTTACATTCCTCAGATGCAATACTAACAGTTTCGCGTGATGAAGTGCTCGCCAGGTTCATGTCATCCTTATTCGAGTTTAATAAATTTAACTTTTCTTGGAACTCGTTCATCTTAGCTAACAGTAATTGTAATGTCGAGTTATTTAAAGTCTCTTGTTCCGTTGATATATCCGTATTGATTTCGTTATTTAATCCGCGTTTCCCTTTCGTACGTTTACCTCTACTCTCTGCCATAATGTTTTAAAGAAGTCTAAATAGAGCACTTAACGTGCGGAGTTTAAAGTTTTTTTTTTTTTTTTTTTTTTTTTTTTTTTTTATATCGTTCGCGTTTTATATTATAAAGAAGTGATATTTAATGTTGCGAGTTGTTTTCCTTTAACCAATCTGTGGAAATATATACAAAATTTATGCAGATACTGTAAATTAATGTAATATTTCAATAAAAATGTATATGTACAGTTGTTAGTAGTATAAAATAATGCTCATGCAAAAGAATTCTCCTCTGCTGCAATCTCTGAAAATGTAATAAATTTCCTATTTTTATTCTATTATCTCTGAAAGAAAAACCCTGACTTCCTCAATAATTTATTTCTACGTTGTGTTTTTCGTTGTATAATCCTGATTCTATTTCAATCGTATCGTTATATCGATGCGTAGTTGAAAATTCTGGTCTCCGGCACCATCTGTGGTGGTACAGGCTAGTGTGATCGTCTAAGTTAAGAGTTATGATATATTGAGAAAGGATTACTTGATTCAGAGATACGAAATCATAGGAGAGCTTTACTTAATGTGATTGTAAATCATCACTCATGTCTTACACAAGTTTTATGTCAGTACATAGGCGGAATGTCCATAAAATAATCACTTTCATATTCCTCCTGGCTTGCTTTAAATAAGAGAGGTCAACAAGTAAATTAATTAAAATAGTTAATTAAATTAATTATATTAGTGTATGCGTTTGATTCATAAGGTATATATATGGAAGAGTTATTTCTAATTAGACCATCCTTAGCAAGTGGCAGGATTCAATACAAGAATGCCTTATTTTATGTGGAAGGAAAGATCATCTCCCCAATAGAAACCAGTCCAAATAACGTCTAGGGAACCTATAAAACGCGGCTCAGCGTACACCTAAGTGTTTTCAGGGCGGAACCAACCTTTTAACCTATCATGAGCTGAGGAGCTCTATTTATTCTTATAGCGAAATAAGCGCTATTTGTATATTTTATCAGCCCTTTTAAAACCATGGATTTATGTATATCTCAAATATCACGTGATTCAACACAAAATTTGTGTTTGCCTGGCCAGGCTTATAGAAATCTATAGGTCGGTTCAGATGAGAGGACGTGTATTGTGACGTATTGTACTGCCGCTTCTAGGCACAACCATGTAATGACTTGTGAAATCTAGGTCCCATATTCTTGTTATAGGCCTTAAAATATAAGACAGTAAAAGGCACGCTCTCCTAAGATATCGTTTTGCAGTTATTCCCTATCATAGTCCAAAAGATATAATATAGATGTTTAGAGTTAATGGAATTGTATACTGTACTTATTTTAATATACTCCCTGTTGATCAGTAACTGGACTCGATCTCCCCTTGCTGTCTGCTCGCAGGACTTTGTGTTGGAGATTATATGACCTATCTATCTAGATTAGATGCTACGTTATAGCCCTAATGAAATAATTTATGTTATATTACTATCTTAAATTAGGTAAAGAATACTCTATACTCCAGCATATTCTGCTATACTAAATAATTAGACTCAAATATTATTTTACTATCCTAACTGTTATTAACTAAGTAAACTATCGTAAATTATTTATCAAAACAATTATAAATTTATCTCAAGATCTAATTAAGTGTGGATTACTATTTCAATAGCTAGAGTTCAAATATTCATTTAATTTACTTTAGATTCAATTATTCTTAATATATATTATATTCTATCTGATTGGAAAGGTTCTTAATCATAAAATAAAATAAGTTTAATATAGATCATATTATTTTTTATTATAATGATCTTAAAAGTTGTTGTAGTATTTAAGCGACACTCTTTGATTATTTAAATCATGAAAGTTACATATATATGTATCTATATAAATACACATATATATTAATCACATGACCCGCCATTCATTTCCTAGACTTTATTAAAGAGGAAAATAGAATTGCGTTAACGTAAAAACCTCTTTAGTCGTATTACACAGTGCAGTAGAATCAACAAAACATATAATATATGTTAATACACACAATTATTTACAAAATAAAACCATACCCATATGTAATTTTCAACATAACAAGTGATATCCTTGACATGAATATACTAATTGTATGTAGCAAATAAGATATATGTATTCAATAAGGTAATACGATTTAATACTATCATTAATAAATTGATTATTCAATTTAATTTAATTTTCCTTACAACAAATCCTCTGAAATTCCATAAAATATATATTGGGTGTAATTTTAAATTTATTGCTAGAATTAACTCTATAGTATGTTGAGAATAGGATTTATCAACTTTACCGAATGATTGTCTTCTAATATCACTGAATTTAAACTCAAGTTGTTAATTTATCAAATAATAATAAAACACTGAAGTTACTGCAGTTTTTAAACTGACTTCCGCGTTAAACCAGCGCTAATCCGTTAATTTTTTGTGTTTTGTGTTATTTTTAAAAATTCATTTAGGCAGCTCTACTTATTCGTCAAAAAAAAAACTTCGTTGTATGTGTCGTATACGAGAATGCATAATTACCTATACTATATATGTGAGATACCTCCACATAAAATAATGATAAAACAACGATTTGTAAATTGTCTTCAATAACAGTATGAAAGCATCGGCATGAGAGTCACACTTGAACGAGTTTATCAGATATTTTACAAGATCTCAAACCTTACTATATTTCTAGGTACCGAAGAATTCTTGAATGAACAGCTGGCATTAATCATTCCTGCTGGAAGCCCTTACCTGGCTGTTATAAATAAAGAGTAAGTAGCACTCATTACTTCATTACCAACCGGTAAGTGATATTAAAAGAAATACCTTTTTCCACTCCCTGACACTAATATTGCTTGATATCCTGCCGTAGATGGCGTGGTCATAGACTTAAGTCCAGATAAGTGACTGGCGGAAGTATAAGA